>OZ010721.1:13585928-14182367 GCA_963932345.1 Ophion ventricosus
CCAGCTCACGCACGCCCAGTCCTTCTCACATGCCCGTTATTTCTATTTTTTTTGTGCCCAACAGGCGCACTGGACGGCGATGAAATTTTGACGGACATAGGGTCGAATCCCACTGGCGGGTGGTGGTAATTTGGAAGGATTTGTCGTCGGAAAATTATTCAAGATTATACCTTTCTTCATCTCCTAATCTTGAGGACAATTCGTTGCTTTGTTCATTCGAATGTTGCAAGAGTTCGCGTAGCTTTGAAAATTTACCTGTCAGCGTATACAGATTCGGAAGTAATCATATTGTGACATTTGTGGGCTGTCATGTCTGTGGTATGGAAGAATGAAGTTAAAAAAAAAGCTTGATCGGCAAATTACGGTGAAAAAAAAATCGTTGCGGAAATAAAAAGTATCATTTTCGGAATTGAAAGAAGCTTCAGCTGTTTGTGCAACAACTTGGCTCCAAAGCACAAAAAAAATAAATAAAATATGATCGATATCGTCGCAGCATTGGATTCTAACCCTGCCAGATTAATTTGATTTTGAAAAAAAAAAACGAATGTGCAGAAAGATATTACAATTTTATGATAGTAGTGAGATAATCGTTCCGGTCGAAACGATATAAATATAATTGTGATGTAGGTATACGTAGAGGAATCCCGAAAGACCCGCATGCCCTTAGAAGAGTTGAAAAGTTGATAACAGTTGATATCTCGTTCTGCACACTTTTTCGTTCCTCGTTTTCCCTATCGGATACCTTTTGATGCACATTATCACGATGCGAGCCTCGAGGCAATCGAAATTTTTCATCCCCCCAGCGGGAACGCCAGAATGGAGGGATGGGTGAAGAAGAAGTGGCGGCCCGCGCGAACGGACCGCGTCCCCCAAGTGACACGCAGAAAGGGTCGTTTTCTTTGGGCTTCGTGGTCGCCTCCGGCATCTCTTCAGCTTCGGCGGAAGCCAGAGATACTATTTTCCACCTTCCACCTTCCCTTGCGGTGTTCCTCATGGTCTTGACTCTTCTTCCCTTACTCTCTCTCTCTCTCTCTCTCTCTCTCTCTCTCTCTCTCTCTCTCTCTCACACTCTCTCTTTTGTTTGAAATCACAAAGTAAAGCCCGATAATGGCCGTGTAATCAGATTTATCGAAGGGATGTATACACGAGAGTGACGAGGTGTATTAACGCCTCCCTTCGAAGGTTTTACTCCTTACGACGCGAAAGCTCGCAGCTCTTAACGACCATCGAACGATTTGTGTATAGTCGTCGAGTAGAACAACGCGATGCGATATATCGGGAGAAAATTTTCGATGAAGGGAAACCATGAGGAGAATCGATTGAATTACTATGTGCAGTAAATAATGTTACGATCGAATGAGAGCTGGGAAACCTCGGAGTTTTCGGAAGAGGGAGAGAGAGAGAGAGAGAGAGAGAGAGAGAACAACGTTGCGAACGAAATTGGAAATGACGGTGAAATTATTAGTCGGCTATGGGGCGAGAACACCTAATTGCTGTTGCTGGGTATTGTAATCTCAAGGCACACAGGTGCCTTTGGTTCTGGAGGAAGATAATACGAGGCAAACGAAGCATCGCACCGCACAAATTCCACTATCCCGGGGAAATATGTGGGTTGCTGGGAAAACATCACCCTAGTTGCGTTCCCAGCGCGTTGTATTAGAAGTGTGACTTTATTTTACGGGATTTTTTTTGTAAAAATACGGGTTTATTGTAAAAAAAAATGATTATCAATTGAACATTAAAAATATTGTCCATCGGTACTTACTTTTTCCGAACTTTCTGGCAATAGGTGGATTCCACGTCGAAAGAACGACACATTTTTAGAGGCTATCCACGAATTGACCCATTTTTTGGTATCCTCATAAGATTGAAAGCGTTATTCAGACAAGCTTTGAATCTTAGTACTTATAATAGTTAGTACTTAGTACTTAGTACTTAGTACTTAGTACTTATAAGATAATCTTAAATCTTAGTAATCTTAGATACGCCAAGTGTGGCAGGATATCCCAGTTGAGGCCTTAGGCCTAAAAAAAAAAGTAGGTAAAAATAAAGTAGGTACGTTATTTGTTTATAAAATGATCTCTGGGGATCATCTTGATGGGAATCTAGAATGGGATCTAGAAGGGAATCGGCTTGCTCCAAACTCAACTTTTTCATTTATTGCTCGATAATATGACCCATAAGTATTCCAGTGATAACACACCGACCAAAAATCAAATTGAGCATGTTATAAAGCCACAAACACAACAATGATTGCAACTGACAGTATACAATGAAAGTTCCCTAAGCTTAAAGTCAACCTTACCTTAGATCAACAGCTCACAATTTTTATTTTTTTCCCTCAAAACAAGTGCGTCGCTCACACTGCTATCATGACTTGACTAGCGCGGGGGGGTGTCGGGTGCTATGTTTTACCAAAGAATACCACTAGATAACGTTAATAGTTTCCTCACAATTGAAAATGATCATCTTACCCCATGAACCCCCTTGAACGATTTGCTTTCGGACATTACCGAAACTTGTAGGTTGAACGTGGCGACACCACGTTAATTAGCTCCGTCTTGAATTTTTCTCTTGAATTTTCGTTACATCGTATCTTTTCGTGCGGTTATTTTTTTTTCAATTCGATGGTGTCAAATGTGCAGACAATTAGTTTATCGAAATTTATTTCTAACAAATGTGTCGGAGATGCTTGAGCTGCTTTGTCGATAATAATGGAAAAGAGTGGTAAAAAAAATTGAGAGAACAATGGTGAGAATTCGTAGCCCTTAAAATTTATAAACTTCGTTTCCTAGCGTTTCCTAGTGAGTTTAGGAATCCCCAAGTGGATGATTGCCAGCTTCACGAGGTTCGCGCCCACACATAGCAGCAGAAATTTCGCCCTCGTACCACGCGGTGTACGAAGAGGACTGCCTCTTCGTCCCTCGTATACCACGTGCTCGGAAATCCTGATTCAACGTACGTCACGCACGACCACCTATCCTGACCGCGCTCTTCGACGGTACTTCACGTTTCGTTTTTATTTCACTCTGCCACTCAAGCTCTCTCTCTCTCTCTCTCTCTCTCTCTCTCTCTCTCTCTCTCTCTACGAGGCGAGAAGAGCCGGCAATCGCGATTTGAGGAATCGCAGCGTAAGTTCAGCACGAACGAAGTTAACTCTCTATCTCTCGAAGAGCACGCGCTGAACTGAGAATGAATTTCGTTACGTCGTCTCACCGTGCGGTTCCCTTGTAAAGTGGTTTACCGAGAGTGCTTTGAAAAATAGTTGTTACAGTTGGCATCAAAGATTTTATCGGCGGTCCATACGGTATTAGCGGCGGATCCGATAGATTTGAAGAAAATGCCCTCCATACAGGGAGGATAGGAAGAAAAAGAGAGGAAAAAGGAAGAAGCAAAGAGGGCAGGGTTTGGAAAAAAAAAGAATACCGCGATCTCGAAGCTTTCGCAGCTCGAACGTCAGAGCGACGAACGGTAAAGAGGCCTGGCAGCGCGCGTTATTGGAAAACGATGATTTACGATAATGGGGGTGGGTGGCTCACTTTTTTTTTCTCGCTTCATTCTCCCGCACTATTTTCAAGCCAAACCGGTAGGGATCTGCGACTGAAGAGTGAGAGTAAGACGGAGAGGCGACGAGATCGGAGAGGGTGAAATACACCCCCTTTGCATCGTACATGGTCGATCTCTCTCTCTCTCTCTCTCTCTCTCTCTCTTCGCCTCTCTCTCCCTCTCTCCCTCTACCTTCGAAGCTTCGATGCTTACATACACACATATAAACACACGTATACTGTTAGAACGCGGAGAGTGGAGGACGCGTTAATAACGTTAATTAATATTTCGCGAGAGGTTTGGCGGTCGAAGAAGAGGAGAGATGCTTTGGTGTGGGTGACTTTGCGGAGCGTGGCTTTTGCTACCTTTCCTCCCCTCTCTCTCTCTCTCTCTCTCTCTTTCTTTCTCTCCCTCTTCCTCTCCCACCGTTTCGTTTCCCAAAATACACTACGTGGATCGAGCTGTAGGCCTCGAACGTTGATACTGCGCGGCAATTTGCCAGCTGGCAGCCAGCTCATACCGTCAACGAGGTGAATTCGACTAAATGACGTTAGGAGAATCCCGAGCTTTTCTTTTTTACTCGCAATCCAAAACCCACATCTTTCTCTTCGGTTCGTAACGACCCGAAGATTTTTCGAAAGATACGGGTGCCCCTTGATCATCTAAAGCTCGCACCAATTTACCTATGACGTTTACGTAATCATTCTATCAACTTTTCTTTTGGTTATTCTTTTTTTTTTGTCAATAGTCCAGGATTTTCGTTCAGGCGTTTTCTACGGGACTAGTCGCGGGAATTTTCCCCAGTGAAAAATCGCGCGTAAAAGTATTGGCGAAAAGAGTGGAAGGAGGTGAGAAGAAGGAGGAAGAGGTCAAGCCAGACTGAAGTGCACCATGGAAATCCTTGTATTAGAAGGCAGAGCCCCACTCCTTATTTCCCGAGATTCAAATGTCCTCGGCATCAATATTTTATTGCGCCGTATATATACTAAGAGTGGAAATAAGGCGCGGACAGCGGCACTCCTCATGTAAATTCCACGAGAGATTTTACGACAATGTAATCCCAACGACTTCGAGTGAGAGGGAGGGAGGGCGCCGACAACGACGAGAGTCTGCGACGTCTCCGCGTTGTTTTCGCACCCCCTGCCCATCAACTCTCGCGATCGTCGTGATCTCACTCTCTCTCTCCCTCTCTCTCTCTTTTTTCTTCCCTTGCTGAGACTTGCAGGGTGATTTTTATCTTCGACCACAGACTGTTCTCCGTCTCTCATCCGGATTTTTCCGCACTGCAATTCTACCCTTGCAATATATGTATTCTCACAAACCGCGTGATCAACGCTCGGCCGTCTCGTATTCACTTATTCCATGGTGCCGTCAACGTGAAATTCAATGCCGATGGAGCAAAAGTGCGTGTCCGTTTTTTTGAAAAATAGATATTGTGGTTTATCATATAAGAGCTTATGTCCACGGCTTTGTCCGCATGGTTTTGGGGATTTGATCCAGAGAGGAGATAAACAAAGAGAGAAAAAAGTAAGAAATAAAGAAAGAAGGTATAGCGCCATATATCTCAGGCACGGTGGTAGAATGACTGATTGAGGTAAGGGTTGGTAATTAACCCCCAGTATTCATGACTCATTTTTTGAAGCTTCAAACGCATGACTGGGGTCTATGTGCACCCCACGCTTTTCTTGATAATAAAACTGGTCCTACGGGATAAATGAATATTGTCATACATGAATTGTTTCGTTTTTTTCATAAGAAATAAAATGGTCTGCAAGATATGAGATTCAATGAGCATTTAATTAGTGAAAAATCAATTTAAATACTTGAAAAATCGGAAAAAATCCCCGTCATGAATTCTAGGGTTAATAATATAGTAGTATAAAAGTTCCAACCTTCAACTCAAAGTATCATACAATGTCATTGTTGTCTACAGAACTATATGGCTTTGCAATACAGTTCTGTAGACAATATTGTATGATTTATGGTCTTCGTCAAGCACATTCACGCCCACGTATAGTTGACCATGCGAGAAGCGAATTCTTTTTTAATTTACCTCTACGCCTCTTAAGGAACATATCTTCTGAATTTCATTGAGATAAAAAATTCGATTTTCCCCATACACACTTCAACAACCCGTGGCACCCCTAATTGGGGGTTGTTTTGCAAAATCCCAAAATATGAGTTTTATTATTTGTTTTGAAGAATATTTATACCAAGTTTTAAGTTCATGCACGCAAAGAATACAATTTTCTATACAAACTTTTACACTTCATTTCACCTCCTTAAGAGTTGATTTTCGCAAACTCCTTTATTAGTGCACCTCTACACCTTCTAAGGAACACATCTTTAAAATTTAATCGTTCGATGTTCAACGGTTTAGGCTTCCGTTGTCTATATGCTAGTTAGTCATTCAGTCAGTCAGTCACGGAACTGTTTTATATGTATAGATGGTTGAGCTCTCAAAGTAGTTTTTTTTTCTTCATTTTTCTTTGTTTTCTATGTATGTCCTGACGGGTTTCTGCGATACCGTCCTTACGATTTTAGCCCGCACTTGTCTCTTCGCTATTTTCGATTCCTCGGAGATTTTCCCGCAATGTTCTCCGCAGCTACCCTTTTCCAACGCACCACAGCTTACATTTGCACGAGGGCACAGGGAAACTGTGTAAAACCTGTGTCAATGATACAGGTGTCTATATTTTCTCCCATATCTAGTCACGTTACCATCGGACACTTCGTAAAAATGCCCCTCCCCCCATCCCATCCGATAGTCAGCGTGCAAGCACGTACGTGGTTAAGCGGTCGACCCAGCCAAGTACTGGCCCATGCTGAAATACACTTTCACACCTTTTTGCATGGACATAACACAAAAGATCAACCGTCTAGAATGTTTCAACGATTTACACTAAAAACCAAACTCAAGCCTATGCACATGGTAATAAGATCGCAGGGAGAACTAGAGGGAAGGATGTCTTATGCAAGCTTTACTTACAATTAGAATCCCGTCATTTTCTCTCCGTTTTCTTTCCCAATTTTCTCGCTTTTTCTCCGTCTTCCTTATCCTTGATTGCTCTCTCTCTCTCTCTCTCTCTCTCTCTCTCTCTCTCTCTCTCTCTCTCTCTCTCTCCCTCTCTCTGTCACTCTCCCTCTCTCTCCCTCTCTCACTTATCCTTCTTCTTCTCTTTCGCGCTCGTTGCTCGTTCTCGAGACAGGGCTCACCCGTCGTCGCTGGTTCCTTCCATAATTTGATTGTTTTAATTAAATTTCGCCGAGGGAATCGCTTTACGCTGGGCACACTGGCCCCAAGAAGCGGAAGGCCCTTGCCATCCGAGTAGCACAGCAAGCATACGCGCGGAGCTTCGGGCACGCAGGCTTGCAATGCAGACTGTGTGATGTTGTACGCCGAATGAATCGCGATTGGGAAAATCGTCGTCCTGGAGGGAGAGACAGAGACGATGAGCTAGAGAGGGAGCAAGAAAGTGAGATGACGATGAAAATTGTGTTTTGGTCTTCACTACTTGGTACACTACCATCTAATGCAATCATTGCCGTTTTTCGAAAAACTATTCATCCAAAACAGATTATTTTCCTAAAATTACAGTTTCCCAACTGTAATCTTCCCTCGAGCTCAAGTGACGATGTTGAACGTTGCATCGTTCGAGTTCAAGGCGAATTCTCTGTTATCTTAATTTTTTTCTTTATATTTTTTCTAAAAAATGGACTCTTAAAAAAGATCAACCGATTTTCGTAGCCTAAATCTGCCCACAAAATGTAGGAAATGGAAAAAAATGCCTTGCATTCCAACGATGCAAATTCCAGCACCATCACAAATGGATGATTTACAGAGAATAACAATAACAAAAAAAAAATACAGCATTATCGTAATACGGAGGGTCCGCATCGCTGGGCACAGATTTCTCGTTCAAGTACCAGCACAACGAGTGAAATCAGCGTGATCTCGTTTTCTCGAGCTTTTATACGATGAGAGATGAATATTGCTGGTGGTTAAACCGGCAGAATGAAGAAGAGTCTCTAACGGAGAGAGTCACAAGCGGGAGGAGGGTTCAGGGAGGGGGTCGGGAGTGTGACATAAAGCGAGAAAGCGTAGTAAGAGACGTTACATATATATATATATACTTTTCTACACCCGGCCCCGTACGAATAACGGAAATTAAGTGTCAACCGAAAAGAGCGGTTGGAGAGTCGAGAAAGCAGCGCGCAAGCAGCTGGGGGGACGTTTGCTAGCTCGTTGGTATGTGTTTTCTCTGGACGAACGTGAACGAGGGCTCGTATAGATACACACACATAAATCAATATATATATATATATTTGAAAGTAACCCCGTCAAAAGCTCAAGATTAACTCTATACGTGAACGGCAGTCTCAAAATGTCCGCTGTGTGATTCCACGTTTCTCCTTTTGCTGGCGTTTCATCTTTTTCCTCGGCAGCTTTCCCAAGTCTCTCTATCTCATCGTCTTGTCCTCGTGCGTTTACGGGTCTCGGCTTTTTTTAACGACTCACTAGTTCATTCCTGCTCCTCCTCCTCCTCCTCCTCCTCTCTCTCTCACTCTCTCTCTCTCTCTCTCTCTCTCTCTCTCTCTCTCTCTCTCTCTCTCTCTCTCTCTCTCTCTCTCCCTCTCTCCCTCTCTTACTCTCTCTCTTGCTTTCTTCAAGACCACTGTACAACAAATCATGGACAAGAACAGTTTCCCTGACAACTGTCTTTTTTTTTTAACCTGACACTTAGACAATTTAAGGCATGGACGTTTTGTCTTATTGTTGAAGAATATGATCGGTGAAGCTTTTTTTACATTGAGGAAATATTTGCGTTGGGCTCAAGTAACTCGACCAATGCTATAGTAAATGCAACGACATTTGAAAGGGCTTTTGTTTAAAAAAATTAAGCAGGTAAAGTTCGATAAAGTCTTCGAACGTTTTCGTTTTCTTTTATGCATTAAATATATTTCTTTTGCCTGAGTTCCAACGTATACTCCTGTGGGTTTCGACGTACGGTCTTCTCAATTGAACCCTTTTCTATCACTCCTTATCTGCACTTCGCTAATCTAACCTAACCTCTGTTGAATCCACAGCCGTCTGAAGCTACACTATACCGCATTTGCCGAGGGTAGGGGGAAACTGTGGAAAACCTGTATCGGTATAGACGGCCCCGCATTCTTCTGATTCTCTGGTACACAGACGTTTTACTCAAGTATCTGCACCAGGGTTTCAGAAGTATTGACCTTTCGCTCACTTGTCAAGGCGCCAGCTGGTGCACGGCTAAGCGATCACCGCTCCGAGTATCGGCCATGCACAATGCTGCTTAACTCAAAGTACCACCGGAGTCGAACTTCGACATCCATTAATGTTGGTTTTTTTTATGTAAATGTAAATGTAAAACATTATGTGAATACTAATTTCGTGAAAATCATTTTCAGATAAAGGTGAGCATATTGACATAAAGTTCATTTCCAAAACCGTCCTTTAATTAAAATCAACAGTTCATCCAAAAAAACAATTAAAGACTGCCTCCAAAATAGCCAAACGTGTTGATAGTCAACATTATATAGATATCACGGGATAAAAATACACCTTCCCCAAGTACATATATGTATATTAGCGTGTCCCTCATTTTTTAAGTCAATATTTTTCTATGCATATGTCCTAATTTTATTCACTTTACTCTAAAACGTTCCCAAAATAAATTTCGGCGCATTCTAGGTAATGTAACCCATGCCGACTTTCATCAAACGATGTTCATAGATGTTACTCGGGAGCAGGGGAGACCGAGGAGGAGCAACTATTTTTACGTTACCTGGCATGTCTAAGCCAAAAATAGTCCTACCCCTATGAACCCTATAATTCAAATTAGCCAGTTTTATCCCAACTACAAAAAGACGACATTAGAAAGAAATATCTAAAAAATTAACCTAATTGCGTCGGATGCTGTTACAATTTTGATAAATATAAATGTAGATTTTGTTATTTTTTCATTTACTTACTCAACTCATTATTTTTATGTTTAATGAACCATTCGTAAATCAACGATGATAGTAATTATGTATTCTATGTAAAACTTCAAGGTCTTCTCGGCACGGGTTAATGTCATCATAAAAAAAACGAAATTTAATATTTAAGTAAGCTTCAGTACTTCGAACAAAATTAGAGGGTATGCTTTACAATTCTCGAAAGAAAAAAAAATTATTGGTCCATATAAGGGACATCCTAATATATAGATATGGGTATATATGTGGGAGAGAGCAAGAGAGAGAGGGGGGGGGGGGGGGGCGAGAAAGAGAAAAGCGAGAATTCAATTAGAATTCTCCGGCATCAGGATTTACTCGTATGGGTTAGTAAGTAGTATCTATACACAAGACTGGGACTTTCGAGAGATTCCAGTTGACTTTCGGCGGATGAAAGGCGTTGTCTAGCTCGTAGACTTGCAAACTCTCCGAGAATGGTATACGGAGAAAGAGAGATGAAGGGCAGAAGAAGGAGCTGGATGGGGAAAGTACCCCCGATCGAATATCTCTTCGTAACGCGGTCGTAAAGGGATCAAGGGCATAAGAAGACTTTGTGAAGGGAAAAAGGGGTTTGGGCTGAGAGGCGGAGGGAGTCGCGTGTGCTGCGTGCTCTTAGTTGATCCTTGCGTCCATGAATGGCAGTAGTAAGGCATGACAGAATTCGTGGAAGGGGCGGAGGATAGGTGGAGGAAAGTGAAGGCGAATGGAGAATTGGGTATAAAAGGTAGGAGAATGAGTGAAAGGGTACAATCCTATTGTATGTGAGTGTACGAGAGTGATAAAGATACAGAGAAAGAGAAAGAGAGAAAGAGAAGAAGAGAGAGAGAGAGAGAGAGAGAGAGAGAGAGAGAGAGAGAGAGAGAGAGAGAGAGAGAGAGAGAGACAGCGAGAGGGGTCGTGGAGAAAAGGGAGAACACGATGAAGAAAATTCAGTTGGGGGAGAATGCAACGATCCTCCAATCATATTTATAGGGGGTATCACGATTTTCTTGCTTGCTTAGATCCAACCAGGGATCTACCAAGTACGTCTTTTGGCTTCGTTCACGTGAACCATGTACTATACGGACCGAATAGAATACTTTACGATATGGAGTAGAGCGCTATTTATACAATGTATAGACTACAGTGATATAGCTATCGAATCTGAACTATGCAGAGAGAGAGAGAGAGAGAGAAAAAAAAGAATGACTGTATTCCATAAGATCATGCTAGCAATAAAAAAGCGTGAGTAGAAGGATATTGAGAAAAAACGCAACGGAATGTTTCCCCGAAGCGGCCAATCGTCCGTGATATAACGCCCTCTGGTTACTGACAACGCCTATACAGTTTTTTATCCCAAGCTTTTTTCTCCGATTGCCTCCACGCCGCGGAGATCGAGTTTGCGAGACTACAAGTAGAAGAAGAACTAGGAGAATATTGGGAAAATGTAATATCCATAGTGATGTCCAACAGTCGTGTTCACTGTTGGGTAAATAAAATACGAAAATGACAATGGGAACGCGAGTGACGATGGAAGTAGTCAATGGTGCGCGTATGATCAGACGGAGAGACCTGACCTATACGACTCGGAATAAATAGCTGGTGGCCAAGTATAATTCGGATGAGTCATAGATTTCCGAGGCAATTGGGCAATTGGGAATCCTTGGACGATTAAATATAATTAAGCCCCGGTAAACGAAATTGAGAGAGGGCAAAAGAGAGACGCCACGGAGATGAGTGAATGTAATGGCCAAAAGGACGGGTAGGTGACGCTCCTCGGAGAAGAAAAAGAAACGAAGATAGAACGAGAGAGTGAAAGGACCGACAAAACTGGCGGCGATAATGAGTCACCCGCTCGGTGCCGCCCTCTAAGACTCTTCATTTGTATTTTAATTAGTGTCGTTATGCTAATTGTGCGCCGTTGCTTTTCTTGTACGCTTCTACGACCATCTCTGGCAATATTTCGCCAACGTTTTATTTTTTCTTGACTTGGTTTTTTTTTTTTGCTTTTCATTCGTCGGCCAGTTTCACGCCGTTCTTCGTTATAGTCGGAGCTCAGACATTCAATGATCGTAACGATGCTATTTCAATCCGTCACTGGCCTCTTCACAAATGCAAGCGAACAATCGAATTACGTTATTTTCGATATAAATAGCCGATTCCGTGAGTGAAGGTCCGCGAAAACTTTCGTTTCAACTTTCGCAGTATCGCGGTCCGACAATTTTTTGTTCTTTCTCAACGTGTCTTCACTCATGGCATTGCCCTCGGAGTGTACCGCCTATTCTCGCTTGTTGCTCTCGTCTCCCTCGGCGCTTTTCCTTCACTCTACTCATCTGACTGGAAACTTTTCTTTTTTTTTTTTCGTTACAGTCACATTTCGCAAACTTCTTTAATAATGCAACTCTTTATATTCACGAGCGTTTTTAACAAGTACCGGGATAAGGTTAGATGAGAGCAACGAGCCGAAAGGAGACAGAGCGAGGACTAAGGGGACCAAATATGAGTAAAATAATAATAATAAAAAAAAGAAAAAAAAAGCGAATGAGCGGTGCCAAACGAGAACCCGTAATATTCAGCTTCCCCAAATATGCTGCGCCGCGTTACGATGTTTCTTAATTATTATTATTGCCTTTGTGTCCCGCCACTCTGTGCCTAAATGTGCGATGCGAGAGAACGCGCCTCCCCATGACAATAACCACGCTCCGTCATGAATTGCTAATCTCCTTTAACTTCCAGGAGTCTAGAAGGACCGACTACAGCCGTATATGAATGATATAATTCACTAGAAGATTCCGTACGACTTGACGAATGTTCGTTCACGGACGCGAAAATTCGTCGATGTTGCGAAATCATTTTGAACAGTGCAAGATGAGCAAACGCGTGGAGCGTGTTGCGTCGGGTCGTGTAATTTACGATCGAAGCTGCGCAGGTACAAAGGTTTTATCAAAATTATTACGTAGTCCTTTAAGATGGATTGGAACCCAAAGGATTTACAATAAATACACTTTTATAACCGTATGTTTTTCCGATCGAAAAACATACGGTTTTTCGATCGGAAGGTATATTTTTCCAAACTCCAATTGGTTTAATTTTTTTTAATCGGACTTTTACGCTCTAGATACTTCGTTTCAAATCTTAAACTTCTGTGACAGTGTTATTTCGAAAATTGGACTATTTTACAGAATATCTCTGCGGTATTTTTCTTTTAAGGACAAATTAAATGAAAATTTCAATTTTTTTCGAGAGCCTGGAAGAAAAAAATGTCTTATTGTTATTTTTCAACGAATGACAGGGGGGTTTAAAAAAGTCGGGAGATTAGAAAAAAATTACCAAATCAAAGGTCGCCTGGAGAGTCAAAAAAGTAGTAGACAATACGAATAAAAATCATGATGGAGGTTTTTTTTATCTTCCGAATCGTATGTCGAACAAACCTTTATGGACTTTTTTTAGACGAGATCTGTAACTTTTCGTCTCGATAGAAAATTCGTAAAGTGTATTCATATTTTACGTCGGTAGTGTATATATATATATATATATATATATATATATATATATATATGAATACACATGAAATTGATCTTCATATTCTTTGGCGATCTATATAAATAGATTTTGGTCTCGAACCAGGCGGAATATTCCACCACTCCCTTTTGCTGCGAAATATCCCATAAATTCACGACTTAGAAACGTTGTAGGTCGTAGGAAATGGCTTCGCACGTCTCACAAACTCTCTCTCTCTCTCTCTCTCTCTCTCTCTCTCGTGGCGGGGTCTCCGTCGTGGTGACGGTGGTCTTCTCCTCAGGCGATTTTCTCCCCGTATACAGAAGGAGGCATAGAGAAAACCGAGGCCACCATAACCAAGAGAAGCTTCCCGGTTTCGAATCTCCTCCGCCCTCCCCCTCCCGCCCCCTCGATCCCTAGTCGCCAAGTTAGTGAAATGTCTTTGCGGTGATTGAGCAAATATTTGAGGAAGCCCTGGTTCTCTCTTGGGCCGGTCCAAATGGAAAGAGGGAACGAGAACAGAGAGAAATAGGAAGAGAGAGAGAGAGAGAGAGAGAGAGAGAGAGGGAGAGAGAGAGAGGACGAGAGAGGCTGTGTAGGAAAATCTGGTGTTGTAGGGGTTGAATTTTCTCTCCTATGTGCGGATATAGAAACACAGACACATACATGTACGTGTCTATGAAAAGGAATGAAATTGAGACGGAAGTTTTGTGGCTCGGAAAAATCGCCGCTCAGTTCCTGTTGTATTCGCGTCGAAACTGTAGAAAAGAAAGCGCAAAAAAAAATGACAACTATATAACATAATACTGCAAGTAATCGCGAAAATAAAGAATTTTTTTTTATTCCAAATATGAAAAAAGTATCTGGAAAAAACTCTTTGCCACAGTGGTGGGATGAAAAAGCTGCTGTGAGGGGTGAGTGTGAATTCACTCAGTCCCCCTATTGCCTTCTCGGGGAATTAAAACGCGCGCAATTAGCGCTCTCGGTGAATTAAGCGAAAAGAGCGAGACTGAGATTCGGGGGTTGAAACGTTCGTAGGAGCCGCGGAGTCGGGTGAACGGGGGTTTGGGATGGTTTCTTTTTTTTTTTAAGCGGCACGCGTGTCCACGTTGGGCTCGCTTGGAAATAAAATGACGGCATGAGCCGTGGCGCGACGTTTCAAACCCTTTTTTTCCCTCACTGGACGGCCCTTCTCGTCGCCCACGTCGTTTCGCCCCGCGGGAAGCGCGGTTGACGAAACCGCAAACGACAAAAATCAAGGAAGCTAGAAAGTCTACCCGCGTCTCTCGCTCTATCTCTCCCCCTCGCACAATACAAACTCGAACAATTATACAATTAGCTAAAGTATCTGGCCGCCCTAACGGCCCATAAAACAAACCTGATTATTGTGTAGAAACTCCTGCTTTTGAAATATATATCGACTGGTCGGCGGACTGTGAGTCACTGAGGGAACGTGGAAACTGAGAGAAATGTTCGATTTAGTAAAGGAAAATAAATTAAAAGAAAAATGATTGAAAGTAAATTTTGGGAAATTGGCAAAAATGGATAAGAGTCTGCAGATGTTGAAATTATTGGTCTCTTGAAATTGAGAAGCTTCATTTTTCAAATATTAATTTGATGTTGAGATTCTCAGTGAGAGAAAAATAACATTTATTCGTAGGAACTTTGTAAAATCTATTCTACATGCACTTGCGCATAAATTATTTAATGTGTGTATCTGTTTGCTTGAAAGAAAATTCCGTACCCGTTATATCTACGTAAGGTTAGGTACTAACACATCTGGGCATTTGAAAGAAGTATTGTTGTCTATGAATATGAAAAAAAAATCCTTTTTTCTTTATTTTATTATTCTATAGACCTTTCTCAATACGTCTGTGAAAATCGTTTAATCATACTCATGAAATTAGCCGAGTTGTAGAAGTTATAAGGAGTAACGCTCGGGAAGCGCGGTCGAGACGCAGCAAACTTGAAAAGCATTTATCTCGAAACTATGTCGTTCAAATCAGCAACCGAGATAGCTCAATAAGCAATCGACCAATTGAGCTCATATTTGGCATATTTCTTCAATAGACTGTTTTTTTAAATGTTGGTAGTATTGAGTAGAAATAATTTTTTTATATACACAACCGGTGAAAAGTTTCCGGAGAAAAATTGAATTAAGTTTCCAAACGTTTTTTTTATGCCATTTCGCCGATAGTTGACACAAATGACTTTAATAAACCGTATTTTGAAGGGGAGGAATTCACCTTGATTCCGTTTTTTTTTCAATTTTTTTACTATTTTTTTTTCCGACTAGTACCGTTTTTCGAAAACGACCATTTTTCGCCATTTTTTGCTCCTTTTCTGGTAGACCCCGTTTACTGACAAATTTTTTTAAATGCATTTCTTTGATCACAATAATAAAGGGGGAAGATCAAGCTTCAATTTTGTTTTTTTTTTAAAGCTTCGTACGATTTTTTTTGTAAAGATATTTTGATTTTTTTTAAAGGCAATTTGAAAAATAACGTGTAACGCGAAAACGTAGTGTATAACTCGTAGAATGGTCAGAAAAATAGAAAAAAATGATAATCAAAGCATGTCATCATTGTGTAATATCTAGCATGCCATAATTGTGTAATATTTTTTTTGCCGGATCTGGCGCCAAACATCACAACACATACAGATTAAGAATATGTATGGTTTTTTTTTTCATTTATACAACATCCACGATACTCGCCAATTCCGGGCGTTTTTCGCGCATCGTCGTAAACAAACCTACAAAAGCACATAATAATACGATATTTTTGTTATTTTTTATTCATACATATTCTTAGAGGATCAATAAATATGTTCAAAAAATGTTAGAAATAAAACTGGAACAGTTTAACAGTTATTCCATTCTGAAAATCACCTCCAAAATATCGGTCTAGACAACAATATCGCCTTAAGGACGGCCCTTTAAAATAACCTCCACATGATTATATTCATCTAACGGTCGTTTCGAACATATTGAGGTTTACCTAATGCTAAGTACGGGGACAATGGATTATTGAGGATAGTCGTCGTAGTCGAATGTCTTTAAAATCATTTTCCGCCATATATATATATTTGTTTTTCTGCGTATACGAGGCCAAAAGACAGACACGCGATAAAAGTGAAAGGTGTTCACGCAGAATGTGGTATTTTCAAGCAGGATTTTCCGCATTAGAATAGGGAAAAACGAGGGAATAAAAATGATGAATATTTGAAGAAAATGTAAACGGGGTCTTCGGAGTCCTGATCTCTGCCCGCAGGATCAAGTCGCTACGTTTTTACATACTTTGGAGAAAAAATATAAGACAAGGAGAAAAAAAACGGACTAACGAATTTTGTAAATAATTTATATCGCGAGTTCCGTGGACACGCGATATTTTCCACGTAGTTTAACAATACCTTGACAATAAAAGATCCATTAGAATTATTATTTATTGACGAAGAATTCTTCGCACGATGCGAAGCATTCTCTCATGGAGTGTCCGAAGGGCGACGATTGCGAACAAATCGGCGGCGAATAAAAGTGTAGGGAAAATCACCTATGAACCTTTTCGTACGAAATCGAGGATAAAAGTGAATTCTCGTATGCGGCTTCGTGGCACACGAGAGCATACATAATGCATAACGGAGCGCATCATCGTTTCTCCATTTCTCGGAGTCGTCGTGTATGAGACTAGAGGGAAAGGTGGAGGAGGGTAAGGCAAGAAAACGATGTTCGTACGAGGGGTTGAAAAAAAAGAAGGGAGTGAAAAAAAGAGTATGAGACATAATGCTATGTCGTACGATAGGTGGAGAGAGCTTTTGTATCGTGAAACAAGGAAGGAATTGTGAGCGAGAGAAAGTAGGAGCACAAGAGCTCTCTCCTCTGTTGAAGATTCCCTTCACTCTCTCTCTCTCTCTCTCTCTCTCTCTCTCTCTCTCTCTCTCTACCTCTCTCTCTCTCTCTACCTCTCTCTCTCTCTCCCTCTCTCTCTCTCTCTCTCGTTCTCGCAACGGCTGCAAACTCGAGGACGAGAACGTAACAAGACGATAGGAAGGACACACGTGTGCCAAAGTGAAAATGTATGGCCAAGTCTCTCGCACGTGAGTCGACTCCGTTGTGTCAAGAGGGCCCGAGGAACAGCGGAGACGAGATGGCAACAGTCGAGAGGCATGTGGCAGTCTCAAAAGATTCTCATAACTCGATACGAGGGTCGTAAAGCAGCCAGCCTGCTTAAGAATGTTTCCCTCCTTCGCTTTTCTCCCCACGAGTAGCCTAATCTCTTCTTCGTCTTTCTGTCTTTTTCTTTCTCGCTCACTCCTCTTTTGTTTTTTGAAGCGTCCACAAATGAAATGTCTGAACGACGCAAGTTTGGTGAAATAGTTCCTTCATGACTGCCAGATAACATTTCGTTATGCTCTTTTTTATTATCACGTACACTTTTTTAGCAGATGAAGTACAAGGTGGCTCGAACAATGAAGGCATTATTTCTATGTGGCTCACCGAAAAATGAGACTTTTTTTGGGAATTTTTCTTTTTGAGAATACTAGAAAAGGAATCAAAATGAGGTTTGGGTGGGTTATTCTACATGTGTTGATGTATATTCAAAAATAAATAATAAAAAAAAACGTGCCAACTGGCGACTCGGTCGTAGCTACGCTAAGAGCTTTTTTTTAGACACTCTGTGAGAGGACGCGGATCTTTTATGGATTAGCACCTAACACAAAAAAATTTGTCATTTATATTTTGCTAGTATACAAGATTATTAAAAAATATGATTTCTTCTTCGCAAAATAGCATCATTTTGGATACATTTTCTTTTTTCGTTAAAAAATAGCCTTAACTTCTTTATAAAAACGAGAATTGTTGGTAAATCGTAAAAATCATGAGTACGTCTTTAGAGAATCTATCTACGAAGCTACAGTTAAAATTTCAAGTCAATCGAATGATGACTGCCCGAATTATGCGTTCTTCCGATTCCAAAAACGTGTTTTCGAGAAAAACGCGTTCAACGTTTCAAAATTGATTTAGAAGTTATCCAAAAGTCAAGAGCTGTTAGGTTGTTGTATATTTTTTGTACAACGACTGGACTAAATGACTCCAAATTCCAACTTTCACCGTCTAGGCTGTTTCGTGCGTTTCGAAGTGCTCGGAGTGGATTTGGAAATCAAGCTCTAAAAATAAAAAATAAAATATTCCCGTATAATTCCTCATGTATATCATTCTTCTGATATTTATAAATCATTTAAGCCAACAAAAAATGGTCAAAAATGTTTTTCGCCTCAGATGTAACGCCTAAAAAGGAACAGTCTCCAAGACACCAATGGTGGAAAAAGTGAAATTCGAAAAAAAAAATACGCAAGAAAAATCGTACCGTGAAAATTCAGAAAATTTTAGAAGCCTGGGTTGAATTCCAGTCATAACGAGATCTCGAAGTGAAAGCAAAAAAATGGAGAGTCCTGTTAGAGACTAAAAATCCATTCTCTCCATTCCGGGGAGTATATTTTGCGCAAGGAAATAGCGGTAAAGGAGCGAGAGACGAGAGAGGGGTGGTTGCCTGGCTGCATAAATAAGGCGAGAGGGAAATTTGCAATTATGAATCGGGACTAGAAATACACGGCTGCTTTTCTCCCCGTGGAGAGAGAGAGCTACAGTGATACACACACACACACACATAGATATTCGTCAGAGCGGTAACTCCTCGAAAACCTTCTTGCACGTGTGTGAGGTAGAAAGAGAGAAATAGAATCACGCAGAAGGATGAGATTCGGGGCAGGTTTTCTAGAGTGGGAAAGAGAACGGAGATAGGAATCCTTCTAGGTGCCTGGCTCGTTCGCCATTTCGTCGTACGAGATGCAGGTATATGCGAAGCGCCTTTCCCGTTTCTGGTGGTATACAAGGCTCGGTTGTACCGAGCGAGCGAGGATATCGGGGCTTTCCCAGGGATATGAGAGCAGGGAGAGAGAGCCATGAGAGAGCGAGGGAGACAGAGGGAGCGTCAAGAGAAAGAGAATGGCAAGGGGTGACTGGTGTGGCGGTGCTAGTGTCGCGCGGAAAAGTTGAAGGAAGCACAGCTGACGAGTATGCAAATGTGGACCTCTCGCCCTCACCCATACCCCATTCACGGTACTTCGGAGCTGACAGAGGATGAGGTAACACAGCCGCCCCCACTGTGTCGCCAAGGCGAAACAGTGCAATCCCCGTGTGTCCCCGACGGGGCTTGGCATTAGCGAGCAACTTTTTGAAAGAGGTGTGAGTACCATATATATATGTGTATAGGAGGAAATGTGATTTTGAGGACATCAAGAGTCTCATTGTAGCCTGATGTCCTCATAATCAACATTGGGGACTCAGGCACCAATACACCTGTGTATTGCTCGGCGAACGGTACTGCTGTCACTACTTCTCTACAGCGAGAGATGGTGGGAAAGAGTTCATGCCCCAGGCTATCGCGTACCAGCATTTTCAAAGTAACTCCGACTACTTCTATCCCACAATCACGATTCGCAACCGTGTAAGTTTCTTTTTTCTTTGGTTAATTTCATTGAACAAGTTCCCGAAAATTTTACTTCATTTTACAGCTTTCACAGAGTTACGGCGGATGAACTAAAAATGATATATATTATGTGATCCATGTAACAGTGTGTAGGTGTAGATGTAAAGAGGGATGAAGGAGAGAAGAGACTAGGGGCCTGGTAGAGAATGAAGAGAGAGAGAAGTTGAACGGGGATCAGCGGAGATCTGGAGCGAGACAAATATCGGCCCACGATTACCAGCAGTCCGGAATAAATGCTAATTGAGCAACAGCCACCAAGAAGAAATCATTCATACGCCAACGCTCTGACAGCACTCGTAAACGACGTGCAAACTATGAGAGAACCAGCACAGTCATAGGTAAGAATGACCATTTTTCAAATATCGATCGAGTTCAAGGAAGAAGTCATCGAATCGTAATTTTCAACTACAGCGGGGGACTACGATCCAGCCATCGAAAACATATACGCCCTGGATCATATTAACAGAGAATCGCCACGCCAGGGAAATCGGGACTGCAACCTACAAGAATAACCAACTACACATCAACTTCGGAGATCGAACATACGAGGATTGGGCAGGACCAATGACAATATGAAGTCGTAGATGATTTCTCTCTCTCTCTCTTTGACTCTTCGAGACTAGATCAGGTCCCATAGATATAGTTTGAAAAAAAAAACACGAAATAATTTATAAACATTGCGTTACGAGCATATTCGATATGCTCAGATAAAGAAGAAAGATAGGGAAGGAAGATAAGGAAGAAGGATTGTACAGGTAAAGATTTTGCGAAATTTTATTAATGTTATGTCAAAAGAGGTAATTTATTATTAATATTGAATACTCCATCGAATTTAATATTATTAATATTGTTAATTTATTGAGTATCGTAAGGGAATCAAAAATTTGATATTGTAAAATCAAAATAATAATATTACAAATTTGATTATGAACAAATCGGCTTTGATCTTCTTGCAAAATAATAATAAATCGAATAGGAAGACATAAATTTGTTACGAGTACAATTTTGAAAAAAAAAACGGTACTGCAATGTGAGCTTTGGAATTTTATCAAAATGTCGAATAGTATAAGTAATTATGCAAGGCAATATTATATGACTGACAGGCGGAAGAGTCGATCTTTCGGTTTCCGTAACGACATTCGTTTTGCGAATACATGCGAGATCAAAGAAGCGATCGCATGCAGCATGGAAATTTTTCATCAATTTTGACGCTATGAAACTCTTTAACGGTGGGAGGGAGGACCACCTCAGGGATTTGATTAATTCAGCGAAATCGCAAACTCTCTCAGAAACGTATTTTCTCATGAGGATCTCTCCTTCCTGTATTACGTATACGTATGTATATGTGCATATATTCAACGGGGTTTCCGGCTCTTTGGAAGAGATCGCGCCCGTGTGAGCGAGACGAGAATCAAGCGCGTTTCATCGGATTCGGGAAAGACCGATGAGGGAGAGAGAGAGAGAGAAAGAAAGAGAGTCAGAGGAGAAAAAGTCAAAGATCAGAGTGAAAGCTACGCTCGCGCGTGACACGTACAAACGTCCCAAGAAAGTATTGAAAAGTCAAAACGTCTCTATACGCTTCCTTATACCAGAATTCGCAAAGAGTCGCCTCGTTTTCCATACGGGATCGAACCATTTAGCGCAAACATTTTTTTCCATTCCCTAAAAGCTTGCGCGAGTGCGCAAGCTCTCTTCCCCTGATCCTCGCACGAGATGCCTCTAACTTACAATTTAAATAAAAGCAAACACGAGTCCTTTCCAACCACTCATCGCCAGTCGAATCTTTCTCCCGCATTTTTCTCATCCGTCCTTCTTACCACCCGTGATCTCGAAGCGAATTCGATGCCGCAGAAATGTCGGCCTTTTTTTTCTTACGGAAATTGCAACGATTTTTTTCACATTTGCATTCGACCTGGTGAAATGCCGCGGGATCGAAAAAAAAAACCGTGCTCGTGGTGTAACGTTTCTTAAGGTTAGGTTTACTCAAAGTGATACTAAGTAAAAAATAAAGTGACCCCGGCGATATTTGCTCGGATCATTATACGCGAATGATGAAAGAGAGAGAGAGAGAGAGAGAGAGAGAGAGAGAGAGAGAGAGAGAGGGCGATGCGTTTCTCTTAGAAACGAAAACGAGACTGTGCCCTGCATATAGAACGATGAGAGAAGCAGCTGCCCTCTCTCTTTCTCTCGTCTTTGCTTGTGCGCCACGAAATTGACCTCAGCGCTAGGCCAAACGAGCTTTTGACCCCCTGCCCCCTCCTCCTCCATTCTCCTTACAACCTATTTCATCCCTTGAACCCTTTAGAGTTTGGCGCTCCTTTCTCCAGCCCTTGGGGCAAATCCCTGCTGCGTGGATTGCGAATTCGACGCTTCGACGCTCACGTAAGATTAACCGAAGCCTTTGGCGCACTCGCCTGGACGTTCAGCTGTGGAAACGAAATTAACGTTCCTTCGTAGATTGCCCTCGCGAGTCTGTTGTACCGATTCGAGATCGTGGCCTAACGGAAATCAGAACTTCAATGGAAAATCATGGAAAACGAGCGATCAATTTTTTGTTTTTTTTTTTTTTTCACGTCACCAACGAAAATCTGCAACACGTGCCACTTGACGGCGGAATTCTCGTGAGCCAATTTCGCGGCTTGGGTACTAACAAAACGATCAGAATTGCGAGGAAATTTCGTTCCCACCACACACACGCGTCACTACATTGCGATGTGTGCTATTCAAAGTTGTACGCGCATGTACGTACATCTGTGCGTGCGCGTGTGTGCACAGAAGCGCACACCCGGTTTCAACACTGAGCATAATTTAACGCGATACGCGTTAGGGGTCGTGCTAACTTGCTTAACGCAACCTCAAATGGTGTACATACACGGCACGGGGAGTATGTGTAACGAGAATTGCTCTGCCACGCTTGCGAAATTTAGTCAGGGTGCTAAGGAGCTTTCACGTACGATCTGATAAGTCCCTTCGATCAGCTTAATTGAATTAACTATTTTTTTTCTTCAATTTTTCATCTCCAAGGCTTTGAATAAGTCGGACATTTCTATGTCGTTGTCCCGTTATTTTTTTTAACAAAATATATATTAAAAATTGACCATGAGCCGGTCTAATTGTTATATTGTATTTAGTCCGAAATTCAGTCAGGATGTTGAGGAACTTCTACGTACGATCTGATAAGTTCCTTCGATTTACTATTTTTTTTTCTTCAATTTTTGTGTTTCCACGTTTCCGAATAAGCCAGACATTTTTGTGACATGGTCCTGTTCTTTGTTTTAAAAAATATATTAAAAATGGAGCACGAGCCCCTCTTATTGTTATACTTTTATCGCAATTAATGGTTGTTGAATGATGTTGAATCAAAAGAATCCATTTTTTGCTTGAATCTTTAATTTATAGTCTGAAGAATAATATTCAATTAGTTTTCAGTCGAAGTGAGACGTATGAATAAATTTCCGAGCCGATATAACTTTATTTGGCTATGAACGAAAAATTAGTACAGTTACTGATTTTTTGTTTGGGTTTATTTGTGGTGTAACCTATTAATTACAGGAAAGAATATCATAATTAGACAAGCTCGTGCTCCTTTTATAATAATTGGTGGTAAAAGCGGTTCGTTTTTGAAAAAGCGTTTTTTCAAATTATTTTTTACGATGGGCTTTCGGTAATTCTCCATTTATATCCAATTAACTTTATTTTTTTTTACATACTGGTACACCATCTCGAGAAGTACTAAAGATTTTTGCGAAGCATTGAAAATTCTTTTTTTAACTAACGTTTGTATGGGCAATATTTTTACGAAAAAAGCAATTGTGTGAATATCAATACTTTTAAAAATAAATCCTTGATGCCGCACTAATATTACGAATTTGCATTACAAAGCTTTGATATTTTGCTCCAAGTTCAATCCCAAAAATTGGAAAAATTCCACAGTTTGCTAGTGTGCCGCCCTTTTGTATTGAAAAAAGTTACAAAAAATATTCTGTACCCTTCTCTTCCATGTATTCTAAAGAACGAATTACAAATTTTCAAAGTAGTTTATTCATTTCTTAAAAATCAACTTGAAAGTCCCGCCATCAGTTTTCGGCCCAACATAGTGGCCCTACCTCTTAAGAGTACACAAATTGAATTGCGTGTAATAATATTAATTTTCAAGTAAATAAATGGTTATTAACGAAATAATCGATCGTTGAATTGCTTTTTGTTTTATGCTCGACAGACTCTGGCAAAGGGCGAATATGTCTTCAACGAGAGAACAGGCGGCGGGGTAGTGTCGAAATAAAAAAAAGGTACCTAGTAATCCGTCGTTACGAAATGCGAGGTAAAGGATAGAGTATAATACGTGAGTGTAGGTCGGTGACGTGAACGAGTCACGAGCCACGAGGATGCTTGCCGAGTTATCGCGACGTTGGGGGGAATAGGTCGGGTTATGTGGGTGACTCCTGGTTCTCGCTGAGGGTGTTTCAAGGGCCTATAATCATGCGTCTTGATTAGTGACTCGCGCCCAGTGATCATCCCCGAGCTCTCTAATGTCTGCTCGTTCTCCACACGCTCGACTGTGTGGCACGACCGGATCGGCATATAGAATTTGCCTCATACCGATTCTGGAGGCTCCTTCGTGAGCGGAAACTTCGTAGCACAGCATCCGCGTTGCATATCGGGTGTCCGCGAACGAGTAAACCGCGAATTGACGCGAAAAAAGCGCAGAAAATTGTATGTCTGACCAAAGCCTGTGTGCACTACTCAGGAATCCGAAAATTTTAATTTCGTAGATATAAGTGTCGGGTGTAGTTCTTTCGTACTTGTGTTTCAGAATGTTATGAGAGAACACCCGTTACTCGGGACGAGGAATGAAACTACCCTGCTACAAACCCGAAACTACCTCTGTCCGCCTCCTACGTGTCTAGCTACGCTTCGCTTCCGTGTACGTCTATTAAACGTAGACAGGGATCTGCGATCTTACGAGGATGAGGAGAAACCTCGTAGGAAACTATTACGGAGAGCGTCTCGCGGACGTTTGAGCGAAGATAACACTGTCGGGATGTGTTCAGCCAGTACCTGAGGAAACGCAAGTTGTTCCACGTGAAAATGCTATCGAACTATAACGCCACTCATAGTTGCATCAATCGTATCAATATTTACATACGCAACTGAGGTGTACAAAAACAAAAGCAAAATAGAACCAACTGGACAAATGTTGAAGCTAACCGGAATTTTCGTAGCGACTCGACAAGCTTGACGTCGGATCGACGGGATAAATTTGTGTATCGAAAGGATATTCGGTCTCGCTTGGGGAATTGGCTATTCCGTGGTTGGTAGTTCGGATCCCGGAGGAATAGCGGAATGGCAGGGTGCGGTCAGGAGTGGATCGAGAGATTAAGCAAATGCAGGAGAATCTCTCGTGTACCGGTACTCCCTGTGGCAACGGTTTAAGGTCCCGGTCAATGGCGCGTAAGAGACGAAAGGAGAGATCCTATTCGGGCTTACAGGCTTGGGTATATGGCAAGCGTTGATAAACGAAAGGGCCCTAAAAACGGGTTTTACCGAGTCGAAAGGTGCTAACCCGAGCCCTTTTGCTTCTCATACGCCCTATGTATATATACATACGTGTATATAGAATCGGATTGTGTATACCATAATACAGTACACATTGGGATATTCAAGAGTCCTCCTATAAGCAAGTTAGCCGGAACATCCTAGCCAAGCGTCTTCTCTCTTCGGCCTGTTCTGGCTCGAGGCCTTGCACAGATGGATAGATAGATAGGACGCGCGCGCGGTCGGACTGATACAATTAGATGTGATCTTAACGCCATAACTCAGGACTAATCTCTCGCCGGGTCGACGTACAGCGGGTAGCCGAGGAGGTGAATCGTTATAGGTATAGGGACCGGATGATGGCTCGCGAAGGAGTTGCCTCGCCGCGCGCACAAGGCGCGAGGAGTTACTTCATTATTCATCCCGTTCTGTGCCAACGGTTATCTTCGCTCCGGCCTCTCTTTCTCTCGTTCATTGCTATTGCGGCAAAGAGGAAGGGAGATTGAGAGAGAGAGAGAGAGAGGGAGAGAGAGTATGTGGGGAACGACGCGAAGGTCGAGGCCGAGCGCGAGGCAACTACGGATCCATTGCCAACCACCAGCCGCCACGATCCACGAATATCTTCACGGAATTCTATGTCGTGTTAATCATCCGAGGGCTATGATAGAAGCCGGATAGATTGGCACACAACGAGCTCTTTCTCTCTCTCCTCGCACCCACAACGACGAAGCGCCAAATTCCACACGCCATAGACCTCAAATTTTCAACGTGACCTCCTGACAGACTCATCGAGAGAGTCGAAAATCCTCTCTTCCACCGCAAGAACTCGATGCTCTTATCAGGTATTTTACATTTAACGCGTTGGCATTCGGCAACCGTGGTATTCTGCATTCTGCATAACGAATTTTCGGTGCAAAAAAAATTGTCTCTCAAAATATAAGGCTTGCACCCTCCTCAGAATTTCATGGGAAATTTATTTTCAACGATTTTAGTAATAATATCCGAGGACACAATTTTTGCAGATATTGCACTTGTAAATGACGTTACATTGGTGTTTACGGTGAGCGCGTGACATCAAAAAGCTGCAATGCTCATTCTTTATACGCATTTGTTTATCATTTTTTTAAAAATAAACGGTAACATCATGTACCACGAAGGAAGGAGTCAGTTCTCATCTTATTTGCTGGATATAGCCTGGAAAAAGCACAGCCTTGCGAAGCAGAGGACTCGTCCATTATTGACGAAGTTCATTTATGTACTCCGGTTTTACGACGGCGCTAAAGTCTCCGGAGGACTCGAGCCACAAGTCGAGATCCCGTGGCCAGGTTAAATGTATGAAATATCTCGTCTAGGCCTGTCTGAAAAGTGACAAGAATCGCTCCCCTGGTTATGACTTTTTTTCTCGGTCGTATCGAGTTTCTCCAATATTAAAGTAACTCTCGGTGATGGTAAATCGTGGACGTAATACCAAGCTACTGATAAATGTGATTCCTGATGAAGAAAATATTGAAAAGATGGTAAATATAAAGTTTTTGCCAAAAAATTAGGAATTTTTAGTAGCAAGTAAACCCAAACAAATTTAAACGATCTAAAAAGTTAGGAATTTGTAGCATGTAAACACAAACAAACCCAAACAAACTAACAAAAACAGGCATTTATAGCACGTGAAACAAAAGAAACCCAACCAATAAAAAATCAAGAATTTGTAACATGTAAACCCGAGCAAACTTATGAAATCAGGTATTTGTAGCACGTTAACTCAAACAAACCCAAAAAATCAGGAATTTCTAGCATGTAAATAGTAATGAAAGCCAATAAAAATATAGTCGCCTGTATCGGCACATGCTTTTTGCAATTACTCTGTGCCTTCTAGTAAATGTTACCAAGTTATCTCTAAGAAATCGGATATAGTGAAGTGATAAGTTTGGAGTAAAATGAAAGCAATCGTAAGCGGCCACATAGGCATACAAACGTTCATTTTTTTTATCATTAGTGGTTGTATTAAAAAAACGCCATGAATTTTTGCGGTTGATTATTTACCACATATTATCCAAGTGGAATAACTTTGAGGAAATCGAATCCTAGTTATAATCGCAGTAGATGTTTGTCCGTGCGTTAGTCTCCCGAACGATCTGGCTGGTTGGTTGGGCGGCACCAATTTGGCATGGGAGCATGTTACATCGTTTGGAAACTCACGCAAGATCATAGTTTCTGACCCATTTACCAACAGATATCGTACGTTTCCGAGGATTCGCGGCGAAAGCCCACGGCAACGGGCATCCCTTTATCCCGACTCCGTACGCGCTGAAAATATAGTCGTCCGTACGGAACGTCGGGGTGTCTCGCGACGACTGCTGTAGCGAAGATTGTGGCGTAAAGGGGCTCGAGCCTCGTTCGGAACACGTTTCGCAACGTGCCCATTCGTGCCCTTTTGTCGGTCATAAAGGGATCGATATACGTCCACCCTCTCGGGCGTTTGTCCTCTCTATGGTCTCGAACGAAACCGGAAGTGCGGTGATAACGATGCTGCGGTTATTCAGCCAGAGAGAGAGAGAGAGAGAGAGAGAGAGAGAGAGAGAGAGAGAGAGAGAGAGAGAGAGAGAGAGAGAGAGAGAGAGAGAGAGAGAGAGAGAGAGCTGCATATTCGGAATAAAAGCCGTCGCGAGGAGCTCCTCCACACGCGCAGACACTCCGCATTTTCTCGTCACATTCAACGCCGAGGGAGGAGAACCGGATTTCAGAAACGGATGAAGTAGACGAAGAAACAAAAAAAAAGCCCGTTTTTTTCTGGGCAAGGAAAACGGGGTGGATACGCGATTGAAATTAAATTGTAATAAGGGAATAGGGTGTGGGGAGGGGCAAGGGGGTTCGGAGAATGTTCGCAGGAATTGTGGCAGCTCGGTGGTAACGAAAAACGAAAGAAATGAAAAGCTTGGTTACGAAGAAGAAGCTTACTCACTGAGATAAACGTCTCCGTGCGAGAGCGAGATTGAAACGAAGAGATCTTCCTATCTTGCCGAGCATACTTTTAATTCCATTAAGTGGCAGAGATCCTCGGGTGTACCAAAAACCCTTTCGCCGTCTTTCACTCTTTAAGCTCCGTCGCGTTAGGAACCTCTGGCGTTCCTCGAGAGACAGAGTAAGAGCAATGCCTCTGGCATGTATACACGTATAGATATATATGTATACGTGCGCAAAGACTCTGGAGGTACACGAAACTCTTGGCATTGTGTAACATTTACCTCTTTCTCTCTCCCTCTCTCGGAGCATCGAATGACTAACCCTTTGAGAATCCGGTTATCCGAAGTCGAGATCAAGACCGTGACGAGGGATCGCAACTGGCACTCGACCAAAAACTTAATGAGAGCACAAGAGACACTCCTTCACATTTTAGCCAAGAATTTCTGCCCCGTTAAAAAATCCGGCACACTTCTAGCGAATTGACGTCGCGCAAAAGTTTCGCGACACTTCTCGATCATTGTTGAAGCACCGACACGTGACTGTCCTAGAAAAGTCGGTAAGATCTAGACTCGATCGATCGATCGCTTATCCAACCTCGAGGCCACATTGACGAGCGAAAAGTTTCACCTACAAGTATTATATGCTATTTGTAGCTGCTGATGTTCTGCGCCCGGGAAGACCAGCGTATCTCGGGCCACTATTCAATGTGAATGGACCAAAGAGGTGTATGACATTGAGAAAAGAGCCGGATTTTTTTTTACTATTCCGCATTTCCGTACGAAATATCTAAGCCACTCTTTTTACATTTCTGCAGCATACCTTCTCAATGCACTTCCACCTGGTAGCATAAGCCTGAGTAAGATTATATTCAACGAAATGATCTTGCAACTGCTCACAGAGGGTCGTATGTAGAGTTTCCGGTGATCTGTCCCTGTTTTCCCTTGGCTCGGTGCGATTTTTTCTCTTTAGTGACGATTTTGTTTTTATTTCCGTTTGTCCTTTTTTGCATTCTTAATCAACGTGATTTAGTTTGATTTATATAGAATCATTTCTTCTTTGTTTCCGTATTAAGTATTTTAGTTTTTTTGCTTGTATTCTTTCTGTCTATAGCAAGAAGAAGAAGGACTGTGTGCCAGAGGTCATTTTTTGTTCTACCCGTGCAGAAATATTGTCATGGATATAGTCCGATGCGGACTAGGATCCTGGTTTCTCAAGTGGGATCCAGTCGGACATCGGATCGGATCCGGGAGCGAAATGTAACGCTCGCAAATCGGATTTCAGCCAGAATCCTCATCCGTAACTATTGAGGACTCTCGTCAGAATCCAAATAGAAGCTTTGCATAGGATTCAGGCTAGAACCCCTAACTTCTAGAAGAAGATCTAGTTCGATATCGAATCGGATTCCAGGAATGAATGTAAGAATCACCAGGAGATACCGATACGTATCAGCTGGAGACACTGGACGCTTTCTTAAATCATTTATTCAAGAATCTGAAAAAGATTAGGTAAATATTGGTGCTACAGTATAACTGTCAAAGTTTATATATTTTAATAAAAGAATTTCGAGCAAATTTTTTTACATTTAATTTAAAATTTCGAAAAAACAATATATAAACATTAAAAGACTTATATTTCTTGGAGAAAAGTGATATAGGTTATTTATTCTACGTAATTATATATAAATTAAATGGAGATCGTTCGAACTAAGAAAATATGCATTTAATTTTCCAAGAAAAATGAGTTCAATAAGTATTTGAAATACGTATTTCAAATTCTTGTCACCACGTCTCCGCCTTGTGCTACCTAGTGGGCGATATATGGATTCCGATGTGGATATCCCTTCTAGGGAATCCTTATCATATCCCGATCGGGATCCGATCGGAATTTAGGTATCCCTAAGAAATTTCTGCACGGGTAGTAGCATTAATAAATTGAATCTAATCTACAGGCTGGAATGTGAAGCGTAAAAATTGTTTGAATATCATACGAAGCTCACGGTTTTCGTTGGTGGTTGTTTCGTACTACCTGTGGCTTCGGGAGTTTCATTTCATCCCGCGAAATTCGCGCACCACGCATGCGAGGGTGGCTTTGAGTACGCGACAATGAGCACGAATTAGCCACCTCGTGGCCCTCCCGCGGATATATAACGAGCCCGGCATGCGTCGTCGTATCGTGTCCCAAACATCAGCATTTGATGGGACACACGCTCGCGAGGTGCAACCGTATAAATCCTATTTTCGTCCCGGGGTTGTTCGGAGAGTCGCGTACGCCGGTACGGAGGCAACGGGGGAATGAGTCGGAGGAGGTTGAAGCTACCCCGCCGGCTGTTCTAGACGTCGTTGCTTTGTGCCATCAGGGTGTGATTATATTGCCATTTGGTATGACGAGAGGCATAAAGTCGAGGAGGCGAGGCTCTATTATGTATACGCGTGTACACGGTACATGCATGCGGGGTGCGCACCTCCTGGTACAGTTAACTCCGAAAGTAACCAGCTCGCGGAAAGGGTAAGTCGCAAATTCATCCCCCAAGATATCCGTACACCAGGAAACCCGTAGACGATACGGTGAACGCGACAATGCGCAAATTGACGCGAAAGAATGGCTAGAATTGCACAATTGTATTCTTGGTACGTATGGGTAGGTAGTTTTTTTTTGTTATTTTAAACGGTGGCATCGATTTTCACGATCACGGGAACCGTGCTTTCGTTTGGTGTCGTCATATTTTACGTTTGGATGTTACGATGCATCGTACTCGTAGGATTCGAAATTGCCCGTGCTGAAATTGTCGTGATTAGATTCCTATACTTGTCCGTACTTTCTAATAGGGATCTAAGGGAATTAGCCAGTAGGATTGTCCCATAATCGTGCTGGTAAGGACTGAATATAATAGTATGATGGTTCCAAGCAGGTTTTTCAGCGAAACCATAAAATAAATCGGAATTATAAAATAGGGGTTTTATTATACGCTATAGAAAATTATTTTTTCACAGCAATACATGTCAAAATGGCGACTGGGCAGCATTTTTCCGATGACGCCTTTATTTCTAGAAGGTCAAAGGCCGGACCAACAGCTCCTATAATTTTTGAGTTATGATGAGACACTAAAGTTTTTTCGATTATATATAAGAATAGCTATATAAGTACGTAGGATTTTTTAAATATTTTTTTTGTCAAAATGGCGCATTTCTAAAACAAAAAGTATAAAATGCCATGAGACAATCGTCAGAAAATTGTTTATAAAAAAGGAACTATGCAATATAATAAAAAAATCCTACATAGTGCCTCAGAAAATGTAATGAAAAATATACAGTTAAAATTTCAAGTGAATCGGTTGAAATTTGTTTGAGTTATGAGTTCGACCGACTTGAAAAATGTAGTTTTGAGATGAACGCGTTTAAAGTTAGTAGAAAGTCACGACATGAATCAAGAGTGGTTGCGCTAGAATTCGAAAATCGAGTACTCAGAGATTTTTCACACCCATAATCTTTTGAAATATAATTTTATAGGTAATAAGGTAGATTTTTAACAAAAAAAAATCGATTTTTGGAAAATCGTACAGTGGCCTAAGGCCTTAATGCCAGAAAAAAATTGTGCCTAACCCCATCTACTGCCACACATGTAACAATTCCGCAACTTCGCGAATACTTTTCACATTTTGTTAAAGAACAACAATCCTAAACCTGACTTTCGGAATTTTATTTGTCTCTACAATATGTGGGTGTCAATAAATTGTTCGTTTCGAATTCGTGCTATACAAGGCAAATAGATCGAATGACTAATAACGCTAACTGTTTTTCTTTACAATTAAAAGTATCGCATATGACAAGAAAAGTCCTTAGGGGGTACGATTTGGAAAAAAACTACCCTAGGTACCAAGTAGTGTTTGCGATGCTGATACGATCCATGAGAAGGGCAAAGAAATAAAGTAAAGGCGAGAGAAGTCTCTTTGCCATGGAATCTTTTTCTCTCCTAATTTTCATTTCCTTCTCGTGGTTGGCCTCGCGCACTCTTATTCTACCGCGGGGGGAACGCTTTATCGCGTATTTCTCGGCGAGACACGCACCACCACCACCACAATAAGGAAGAACCAGAAGAATCACGAGCTCAGAGCGGAGCAAAGGAAAATGAGAGAGAGAGAGCGAGAGTGAATACGAGGTGAAAGGGAAAGAGAAAGCCGAGGGCACTTTGCGACGTTCTTTGGCGAAACTCCCCCCCCCCCCCCCCCCCAAAGGCTGTATTTTTACGATATTATTTATGATATTAATTTCGCACGGGTAAGCGGGGATTTTCCTCGCGGTCTCTTTCTAGAGGCGAAGCATCTTATGGACACGAAGGATGAGAGAAAAAGAGAATGGGAGAAAGCGAGATGGGGAACGGGGGTTTGACTCTGCAGGGGTGTGTTGGCCCGTCGGGAGTTGTAAAGCGGCGACGAAGGAGGCGAGCTCTCTTCTTCTTCTTGCGAGATATCATTGTCTCGGGATAGCCAACTCTTCTCCCACCTCTGCATTTTGTTCTTGCCACCCCTTTATTCTACGTTTCTTTCTCTCTCTCTCTCTCTCTCTCTCTCTCTCTCTCTCTCTCTCTCTCTCTCTCGCTCTCTCTCTCGTTCTTTGCAGTGCTCGAAAGGAAAGAGTGCTCCGAGACTGCGACGCGGGGCTTGAATAGCGGAGAGCTCGGTGAGCCGCAATTCTCGGCTGCTTGTCGGGACCGAGACTTGCGCGAAAAAGACGGGAGAATTCCTTAAGATTTTCTCACAGTCACACCGTGGAGGGAATAAGAGAGTCGAGAATAACCAAGTCGGAAGCTCTCGACGCCTTTGCAGTCTTCCCTCCTCGATGTCAGGAGCGCGGAAGGAGACAGGAAATGCGAAAATCCGCTCTCCCAAAATATTTAACCTGACTTTAAAAAATTGAGTTGGAAGAAATAATACTAATGTAGATAAATTTAGTGTAAGTACGGGGTAGTTAGTCACAGGATTTTTAAGTATCTGACAATATAAAATTACAAACGTTTCTTTACTTATCTATTTGCAATTAAGAGGGCAAAACACTTTACGATATTTAAAAAATGGATTTTTTTCTTTTTACATATTTCGAAAGTATAATATATTGAGAGTATACGGGAAAATCGAAAAATGATAATATGAAATATTTACAAAGTTATAGCACATAGTCGAGAGCGCACCGGAGCCGCATGCTGTGAACTAGGGAAACCTCGAGCGCGATTTTCTTAAAACTGCATTTTCAAATACTGCTATAGCTAAAAAAGTTATTGATCGATCTGGCTAAAATTTTGGGAGATTTCTCACTATGACATTATCGGAACGATATACCTAAAGTTTTAAGGTTATCGCGTAAATAAATTACTTTTTTGGGGTAAAAATTGTCGAGAAAATGGTCAAAAATATAAAAAAATTATTTAAAAGCCTATCTACTTCTTAATTTTTTACTTTTTTATATTTTTATTGGTATATCCTTCCCCTAAACATGTCAATAATCGAAATTTTTTTTCGATTTCTGTTTCAGATCAATAGAAAAAATCAGACAAATAGAGCACTTTTCGATATCACGCAAAAAACGCCTAAAGAAATACCTTATAACGCCGCCATTTAGTTTTGTTTAGAAGAATTTTTCTTTTTTAACACTTGAAAGTTGTAATAAGATAACGTCAAAATTTTAAAATCGTGCGATTATTTTATCACCTTAAAAAAATAATGAAAAATGACTCATTTTCGGGCGTCTAAAGGGTTTTCCCCCCTTAAACTTCGAACACTTAACTTTAAGATAATTTAGAAAAATAAACCAAATTCTTATGAGATCAACTTTAAAATTAGTATTTTTTTTTTTTACCACGTGTGGCCATCTCTTCCGGAGTATCCGAGTGTGATGGCCATAGGAGTAGAGTATAGATGGCGAGTACTTATTTCTACTCTTGGCTTTCTCTTTGGTTTTATATTTAAATTCTGAACTTTTTTTCTTCTGGCGACAACTAGAACACATATCATCGAAATAGTACAATTTTCGTGTACCCAAAATTGGCACGCTATGCACTGAAGCAAATCTACGATGAGACGGATTTCATAATCATTTTCTCCGCAACCAACACAGTTATTCTCTTCTGTACTCACATCTTCATCTGATAAATCGCATAATACTAGTTCTTCGTCATCGTCATTACTCTCAGATATCCTTCTATTTGGTGCACAACTTTGCTTCTGCCGTTTTTTTTTCCAAAATTTCAGGCTTTATTCTTAAAAAGTGATTACCTATTCATGTTTCAAAGTACTGTCCGTCGCTAGCTATTACTTTTTCCCGGTTTTTTTTTTGCAATTGTCGGATTCCATCTCGAAAAACTCTTCCACCACCATGCCGGTTCTCGACGTCGAAATCACCGCTCTTGAAGCGTTGAAACCATTCACGACATGTTCTCTCACTACGAGCAGACTCACCGTAAGTCCTTGAAAGCATTCGATGCGCCTCAGCCGCAGTTTTCTTCAAATGGAAGCAAAAAATCAAAACTTCCCACAAATGACGAGAATTCGGCTCGAAAACTGACATCGTCGATCTTGAATAAATTTATGATGCAAACACAAATTCACTAATGTGGTGCTGTCGTTATGTTGACAGATGTCCAAGCTTACTGTGTAACATTTTTTATCTGCCTATTTCGGCCGGTACTTACAGCTGTAGCCATCCATCGAAAAACGGCGGAAGCAAAGTTGTACACCTAATAATTACTTTTATTTTTCTTGCAGTACGTTTCATTATGGTAATTTTTTCTGACTGGCTAGGCCCAATCTGGTTTTCTTTTTTTTATTTGACTGTTAATTGTTTTTTTGGTCTTACAATATTTTTTTTACTCTTTACATTTTCTTAATTTAATATGTTCGTCAGAGTGTTAATAGTGTGCCAACTTGCTTAGCTCGCTTATACGTCCTAGCGGCCGCAAGAGCCTACATCCCACCATATTTCACAGCACTAATAGCTGCTTTCAATGATTCTTCAGTCCAGTTCCCTCACAGAGGAATTGCTTTTCCCTTGTACTTATTAGGCATCGAAAACTAATGTAGAAAAAATTAATTATTCGAATACATCACAATAGTATGACTATCATATACCGACTGTAGGTGGCCATCTCTTCTCATCATCCGGGAGAGATGGCCACAGCTAAAATATCAGCAAGTAGAAACAATACATGCGCAATGTTGAGGATGTATCAAAGTACTGCTCGTGAACTATTCAAGAAATACAAAAAATAACCATTATCTTTACAAAATAACATCACTACGATGTAAAATATGAAAACTTTAAAAAATTTGGCATTAGACAAAACAATTAAGACGGATTATACTTACTTTTTCATTTTTTTTTTCGCTAAACTTCTGTTCGTACATTTGCACCTGCACACGATGCAAAGCGAATAAAGTAGTTACAGGGGAAACCTAGTGAGTGGTTTTATAAAATATTACCCTATTTATCATTTGGGATGAATAAAGATTCAAAATAATTTCGTAAAAAGATCGTCTACAGAATTGTCGCTTTAGAGAATAGTTGCATCGACGATTTAACTAGTCGAGTGCATTGGTAAATCGTCAAAAGTGACATGTCTTTGGCAAAATACGTAAAAAAAAATAAATAATCGAATCGCCCTATTGCTCAGCGATATAGAGCAGGTATATTGTAGGGACGGGTGAATGAGATCGCTTTCATAGTTAATTGATCCCGTGCGTCTGCTGGTGTCTGTCGCTTTCAGAAACTTTGAGAATCGGACGATCGCCCAAGGCGCGAGAGGGGGAAGAACAAATTCAAGTTTCTCAGAGATAAGTAACATTTAAAACTGGTCTCCCGGCCGCTGCTGCTGTCGTCCGTGAATTACTTTTTGCGAGAGAGGGACAGAGAGAGAGAGACAGAGAGCACAAGAGGTGTGGCATTATGGAAGAAAATCGGTGGGTTCGCCAAAAGATAAAATAAGGCAAAACTTGCGAGCATCTTTGCCCAAAGCCTCGAGGCTTCTATTAATTTTGAATATAATTACGTCACCTGTTTACTCTCTCACTGCGGAGCTTTTGGGTGTTTGGACTTTTTCCTGTACACAATCGCCTTTAGCATCAATCAAAATAAAGACGCGAATCAAATTGGATCGACGATAAAAAAGAAATTACGTCAAGAAGAGTAAGAATGAAAATTAACATGTTAAGAATTCTTATCATAGTTCAAGAATAAAGTACCAGTCTCGAGGTACCATCGATACGCTCGTTGGATAACCTCAACAACGCTTTACTTCATGAAGCCACGAAAGGTCGGAGTATAAACGAAACCACGGTCGCTCCACCGCGCGTTTTCCCACAGGAGATTCAGTCTGTGGTGTTCGAGCAGGAAGGCAAAATTCGGGAAAGGTTTTGCGAATGAGGATACGCGAAATGCAGCGTTAAAGGTACACCGCAAAACCAACAAACGATATGCGCCACGGAGGTCTCTTTACGCGCCCGGTCTGACCCCCGAAGTCCGTACCTACTGGCACTTCTGTACATAGGCCGGAAGATATTTTCTTAGCGCCGAACAATAATTTCTTGGCTGTTGCGGTTGACCGCAGCGAATACGGATAAAAGCCTGAATGAAACAGAGCCTCTGCATCGATCTTCTTCCACGGAATTATTTTGGTGATATGCAATTTTTCAGCATTCTTTTTTTTTGGAATTAGGGTAAGTCCGGGTTTGTTGCTCACAATTTTTTCAGGGTTCCGTCAAAATAAAAGTACAGCCGTTTCTCTACTTATATATATTTGTAATTAAATATTGAAGATTTAACTTGAAGATATGTTACAATAATCAAGCTAATTCTGATGAGATCAGTAACATGCGACACCTAGCGAAGGGTTCTATAAAATCTTTGTATTGGCCATCTTTCCCTTATGGCCAACTCCACTGGAATTACCCTATTTTGGTGATATGCAATTTTTGAGTATTCTTTTTTGGACATTATTTTTGTGATATGCAATTTTACAGTATTTCTACCTTTTGTAAATTTTCTACGCTTCGTATAAAGGGCTTGAAAAATGAGGCACAGATTTTAAAAATAATAAACAAATCTACAGAATAGTTTAGAAAATATCCTCGAATAAATTCAATTTAGGCTAGTAATTTTGGAATTTTCTTGATCCATCAATAGTCATTTTTTTTTTTTTGGCAAGATCAGGAGTAATCGTAATTTCGCATAATCTTAACAGCCATGAAAATCGAGGGAGGGAGGAAGGAAGCATTCCTACTTGATCCTCCACTATAGACTCGCCGTCTCGGTTTACCGAGTGGAATCAGTCCTAATTTGCCAATAACACTGATCTCGAGGCTCACTCTGGTCGACGAATCCAAGTTAATACAGCGATTAGGAAGCGTACACAAGCCCGCCGGGCGGACTGCGACTCGCGCCGCGTTCTATACATACATATATAAATATATACGTGACGTTTGCCTGCGGCAAAAGCGACTAGAAGCCCTCGATGCGAAAAGCATCCGCGTGAAATCGAGATGTGGTGTAGGCTGTGCTTATACGCGTATCGTTTAGGTATTCGAGCAAGCTGCGATGCTAAACACCAACGGGTACTCTTCTAAGGCCATGCACCGCGATTCGATTGGATTTAGCCCGAGGCCGATAACCCATCCACTTGCCGCAGTGTCGAACCTCAAGCTCATTTATTAGCGAGATCTCACGTGGGTAATGAAATTCTTGCGCAAGCTTATTAGGATGTAATTTAGAAGTTGGAGAACGAGTTACTTCAGCAATTCAACGAGAGATTTAGTATGGAAGATTTCTGTAAAATCCATTCTGCATTATGTTTTTCAGTATGCTAAGCGGTTACACATTCGAGTACTGGTCCAATCGAATCTTGCTTGATATGATTGCTGCAGCCACGCGATCATTATTATTGATCCTATTCTGTCTTGTCAAGCAACAAAACATTCTTTTTTTTTTCATCGAGTTGGAGAAAAATCGTGTTTGAAGAACGCAGAAAAATGCAAGCCGTCGTGACTTTAAGCTGATGGGAATGCCATCTTTGATCGCATATGATGAATCAATTCCTTTAAAAATCTCAACGGAACTTTGAAATATATTTCTTCGTTAGGATGCAATTATCTCAGAGCTTTGAAAGGTTTGTGGGTTTGGTTGGCCCGAGCGGCTATGGGGGTGGATCGATTCAACGGAAGCTAAGGACCCGCTTGGCCGAAGACGAGAGAGCGAGAGAGAGAGGAAGCAAGTAGTGTGCGAAGTCCGTATCTGCGGTCAACTATACACAGCTTGGTTGCGAAGGTGGCTGGTCCATCACGATGGACTGAGCTTGCTCGTCGAGACCTTTGGTGATTAACGAGAGGTCAGGAGAATTGAAGAGAAAGCGAGGGCGAGAGAGAGAGAGAGAGAGAGAGAGAGAGAGAGGGTGAGTGCGGAAGAGTCACCACTATATTGAACCCCAGTGAAACGGTCTTTCTCGGGTGAGCTAGAACAAATATACCCTCTCATAGGAACAGGCTTCTCTCTCTCTTTCTCTTTCCGCTGTCTTCATTCATCGGCTGCTAGAAATCTTCGTTCTCGTCACTATTGAGTTTCGCGTCTGGGCGTCGAATAGCTCTATCTCTATAATCACATCGCCGGAATAATAATCGAGAGCAGCACCGTGCGTATAGTTATAGCAAGGGGTGTCTTTTGCCAAAAGCTCACGAGGAATTGCCAGCAATTTATATCCCAGCGATTGACCGCTCAACCGCGGCGTGAAATCCATATAGATAATTCGAGCAAACAGAACTAATAACGAGGTATGGAAAAGGACAGTTATACTCTTTACTTCCGGGGCGAAGAACGGTATAGGGGTGGATTAGGAAATTATGCAGCGATGTTTATCACTACGTACAGAATGCTCAACGTAACTAATCCACTATCCAATTGGGAGCTCTTTACTGACGAACGGACCAAAGCACCGTGGAATTTCAGTGGAACGAGTACGTGCCGTGCGGACACTCGTCCGGATTACGTGTTTTGCTCGCACTTTTTTCCTCCACCCCCGTTATTTGCGCGACGGACTTGTTACGCGCGAAACTTCGAGTGCGACGCCAATTCGTTAATTAGCGAAAGCTTCGCTGACAGGCCGAGGATAATATGCCTCCGTAAGTCAGAGTTTGGACGTTGTCGACCTCCGAAATCATTTTTTTTTTGTTTTTTTTCGAAGGGTGGTTTTGGAGGGATGGTCCTGTGAGCTCGCCGACTGGAATGCGCCTGGCGCGCGAGCATTGTTTATTCAGTAACGTATCGGTGACGAGACTGAAGGGAGGCTGATGCGAGAGATGACGTTACGCGAGAACACACTGGGGAAAATAGCGGTTGCATGACGAAGAGAAACACGGTGAAAGTACGAGAGAAAGAGAGAGAGAGAGAGAGAGAGAGAGAGAGAGAGAGAGAGAGAGAGAGAGAGAGAGAGAGAGAGAGAGAGAGAGAGAGAGAGAGAGAGAAAAGAGAGGGAGAGAGAGAAAGTGAGTGAGTACAGCTTTAAGAGGGTGCAAAAGAGAGCGAGACGTTGCGGGATGAAGAGGAAAGGGGAATGGTTGGCGTGAATAGCGTTTCCGGTGGGACGCTCGGCGAGGTCCGGAGGGCTTCACAGACTCGAGCTTCCGGTCGAGCGTCCACCGGTCCCCGGTTCCCGGTCCGGATCTCGTTCCACTCGCGCGCATCGCACCACCCCCCCCCCTTCCCCACCCAACGCAATGGTCCGGTCCAACCCCCTTGAGATTCGAGCTCTCGTACTATACTCCTCATACCCTACCCTCACCCCTTCACTGGTCAGTCACCGCACAATTTTGCCGCTTCGACCAACTACGTTTCGGGATTGACCACGACGAGACGAAGCGAATCCGCCCGAGCTTTACCAGCCGACAAAATGCGCGGCGAAGCTTTAACAAGACTCTCGACTAGATTCTCTCTCTCGCTAATTAAGATATCGATTCTTATTGTCCGACGTTACGGTCGAGAACGCTGACCGGAAGTACCACACCAAAACCCGCAACGGCTGATCTGGGACCCCGATATCAACGATCGCCTCGAGCTTTCATCCCCCCCCCCTTCTTTCTCTCTCTCTCTCTCTCTCTCTCTCTCTCGCTCTTCTTATCCTCCTCTTTCAACGTTTTGCCAGCTCGACTCTGTACCCCAAAATTTCCGCTGTTCGACTAGTTCCTAATTATCCAGTCCTATGGCGGTTTGTATTCACTGTTCTACCGTATAGTCTAGGCTTTAGAAAAGGAACAGGTTGACTGAGAATATTCTAGCATGAAGCATTGGGGATCTGAAACTTATCAATCACGAAGAAAAGCAAGTGTAATCTTTGGTAAAGAAAATGTTCAGCGTTACAATTCAAAAAAGCATGCACAGATGGCTATTTTTTCCATTATTGTTAAACTGTTCAATTGCAATAAGACTGAAAGCAATTTCTTTTTGTAAGAAGCCGTAAAGTACCCATATGTATGGTACGTTTGCATGATAGTTTGTACCGATTGAATGGGTCTAATAAGTTGTTGGTAATTGATTGAAGTTGGAGTAAATTTTTTTTTCGTGAAAGAATTTACGAAACAGAGTGGTTTAATTATATCTTTGCAATGTAGAATGACAGACGTTATGTAGAAAAATGTATGGGGTCGTAACTTTTATCCCCTTACATTGGTAGGATAAATTCGTAGGATTGCGCGGCAGAAGCTCGTAAAGAATGGCAGCGGTCTTGTCACCTGATAAATATCTTTATGGCTCGTCCCATTTATAGCGTGGAAAGAGATACAAGAGCTTTTCCTCACGAGGGTCCGAGCGCGCGCCATATGAACGAGCGAGCTCACGACCCGTGTAAAAACGAAATAAAGGGCGGACCAGGACGAGAGCTTGTTACGCTACAGCCGCGGCAAACGAGAGTGGGATATCGGGTAATTATGGGGATTAATCTCAAGTCCCGTAAAGTCCACCACTTGTGGAGCCCGGGTCTATCCAGCCACTGCGTAGCCTCCTACCGATTTTTACTTCTACCACGTTTATCTTATTTACTGTTTTACCATTTTATCTATCAACAATAAAATTAGTTAACGTTACTCTTTCGTTTTGGAAATATCGCTCTTTCGGCCACAAATAGAAATTCAAGTTTTTTTTTCAGTTGATTGCCGAAGTGTTTTTTTTTGGTGCGATCGATTTCAAAATCGACAAAGAAATATACAGTATTCGGAAGGAATTTTTATATTACTCCTTTTTTTTGCCGTGCTATCACCATTATCTTTTCATTCCCATACGGTAACTCGAACCTCTTTCGCCCTGTGACCCTTTCCCTCGTGTGTTATACGTATGTAGAACGTGCGCGGTGTCTCTCTGCCCCGTGCTCGAAGCTACAGGTGTCAGCGAGAAGCGGAAGCAGTATTTTTCAACATGGGGGAGAAACACGAAGCGAGATAAAGAGAGTATAAGTGTGTGGCACACACAGCAGGAATGGCGTTGGCAAAAAGGAGTCAAAGAGTGAGACAGAGAGAGAAAGAGAGAGAGAGAGAGAGAGAGAGAGAGAGAGAGAGAGAGAGAGGGGGAAGGGGGAAGGGGGTTAAAGGGAAAACTGCGTCGGCATAGAGTACCGGCACGCACGTTGAATCTGCTAAACGTTCTCGCTCGTGCGTGAAACGCCTCGATATCACTGTTTTATTTCGGCTCGTTCGCGCTCCACTCTCGCGCGAAATTACATTCTCACTGTATGTCGTTTATATACATGTATATATCCTCTCACCCTTTCGCCCTTCCATCGAGTTTCATAGAGAGGCCTCTTCATATTTTTCGCGTACCCTTCCCGTATAAGCTTTCACCTTTCACCGCTGATAAATCAATTTTGACCTTTCGATAAATCAAACGGGGACTCAATTCTTTTTTCAACCCTATGTTTCTCACCGATCTCCAATTTAATTTTCCAATGCTCGTGGCGCGAATTTCGTACGTTTAGCAAAAATGATGTGATTTATATGATTGGCGATACCTCTTTTTTTGCATTTGATGAAAATATTCTTCGTTCGCGTCACCAAGTTCGTTTGAAGTTTGGCAAATATGTTGGATCGTTGATTCTAGGATTGATCGATCCTGCGCTATGTGTTTCGAATGTTGATCATGTCCAGAACTTCAACGGAAATCATGTCATGTCACTTTGGTGTCCGCCTTCGATTTTGTTGAAACTCGTATAAATACATGATTTTTTTTAAGCAGAACCGTACAGTAGAGATTAATAAACGATTCGATACCTATTTTTTTTTTCAGGGGAAAAACACTTTAAACAGAAACAGAAACAGAAACGAAAATCCTTCTAACGTCAAACAATCAGAAATCCACCCCTTTATTTTTCTATCTCTCATCCCACATTCATAAGGGGTGCAATAAATTGAACGTAACGGATAATACTTTGAAGGAGGGACAAAATTAAAGTTTACGTCTTTTTGCATTTTTCCGGATAGCGGGCTTAAGAGGGCCACATTCCATACATATTCGACGATTTTTCATGAAAATACAGGGTTTTGATGGGCATGAATAATGAATTTGTATTCAGGGGATAAAAATACATCGATATTAGCTTGTAAATCTTTTTTATTAATCCAACTTTTTTCTTCATCTCGGCCAAAATAAATGCCTCCACTGAATCATCGATCATTTCTTTTCTGCTTCGATTTATAACTCTATCATGTGCTCATTCTCTTCGTTATCGTTTGCTCTTTGAAATGCCGTTCGATTTACTGAGCTCCGACTATTTTTTTATTTTTGGCAGAATTTCAAAGATGGATCATCGATTTTTGCGATTTTTTCCTACATCCTCCTACCTCTTTTTCGGCGATTGTTCAAGTGAACTTATTGGGAGAAATATTCGAGATATCGGGATGAAAGCAATGGTATTCTCAAAGTCTACCAAAATCTCGCGATTTTGGCGATTCCAGCAAAGTGGCCAAAAGAGTCGTAACATTTTTTTTCGTTTTTCAAACTATTTTAAGGATTTATTCAATGGGAAATTTTCTACCGACTACAAATATTATTGAATCTTTATCGACAGCTTGAAATTACACCGGCTTAGGGCAAAAACATATTTTTGCACACTTTTAACGATTTTTTTATAAAAAATTAAGGGTTTCGAGCGAAATAAATCGTAAATTCATATTCAGAGGAAAACATACATTGTAGAAACGATAAAAAAATATTAAAAATCTAAATTTGTGTCGTATCTCGGCAAACAGAATCTTTTGCCGACAATTGTATCTTCCATTCTCCTTAAAATTGGATATTAATCACACTTGTATTCTTCTTACCGAGAAAAGTCGACATCTTGTTGAGGAAAAACAAGAACCTACCATGAAACGACTCTGTAATTCTGCAAAAGAGAGCAAGAGGAAGTGTTGTACCTATGGCTAAAACCAGAAGGCCCTTTTCATCATATTTTGGCGGTCCAAATGGACGCAATTATGAATTAGCCGCTTTTGGAAATGCTGACAATACAAGATGTTGTAAAGCTCTTCGTCTCTCGCGACAGGTTCCTCATTTTCCGCGGTTTTTCTCCCATCCTTCGGGATTTGGTAGTACAGAGCCAGCAGGCCACTCACCGCATCTTCGCGCGAACATGTATCCCTTGCTTTCTCTCTCACTTTGTTCTTTAGCAACTAAAGCTCCGAGTATTCTCGCACCCTCGTCAAGCCCGGGAGCTAGAAACCATCTACACCCTCTCGCGGTGTTTCTCGGTACCTACTGCGATTTTGGTACATCCGTTCGTGCGTTGAGGTTAAAATTCGTGTATGGATGTGCGTATGTATAGGTGGTAAGTTGACGGTACGTGTAGCCTCGAAATGCGAGAGGATCGTTTTGCGGTGAGCCACCACAGGCGACTGCTGCGACAGTCGACCACTACCTATATTTCTCTTCCTCCTTTGTTCTCTCTCTCTCTCTCTCTCTCTCCCTCTCTCTCTGGTTTCGGCACCTTCGGACCGTCATGGTTTCTAAAAGCCTGTACGTGAAACTGCTGCGATCTCTCCGCTTCCTATTCGTGGTTCGGTACGCAGACCTAAACCTCGAGAAGCAGCTGTTTCATCGTCGGGAAACCTCGACTCTGCCTTTCATTCCTTATCTCTGTCCATTTCCCTCGTTCAGCTTACCTTGCAAAGCTCTCGATACAAGCTCTCTCTTCCTATCTCTCTCTCTCTCTCGTTCTCTCCCTTTCGGCAAATGAGAAACAGGTGGTAAAATCAATCGACCTAACGACGCCGACAGGTCAGTCGACATAGGCAACCCCGAGGGGCTTTTCAAGCGACCTCTGAAGCCACCTGCGAATCTGTTCGACCTGTACACCCCAAATATACCCTGTCTCAACCTTAACACCATTCACCGCATTCTCCGGACGAAATATACCTGTATATATATATATATATATATATGTATTTGAATATGCGTATATACATAGACGTGTACACACTATGCTTAGAGATCGACTTGCAGGTCGAAGGAAGTCCTGCAGGACTTTACGGAGGAACGAGACAGAGAGCAAGGATGGCTAAACGAGGTTTGGTGAACGATGTAATGCAGAGTAAGGGGAGAACGGGGGAGGAGGCTGGACGACTGGTTTTCGGTGGTGAGTGCCTAGTCAGCCCTTAATATCGTAAGAGCTGGACCCACGCAAACAAGACCCCACGATCCATCCGTTCGATGGACCGATGGCAAGCACTAGAAAGCTCCTACCTATCCCGCTCCGACGACGCTACGTTAGATAGATAGGAAGAGAGAGAGAGAGAGAGAGAGAGAGAGAGGGAAGCGATATAGTATGTAGTCACGAGGAAACCCCTCTTGAAAGAGAACCCAGTTGAGCCAGGGTGAGGCTTCACCGAAACTCTCGAAAACTCCGGGGGTTGCTAGGATGGAAACGACGATAACGCCACAACGCCATAGGAAAACAGACTTCGTCCTACTCTCTACGTCGGACCACTATTATCGCCAACTAATAAGGGACCTAATTGAAACGTTCAGCCTTTTGTTTCCGGCTATGGACGATGGCTTTTCAATGCCCGGTCTCTCGTGGAGCTTCCTTGATGGAAATCTCAATTGTCCGGGTCTAACGACAAAAGCTGCGGGGGGAAAATACGTACAAAGTGGAAATGGCCAGTTAGCGGTCAGACGCCGCCGTATCAGCGTTATTATCGGGCTGCTGGCCTCTAGGATTATCACGAGGGTGAAGAAGACTGTTGAGAATAGATTTCAATCGGCACAAAATCAAATTGCGAAAAGTCTAAGCTTTTTTACGTCAATATTTCTGTGTATCAAGATATCGATATAATAATATATTTACATTGTGCATACCAGGCGTTCATTCTGAGCCTGAATATTTTCCTACTGAATAACTACACTCAAGTTTGCCAACCTGATTATTATTGATGCTGAAACCAAAATAATGTTGTTTCATACGGGAAAAAAAGAATTTGAAAAGACTCACCTTGTCGGTGTGCGTTGGGACTGACCGTTCGTGAGAGAGAATTTTGAATATCTTGTGCGAGGCTTGCCTGTCGAGTTTTGCTCAGGTAAAGCTGCAAACAGACACAAGAAATAATCAATTAAATAATGGTACTTATTAATGTATTTCGTAATGCCATTTGACTAGCAAGGGGTTTACAAAGTAATCGTCGATGCAGACTCTCCTCCGAGAATCTTGAAATATAAAACCCTTGATCTTTGTTCAGTGCTTCGAGGAGAAATAAGAGTATAAAAAGGAACGGGCGAGAAACTATCCCCTGCAGTCTTGACATCTGAGTGGATAACACACCGAATGATTTATTCTAAACCTTTATCCCCGAGAGGTTTTGGGTGTGCAACGCGGCGATGTGGCTGTAGTGTAAACCAGGGCCCTCAGTCTCACTTGAAATTTATGAAAGAAGACGCCCGTTTAACTGACTCGCTCAGTCATCCCTCACCGCGGCGACGACGAGACCCCTTCGCTTCCTATTCTTGCTCTCTCTATTCTCGGCGAATGCGCAAGCACTCTTTTCTCCGGACCATCTTCTTTTTTTGCTTGAGACTCTTTGGTTCTCGTTTCTTTTCTCTTGCTGCCTGAAGTCTCACGCTATCCCGTTGGGTCGTGCTGGGTCTATTTTTATTAAATTCTTTGTGAAAAAAATAATTGGCGTGCAATCGGAAGTATATCTGTCATCGAAAAAAAAGTTGGTGCAATTTTAAAGTATTCTTCAGCCAATTGCAGGACCGCATCCTTTGAAGTGTATTTGGATTTTGTTTGGGTTTATAATCATCTGAATATTTTTTCTAATCTTATAACTTTGTTCACTCGGTGGAAAAAAATGTTTGTTCTCTTTATTATTATTGGGGAGATCGAAAAAAATGAATGATCGTCGTAACGTTGGGTTTAGGCTCGTTGGTTAAATTCCGTTTAAAGGGGATGCGGCATTTCAACCCCGATGCGTTGGACGATAGTTGGGCGTTTTGAAGGCACGTGATCGGCATACCGGACGTTATACCTCCGTAGACAACGCGCCAACTCCCGCCGCTCAGAACGAGACGGGACTGCAATACTATCTTATCGAGTCTAGGGAGGGAGCTGATAAAAGCAGTCGAAAGCTTTGGTTCCGTGCTTAAAGCCAAGAATCAAAAGCTCGAAGGAATTTTATCGCTACCCGGTGTGTGGAGGCTTACGAGACACGTTAATTCGGCCTTCTCCCCGATCTTCTCGCTTCTCGAAACATTTCGGGTTAGTTTTTTTTTTTTTCATCATCTCCTTTTTCCTTCTCGGTCAGAATTCCAGATCCTATCTCGCTATCTGGCCAGAAATCATTAGAAGTTTGCCAAGCCTCGGACGTGAATCTTTATTTATTATATTGGATCGGGACGAGAAAGACATGTGATAAGCCAATCGCCTATAGCGTATTTCACCAAAAACGAACGTAACTAAAGCGATACTTCATTATTCCAGTACAATATGAAAAAAAAAAAAATGGAAAGCACCGGAAAAACATCGCAGCTCTTCTGCGTTCACGATACAATCGATGAATTCAGTTCTTCGGCAAAATATCCAACGTCAAAAACTTCCCATTGCCGCCATCGCTCTGGAACAACCTGTACAACGAATATAGACTTTCCGCAAGATATACGTAAGTTAGACATCGATTGGATACAGGAAAAAGCTACGTGTGATATGAAAAGAAGTGAAGTAGCGAGCGTGAGATCGAGACGGACTTGGCCTCGTAAATACGTCCACGAGGATCTCTCACAAATCGCTTCGCCGCTCGCTTTTACCCCGATGCGACTCCTAAGCTCGATATCCCCTTCGATATTTGAGATGAGATACGAGCGGGAGAGAGAGTCAACGCGCAGCCTATGTATATATACATATATATGTATATATTTCCCAGCTCCCAACGTCTCTCGTATCTCGTACGTACGCGATCACGAGAGTATTTTGCGACGGTGAACAAGAGAGAGAGAGAGAGAGAGAGAGAGTGAGACCCGATGTATGGTACTTCCTCTGGGCGAGATACTATGTATGTATACAGGAGATGGGGGTGAGAGCAAGTGGAAAAGCCAGTCTGGATATCCGTATGGGAAGAAAGTGAGAGAAAAAGGGAGAGAAAGGAAGAACGAGGATAAGAAGTGAACAGTGGGGCATTCCAATTTCTCAAACCCGTGTCCAATCCGTGTCGTATGCAAAATCAATCACACACCACATTCTTTGCCTTATATATATATATATATATATATATATATATCAGAAAAGCGAAGAACGCTGTGCCATCCGGGGCACCGGAAAATCTTGACAGATTGGTAACCGAAGATTGTCCACGAACCGCCGTGGTGTTGGCAATTTTCAAATCCCCAATCCCTCGTCCGCCATTACAATGATCCGGATCTCTCCGCACACTAGGCAAAAAGTATTCTCACAATATACTCTGAAATTTCACTGGAGTCCATACCCTCAACGAAATAAAAAAAATCCATCGCCGTTCGTGATTCATTTTTTTTTTACACGAATCGACGTTGCAGCTCGTCGTTGTTCCACGAGAGAAAAAAAATCACACGTCATATAACTCGAATTCGAATTCCGTTCTTAAGGCAATAAAAGAAGGGCTTCGAAGAATTATCAATGGCGTGCGTCGTTCTGGATTCACGGGTTCGACGGTAAAGTGCGAGAGCTTAAAAGCTCGTCGTTTCAGGCGAAGCTTTCGCGAGCTCTCGTGTCATATGAGTTTGCGGTACACTCACAGCGCAAACCCCGTTGACACGCCAGCCTCCGCAAGCACGAGCGGGTCCCTCATAAAACAGTTATGGCTTGTTTATACGCCATGGATGCGGAAGCTGTTACATCGTTACGAATAGAGTGCGAAGGGAAAGAGAGAGGTTCGTCTTTCTCTCTTTCTCCCTTCCTCTCTCGTCCTCACTTTTCCGAGGCTTGGGGGTTGGTAGAAAACGCGTAGGTTGCGGTGAACGAGCGCAGCATCATAGAAGCAAGCAGCACGAGAGCAACCAACACCCCTTTGAGAATCGTGTGTGCTTTCTCGCGTACTCGTGAAACGATCGAACGTCAGGATATACATATATACATATATTTATTTATATATACATAGGTATATATAAAGTGCATACATATCCATACCGCTTTAGCGAAACAACTCACCATCTGCATCGATATCCATTATACACGCGTTTGCCGCGATAAAAGCTAGCTGCTTCTTGATAAAGTGAGCTTCCTATATACTTGGAACGTATGTACACGTATGTATATACGTGCGAGTTTGTTTTATCGGTTAACGCTCCATCGATATTCCCGATGGATGGACGAGTCGTTGGACGAGCGGAGTGACGCATTTTTAATTCAACGCTGTTTCGAGTATGATAAAAGATCGGAGAGGACGGAAAAGAGTTTCAATAAATTGTTGTGCACACGCATATAGTAGATCCACGTAGTAAGTCAATGTATAAGAATCGCCGAAACCTTTCAATACCCAAGGGGGTTCGTTTGTTCTGGCTCTCCGTCTATCGCTTTCACTCCTCGATTCATCGGCGAGAGGGCATTTTCAATTAAATAATACTAATCCCGATAGAAAGAGAAGTTTGGCGAGACCCTCTGCAGAATCTCATTCGTAGCCTCTTGCACCCTCTATCGTTCGCTACTTCCCGTTCTTCGCCCGAGAGAAGCTCCGTCGCCTATCTCTCTCTCTCTCTCTCTCTCTCTCTCTCTCTCTCTCTCTCTCTCTCTCTCTCTCTCTCTCTCTCTCTCTCTCTCTCTCTCTCTCCCTCCACTCGTTCTTTCTCTCTTTTAGACTTCGAATTGTAATTAACATTTGGTTCTCCCATTAGTGTAATTAAAGTGCCATTCCATAATCTAGGAGCAGGAGAGACACCCCCAGAGGGGTAGTGGGACGAGGTGGATCTCTTGCTCTCTTCGAAGGGTGTCGGTGATGCACGGGAAGGGTGCTCACAGGGGCAACCTTATCTCTCAGACTTCAGCTGGTTGTTGCTCGTACTTGCGTTTCTCCACCGAGGCCTCCTTACTCTTTCTCCTTCTCTTTTTATACGTATATAATACTCGGTTTCGTACGAGAGCCGCCGCGATAACTCCTTACCTCGAGGAGGGAATCTTCCTTCCGGTACATCCGAGAAAACGTGGAAAAGCGTTTATCGAAAATGTTTAGAAATCCGAGATCCTACGGCTTTTTATATCCTTCAGGACCATATGCCCCTCGGGATCAGAAATACCAATATTGTTAAACAATAATAGTATATCTAATTGTTGAATAATTTAGCTGAACACCGATTACCGTCTGTGGGCTGTGTTACTATTTTTTCTTCTTTTTTTTTCGTACCCTAAATCGTAATTTTCGTTGCATCGAATGTGTCATAGGTCATAAAGAGTAATTCATGAAATTCGACGATGCATTTCGTGAGTTCTCATACCCCGTAGATGCCTAGGATGCTTGCTGGAATCGAGAAGGGTTCCCACGAGGAAGCGATAAAGATAAGGTCGTAAGAGGTCCATAGAGGGTGAGAGACAAGGCAGCGAAAAAAGGGCAAAGCGCGAGAGGGGGCCTTGGAGTGTCTCACTCCAGTGGCGTGCTAAAATAAAGAAAAAAACAGTCATAGGAGCGCCAGATAAAGAGGTCCCCGTTGACATTTTCCGGTGGTTGAGTTAATAATACGAGCGGTACACAAGGAGAGAAAAAAGAGAGGGGCGGAGAGAGAAAGAGAGGGAAGGAGCAGGAAGAGTGAGTATAGTAAAATCTCAAGGACTCGCGAGAACGAAGCTGTGTTCGCTTAGCTGCGGTGAATCTCTACGCGAGGGGTATAAGCTTTTCACTCTCTCTCTCTCTCTCTCTCTCTCTCTCTCTCTCTCTCTCTCTCTCTTGCTGCTTTTCGCTCTTGAGGATTCGCAAAGTGCCGCCATAAAGAGGCGCGGATGTGTTTATTCGAGAATTTGCCTTTTTTTTCTCTTTCGTTCTCCGTCCAACCTAACGCTCTCGCGTCCCTTAGTTGGCTTCAATTTTTTTCCGGGGTGGCGCCTCCTCTTGCCACCTCGGGAGACCACGTCGAAGCAAAGGGAGAGAGAGAGAGAGAGAGAGAGAGAGAGAGAGAGAGAGAGAGAGAGAGAGAGAGAGAGAGAGACAGACGGAGAGGAACGGGAGAAACCACGAAAAAGCAAGCAAAGAAGAGACTCCCTTATCCACAAGACTTTATCTTATTTTCCGAGGACGATCCAAACGTCGAGGATTTATGCCCTCTCGGTCGCGCCATTCTCTCTTTCTCGTTCTCTCCCTCTCGGCGCTTTTGAGAAAGAGTAAATAGTCGAGCACAGGGCGAGACGGGACGAAAAGTTGGCGGAGGATGAGTGCACCACGCCGGAAGACTCGAAAAGAGACGAGGGAATGAAATCACGACGCAATTATTTTCGTTCCAGCTCATGAACGGGTTTCGAACACGGGATTCCCCTGTGAAAGACTCTGGAGAATGCTGCAGAGAGTGAGTGAGAGAGAGAGAGAGAGAGACGGAGATGGCGAAAGATAGAGGTAGTTCGATAAATCGCAAAGGGCGGCTAAAGGGGGAAAAAAATGGCGAAGGGAAGAGAAGGATTGGCCTCGTCAAGTGTGGAAGGAAAAAAAAAAACGATTTCGTGAAAAAAAGACACATCGTCAATGGCGTTTTTCTTTCTTCTTATATCGAAGACAAGAACGTTCTATACCGCGACTAGCCTTTTGCCAACCCCGTTGGGATATAAGTCACGAAGTCCTACGAACCGTGTGCGTGCGTGTGAAAAAAAAGACAACGACGAACGGGACGACACTAATGGCATTTTTATTATTTCCCCGTTGTCATCTCTCCGGGCCTGAGACGAGCTTTGTCGTGGAGGGTTAGAGAGCGTAACGTAACGTCAAACGGGAATCTTTCGGTCCATTGGAATCGTCTGACACCGCCAGACAGCAGCTTTACTCGCTATATAACTTTTCGCTAACACAGCCTCGACACATTTCTTCCATTCAATATATTTTCGTCAGAAATATCATTATCGAGTGGAAAAATTAAGCGATCTTTTTACCTCCTTGATGAACGTGATTTCTGCGATTGAATGAAAGAGCCATTTCGTGATTTTCTTTTGATCCGAAAGGACTCGGGAAATTTCGCCAGCTGTAATAGCCCGGAGTTGAAGAGGGAAGTGAAAATTGCGTTGGGTACGCCGTTTTTCTCGGTTACAACTGAGAAAAGCTAATCCGTGGGACGCGGCGGGAGAAAGGTCTCCGCGTATAGAAAACCTTCGAGAAACTCTCGGATCGCCCGCGGCTTGCCATTTAATCATTAGCGATTCTAAAAGCCACCGTCGTCCCGTTACCCGGTCGAATATTAGCCCCGACGTTGAACATCAACGGTGGCTTTTACGATACTTCAGCTTTATGCGAGGCTCATTTATCAGAGCTCGCGAGAAACGAGAAGGTTTCTCTGTGTTAGTTTCGTACCTAACTGGCTGCTCGTTCGAAGCATGCGGCTCCACGGTCAACCCTCGCAAGCCCGCAATCCTATTTTACTCACGGTCAAAATGGCATCGCGCTCACTTTTGTTTTGGATTCACAGCAGCCAGCATTTCACTTTGTACAAGACTGCAAATGAACTCTGTGCCAGTTTCTTATACCCCGTGACTTCGCGATCCAGCTCAATTTCCCGTGGACTTTGTAGTTATTACTCTCACGAAGAAAAAAATGTCTTGATCCTGATGTGTTTGACCGGTTCGATCGGCTAACTTGTAGAACAAGTATCAGCAGTCAGCTTTATCTCGCTGAAGCGAGATAAAGCTTTGTTCCTTCCGTAATCGGTTTTTCATAGTTTGATTGGATCATAGTTACATGTTTTGGAAAACAATGTCTAAGCAACGGTTGTTTTTTCATCCTCAAACTGAGAACGTGTATCGACATTATCGCTACATTAGCAAGCGGAAGGTGATAGAATCAGGGCTTAAGAGATTCAGTAACGTGGTCCGAATGTCAAAGAGACGATAATGAAAGTCTGGTGGAAATACAAGGGGTCCAGGAAGCGGAAGGGAGGAAGAGAGAGAGGAGGGAGAGAGGGACAGATGCTGATATGACTGCGTGACGAGAGAGGGTGCAAACCCGAAAAGTACTTTAATATACGAGCAATCCCCTTGGCTCTGATGAAGCTTCCGAACTCGGGAGGACTCTGAAAACTCTCTGGACCTCTTTTCCCATCTATCGCTTTGCTTTCTCTTTCTCTCTCTCTCTCTCTCTCTCTCTCTCTCTCTCTCTCTCTCTCTCTCTCTCTCTCTTTCTCGCTTTCCGTTGCACTTGTATACACGGTGCAAGATCCATACACGATGCTGGCCTAGCTAGCGATGAAAATTCGCATTTTACACAATTTTGGGCTCGTCTGCTTGGAATTTTGATTCACACGTGGCGTAAAATGTACGAGAACGCACGAATGGACAATCCGCTTTTCCAGAGATTGAAGCGGTAGTCGCGGAAGAAGTCTCATGTATGCAGAGATTTTTTTTCGGGTTCCCGGTAGCATTAAGAGAAAAGGAATCCATAATAATCCACGGCGCTACCCCATTCTCGGAAAGTTCAGTCGTTTTCTGCTCTTGGATCGCCGGCAATCTCTCCCTCTCTCTCTTTCTTTCTCTCTTCAAAGTACTAAGGCTTGATACCTGTATGAGAGAACACAACAAAAAAGGATGGGAAAAGAATGCGCGAGAGAGAAAGATCGAGGAAAGGTTGAGAGTCGTGAAAACGGAGCGCGAATTTCTGAAAAGAAAGGGAAGACCAGAGTTAGAAGCCTACGTGTCTCGGTTTCGTTATTTCTCATTGGGATGGGCTGATGAAAAGCCGTTGAGGAAAGAAAAGCCGAAGAACAAAGAGGCCGACCTGGATACCAATGGTCTTCGGATATATTCTTTTTCTTTTGCCGCTTGCTAGCTCTCCGCGCTAATGCTTTGCTCTCGTCAGTTTATGTGCCTTCGAAGTTTTGCGACATGGTAGAAATATTCGTCGTTTCTTCTCAGGCTAGAGATTTGTTCAATCGTTCGCAGCACGATTCTATCTTCTGTTCTTTTTATGGTTTATTAAATGTCTCAAACTTCAACACAGATATCCCACGCGATCATCGAAGAACCCACGCGATTCGTAGACGAAAAGAAGCAGTCAAAGTGCATGGTGATCGACGGAACACCAAACGAAGAACCGGAGCGATAGAGAGTGGTCGAAATGAAACGCGAGGTAATGATGGCAAGTGGTATAGATGGAGACCGTGGCAAATCTGTTTAACCTCGGATAATAGAAGTTAATGAACGGTGTGTGCTGTCGAATGAAAGTTTGATGGGGAAAGGCCAATAACGACGAATCGTCGTAGACGGACGCGGCAAAATCGTGAGAAGAGGAAATTTTCGTTCGTTTCGTTACGACTCTTCTTCTTCGCCTTCTTCAAACTTGCTCTTTCCCTCTCTCTCCTTTGTTCCTTTGTGCCAACTGATCTCGTTCCTACGGGCCATGTCTCGTGGGAAAACGGATACTGAAGAGGGAGGAGCGTTCGGTGAATGGACAATTTATCCTTCTCATCCGTCGAACTGTTGCACGAGCAAGACTTTTCCATCTGCTTGAATGCAGCGTCTTCCAAGATCATCGTTTTATGTCCTGGTCTGGAAACCATCACGATATGGTAGGCATACGAAGTCGATCCAAATAGATTTACATTTTTCGTCATTACGTGGCCTTGCTGTCAGTGGATGTGCAACAAGGACAGAGTCGATTCTGTCTGTCTCTCTTATTCTCCTCAAAGAGGCTCATGCGTCAGCGACCTTACCTCTAGTTCATCTTATAGTTGATAGGGAAACGAATAACAAAAACTAAATGAATGGATAATAAGCTTATTGAAAACCGAAATGATTAATAAACACCGTCGCAAAGGAGGTCACCGCTAACCTTCTTTGATATCCTTCGACATCTTTTGACACTCGGAAAACCGAACATTCTTCGTTAGGCGCATATGGCGGCGAGCGGAAAGAACATAAAAGCTCGTTATAGTTACAGCATAACTGAAATCTGGCTTCGTTTCCAGACCTGTATGTAAGATCGTGTTCCAGATCTCAGACAAAATGCCAATTTCACATCTATTCCGTTTTTTTAAATCTTCTTCTTTAGATCGAACGGTCGTTCTCAATCATTCGCTTATTTTGCAATCCTCCTATTTCGCAAAATTGACTCGAGGTTGCAGGAAGTTTCGTCGGTGTAACGTCTTTGCTGAAAAGCTTCGTGTCTCTGGTTGCCATCGAACAACCGTCTCACCTTCCTTCCATATTTTGGTTGCTGGTGGTAACGTTGAATCCTGAACCTGGAGGGAGTGTGTGTGTGTGTGAGAGAGAGAGGTAGAGTAGCTCCTGTTTGGGCTAAGACGCGGAGCTCCCTTGGCCTGAGGCGAAACTTTCCTAACGAGGTTTACCGCTAATCACCGCTAAGAAACCATTCGCGTGTAATTTGTTTATACCCCCGGTCATGCCCGCTACCCATAACTCTCCTTGCCGGCCGTCCTCGTTCCCTTTCACTCACTCCTCTCTCTCTCTCTCTCTCTCTGTCTTTATCTCTTCCTATGGAGGCGCCTGTACACAGCTCGAAGTAACTAAACACACTTCGTACTCGCTTCTAGATGGAATGTTCGCCTTCGCCTCCATTACATATGACTCAACTCACCAATCTCCGTTCTCCATACGATAACTAATAATTACTCGCGATTTCCGTTACGAAAACTACCGACCCTGTGAGAGATCCCATCCGAGGTCGACTTGTCTAGCCTATTTTCAGGGCAATTTAATATCACATCTGGAATATTTTAGCAGAGCACGCAAGCTATAATTGGAATAGCAATAAACATTCTACCAGTTTGTTCAATACGGCCACGAGGTTCATATTTACCCGAAGACATTAAGAATGTCTTCGGGTGACGTCACGTCAGCTTCTTGTACCCTCTTCAGGTTGAACGATAGGCTGAAGCTCCAAATAAATCTGAGAATGTACGTAGATTATTATTATGAAATAAAAAGATTGCAAGTGAAGCGTAACAAAGATTTAGACGAATTATTCATCGTGTTTATTTCTGAAGTAAGAAGTAACAAGTGAAAAACCAAAGACCGTGTAATAAAGACCAGAAGGCAAACTGAACGACGTTCTTTGCGTTTCTTTTTCGTTTGTGCCGCGGAGCGTTTTAGCTGCGAGGCGGTGCACGAAGGCATTGCGCAGAAAAAGGGTGACGTAAATGGCGTTAAAGCTACGAGAACCCAGACCAAGCCAACGATCTACATATCAAAAAGGCAATCCGGTGAACTCGCTTATGTAAACGTGGAAGGGGCTCCAGTTGAGGCGTGGGCGGCTCGTCGTCGTGTCCCGAACGAGACACGACGATGAAAAGAATTCCGCAGGCGAGATGAGACGAGGATGTGTATGCGTTGGTACGTCTGTATGCGTGCGAGAGTGTCGAGAGCGCTAATAAACCTGCTACTGCTGCTATTCCTCTTTTACTCTGTGAAAAAGCTATATACGAGGGATCCAAGGGTTTGAGGTATGAGAAGCACGAAGCTTGACGAGGCATTCGAGGGGCTGCCGGAGCTTTCGAGAGACCGAAGGGAGCTCGGCCAGCAGAGGATTAAGGGACCGAGGCTGAGGAGGAAAATTTTCAAGTCGGCTTACGAACTCGAAAGCTCGGAGCTTGCGGCCAGAGGTGACGCCCCTCTCCCTCTCCACCGACGCTCGGCTAATATTGCGATGGTCCATGGCGTTCACGATATCGCCAATGATCTTCGTCCATCGATTATCGAGAAAACAACTCTCGTAATAATTTCTCTCAATTTTATAATCCGAAATATAGTATTCTTCATTAAATTATCAACTACCGACTTCCGAAAATAAACAAACGCCTAGAAAAAAAAAACACCTTTTTGTCTCCTTGATAACTGAGCTCTCCATCTTTCGCGTACAAGCGGGTTAGCGATTGGCCAATTTTTTATTTCATTACAGGTGGCAGAGACGACGAAAACATCGCAATAGACAACCATGAAGGGAGCAATAGACAACGCGGAAGCGAGCAGAGCGAGAGAGAGGAGACAGATAGGAATGGAGGGATGGCGTCGACAGACCAAGAGAACGATATACCCTCTTCCCTAACGCGTCTCCCTGCATCATCTATTCCCACGACGATAATTAGGCGGGTATCGCGCTTACGTTCGTCTCGTTGGTTTAACTTTACTTAGCTCTACGCGATGTGGGCTCCACGTTTCTCCGCTTCTGCTGCTGGTTTCTCCGCAGAACGGAGTGGCCAGCAATAGGAGCATCCGGGGATCTCGCGGTTTCGCCACCAACCACCACCATCACTGTACATCCCACTCTCTTGCGTGGGACATGAAGCTCTACGGTCGCGCTAATGTCTTTTCTGTGTTACGGAGTCACGTAGTCCCTCGACGACGCGAACGAACGAATATGACGACGTTACGTCGCTTTCTCCCATTATCATTGCCCTTTTAACGTTTCTATTTCCTCCTAGTAACACTCGTCTGACCGTCCTCAAGAGTCCACAAATGCGTTATGACATTGCGGGGACGAATTGTAAAAGAAAGATCCCCGCGATTCTTCGATCCATCATGATTTTAGGTAAGCATCCGATCGAGGCTGACCAGATATTTAATTTACTTATGGAAGAAGAGCTTCTACCTCCTCTTGCCTATCGAATGACCCTTGGGCAAATGGCTTTATCCGCTGGATCTTCAGCTCCACGAGAGTCCACAAATTTCGTGAGCCAGCTGGGCAGAGCAGTATAGGGCTTTCTCACCGCTGTGAAGTAAGAACGGGGGAGGCAATTTGTTGGTATCAGGTGCACACTGCGTCTCAAGTTGTAAGCCAGGTTCTGTCTTGCTGCGGGCTCTCCAAGGACCACCCAGGAGGCTACGTACCCGGAGAAAAGGAAGACCTAGGTGGCAATTAACTCCATTACCACTCTGTAATATGGCTTGATAGCATGAGCCGCGGGAAACACATAAGAGCGTACTCTCAAAACTCGTTAAGCCTTGTGGCTTTGAACTGCTTATGCAACGAGAAATATTAACCCTGAAGAGTCAGCACTCCTTGCGATAATACCAGCAAACTTTGTAATCAAGAGAAAAGGTCCTCTTTCACACGTCGCTGTCTCATTTGTTGATCGGTAGCAGCCGGAAATTTACGTTTCGGTTAATATATTACTTAGCCAAAGTAGACACGAGCTGGGACAATTTCACAAATATCTATTCGATCGTCTTCTAGTGCTGGATTAAACGATGATTAATTAGAAGAATCCTTTCAATTTTTACATCGACAGCCCTCAAGTGGACGGCAGATTCTTAGACCTCGTTTGCACCGATAGAATTTAGACTTATGGTCTTGGAATGTCTCATGTATATGAACACGAAAGACTTTGGAGCTTGCAGGGGGATCGTTCGATTCATATATTCATAGGGAAAACGAGGGAGATTGAGGAGAGAACTACTACGATCGCTTTTGGGCGTGGGGACGTATTCGCCACGATTGTCACCGGTCGCGACCCCGTGCATACATCACAACGGGACTTGGGAAAAGCGGAGAGATCCGCTACACGAAGGAGACGCCCTCGGAGCGTCGCGGAGATGCTGTACGTGGGAAGGTCTAGCGAAGAAGAGGTGATGGAACGGCAACCGGGCTGGGTCACCTAGACGGGCGAACGCGTCAACCTGACTGATTGCCAACTCACTCGGGAGCAACCTCACGGGATATACATGGGGCGGGGGATAGAGTCCAAGGGGTAGTGGAGGCGGCGGTTTTCTCACCGCTGAGGAACGACTTATCCTCCTTTCTCGTCGGGGCTCTCTTGCCTCGGCGGCATCCCATTAGACCGGTATGTCCGGAGTACGTATTAGAGTATAACCACGGCTATGAATACGGCACACGTTCAATATTTCTCTGTCCCGAGTTTTGGGATTAATTATTTAAGAGCGAGGGACGCATTTGTTCCCGATAATAATACGCGATACGACCTCGTCGGCATCAGTACTTCAAATCGCTCCTCCCAAATGCATTGGAGGGAAAACATCATGGGTGTTTACTTCATACTATCGAAACAGGCCGACAAAGAAATCATTAGAAATTATATCTACGAGTGAGGAGTTGTGGCTCAGAAAGCTCGATTCTTCAAGGGGCGAAATATATACAGCGGCATATAAAAAACGATTTTTTTCTTTACACAAAGTGTTAGTTAAACATCTCAAGAGTACACTTGTCAAGCAAGTATTTAGCCGGTAAGTCATTAAAATCAATGAGTTTTCGTAGTTTGAAATTTAAAAACACGTTTGTCCCAAAACGACATTTTCTAAGTTTGTGGGAAGCATAACTTTAAAACGAGTTGACCGATCGTGATAAAATTGTATTGCAAAACTCCATAATAATATTACTTTTATTTATACCTACTTGTTGATGAAAATCACTTCTAAAAAGTACTTTTGTATTGCAAAAAAAGACCGAAAGTTTTATGTGACATTTCGATTTTCTTTTTTGAAGGATCCCATTTTTATTTTAACTTTTTGAATGTTTTTCAGGTATAAGTTCAGCATTTGGATGATAAAATAGCAAAAATTCCTGGCTTATATTTTTCAAATCAATATTGAAGTCGTTGAGTTTCCCACAAGCGTGGGAAACCTTTCTGGTAAACCACGTCCTAGCGTCGTCATTTTGCAATATTTTCTAATAACCAAAATGATTTTAACGGTTAAATTATGTAATAAATTGTACCCAAATGTAAAACGGTACGTTCCTTTCCACAAAAAAATGATCAAAATTGGCTATTTTTTCGTCGTCTATATGTGTTTCGCCCCTTAAGGGAGACTAGAGTCTAGAGCCCGAAGAAGGTAAATTTCGACAATTTATTATGGATACCCAGTTGATAGAATAAAAATTTCGTTTAGTGGTATCATTTTACATATCTTCAAGTATCTTTACAAATTTGTTTACAAGATTTTGCAACAAAATGGCGGTGCTGAAGCTGGATGAAGCAAGTCACATTTGTCTGATGACTAAACGCAATTCTCATTTTATCAACTGTGTATCCATAAAAACTTGACAATAGTCACTTTTCTCCGGGCTCCAGACTGGAAGCCGTCCTTAAGCATTGCTTAAGGCCCAATTTGCACGAACGCGACTCTTCATTTGCAATTCCTATTTTAAACGTGAGAATAATTGCTGATAACGACACGCGCATTGAAGTATTCGACGCGTCGTGTATCCCAGTAGTAAATATCGTCGTATATATCCTTCGTAATAATCGAAGCACAGAATTATCTCGTGACGATGCTAATTACTTTATGACCAGGATGAACGAATATATACGTCGCGATGTACGTTAATCGAGGCGCCGTACGTTGCGAGCGACTTTATTGCGCTTAAACGCTTGCCAGAAACGACGATATCTCGACTCTGGCTGCGGCTGTACAAGGATGAGGGTGGTTGTTTCTACTTGCTTCGTTGGTTGCTCACGTTGCTTCGTTGAATAGCCGAAGCGAGAGAAGAAGATAGGCGAGAGGATGATGCCTTGCGAGAGGCGGTGGAGTGTGTTTACGAGGCACTGCCGCATTAGACGGATGCTGTCGTTGCTTAATTGCCGGCACGAGGAGCTCGTAATTCACCGGTAGCAGCCAGCAAGGCGCTCCCGCGACTCGCGATCCCATGCTGCAATCTCTTTCGCTTACAGGGCTCTCGTATGCTTCGGAGTGTCAAGAGTCCCTTTGGCATTGAAGAACGAAACATCGAGATAACACGTTTCGAATTCGTTAATTATTTTTTTAATCACGCCCCATACCCGTGCAGAAATTGTCGTAGTGATTCAATTGGATTCCCGTACGTGTCCCTACTTCCTGATAGAAATCCAATGCGATGGCCCATTGGGCCCCTATCACGAAGTACGGATGGATCGGATCCCTAGACTGAAACGTTACTTTACGTTAACGGGACTCCTCAACAAATTTAAGCACGGGATCATGAAAGGATATTTTGTTTTTTACCAGAACATACCAATGCTGATTGAGAATTTTCAAATAAAAAATTCTCGAATCACGTCGATCGGTAAATAGCGCGGAATCCTTTTGGATTCCAATGTGCACTTCCTACGTGCTGCGACTTTATCAAATTCCTATAGGGTTGTGGTACGATCTGAAGACTCCCCGACAAATTTCTGCACAAGTTTCTACGTGGAATGAAACCAAAATTTTGGAAAATCCAGAATATTTGATCAATATCGTAATACGAGTATATTGTACCGGGACAAGTGTCCCAATGATTTTTCTTCCATGTTTTATCAACGGTAAATCTTTTCATGGTTATTCGCAGTAATTGTTCTTCGAGGACCCTTATGCCGAGTGTGTCCAATAAAAGGGTGGGCTGAGAACAAAAGAGGACGGGGACGTATTGGCATCTCTCGACGTTCCTTCGTACGATAGCCAGGATGGTATCGCGAGGCTTGTTTTTCATCGGGAAGTTTCACGCAAGTGACCGTCGTCGAGATGCGCCGACAGTCCGAACGAGGAGTGAAAGAGAGAAAGATGGATTCGCCACGAGGAACGGTCGAGTGTGGTGGAAGTCCACGAGGGATGGACGCGAGGGCCTGAGCACGTTCTCACCCTTGGCGTTGTTCCTGAGGACACTTGGAGGGCCTAACGAGCGGCTTTGTCATCTCTCACGCCCTCTCTCTCTCTCGCTCTCTCTCTCTCTCTCTCTCTCTCTCTCTCTCTCTCTCTCTCTCTCTCTCTCTCTCTCTCTCTCTCTCTCTCTCTCTTCTCTCTCTCTCTCTCTCTCTCTTTCTCCGTTTCTCTTAATGATGGTTCCCCAAAGTCCGCGTAAATAGATGGGCCGCCCCTCGCGGTCATGCGAGTCTCTTCAAAATCTACAGTCCCGGCTGTTGCCCTCTGACCAAATCTTCCGAGCAAATGTATATCAACGCGATTCGTTATTCCTTCCCCTTTTTCAATCAAAGCCTGATGAAAAATTCACAAAGAGTTTTCAGCGTCCTCTAGAGAGCATCGTTGATCAAGGATTCCGACCCTATCGGCTGCAGTAAGCAACAAACATCCGAATCGCTTACTCCATCCAAGAGCATATGTGCCGCGTGTATTTTTTTCCTCCTTTCTCATTGACTTCTAAGGAATATTTAAAGCTTCTTTGCATTGCGATGAAACGCTGACAGGCGTCCGGTTTTGGTGTACGTCGGGAAAGTTTACGAAAGCTCCGAGCGAGAGTGACCAACGGAGCCTGTCGTTGTCCACTCTGGCATGGCTATCCCGTATCCGTATATTCTCCGAGTGTGCATGTATACGTGTGATCGCTGGAGAGAAGCACGAGACTCCAGGCTCCCAGTCTCGTCCAGATTAATGGCTGCGCCTCATTTAAATACGAATCTCGTCGTCGATACAGCAAGAGAACGAGACCAATACGAGGGTGTGTATGCCTCTAATATATGTGTGCGCGTTTGTGTATAGCTCGTGGTACAGGCGAGGGGAACGAAGCCGAGGGCTTGACCAAGGGTCGAAGTGTGTTTGCCGTCCGAGTAATGACTCCGGGTGAAGGGGTGAGAGTTCTCTGTCCCGTCGTCGTCCCGTTCCCGTGTGTATATAAGCTCTTCTGGACATTGCCATCACTTCGTCACGTCGGAAAATGGTAGGAAAATGGCTATGCAAGCGCGGGCACGCAAATCCCTTCCTCGACCGCTTTCTCACACTGTGGCATCGGAGCTTCCACCAGAATTCCTGCTTCGGAAGTGATCCTCTTGGCGTCGAAAGACCTCGGGAACTGTACCAAACAGTAGATTTTTTTTCCCCCCGGTGAACGCCCTTCCCGATTTGGCTTGAATGTGGTCGGATTTCCTCTTCGGTTCCTGAGGACGTTGTCACGAGAGATCGAAAAGGTCGCAGGCATACCAAGTACATATGCGATGTAGCCAATAACTATTTGAATCTACGTTAAGCTGGTTCGCGAATCTTGACCGAGAAAGAATTTCGCTGACGTAAACATTAAATCTGGATAGCGACTTGTTTTGCATGCCCGGATGAGGGGTCTTGTAAATTTTCTCTCCAGGCTCGACGTCACTGACTTTGATCGTATGCGAAAGTCGTCGAATGAGAAGAATCGTAGAGCTTGTTTGCATCCAACCAACAATGGCTTACCGCCCATAGTAGAAAACAAAGATTCCTGTTATTCTCTGGCATCACACACTTCCGTCTCAAATTTTCATCGAGAGATTCCATCACGTCTGTCTGGGCTAGATTCGTACATATTGAACACAGTTAACGCGTTGGAGGCTTTCACGCTGGAGGTCCCGAAGTTTGCCCAGAAATATTTGCGTAGAACAAACTCCCGGTGTTTTCCCAAAGAGTATACATGCCTCATACTGAGAATATATCCAGATATGCTTGTAACAGCTTCAAGCCGTGGTTGCTCTCATCGTTTCCTAATATCGACAGCTCGTCTACTTTGCCGCGGTATGTAGCGGACGCTTTCTCTCTCTCTCTCTCTCTCCCTTTCTCGCTCACTTCTCTCTTTCTTGGCTGTCGGATATCCCTCAGTCTCAGCTATGTTTCTAGCCTATCTAATATCCACGTCGTATCAGCTCATCTAGTTACGTTGGATTTTCTATCCTGCTGTCGCACTCGCACTCTTACTGCTGCCTTCGTCTAGGCCTTCAAGGTTCTCATCTCTGTGTGTTGCTCGTATCTAAACTCTCGAGTTCCTGGTTGCCGGAACAACACAAGGAACCTAGCGATCTATCCCGTTCTTATGCCTACAATGCCTAACCGTCTCATCTCTCTTTCTCTCTCTTCCAACGTATCTCTCATACAGTAGCCTTACCCTTATGTTGAGCCGAGACACGAGAGGATGATGCTAACCCTCGAGGTTCCTTGGTTTCCGTATCTACTTCCATATCCCGCGTGCGAAGCCGAAGGATATCAGGCTATCAAGTGCACACGCGCCCCAGCGACGGAGGCTTCGTCAAAATTTGCGCGAGCGCTCACTTCTCCGAGGCAAAATAATGATGGAGGGCGTTGTGGATAAGGGCGACGGTGTTTCATCCACGAGCGCGCAACGATCACTCAAGCGAGGAAACTTAAGGAAAATGCTTCGCGTAGAGCTGGAAGAGAGTTGAAATTCATGGGGTTTCACATTTCCCTGTACGACCGTGCCGTTTAGGTCAGAATTCAGTGTAGTAGGATCGACATGAATAGATTTTTTATAATTGGTAGCAATAATTCTTCATCGTCGCATAAGGGCCGTGTATTACAGACAGTCATTTAGTTGCCATAGGAATTCCCTATTTTTAAGCTAATTTTTTAAAGCCATCACTTTTTAATAAAGAAATTATCCTACGAATGATGGGTAGGTTAAGCAATTAGGTATAATGTAGGTTGATTGAACAAAAGATGTTTCCATTATTTGAGGAAACTATAACCATTGGAAGGAGTTTATTCGAGGCGCGAAGAGTGAAGGGAACGGGCCAGAGTTGAAGGTCTAACGGATTTGTAGTAACGACGATAAGGGTCGTCGAGCTTTCCACTAGGGTTCGTGGATAGAAGAGCCACCAGAGCGGTAAAGCTAGAGCAAGAGGGAGAGAGAGAGGGAGAGCGAGAGATGTGTGTGCTACGTAGGACAATCTCATCTCGATACCGTCGTAGATCGTGCGAGTTCAGGCTCTACATCTCTCTTCCGGGCATTGCGTTTGGCCGGTGCGCCTTCGTCTTGACTCAATCTACGGTCACACGTAAGTCTCCTACGTCACGCCATCTCTGTCTCTCTCGCGGTGAAGCTGGGACAAAGGCGAGGTTGTTTCCTGCCTACCCCCAGGTCTCTTGGTCGTTGCTTTCCGTAGGAGAAAACACACACGGATTCTCACCCTTTGACGGGGCAAATTGAGCACACTCCGGGTTCTATTCTGTACTCGCCCTTTACTGCTTCTCATTCCAAAGGACGGTCTGCTCGCTCGTGGCATTTCTGGAGTCTACTGGGCACGAATTTAAGAGAAAAGTCTCATGTGGTTTTGTTTCTTTCTCTTAGTGCCAAATTTTTTATTTCGAGACAAAGGTTCGAATCGAAAGTTGCACTTTTTTTTTCACAAAATGGGATTTTTTCCACATAAGTGCCCTGAAAGAGGTGAGCTAACGGGGCAATGACAAAGGAAGAGGGGACATAGAGAGTTTTTGTCAGAAGATCCCGGAGTTCCGAAGTAGCTGTATTCAAAGCTCGGCGATAGAAAGGCTTTTCATAAATACTGAATGACACCCTAGGCGACGCATCCGCAGCAGACTCGTCGCTATAGATTCCAAACTTCTGGGTGGCAGTCCTCTTTTGCAGATACGAAGGAGAGTCAGAGGCGCGGATGGATGGAGGGAAGATAGGCCAACGTTGGACGATGTGGTAGTGTGGCGACGGTGAATCGGCCTCGTCGCACCGAGCCCCGTGGTTTTCACCGGAGTATAATAAAGGGTTAATTAATACGCTTTAAACCGTCGCTCTTGGATGGGGTTGTACAACCTGAAGTCGCTATACGAGTATGGGGCGTTTTGCGCCAAACTGATAGATCTTGGATCTTTCGTTCTGGTGCCTCCGTTCCATTGTATCATGTACTATTTATTGCAAAAACTGCTCAACCTATTTGCCAACTTTATCTTCAAATCGAAATATATAAATTTGCGTTTTTGAAAAATGACTTGCCTCATTATTAGACCTCATTCGCAATCGCTAGGACGTTGATTTGTAAAACAAATATTGATGGCGTCACCAAAAAGCTGCAAACAATTGTATTTTTCCGTACCCCATTAATTCTCGAATGCTCGAAAACTCGTATCTTCATTGTGATTTGAAAGATTTAATTTCATAATATACCGAAATGAAATTACTTATCTAAAAGTCAGCGACAGAAAGCCCAGGAACGGTTTTCAAACGCGTAAAAAAGGAAAAGCACAGTCACCCTTTCGACCAGTCATTTCCACGCGTATCATAAATTTTCAAGAAAACAAGTACGGCTCGAGAAGTTCAAATACAATTTGTTTGTAGAGTAAAAATTAAAAAGGTCCGCGGCACTCGTGAAAAGAGACGAAGGCTGCGGGTGCTTGAAAGAGACGTTTCCACACGCATGCAATTATCGGGAACGCTGCACGAACGCGTACATGTTTGGGATAAATCCCCGGGAAAAAAACGAGGAAAAGAAGCGAGACTAGAGTCACCTCGGTAAAGCCAATTTATTTCGTTTCTGGAAGCGCGAAGGTCCAACGAGAGAACGGGTTCAACGAGAAGAAGAGGGTCTCAGCGCCTGGACGAGGCAAGCCTTTTCAACCTACGTGTATACCACACACACACACATATATATATATATATATATGTATGTGTGGAAAAACCGTGAGGAAACTACGCGAGGTTATGGTGTGGGATGCGCCCAAACGGTGATGCTACCGGCGACTTGTGAACCACTTGTCGCTGTTACAGCCCCATAAATTCGTCGCGGGGCGTAGAGAAGTAGAAGACCGGGGGGAGGTGAGAGTCGCTTTCGTCGACGCCCCGACGACGAGGCTATCCCTTTCTCATTCTCTCTACTTTACCAACTACGTTTCCTTTTCTCGCGCTTCGTCTCACCGTTACACTATCTTCTCGGTAGCGCTGTTATACGTAGACATTCGTGTTTGGACGCCTACTTACTTAACGTTACAGCTGGAGGGTTGAATCCACTTCGCTCGTGGAAACATTACCCTCCAACACCGTCCAACACTGATCAAGACACTTCTCGAAAAGTCTGATCATAGTCATTGCTGGATTAGGACTGGCCGAGATCTTCGGCAGACCGAATAAGATCGTATCATGTCGATCATACGTGTAGTTTTTTCAGTGCGTTGGTGTTCCTTCGCATCGCGGTCTTGGTTGGCAAGAATGTCATGCAAGTCCACTCTCGAAATTGCCTCAAAAACGATAGTGGTACGAGTCATTCGAGAGAAAAAAAACTAACATGGTGGAGGTATCATTGAGGCACTTATTTTTATGGGTGTAAGAAAAAATTGCCAAACTTCTGCCTGCGTAGGCTCGACTGCCTCGCATGAAATTGCTATAAAGGCGAGTGTGGACAAGTGCGAGTGTGGACATTCATGAAGGTATCTAGCAACCGACTGCATCCGACAAGCTTCTCCGTCGTAAATGTGCACCGGGAACGTGTATAAACTCACGTTACGAGACGAACTAGTCATTCGTGTATAGCGTAACGATTGTTCTGGCTCTCTTGGTCGGTGTTAGCTTGTGTGCGCTGCCGGCAACTTCCTGGAGACTGTTTCCGTCCTCTAGGTGGCGTCCGGAGCCCGTCAACAAGGGAAGGCCACCGTCTCTACCGTCCGTAGACTAGATATACTCGTATCACAGGAACGATGGAAGACTCTCGTCGCTATCTCTCTCCCTCTCTTTTTCTCTTTGTATCTCTATGGGGCATTAATTCCTATATCCTACTCACCCTTCTGTATCGTTCAACCGTCACCGTGCCGGACCTCTTCACTCGCGTATTCATCGTTGCGACCCGTGCTATCGAAAGAACGGAAGCAAGCTCCTATCGTTTTCCGTGTCTAGTTATTGACTGGTATCTGTTACTGGACGCCACGATTATTCTACAGAACCAGTGGGTGACCTGGCAGACAGGCCTTCATATGTAAAAAAAAAAACTAAGCGAATAAGAGAATTATAGTAGTAATTATATAGAAAAATCCGCAAGAAATCAAAGAGATTTTAGCAGGAAGTAGAAGAAAAAGACGGCGAAACAAAGTCGTAGGATGAAGAAAAAAAACAGCAAAAAAGGGAGAAGAATGAAAGGGGTTTTCCCGTGAATTCTCGAACGGAAAGAGAAAGAGAGAGAGAGAAAGATCTACCGGGAGGGTAGTGTCGTATCTAGTTACGACGTTTTCCCATTGAACGTCGTACTTCGAAAACTTTGGACGTTAAGAGAAAGGGTATATAGAGATGGTGGGTTGCCGAGCAGGGCGGATTGTAAAGGCTCTGGGTTCCAGGACGACTTTTGGAGACTGGGGGGTACCAAGGCTTGGCAGTAGTCACAGGACACATCTCTCGGTGCTAGTGGAACGGTAGATACGTGTAAGTATATGGAATGCGGGAAGGGCACCTAGACGCAGCTTCGATTTAAAGATCGAGAGCAGGCGGCACGCTCCCTGCCAGGGTTTCCAGTCTTTCTTTCGGAAAAGGACATATATACCCTCTTACCGTAACACCATGAAAGACGAGGACCTGCTAGGATTTCAGATTTTCCTACTGCCAGAGGGATGAAAAGAATCGCCGTCTAGCAGAGCGGGCGACTTGGCTTTTCTCCTGCAATAAGGATACATCGAACGGAAAACAAACCCCTTTCTTAAAGCTCTGTAACAGTCGAGCGTGAAGCTGGAACGAGAGAGAGATAAAGACAAAATCTGCACGCTTCGTGGCATTCAGCCACGCATCCGTGTCGGAACCGCACTGAGATCCGTAACAACGGGGAAAAATCATCGACCGAGGTCTTCGCATACGGCGCGAGAAGCCGAATAAGGATGTTCCTCGCGTGGTTGGACGGAACAAAGAAAAGTGGGAGCGAGACGGAGTGCTCCCGTCGTGCCGAGTTGAACGATTCGCTAAACCCTTTGATAGAATCACTTTCCTCGACCTTGCGCTATCTCATGAGCTTTTTCCTTCATCTCACCCCCAGCAAAACGGAAGCGCGCGCGAGATTGGTCCCTCCTTATATTCTACTTCAGCCTGCAAGTGCACGTATATCCACATCGCTTTATCTGTCTATATCCTCTGCCGTATAGAACAGTCAACCCCTATGAGCTCGTTCAACCCTGCGATGAAACAAATACACGCTAGAGCAACGCCTGCTGCTCCCTTCGAAGCTCGTAGTATTTTCTCTGGGATTCCTTTTTGTCCTCCTCGAATATACGGTGGGCGACATCGTGACCTTCCGTGCAGAAATTGTCGTTGGGATCCAATTGGATTCCCATGCTTGTCCCTACTTCCTGATAGGGATCCAATGAGTCATCGCATTGGATCCTTATACTAAAATGTCACGCTCGTACATTGGATTCCAATCGGGATTTCGCATTGGGAGCCAATGTTCGAATACAATTTGGATCCTAAAGGATTTCCACATTATCGAACAGAATCTGATACGATTTTTGAGTGATTCCCTTACATTCTCGTGACTTTTCACATATTTTCAGTTCGAAGGTTGTAAGAATTTTTAAATGGCGTTGATCGGGGAACAGTGCCGAATTTAATTGGTTCCACATGAGGACTCCCTATATGCGGTGTTCCTAACAAATTCCTCTAGCGATGTGGTTGCATCTTGGGACTCTCTAACATATTTATGCACGGTATCACGAAGGAATATTTTTTTTTGTGGTAGATCCAAAAGGTCTGGTTGAGAAGTTCAAGTAAAAAAATTTCAAACGACGTCAATTCGAAAATAGTGCGTCATCAACTTGGATTCCAATATGGACTCCCTACGTGCGACGTCCCTATCAAGTCCCTATTGGGATATGGTAGAATCTGGGGATGCCCCAACACATTTTCGCATGGGCTTGGAGGGAGGAAATGACTCCAAAAATTAGCACAAGCGCGGAATAGCCAGTTTCAGGATCAAAATTACCAGATATCATTATGCTCGGAGATACTTTCAAAGGTGGAACTTTGCACGGGGTTTTTTTTTAATTCGTGTGTTTCTTCGTTCTACGGTTGTGGGAGATCTGAGAGTGAGAAAACTGCGGTCGTCGGTACCCTTTCTCCAGATCTATCTATATACGTTATTCCATCTCTGGTTCCCTCTCCCTATCTCTCTCTCTCTCTCTCTCTCTCTGCGTATATCGTCCACTGAATAGAGGTTCATCAGACGAGACGATCCCATAACCGGGATACGAAGGGACGACCGACGCCACCATCAGTGCCATCGGGTTATAGCCCAGTAAGAGAGACGAATAGTACAGAGTTGCGGCTACGGGGAGGGTGGCCGTAGCTGCGAAAGCAGGCTTGTACGAGATGTAGTACTATATAGAACGTGTTACTCTCGGTCTTCGCGATCAAACCCGACGTAGAGTTATTACTATAGGTTCGACGGGGACGATGAGAGAGCTTTCCAAAGAAGATGGCAGGGGGAATGGCTGATTCACCGGGATCTATCTATTTATTACCCGTCACGTCTACCGATTAATATCGATTTTCCGTTCTTAATTAAATAGCTGACACATCGGTAGCGTGATGAAAAATTCAATGTGTGAAACGTCAATAAATTGGCTGTGGATAAAAATTGCGAAGATATAGCGTGTATTTTCTACAGTTATCACACGTCACTGAGATATCTTTAGCTGAGAAGGTTACAGCGCAATGAAAAGACTGAGTATAATCTTAGTTACACATAACGTCTATAGCTATCGCTGCGGCAATTTTCTTCGCTCCGTATCCGACGCTCCGTCAGGTATGACGAGCAATGACGTCGCTTTCACGTACAATCTCGGTCTCATACCCGGGAGATGAACCTCCCTTTCCCCCTCTGCCAGTGCCTCGTCGACCGTGCCAGTGTTCGCGTAATCACCAGGGGAAAATTGAGCACCGACCCAGCCGTCGTTTCTCGGTACGTCCGTCGGCCCGTCAGTTCCTCTACGTACACTCCCTCAAAAGCGAGGAAGACAAAGATAAAAAGGGAGCCTCGTATATACATAATCGTTGCACGGAGAAGACTCGTGCTTTCGGGTATTCCGAATATAAGGGAACATACGCCACCGCGCAAGACTCGATGGATATAGCTAAGACGTCCTGTCGTGAAGCTTTCGGCGTTCTCGTCAGAACATCAGAACCATCGCCGGGTTGGAGAAACGTCCTCGAGGAGGAAGGGCTTGTGAAGCTCCAGCGCGTCTTCTATAGTTCTCCGTTCTCACACCACGCCAGGGCTGGCTTGCAGTTGAAAACAGAAGCTGAGAACAAGGCGCATGAGACGGAAGATAGACGTATATGCGCGGAGGGCGCGAAAGAGAGAGAGAGAGAGAGAGAGAGAGAGAGAAAACGCAATCCGCCACAAGCTTCCTTAGCCTTAGATCTCGGCAATGGATCGGGCCACAAAGCAGCCATTAAAAGATCATATCACCCAACGAGAGAGCCTCTCGGAGAATCCGAGCTACTGAATATCAAGAGATCCGTGACGCAGTAAGGGCGCGAGACAGAAATATATATCTCTGATGGCTCTGAGAGCAAAAGGGTTCGTTTTCCGTATTACCGTCCTGCTACCCAGTCGTCCTCGTCTTTCCTTCGCTTTTCCCTTCTTTACTCAGCGCTCTCTTTTCCAACCCAAAGTTACCAAGGGACACGTCTCTTCCTTCGTTCTCATCTCGAAAACCCCCTTTTCCGGCTTTACCGGGAATATCAGGGATGAAGTAGAATTGACGTGCCATTAGCCACGAATGTTGAGCACAATGTCCTCGTGAGATACACGCTTCAGACCCTAATTTCTCTTATCAGACACAAGCTTCTTCTCATCTCCAATTCGTTGGTTTGCAAAAATTGTTTCTTTGTTCCTCCATCCAATGCTAGGATTGAGCATTTATGTTAACGAGAAAAGGCTCGAACCCATCACGACAAATTGGAACAAGTGCAATATGCTGTGATTTCCATGATTCTAGGTGGTGTCCGCGAGCACACGTTCAACGACTTCAGCACCTCGAGCGTATAAGATTGAGTAGGTGTGCTTCTCTCTCTCTCTCTCTCTCTCTCTCTCTCTCTCTTTATCGTACCAGGTTTACGCTCCGGCAAGGCAAAATTCCAAGTTTTCCACGAGCTAATGGACGTCCCTTGCAATTACCGGATCGTTCCCGTTTACACTGAGCTCATTGGTCTCCCTATCGCTCTCTCTCTCTCTCTCTCTTGCGTTCCATTTCTCGGTCTAGCGTGGACGGCACAAAGAAGCCTCGTTTCATCCGCCTTCTCGTCCCACCTCCCCGGCTCGTCCTGTTTCCACTCTTCTCGCGTAACGCAAAAGTTTCTTGGTCGGGGCCGCGCGGGAGAATTAAGGGGGTAGTCTCTGCCCCGCGTCCGAATGAAGGCTTGGCGCGAGCGGGTGAACGAGCGGGCGCGCGGTTTGTCGATCCCGTGTGAGAGACAGAGAGAAAGAGAGAGAGGGAGAGGAAACTTTGTCCGCGCACAGACCTCCCTATCCGCGCCTCCTCCCTCAAAAGGTCCCACGAATCGAGAGAGCTGTTTGGCTCGGTGGTGAAACTCCTAGGAAGCCCATAGTCAGCGTCGACGTAGACGTTCGGCCAACCGGCCTCTCTCTAACTGGTCCACCTCGGACGTCCACACTGTGGTTCGTCGGGCTCGAGCTTTTGCAACCCTTTCCACTTGGACTCGCGTTGCCTAGGCACCTCCGCATTAGTTTCCTTTTCACTTTCTCTCTCTCTCTCTCTCTCTCTCTCTCTCTCTCTCTCTCTCTCTCTCTCTTCCTCGTTCTCTACCGTTCGCCCACGCCTAGACGATAATTACCGGTCTCTGACCACCTTTGTCGAGTCTCCCAATGTCAGCAAAGTGCCTATTCTGACATTCCAACTTTGCTCAAAGTCGATATGCACTCGATCGGTTCCTTGCGAAAATCCTTGGAAAAACCCGTTCGTTCAAGTATCCGCTCTTCCTTCATCACTTGCCCACTCTCATGGGCGAGGGCTCGTCCCGCTTATAAATAAAATACGCCCTGGAGCAACTCGAGAAAGAGGAAGACGAAAAAATATATAGTTATCGGGAGAGGAGGGGGGGAGGGGGGTATTATTAACTCGCGTTAAGGGTTGCGGCGAGGGTGATTCGAGAGATCTCCCGGTCTCCTCGTGTCTCTTTCCGCATATATATACTAGTACGAGACAGCCACCATAGCGCGCCACGGGAGCACCTCACGGGCTTCTCCTATATAGAAATGGATCCTTACACGCCAGGGGTTGTACAGGGTCGCACGGACTGGGGAATGGCGCCCGAGGGTTCCGCGAATGTTCGAAGAAGCAGCTGATGCCACACGGCACCGCAGGCTCGTAAAATAATCCTCAGCGATAACCCGACCCCGCGTGGCTTTGAACGCTGTACCCAACCATCTTCATCTTATTCTCCATCCAGTGGCGCACAACGGTGTTGGCCCATGCTCGATACCGATTAAGAAATAAAGACGGAGAGGACGAGGATGACGTGGATATTGACGGTGGAGAAAAAAAAAAACGTTGAGACCCTCGCCTCGTGCCAGCTAAAAACGGCGATATATCTACACGATGATCTAAAAGTTAAGGGACCAAAAAATTTTCCGATCATTTTCAGGGATCTGTAGTTCAAAGAAAAATGGAATTAAAAAAACTTTCAAGCTTAAAGATACCCGTCTACGGTTTTTTAATTCATTTTTTTTCTTAGAAATCATAAGAAAAACAGCAAAAGGAAATTTTCTATTTTTTTCCAGTTTCGAAAAATACATTTTTCTTCTAAAGTCCATTAAAAAGAACTAAAAATTGTCGGAGTTTTTTTATTAGCGTATTTGTATGCATTTTCTGCACAAAAATCAAGAGTGCTGTGGCACAAAACATGATAAAAAGTCATGAGCAGCGGTAATTTATTAATCAATATTTCCGTGATTCTTATTGAACCCGAAGTATTTTAAGAAAATCGTGCAAGCATTTTGTTATTTACGTAGGGCAATATTGTATATTTTATTGAAAAATCCTCCGAGCATTGTCGCGATTTATATCACGGGAGGCAAAATTTCATTTATCTACACCCACAGGCATATTTCTGATAATGGTACGGTTTCCCGATTCCAATTATAGTCATTTCCGGCGGAATGACACCCACGCTTTTCGAAGACGTATACCGCCGTGTAGGACCATTCAACGATTTTGCTCTCGGTGTGTTCTCGATGCTTTCGCCGCGAACGAGAGCCTATGTAAATTAGAGTCACTCTCGAGAGGGGATAGGACTTGAAGGTTTTCGTCAGCGTCGTTGTCGTCGAAAGCCGCGGATTCCCCGCAAACTGCGTATATATCAACACACCCACACACATATAGATATATGTATGTATATGTATATGGAGGCCAGAAGACGGCATATGGGTCTCATCGCATCGGATCGCGAGCTCACGCGTCTGTATTCTAATTTCAGGCTTTGGTTTTCAACCGGCTTTCACCCCGCCTGCTCTTACTGCCAAAGGTGTGCCCGTATAGCGATATAAGGGTAGGTTTTCCTCCCTTCGTATCACACAAAGTGTGTGTGTGTGTGTGTGTGTGTACGCGTTTCTGCGATGCATCGTACCGAGCACTCGCGACACCCCCTTTTCTCGCCCCCCCTGCTCGGGTCCCTTCCTCCACCGAATCGAAATCGCTTTCCAACTAATCCCTCGGCGGATCTCTCGAATTCTGCAACCACCAACCGTGCTCGAGTTAAAAAATATATACCCCTTAGCCCTCACCAAATTTCGAATATGTTTATATTGCTGTACGGAAAATTCGAATATATTATAACCGTGATATAGCGTCAGCTGCATGATAAAAGAAATTCTGGCGACGCGGTGCCCTCTTTAATACACGTAAAATTAAAATTAGGCAGCTCTCTTTCGCTCTCTAGACGCCCGATATTTGCATCCGGTAATGGGAAAAAGAAGGCGCAAAAGGCGACTACGGAAGTGTGTATATATAAATATATGTATGTATCTATAAATATATATATATATATATATGTACAAAAACCGGCGCGTGAGACCGATGTTCAAAATCAACCCCGTTTTTTTTTTCCTTGAGGGCGGTTGAGAAATGAGGTGCCGCTGGCATCATTCACCGAGTCCTCCAGCCCTTCCTCTGCCCCTCTCTCTTTTTTTCTCAATTACGAAAAAATAACGAAAAGAACGCTAGGTTTCGACGAAGCTCGAGCGAGGAGGGAGCGTCGAGGGATGCGGCGGAAGGTTGCTTGAAAAAAGCCTCTCACGAAATAACCGAATCAATATAGGCTCTCTCGCTCTGTCCCTCGTATAAATAAATAATGACCAACGGGACTCTCTGTCTCGTGTCCGCGTTGTCGCTCTCATGAATAATCGAAGATATTCCCAAACGTAAAAATTTACTTCATCCCCACTGGTGATGATACTTTTGAAACTGTTAGCCAGAAATAAACGTGGTGATACTTGCCGATGAGATGGATACAAAAAATGGCGTACATTTGAGACTCCATGGAAAAAAAAAGAAACACTTGCCAATGGAATTGAATTTTTAATACTGAAAAATGACGGGATATATTTCGTATTTTTTTTTTCTTCGTTGCGACGCAATTTCTAAGTGAGAGGCAGAGACAAACGTCGAGAAATTTTGTCAGCTTATCGGGTGGTCATGGGACTTGGAACAAGTTCAAAGGGGAGCAGTCGATGCGTGGGTCGAGCCAATTCGTCTTATCCTCGCACTTTGTCCACCGGTCCTTCCGCCCTTCATTCTCCTCCATACCAAGTTTTAGCAACATCTCTATCATGGCTGAAGCATCAATTTAGATTAGATCGTTTATCGGCCCTTGGCACAGCTAGTTTCTTAGGACAGAGCTTCGCGAGTCTCATATACGAGAGAGATGTTCCGGAGCTATAGCCAAGTGTATCGAACATCCACCGGATATCGAGTCCAACCGAAGCGGAGCATGGACGCGAACTTTAAGTCCCGGACTTCCACTGGAGTCGCGTGCAGACTCGGGTGAATTCGAGATTAGCAAGATTCGTCCTACGGACATCGTACACGAGTCAAGGAAACTTTCTTCCTACTCTCTCGATCAGGCGTATCAATTCTCAATGAATGGAGAGAAACGGATTTCTCTTTGATGAGTCTCGATTCGATTCCGCGTTTCTTCTAACCTACAATTATTGCGAGATTTCGAAAATGTGCAATACCAAGTTCCTTAACAAAACCAAACAATTCGTTTCATCAATTGATATGTAGCATCTCGCTGTACACCAATCAGATCGAATTGGCAACGCAGAAGTCCAGAGCCCCCAATGAACCCTTGTCTTTGGAATTCCGTAACGAAATCCTCGCTGCTTGCAGATGTGTAGTCGACTTCAAAGTGCATCGAGGAAAATACACGAGTAGTTGGGGCTTTCTATGGAGCACCATCGGGCATGCCAAAGAACGAGACACGTAGCGAGCGTAGATAGGGACTAGGAGAAAGGAGAGAGAAAGAAGCAGATGGATCCGAACGTTTAACTGAAACTCGCCAATCGCGAACAGCAAAGTGTCGAGTAGAGCGAGTTTCTCTTGCTTATATATATACAAAAATATAGATACGGAAAGTGAACGTGGATACAGGCATTAGAAGAGGCATGTCTGTTGCTACAAGAAGAGAGAAGGTTGGCGGTATAGAAAGAGCGAGAAAGTCAGAGGTTTGGATATGGCAGTCAGGAAATCCGATCCACAGCGTGCTACTAATAACTTTGTGTTGGTCCTCGTATCGCGTTTAAGGGAAGTAGAGAAACACGTACGAAAGTGGATATAAGCAACGGGGAAGTTCATTCGTGCCTGCTGACGCGCTTGGAATAGCATTATATGCCTCTGCTACACTCCTCACGACCTCCACTTCCACTGTCCTTGTCTTTTCTCTGCCTACACTCGTCCAGTGTTACAATAATCCATACGAGTACATTGTGGCATTCTCTCTACTTCGTTTCCCGTCTACACCCCGAATGCCCGTGATGCATTTCAGACCTTTTTGTTTTTTTTTTTTCCATAGGGGAGGCTCGTTCGTTCGATTTTTTTTCCAACGAGATGACTTTTTTTATCGTCGGTCTAGTGCGCCGTCTCGCAGCACGTCGTAGGGGAATGCAATAAGGAAACTTGGTTTGCTCTCGCTCTCTCAGTGTCTCTCTCCCTTATTCATTTTCAACCAAACAACCCTCGACACTGCCACCACTGCTTGTACTTCGTACATCCCTAGATGCTTTCTCTAAAGGCTGTAGCGAGAGGGGGGAGAGAAAGCCGAGGCATCTTGGCCGTAGTTAGCCCGCATTAGTAATCTCCCCGAGGTGTTCTTGAATTCTCTCCGTCCGTGCGGCGCTGTACGAGACAACGAAGACTACCCGCACCGCAGAGAGGAGGAACCATCCACTGTGCTCGATCTGGAGACATCACGAACGCTCTGGGATCACGGAATGTTTCCACGTGCTCTTTTCTCTATTCCTCTCTCTCTCTCTCTCTCTCTCTCTCTCTCTCTCTCTCTCTCTCTCTCTCTCTGTCTCTCTATACCTCTCTCCCTCTCCCTCCGACTGTCTTCTTTCCCGCTCCTTCAGATCCGACTCTTCCAACCTGTTCAACACTTACGAAATCTCAAAGTTTCTAACGCAAACCGCGACTCCGAAAAATATTATCACCTGACGTCAGAACTTGTTCCTGAAAGAATTTCTTTACCGAATACGGGAAAACACAACGAAGAATGATCTTGATTCGCAATGGGATTATACGGTGGGCTGCTTGATTTTGCCTATATACTAATTAGGTCTGTGGCCACTGGCACAATAGGGATGAGCACGGCATAGTGCTCATCCCTAGCCGCTGATGGAGGTTTATAACTCGCGAACACGGTGCAACAGACAAATATCTCTGGGAGCAGGGCACTTTCTCGTCACGAACCATTTACTCTTTGGGTTGAGTTGCTTGTTAGCCAGTCGGATAATTAATACACTCACTAGAGAGAAAGATAAAGATAAAGAGAGAAAGAGAGAGAGAGAGAGAGAGAGAGAGAGAGAGAGAGAGAGAGAGAGAGAAAGGATTCTGAGAAAGGCAATGGTTTGCCGGGCAGAATCGAATATATCGAGCAAACATTTCGTAGTTGTAATGTGGAGGAAGGGATATTTACCAGGTATGTAAATATGGAACGGGATTTTTTGTATAGAAAATACACGTTTATTGTATGAAAATGATGAAAAATATTTTATTCGAAGTATTGTGTATTGCTAGCTATACATTTTTCCCACCTGTCAGGCAATTTGTGGATGCCGCGCCAAAAAAAAAAATTTTGCTCTTTTGAGGCAAACCAGCCATTGAGCCATTTTCGTAAATTTTCGTGAGAAGTGAAGCGCTGCTCAGCAAGTGCGTGTCCCATCGATGCAAATAAGTGGTAATCGGACAGAGCCAAGTCTGGTGAGTAAGCCGCTTGCGAAAGTATGTCCCAACTAAACTCCTCAATTGTTTGCTTGACCAATTTTGCGGTGTATCATGGTGCATTATCATGAAGCATGAATCACTTTGTGTTGCCTTTTTTGATATTCTGGTCGTTTTTCACGCAAAACTTGATTCAAATCGATCATTTCTTGTCGGTAGCGTTCAGTATTAACAGTTTCGCCCGGTTTCAGCATCCGACAATTCTTGCAATTCGCTGTCTTCAAACTTTTTCGGTGGCCTCCTACGTTCTTCGTTTCTTACGCCAGAATCGCCATTTTTGAATTTTTTAAACCACTCAAAGCACTGTGATTTACCAAGAGCATGCTCACCGTAAGCTTCGACATGCATTCAATGCGATTCTGCAGCAGTTTTCTTCAAATGGTAACAGAAAATTAATGCTTTCCGCAAATCGTAATTTCCAGGCACAAAATTCGACATGTTCAAAGCTATAACAAACTATGTTGGGGTATGAAACTTGTATTGTTGCGAGTTAAAAATCTTTGTCAGATGTCAGCAAAGCAAATGCTGCCAATGGCGCGACTTGACGGTAACTACATTGATAGCTAGGGCCATCTATGGGCAAATTCCGGTTTCATATTTACAGATCTGGTATATAAAGTTGGTAAATGTGCACATGCGAGGCTTTTCCCCCGCGTAAAGTCTATATAGATGTCTCTCTCTCTCTTTCTCTCTCTCTCTCTCTATCTCTCTCTCTCTCTCTCTGTTGCTTCAATCCATCAAGGTGCCCTTCTGGATGCCCATTATTATCGGCTGTATATGCCACGCTTGATGAAGACTCTCCTTGACATTGTTATAATCTCGATGGAGTCTCCTCTGCAGACGTCAAGGAGAAGAGAAAAAGCCAGTTTGAGCATACCACGTTGCTCTTGGAGTGTACGAGAGGCGATTCGACGATTACCAATCGGCAAACCCGTCCCTTCGTTCGATTGTGTGAAAAGGGTTGTACAAACCGACCAACCGTCACCCACGCACACACACACACGTAAACATAGAGATCCTTCTGATCGGGAGGAGCTTCAGAACGAGACGAATACGTAATCGGTGGTGAGACACACGACTATGAGAAGGAACGACAACGACGAGTGGTAAGGAGGCGGTAGCGCCCGGGAAACGCGTACATCGAGGGACGAACTGCCCTATCGCCTTACTCCCCCGACGGTGCCAACATCGACGCGACTAAATTAACCATGAATGGCCAATTAACCTGTGAACCGTCGACTGTGCGAACTAACCACCATCCTCGTCCTTCCACCCCCTCTCGCCTCATCTACGTACATTCGACCCGCACTTCGACCTCGGTTCAGAGATCAACCCCTAAATTGTCCTATGGTCCGTTTCTCTCCATTTCATACACTGCTCTTCCTATCCAGCGGTGTGGTCAATCGGCATTAGAGTTCAACGATAATTCGACGGCAAAAACGAGGCCAATGTGACGATGCATTTTTTTAAACCATTTTTTAGCGCTCTTTTTTATATAACTTTGAACCATGGTGAAACGTTGCACTTTTGAAACGATCCGTCGACGTTGTGTAAATTAATTTTCCAGGAATTCGTTTCCAATGGCAAGCGCTCCGTTTCTTTTTTGTTTTATCGTCTGTGGTACGTTATTTCGTAGGTTTTTTTTTAAACAAAGGTCTCGCGAATCTACAAGGAGAAAGAGCATTTTATTCAGGGCCGAAGTGAGGTACGGTATCGGAGTACAGAGAGAGAGAGAGAGGGGAGGGGGTATGTTATTTCGAGGAAAGCCAGACGAGGCCAAGCTCTCACGGTGCCGTCTCCGCAGACTATACGAGCCCTACAGACACCCCTCGACTTTCTCCGTTGAGGCGGTATCGAGGGTGGTGCTGTGCTCTACCTACTCTCCCTTTACCTCTCACCCCCTCGCGCTCTCTATCTTTCTTCGTCCGCGCGCCTCACCACGCGATGGTACATTTTTAATTACTTACACCCACGCAGCTGCATTGCCCACGATGACTATAAATCAAGCGGAGAAGGCGGCACCAACGCCGCGCCGCCCAGCAAAGTAATTACTGCCTGAATTTTAGATAATGTTGCCGCAAGCCCGGTATATATACACACCTTGGTACTCCTCGCTTATATTCGGCGGTTTTGCCTGCTCGAACGGAACCGGCCTAGCGCGATACCAGCGCCATAAATAAAATCGTAAAGGCTCCCCCGCGGTGGCTGCTGCTGCTGCCAAGTATACTTCTTTCTCCAAAAGCTATACCGCTCAATCGCGAGAAATAATCGGGCAATCGAATTTAAAGAATTATCGAGCAGCGTGTACTCCCCCGGTCCAAAATGTCATTGAGGATACACGGTTTCAGGATCGAGCCAGGAACTTCATGACTGAGTCTGGAAGAGACAGCACGGCGAAAAAAAAAAGGAATTAACGCCACAATGGAAGAACCGCGATTTTCCTTTCCGCCAACCTCGAACAACTCGCGATTCCCCGAAGCGTCGCAATTGTTTACATAATTTTGCGCCAATTAAGGGGCCCGAGTGGAGAAATCTCAGGGACTTTTGGGCGTTGAGTAGCTGACTACGGCCTCGGCGTTTCCCGCGCAATTAAAGCGCGGTCGAGAAAGTCTGCGAGTAAAAAAAAAGCAAGAGAGAGAGAGAGAGAGAGAGAGAGAAAAGAAAATACCGGATGTTGGAATAGAGAGCAGGTAGGAGAATCGACCGAACGGTAAGGGTGGTGAGAGGCAGAAGTAGAAATACACAAATAGAAGCGAGATAGAGGCAGAGGGAGAGGTGGAAGCACGAGAAAGTGCGAGATTGAGTATACGGCGGTGGTTGGTGCAGATCGGGATCGCTAGGAAAGAGTGGAATTTAATTAGGAGGCAACCGGATTGCTGATGCTTCTCTCGTTGGTGCTCCGGTGTGCCGGGGGGTTTTGCTGCTCTTATTGCTGTTTCTCGGATGCCCGGGTAGTGCTTCGGTTAGGAAAGCACTCGTGCTTCCAAGCAGCCGTGAAGAAAACCGTCGAGATGCGAGGCCAAGTGGTATGAGATAAATGTAAAATCATGCCTGCGTGCGCGCGCCCTGTGCGGCCGAATCATCGAAACTTTTGCGCCCTTCCCCCCCTGGCCCTCCTCACCTCTGCGCCAACGGATACTCGCGGAGTCGAAGACATAACAATCAGGAATACGATAACACGCGCGGTGGGTGCCGGATGCTGAGCTTCACCTCGCACATCTTGACGGGATGAGCAAGGGGCTTGGCTCATCGTTCTCGTTCATACTTGGCCCTGCGCGTCTCTAGCGCTCTTGCAGAGGGGTTGCGAAACCGTAGTGGTTCACCAGAGAAAGAGAGAGAGAGAGAGAGAGAGAGAGAGAGAGAGAGAGAGAGAGAAAGAGAGAGAGAAAGAGAGATGAAAGATGATGAGTGAAGGAGCCATATCCGAGAGATATTCTTGGGCTAGTACACACTCATCGTTGGGCTACGACGAGACAAGTGTATGCGGGAGGGTGAAACGAAGCATTTTGCGAGAGGGACGAGGATGCCCGCTTAATTAGAGCCAGACTTCCGTCGGGATACTCGAGGCTTCTCCGAGAGAAGATCCGAGCGGTGAAACCCGCCGGGAAACTTCCATCTTATCACACAGTTTATCCTGCGTTAAGTGGGCTCGCCTCGAAACAACCCACACGCCGACCACCCCCTCGTAAATGGCATCAGATTTCTGCATCTCTTCGTATGTACTTCTTTTTACACGTACCAACGATCGGCATTACCCCAAATGTTAATTTCTTTTACGAAACCTTCGAGCTATCCTGATGAAATGGAAACACCCCAACAAACAATGGTTAATTGGCTTTGATCATCACTATGATCATTGCACAAACGATATGACTGGAAGATAAAAAAAACAATGCTCAAGGAACGAGGTATCAGAATTTTCCAAGCCGCACGTTGGTGGGACGACGAGAGCTCCAGCAATGTTGAAGGTGAAAGGGAGAAAAGGAGGGAAACGCAAATTGTGTTTCACAACGAGTTAATGAGAGATTGAGGAAGAGGCGGGTGGAAATTCTTCGAGAAGATTTTCAAGACGCAGGGAGACAGCAGAAAGCGGAAGAGTGAGGGAGGGAGAGCCGATGTTTGCTTTATCCTCGCTAATCAAGGGACGTATTTGCGTTTTATAATCCTTGGTCGACTAAGAGGGTGAAATCTGAAAGCTTAGTGGAATCGCCTTTCGGTTGGGTGGTGAAGCTCATCCGTATTTCAGCCTGCGTCGCTACTATAGTGCGTTTCATAAGTGTTTACAATTACCGTAAAGATTGAACGAAGCATTATTATTTTGTAATAGATTCTTAAATAATGCAAGTTGTCGCGAGAAGAGAGCAGTGAAGATTCGATAAACAAGTGAGTAACGGTGATTAAAGTTGCATAGAATGAAATATTCGATCGCAGGGAATAACTAATGGAGTCTGAAGTGATCTGTAGAATGACGTTGTACTCTTGGTACTTCTACGCCTTATAGTTTATTATTTCTTACTAATACCCTTGAGACAAGTGTCCGGAGAAACGGTAGTGAAGAAATGGGGTTGAAGAAATCGAAGGCACCGTGGAATGTGCAGTCAATACCATCGTTGAAATTTTACGGATCATTTTATCCGACAATGTTTCGCCCAAATTGGTTATTTGTTCCTAGAGTACCGCATAGTCTAGTCAATGCGGAACTCTAAATACGCGCGCTACCAATGAGATGGGTCAAAAAGGCAAGCGTACTGTCGGAGCTGAAGAATTCCTATTGCTGAAGGGGTTGCAGATGCTGAACCTTTTTTAGAACATGGTTCTTTTATTGCGTGGTTTCATAGCCCGAACTCTTAACTTTAATTTTCAACAAAGATTTTGTAAAAATTCAAAAAATTGACAGATTTATGACGATTTTTGTGAAGGGTCAGATCGCTCACTGAGCTACGGCGGACTGCTATGCTGCGCTTTCACGTTTTTTATTTTTCGTCTTCCTTGAAACTGTTTTATGACACGGCGTAAGTCGTATCTCAAAATTTATTCGATTTACTTCAAATTTGGACAGAGCATGGTTTATAACATATTATGTCGCATGACCGGATTATTTTTTTATATCCTTATCCATTTGTCAATAAAAAATGATTAAAGTTGCTTTTCTTTGGACGAGGATTGACTTTTTTTTTAATAGCGTTTGATTCTCACGGATTTCAAAATTTCAAAAAAGGATTCGGTCATACGAAATCTTTATTATTATACTGAAAGTACATTTTTTAATGATTGATTTCGGATCGCCCTGGTTGCCAAAACCACCTATATCTATTGACCTTGCAGCAAAGACTGCAAGGTCAATAGGTATAGATTCGATCCCTTTCGACTCGCACTTGTCACTGGGCTTTTTCTAGTTCCCGCCAAACCTATTAGAGCATTGCCCATAGTTCCTTTCTCGAGGACACAAGGAAACTGCTATATTTGATTGCGTTTCAATAGTGTTACGAATGGAAATTTATCGGAACTGTTTCCCGCTCGATAATCGGCGCGCGGTCACCCATTCGCATATTAGCATATTACCAATCCGATAGACAAAGCGTGCTTTTACCATAACTCCACTGTACACAAACAAATAATTCCCCTTGGTACTTCAATGCGCTGAGTCGTTATTTCACAACGACGCACACCTTCGCAATTCTAATAGTAAAACTTTTAAGTGCACCTTAGCATGGACACGGTGCACTCGATCCGGTGCAAAATCGACGAACCTCCGGAGCAGGTATGTGACAAAAAGAGGCTCGAAGCTAGAAGGGGACAGAGAGGGATGACCGGAGGAAGACGCCATCGGTTGGTCAAGGGTGCACACACCGGCCGAATAATTGATACTGTAAGAGTGTATCGAGAGGGGAGGGAGCAGCATGGGAGGCTTTTCAGCAAAAGCCCGAGTCTTCCTCTCAGACTTATCGATAATTCAGCAGCAGCTTGACCATTTCACTGTCCTCAACTTCGTAATACGTAGCTCGAAGGAAGCGAGGGACAAGCCCCTACACGAAGAGCAATACATATATATATATATATATATATATATATATATATATATATAACTCTGTGCATATATATGTGTGTGTGTGTCTATATACTCGATATATTAGGTAGACGATGCAGACCGCGGTCACTGCAATATTCCTATGATTAATAGTCTTTGTAATGGCTATAAGCGATCCCAATTATAATTTAGCGACAACTCAAGCCTTTCTCGACGCCATCGACTCGTCATTGTGGACTCACAGAAAAATACGGTTAAAATTATGCACCAGCAGCTGAAAGAGGCATAGCCATACTAAAAAGAAAAACGTTCACGTAATTCACGACTCCGAGAGAAACTTATTTTTCTAAATTACGAACGACTCCGTATTCTCGTAGAAAACTCAGCGATGTTTTTTGACATGTGGCAATAAAAGCGAGAATTTTTTGTTCTTTTTTTATTCTGCGCAATGAATTGTGAATGGAGATCGCGATGAATTTGCTAACAGCTACAACGCGCGTGGACGGTGAACGTGAGGGTACGAACGAAACGTGTAAGTCCCGCTTCGATTCCCGAGAAGAAGGAGCGCTGGAGACGGGGGGTGGGGAAGGAGAGCCCTAGAATTCGAGTAACACGAGCATCAAAATTGCAGCGTAATATCGGGCTATAGGATCGGCATCCGTCATGCAATACGTCATATACGTGTCTCTGCTCCGTACGTATGCTCCCTCACTCTCTCTCTCTCTCTCCATATCTCTCTCTCTTCCTCACTCTCTCTCTCTCTCTCTCTCCATATCTCTCTCCCTCTTTCTCAAGCTCCGTAGGCACTTTGGGTACATTCAACCAACGTGTGCAACACTCTAACCTTATATCTGTGATAACACGAATATCGTAATACGTCTGGCATGCGATCGCCACTTGAACGCCTCGCGAGCTACCCACCCCATCCCCATACACGAAACGACAATTTCCTGACGCCTCCAATCCATATATAAATGTATGTACTCATGCATGTATGTATGATGTATCTCGACAACCACTCTTTTTTTTTGTTCAACAATAAAACGTGGCTTTTTTCTTCTTGCGTTTCGCAGTGATTCTAAATAGACTTCCGAAACGTCTAACAATGCCAATAACCCAAATAAACTAACAATGATCACAACTTTCTCAAGCATGGGCAACAACGTTTTTGTACAAATTCCATAAATTTACCGACTTATGACGATTTTTGTAAAGTATCAGATCGCATGCTTTTGAAGTTTGCATCGTTGGAATGCAACGAAAATTCTTTTTTTTATATATTTAGTTCCTCCTTTTCGTTATTTCGAAAAATCATTTTTTTTTTTGCAAATCTAGATTACAGATATCTGAATAACCAAACTGAAAAAAATGTTGCGAAATTTTTATAGCCACGATCCGCCAAACGAAATTTGTGGAAATTAAAAATTATAATTTTCGTTGCATTTCAACGATTCAAATTTCAACATCGTCAGACCAACTGCCCCACGGCAGACGACACCACTGCGTTTTACCCTTTTTCTTTTGATTTTTTCACGAAACTATGTTTTATGAACTGCTGTAAATCGTGTCGTAAAATCTATTCGCCCGATTCACTTCAAATTCGGTCAGAGCATGCTTTACAACCTTTTTCTGTCATATGGTCGGATGATTTTTCAATATGTTTATCTATTTGTTAATAACAAATGATTAAAGCTGTATTTTTGTCGACGATCGAACATTTCTTTTCACAGCTTTCCATTTACGTGATTTTCAAAATTTCAAAAAATTATCCGGTCATACGAAAGTTTTATTATTAAATCAAAAGTACGTATTTTATTTTAAATGTCCGATCAGCCTAGTTGTCGAACCACTTAGATCGATTGGCCCTGCAGCAATGGTGGCACTCTGTTCGAATAATAAGAACTTCATTATTTATCTATATGTTCCAATTGAAAAAAAAATCAAGCTTAGCCAAACTATATATCAATTGTATGTAAAATCCTGACCTCGAAATCCCAATACTCTCATCAGAAGAAAATATTGAAAATCGACTTGTTTTTTGGGGCCCAAGCTTATGCAAACCCATTAATCATAATGTGTTGAAAATATGATTTTCCTATATGACATATAACATTTCCTATATAACAATAACATATATAATTTGCTGTCAATCGAAATGGCGCAAGGGATATGAGTTTTCGTTTAAAATTTTGGACGTTACGTCACTCTGATTGCCAAAAGTCGATGCACATATTTCGGACGCTTTCATATATATATATATATATACATATATATGAATATATATCGTTTCAACATGAGCTTCATAATGTATGAAGGAGGATGGCGTGGCCACATCAGGGCCAGGGAATATACGTACGCGTTACCCTCGTCATACTTCACGTATATACTCGAACTCATGTATATACGAACGTTATATGTAACCAAGCGAAATAACACGCATTTGCGGGCTAATTTTGCGGGAGCACTTGGTCTGTCGGTGGCAGGGAAAGAGGAAGCGAGAGAGAGAGAGAGAGAGAGAGAGAGAGAGAGAGAGAGAGAGAGAGGAGAGACGCGTATATACGGAATAGAGACATGGAACACAGACCGCTGTCGAACATATCCTGTATGTAGCTCGAGCTTCGCGATCTTTCGTCACGCTCATTGTCCGTTTTTCATCCCAACTCCCCCCGCTCCCAGGCGAATATAAAAAACTCCACGAAAAAACGAAACAATGGGAAAGAAAGAAGGAAAGATTTTCCAATCGATCAAATTATGGACCTTCGGACACGCCGAATTCAACAATGAAATAATGGAATAGCGAAGGACAGGAGAGATACCAGAAATAAAAAGCAGTTGTAGGTATGTAAAATGAAAAGCTCATCGGCCGAGTGTCAAAAAAGGAACAAATAAAAAGAGAAAAGCACTGGCATGGAAAAGAAAGGTTGAACGAACAAACGGTGTGTGTAAGCAGAGCGCGTGGGAATACGATTATACGGAAGGGTTGCTCCATGCCGCTATCTTTTGAGGGGAGGTTAAAACGAAGGGAGGCTTCTTGATTTATAACATCGTGACGCGTTTAAAAGGCAATGATTTTACGGTGAAAGCTCGCGTTCCTAGCGTCGCGACGACGACGTAGAGAAAAAGACGAGGAGAGAGTGAGAGAAAGAGAGAGAGAGAGAGAGAGAGAGAGAGAGAGAGAGAGAGAGAGAGAGAGAGAGAGAGAGAGAGAGAGGGATGAGCCCCGAGAAGACAGAGCGAGAAAGAGGGTGGAGGTTTGAGGCATCGGGGAATGAACGACCACTCGCCCCGTTTAGCTGCAACCTGGCAATTACCTGCAGGGCATAATTGTCATCCGTTACGTTTTGCTCCCAGGAGGGGCCAAAAAACGCTGGTTCAAGGTAGAAATCTCCTACGCAACCCCCCTACATGCATTATCATGCTCTCGCTCTTTTACCTCTCACTCTCTCCCTCCCTCCCTCTCTCTCTCTCTCTCTCTCGCTCTCTCTCTCTCTCTCTCTCTCTCGCTCCCTCTCTCTCACTCTTTCTCTGTCACTCTCTTTCCTCGTACGTTCACCGCTGCGGGGGCGCTTGGGTCACGCGAGGCCGTGCCTGTCGCAGAAGTCCACGCGACTCCACCGTGGCAGCCACGCAATGCCGAAACAACACCGTCCGACTTGCCTTCCCTATATCAGATTTCTAATTACTAATTTACCCCCTTCCATGTCGACCATTTTCTCTTCTCCCCTCCCCCCCCCCCCTCTGCCCCTTCCTCTCGGTTCGCCAAAACCACGAACAGTGCCAGAGGTAGAATCCAAACCACGGAAGTTCTTAACAAAATCGAGCAGCGATCCCGAGTAATACAATGTGAGGTTTCGGGGGTGGAAAGAGGCTCCTTTTTTCTTGGTGGACGATGACAGAAGTATGAAAATTTGTAAGGTCGCGAATGAGAAATAATAATTTTGATAAACGTCAGTCAAAACTCATCTACCAAATTCCCCTCGCTAATACAGCATCAAATATATATGACAAATTAGGAAGACCGCTTTATATTCACCTGTAACAGAAGAAAACGATCACGAGATCACAAATTTGAGATCAATCCAGTGAACGCCTAATTATGTTGGACAAAACTGTCTATACGATTTTGTGCCTCCGAGGAGTAGCGTAGATTGATGGGTGATTACGTGTCACGGAGGATGTGGAAAAGTCGGATCGTGGCACGAGTGAAACACGGTAAAGGCATGTTCGTATGTATAGCTTGAATAAGGACAATAATTGCTCGAATTAATTATTGTCCCGCACGAAAGGCATGTGTCTCTATTTGTAATTAGCCCACGGAGGGAAGCATAATTTAAAACGAGTCGAGTTGTTAACAATATCGTTGTCGTTGTCGTCGTCGATTTTCAGAGGTTCCCAAACTCTGGGTACGTGCCTCTAGTCACTTTCTGCAAATTGGTATATTGTATTGGTATTGATTTGTATATATACATGGGGCATTCCACGCCAAATCAACCACTTTCCGGCCCGACCCCTGTCGATTTGGCTGAAACTTTAATATGTTATTGTTTTCATCTTGAAACGCTCGTGTGATTTTTTTCAATTTTTATTACATAATCACAAATACGTAGTGAATTTTTGAAAAAACCGCCCGTTTTTTTTTTCAAATGCTCATAACTTTCTGAAAAATGGACCGATTAAGACCTTTTTTTTAATTCTTCGTTTTGAAATGTTCTTTATGAAAAAAAATTGAAAAATATTCAGTCATCTTCGACATGATTTTTTAGTTTTTTGGAAAAAAACTCAATTTTTTCAAAGAACGCCATTTCTAATGTTTTTTTTTGTAAAAAAAGTATAATAAATTTAGCATTTTTTACCGCCAGACCCATCATGGTAAGATTTTTCCTTCTATTTTTTTTATATTGAAACATTTTTATTCTTAATTTTTTCTACATATAGTTGTTTCCTATGGTGCTATAATGTCCATTAATAAATTCTATGTTTTTTTTTTTAATGCAGTGTACTACTTCATTTAGTTTTGCCGCAAAAATATTGAACGACACGCACCTGTCAATGTTAAAAAAACGTTCCAATTGAATCGTTTTTGTTTGATATGCATTCGACTGTTTTCATCGTCGGAAGACTACAATAATGCTGTGAACGGTCTCCGTGATTTCAGGAACTCAGCAGTTGCACTGTGTGATACCTGACACACATGATGGTCTTATTTTTTTAAATTTCTTTAATTCAAGCGATCACAAATTATGTAAATTATTCAAACGTCACAGAAATGAATAAATTCATCATTAATTACTATTAAACAATTAATTGAATAACTATTTACTTTATTCCCCATGAAATAATCCTTTAAAAATAATTTAATCTAATTGGAAAGTGTTTTAAATCAGTTAATATTATATACAAAGTATTGAGTATGATAGAATTAACTATTTAAAATTATTTCATCATAGGAAATAGCTATATTTGGAAAAAAATAAAAAGATTTCAATGTGGAAATAAAATCTTACCATGATAGGCCTGGCGGCAAAAATGCTAAATTTATCATATTTTTTTTTTGCAAAAAGAAAAATCAAAAATCAAGTGGCGTTCATTGAAAAAATCGCGTTTTTTTTAAACTAAAAATCATGTTGAATATGACTGAATATTTTTCAAATATTTTTTTTTTCATGAAGAACATTTCAAGACGAAGAATTTAAAAAATAAAGATCTTAAACGGTCCATTTTTCAGAAAGTTATGAGCATTTGAAAAAAAGGGCGATTTTGTCAAAAATTCACTACGTACTTGTAATTATGTAAAAAAATTGAAAAAAAAATAACACAAGCGTTTTAAGATGAAAACAATAACATATTAAAGTTTCAGCCAAATCGGAAGGGGTCGGGCCGGTAAGTGGTCAATTCCGCGTGGAATGCCCCATATATATATATATATATATATATATATATATATATATATATATATATGTTTATTAAGGGGTTCATACAGTGGCCAATTCAGAACTTTTACGGTAAATATTAGAGACATTTGCCACATACGAGGTAGTTCTAATCATTTTTTAGACACGAAGGTATAAATCGGTGCTGGTCCATTATTCCAGATACAAAAAATTTGTTCAGGGAGGGTGAGGGATGGAAAGGGAGGGCGAGGGATGGCGAGGGAAGACTAGGGAGGGCGTAGGAGGACGATGGATGATGAGGGAGGGCACAGCAAGACGAGGGGGCGGGCGGGGCGGGGGCCGAGGGGAGGCTTGTGTCATCCACATATCTAGCTTATCTATATCTTTCTTGTACAGATTTTAATTTTGAATTAAAAAGTAATTGACTATCTTCTATCAATCATCAACTTATTAATCGTTTTAATGCGCATATTATGCGCACAATGCGTATCTATATTTTTAATCTTATTCAAATGTATATTGCCGTGCAAGTCTGCAAAATTCTCATCCATTCTCTCAACCAATTTGAAGGGTTGATCGATAGTCCTAATAAATAACCCCTGTACAAATTTCGAAGAATCGGCATCAGTACCCATTTGTACCTTTGTGCCGAAAAAAACTGTCTCAGAACCGTCTGCATATGTAAACAATATCTCTATATGTACCGTAAGAGTTCGGAATTGGTCCCGGTATAAACCTCTTCATAAATATATATACAGGGTGGACCACGCAACGTGTGCACCTCTTTTACGACCAAAATATGCGTTGCACAAAAATGTTTTATACAAAAGTTACATGGTTTATAAGGCTACACTATGTGGTGCATTTATTTTTTTTATAGGTGGAGGCGCTTCGGAGATTTGAAGGTCAACTTTATTTTTTCAAATGGAATGCTATATTTTTATAGCGTAATGTGATAGAGTATCGAATTCTGAGTAAAAAAGTATAGACCTTTATTAGCCCTAGAGTTAATAGCTAACGAGTAATTTCACTTTATTACTTTAAAATTTTCTTCACGTAATATCAAGTTGGAGATTCAAATCTACTACAAATTTCTGAATGGCAGTGTTTACATCACAGTGTTTATCAATATGAACACATTTACCACATCACACACTTATCATGATTCACAATCTTCTCAATGATTGTAATCCAGTATTAAAGTATCCTTCGGTGATTGTGCGTGATTATTATCAGAAAGATAAAAGTGAAAATGACTGAATGAATCTCCAACTTGATATTACGTGAAGAAATTTTTAAAGTAATAAAGTGAAATTACTCGTTAGCTATTAACTCTAGGGCTAATAAAGGTCTATACTTTTTTACTCAGAATTCGATACTCTATCATATTACGCTATAAAAAATATAGCATTCCATTTGAAAAAATAAAGTTGACCTTCAAATCTTCGAAGCGCCTCCACCTATAAAAAATAAATGCACCACATAGTGTAGCCTTATAAACCATGTAACTCTTTTGTATAAAACATTTTTTTGTGCAACGCATATTTTGGTCGTAAAAGAGGTGCACACGTTGCGTGGTCCACCCTGTATATGTATATATATATATATATATATATATATATATATATATATGTGGAGAGGTTTGTGCCGGGTCCATTTCGGAGGTGTGCTGGTTCATAGGGGGACCTTTGGCACATACGGGGACGGACCTCGTATTTTTTTATATAGAACGGTTAATAGTGGAGCCGGTCCCCATTTGTTATACCGGTTATAATGGGGACCTTCCAAATTATTTGTTGAAAGGTATTAACGGGGACCAGAAATAATATGACAGACGTGTATGAAAATGTAAACACATGATCCCCAAGTATTCGCATACTTAATATTGCGCACTACGATCAATTATGAGTCGACCATAACGGAAGATCATTAATTATCTCGAAATGAACAATAATCATTCAAATCTAAAAATGCGAAAAACTTTAATTACAGTCTACAGATTTCTAAATCGCAGAAACATTATAAATCCAGAGTACAACGTCTATAGGCATTGCTGGCGTCAGTTTTTCATAGCCAAATATATGGTTCTCTAAAGCCTAATTTTGATGTCATATTTTATATTTCACCTTCAAACGCAATTTGGTTATGAAATGGTTCGGAGATGCTTCTTCCGATTGGATCAATAAAGCAGGACAATTGGTACTGGTAGGTCCCCCCGTACGGGGCCAATCTATAGTGGAGAAGGCGTGCTTGTAGAAATATTTAATGCCGAGGCATATTTTCAGGAAGATAATCGATATAAAATCCTGTGATTGATTTGGAGTGCACACGAACACGCTCAAAGTATTCTCCCACAAATGGGCATGCATGGACTATTGTCGGCTTATCTTATGTCTAGCGTCATGTTCGCTATTCAGGCTTTCCAGTTTGGTATATAGAAATTATTCGTGTTCGCTAATTCAATTTTACGATTCTTTACCGATCGTCACCGCATAAATATGGGTCATACTTATAATAATTGAATTCATCGACGTTATGGCTGAAGTCAAATGAACACTGTTTATACAATAGCGGTGTTTTAGAAAATAAGACGAATGTCGTAAGTGCTCTATACATGCAGTTAAAGAAAGAGAAAAAAATCACACGTATTATTAACTTGCATTTTTTAATTCCGTTGTCACGCGTTGAGCCTGAAACCATAAGTATGGCGCTTTCCATTTAGACTAGTGCCATCGCTATGGTGTATCACAGTACCCAATTGAATCAATATAACGCGTTGACTTGTACTCGTATATAACATTGTGTACAAATGGATAAATCTAGACTATCCATTGCAGAGGTAAAAACTAGGACCCTGTATGGTACGGTCGTCGTACGATACGTTACGAATTAGCGCCGGTACCCATACGTACCATTATATATAGATGCGTACATCTATATGTAACGGTACGTCCGAGTACCGGCGCTAATTCGTAACGTTTTATACGAGGACCGGTACCCATACGTACCATTACATATAGGTGTACTCATCTACATGTGATGGTATGTATGGGTACCGGTCCTCATATGAAACGTTACGAATTAGCGCCGGTACCCATACGTACCATTACATATAGATGCGTACATCTATACGTAATGGTACGTACGGGTACCAGCGCTAATTCGTAACGTTTCATACGAGGACCATATCATTCACGGTTCTAGTTTTTACCTCTGCCATGGATAGTCTAGATTTACGGGGAGATAGCAGCGATCGGTTGTGCTTTGAAACCGTCGTAACGGCTATAAGATGAAGTTTGGCAGAATATACAAATTATCCGTCTTCTCAACGTTACATAATCATTGCATAATCTACGTCGATTATCATGCTAAAAAAACATGTGTATTTTTTCCTCATCGATGTATTCTACACGTTCGTTAAGGTTCATAGCTGACGAACTCGTAGTAACAAATCCCGGATCCTAACTGTGGATAAAAATTACAGGAAGGAATGGATTGTTCCGGTTTTATGAAACATCGGAAACGTTTGTTCAAATCCACCAGTCACAAAATTTTGAGAGAAAAAATTCACAGATATACGAAGCTGCAAAAGTCACTCCGAGGTTGTCCAACTTTGAGGGGGAATATCGACGGTTTCAAAGCATAACCGACCGCTGCGATCTCCCCGAAATCTAGACTGGGCATTGTAGAGGTAAAAACTAGGACCGTGAATGACACGGTCCTCGTATGAAACGTTACGAATTAGCGCTGGTACCCATACGCACCATTACATATAAATGCGTACATCTATATATAATAGTACCTATGGGTACCGGCGGTAATTCGTAACGTTTCATACGAGGACCGGTACCCATATGTACCATTACATTTAGATGCGTACATCTATATGCAATGGTACGTATGGGTACCGGTCTTCGTATGAAACATTACATTTAGATGCGTACATCCATATGTAATGGTACGTATGGGTACCGGTCCTCGTATGAAATGTTACAAATTAACAAAAACGTTGGAAATATTTGATTGAATCCATAAGTCACAAAATTTTGCGAAAAAAATTCACAGACATATGAAACTGCAAAGTCACTCTGAAGGTGTCTAATTTTGAGGAGGAATTTCACCCCTTAAAACTGTTTTTCCGCCGATAAAAAACAAACGTTTCTCTTAGATTTCGATGACAAATAATATATCTAAAAATAAACGAAATCGGAAGGGGACACCAGAAACGGTTTCCTTGTAAACCACTTTCATAAAACACAATTATCACCGCAACTTCCTTTGATTTTACTTTCGAATCCCAGTACATTATCATCAATTTAAGGAAGATGGATGCAAGCAATTAAAAAACAGGAGAAAAGGAATTTTATGCATTCTTTAGCATTTTAAGCATTGAAGTATGTGATTTCATGAATATATGTTATAATGATAAATGATCATGATCGGAAGGAAGCTTCGTTGAAATTTTCTTCCTTCTTCTTTTCAACTTGAATCAATGTACTATCATTTATGAAAAATTCAAATCGCAATAACTATCATATTCGGCGAAAAACATAGAAAATGAAAAGAAAAATGTGTTCATATAGGTATAGAGATATATATGTATGGTATTCTACGCCAAATCAACCACTCTTAGACCCGACCTCTTTCATCGGGCTGACATTTAAATATGTTATTATTTCCATCTACAAACGCTTTTGTGATTTTGCCAAGATCGATATTTTTTTTTCTTAACATTATCATAACCTTGTGTAAAATTGATCAAACGACATCTTTTTTTTATTTTCCGTCTTAAAATGTTCTTTATGAAGAAAAATATTTTAAAAATATTCAAAGTCATCTTCGACATCATTTTTTATTTTTTGGAAAAAAAACAAGAACTTTCTAAAGTTCGTCATGTTTGATTTTTTAATCTTTTTTCGTAAAAAAAATGTGATAAATTCAGCGTTTTTTGCCGCAAGACCCATCGTGGTAAAATTTTTCTGCCATTTTTTTTCTTAAATGAATAATTTTTATTCTTGATTTTTTCCAAATCCAGCTGTTCTCTATGATGCAATAATATCCATTTATAAGATCTATGGTTTTCAAAACAAAAAAAACGCAGTGTACTATTTCATTCAAATTATTGGCTGTTAAGTATTCTGGCAGATAAGTAATCTCAATATTTTAGCGGCAAATGAAAAAAAGCATAATCAAAAAGTAAGACGGTGACGATCAGCAATTTCATCACTGTTTAGTTAATTATAATTCTGCATATTGTACATGTGTATATATGAAAAACACATATGACTGTAATATTTTATATGTAATCATTATGTAACACTGTATTTATAATTAAAGGTCATAAATATCGATAAATTAGTTCTGATCCATATATGTAGCAATACGTACAAGACAAAGGTCCCGCTTTTAACCGTTCCATATAAAAAATAAAAATTTCGAATATCGTCCTTAATTTTGTATACATAATGAAATTAATAGAAAAATTCAACTCTAAGTACAGTTGTAAACTTATGTATACCGCTTTTGCGATATGTACAATCGGTCCTCATATGAACCTCCCCACATATATATATATATATATAATGTGTATATCACGTAAATACGATGTGAAACCCCGGAGACTTCGGCACACGGTGCGCAATGTGAAAGGGTGGTGACCAACGTAATCGCCACGCGACCAAAATTATCCAAGATTAAGATATCCGAACGAATGAAAACGCACGGTCGTCTCGAAAAAACATCTAGCTTTTTACTATGAATTCATTTCGAATCTGTTTCTGCTATGTAACGAAACATTTATTGGAATTCCTATTTTAAAGCTGCATTCAATTTAAACGAACCTTACCATTATTTTATAAGTACGTGGACTAGCGCAAAAAGCGTTTTTAATTTCAAGCACGCTTCTGAGAAGATTATATGAATTTGTACTGCTTCTTTTTAAAATAGGAATTGCGGTATTACATATTGAAAACTTGCACGATTATCGAGTAATACGCCATAAACTGAAATAGCACAGGGATAATAAAAAGCCGTGAGATCGTTTAGAGTGGCTGTCGATAAAAAAAAATCTGATAAAGAAAATAGCCTTATAGCCGATTGTTTTTTTTTCCAATATACTACAGGCACTCGTATCACCCTCCTCTCAGCCCCCTCTCTCTCTCTCTTTCTCTCTCGTGCCTAAGTCGACTTTATATTTCTCAATATATGACGCATCTATATGGCGAAGACACTCGGGCGGCGAATTCCCCTCTATTGCATCCATGTCGGTTCTCTCGAGTTTCTTCGACATATATATATATATATATATTTTTTTTTCATTCCCTCTTTATCCACTACTAAACGAATAAACTCTTTGCGATATTTCTCGCTCGATTTTCTCTCAATAATAATACCGCATCGTATCGTCTTTCGTGAAGAAGTCGTTTAGTCGGTTGAATGCGCGGTACGACGAGTGCGGCCACTTATAAGGATACATAGTCACGAGAACCAATTGGAAATGGTAAATATTGCTTTGCCGCCCAGTGGTGTCTGAGCGTTTACCGCCCTTATCCATTGTGCGACGAAACGACGCGAGGTATAATCTTTTGTCCTCTTTCTCTTTCTTTCTCTCTGGGATAAGTCGATGGAATACACGGTGGTGAAGAGGGCGAAGGGAAACGGTAGCTATTTGAGGCGTGGGGGTCGAGTAGTTGACTCGATATATCCCGTGAAGCACACAGATATGTCCTCGAAGCATGCGAGCGTAATCACCGTCTTCGCGTTCGGTCTTCGTCTTTCTCATTACCTTCGATACGCCTCACGATATACCATTATACGCTTATCACACGTACACACACCATCTCACCTCCACCCTTTGGGCACTCTTGCACAAGACCTATACATCGCACAAATGGGAGCCAGACAGAGCTCGAGTCATGTTCCACGAGAGAGAGAGAGAGAGAGAGAGAGAGAGAGAGAGAGACCAGTCGGGCCCATTGTAATTTGTGTGCACGTGAACGCAAAATTAGCGCCAACATACGTAAAGGTATGCCTAAGGAGAAGGACGCGGTAGGGGCGCGCACGTAAGGCCAGATTCGCGTAAGCTCGGAACACGTTTATACCACGTGCTGCGGGGTAATAGATACGAGAGAAGGATATGCGCATTGCAAACCCCCCTTTCGGGCTTGCGAACCTTCACGAGAACGTTGGATCATCCCCCCGTAGGCGAAACAACCCGTACAGGTAAAGGGTGCACCGAGATTCAACATCATAAGTGGTTGAACGTTAACGCGTCAGGTAATTTGAGGCTTAAACCCTTCAAACTACTAGCCGATATACATCGCTATTACGAATCTGTAACTGTATTCGTCCTTTCATCTAGGGCAATATTTTTTTGGTTATCGACTGTGCTTAGAAATGGGAAAAGGTGATTTTGGAAACGTTCGACTATATACATATATATATAGAGCTGATTGCCCGTTCGAGGGATTTTTAGGTCATGCCGGGGATGCTGTTCTATTATTCCCGTTTCACCCCTCTAAAAAGTGAACATCAAAATTTCGTCTTCTATGTATCTAATAAATTTACATAAAGAATATTTCTGTCAAATTTCATGCTTCAAGATTCAATAATTTCGTAAAAGCCGAAATCTTTGGCTGCTCTCGTTTTAGGGGTGCAATTTTGAAAAATCTGTTATTAGTCTGTTCATGCGTGCCAAGGAGAGGTCTTTCCCCACATTTGGACTTTTCACACAAAGGCGCTGCAGAACTTCACTACACCCAGAACATCTACCACCTTCGCTTCGCCCCTTCAAAGAGTGAATATCGACATTTTTCTTTGTATTTATCAAATAAATTGAAACAAAGAATATTTGTACCAAATTTCATGCTCGTAGATCCAACAATTTTCGCAAAAGCCGCTATTTTCAATCCCCATTGTCTTAGGGCTCGAAATTCGAGAAAAAAAAAACTGTTGTGCGGGTGCTCATGCGTATCTGGGAGAGACCTTTCTCGAAATGTCGATTTTTTACGCCCAGACGTTTGGACGTGACGGTGATTATCTATGTGTCAGGCAGTCATTAAAAATTATATACACATATTATATATATAAGCCCTAAAATATAAATATAATTTAAAATTGGATTTACTCCTAAAAACGAATGCAGTGAAAATACGAAATAGATTACACATTTCTCGACAAAACGTGTGGGCGAAGCCTAGAGAGCGAGTCTGGAAGCTTTTTCGAGCTCTTCGAGAAGATTGAAATGTTAAATTTCTACATTCTGAAAGTTTAGGAACGAGCGGTTCGGATATCACGAGAGACAAGAGCCCGAAGGCTTTTCTCCATCACTCTCTTTCACCCCCCCTCTCTCACTCTCTCTCTCTCTCTCTCTCTCTCTCTCTCTCTCTTTCTCTCTCCGCCTCTCGGAATGCGAGTATGCGGATGGAAATATTGTTAAGTGTAAATATCATTCGTGACAGTTGGATGGATGGACGTGGGTATTGGGGTGAATACACGGGCAGTTTATAGGGTCGAAGAAGACTAACGTAGTAGCGAAGGGTATCCCAGCACGCGCGTTCTCTCTGTGCTTGCTGTCTCGTGTTGGTTTCTGTGATGTGGTCTGCGGCGTGGGCTTTAATAACCCCTCGTTCTTTTTGGACCTCGTCAAACAAGCGATACAGGACACAAGTGGGCCTCCCGCGATAGTGCAACCCCTCCGCCTTGCGAACCGAAAGAGAGGGTAGAACCAAGTTTCAAGTTTCGCGTCTTCAAAAGAAGATGAAAAAAAAGTCTCTCAACCCCGTGGACGACACCGTCGATAAAAAAAAAAAATACATTGAGACCGAAAGATGAGTATTTTGAATCGTACGTCAGGTACAATTTTGCCCGGCACTCGAAGAGAAAAGTAAAAGCTCGCAAAATTTGGAAGGGGTGTAACGTCTGGATGGTATGGCAGAGGGAAAATGCTCGCGAATGCTGGTAGAGTGAATGCAGGCGGGAATGGCTCGCGCATCGACTGGCACGGACTAGTACCGATATTACCCCCATCCTTGGTGCAAACCTACTGGTTGCCTGATAAAACCGTCTATCTCTCTCTCTCTCTCTCTTTCTCTCGGTCTCTACTCGGCTGTCTTGAAACGAGAATGCAAAGGGTTGAGTGTATAAGTTTGCATGTATGTGAATGAGTGAATGAGGGAATGAGAGAGAGAGAGAGAGAGAGAGAGAGAGAGAGAGAGAGAGAGAAAGAGAGGAGGTGTGTGTACCTAGGTACCCACTTCTATTCCCTGGATCAATTAATTCCGGACGCTTAATGCCCATCTAAAGACACGAGGCTGAACCGAGAGGGAGAGAGAGAGAGAGAGAGAGAGGGAGATAGAGGTACCGAGGATTGCGAAAGCTCACACACAGGATTTGAGACGAGTACGAGCGATAACGAAGTGCATATATCTCTACCTCTTTGCTTTAAGGCCCAAGCAACCTACGCCAGCCACCCTTGTATGTATGTCTGCGTATTCTCTAAACTTCCGATAACACCATCGAGGCCGGTTTTGTGCTGCAGTTTCGGCTTCCATCCCCTCGTCACGCGATTCTTTTGGCAGCACGTTCGTAAAAGTGACTTTTCGAAAGAGGTCGAAGTCTGCTTCAACGATCTCCGAGTCATCGGATCGATTACGTTGAAGCTTTTTGCAAGAGGGAGGCTTGCGAACCACGTGCATCCTCGATGCTTCGTTAACTTTAAACTCCTCGATGTCTAATTTCGCTCATAATCTTTTTCGTACATTTTTTTGGTAACAGTGAATACTCGATGATTGCTTTTTCGATTAGCTTACGCCTAAAGAATAAATTTTACCGTTAACTCGAAATTTGTTCCGAATTACTTTTAGTCATAGGTATCCTTTCCTATGAGATTTCCTTCTCTCTATCTTTATCTTTCGGGAAGCCCTTTACGCACATCACACACCAAACTTCATGCCGCAAGGAAAATTGAGTACCTCGGCGATGGTAAATACACTTGTCGGAGTTTGGGCGATGACGGAAACCAGTCGAGTCAGTCGAGAAAGCTTTCCATGGCGGGTCCTTTTATCGTGCATGTACTCATCGTGAGATCGAGAGAGATTGAGAGAGAGAGAGAGAGAGAGAGAGAGAGAGAGAGAGAGAGAAAGTGAGAGAGACGAGTCAAAGACACGAAGGGTAAGGCATGAAAGTTGGACGTGGAGAAGGGTAGAACTAGTGTCGAGCATCACTTCGTTTCTGGTAGTCACGTGAACAAACTCCGCCAGTCTTCCCAATCGCTTTTCCTACCATCCTGAGCCGTTGGTTTCGGGAGAAACGGGCTATGTTCAACCTAATGAGAAAAAAGACCTGGAAAATCCTTGCAAGAAGGGCGAGGGGAGGCGGAGAAATCCTAGAGCGAAATTAAGTGTCACGACAGCGAGATTCTCAGGAACAAATGGACAGGACGAATTTTGATGGTTACCAAGCTTGCAAAGTTTTGAGATAGGATGGAGGATTATGGTCCGCCATAGTTGGTTGATCATCCTTGGACTCATCTAGCGAGATGAAACGAGGTACAATCTCGATGAGTTTCTCTACAAACGTGAGTCTCGATTTTCTTCCCAGCAGCTTCTCTACTCGCGACGAACTCGTCTACTCACTCAGGATGTAACCATCGCGTAGGCAAGGAAGTCGGCGAGCGTTTCTCGCTCGCACGTCCTCGGACCAGTCTCAAGTGAACGTCCGGAATGATCTGGCTTGGGTGAAAACTCTACGAATATCCAGCTTCCCCGCGAGTTCCTCAAAATGACACCGCGACTTTGGTTTTCTTCCCTGTTACAGTGGTAAACTGATAGGTCGCTTTAATTGGTCGTAAACGAGTATTTAAAAATATTTAATTGCGAAAAAGTGGATAAAGCCCTGGGAACGGAGAACGAAAGAAAAGCAAAGGATCCGAAGTGAGACTCGAAGACAGCCACACGCCTCATCCTCTCGTCGTAACGTCGAGGACGTGGAAGGAGACGAGGATCCGAGTTGACGTTGAAAACGACGTTGGCCCTGTTACTCGTGCGACTGTCGCTCACAATTAGCAGTTCTCCCACGGGGTATTTCCGAGGGCACAACGAATAACGGTCGGGTAAAACTCGCGGGAGCTGAAAGAGGATAGAACAAGGAAGAGTCGACTCGTACACCGAGACTCTTTGTATTAACTATCCTAGTGGGTCCTTCCTGTCAACCCTTTTCTTCCATCCGTTCCTCTTCCCTGCTTCATCCTCTTCATCATCATCTACTTCTTCTTCTTCTTCTTCTTCTTCTTCTTCTTCTTCGCGCTGAATTTCTACTGCCTCGAAACTCTGTTTTGCTTCGCTCTTATCAAAAACAACTTCGCAGTCGTCTAGAGGGTGAAGTGAATTAACAGTTGGCCCGAACCGTAAAAAGTCTTTGCTAAAGGGTTGCCAACAGCAGTCGCCGGTAAATGATGTAGAAGTGCTCCGTCGACGGATGTGTTCGTCGTACTTCAGACACGAATTGCAACTGCCAAGTCTATGCGGTCGCAGGAAAACCACACACCACAGCGAAATGGGAAGAAAGCAATAAGAGATGTATCATATACAAGTCATCAATGATACCTGACCCAACAACGATCGAACGAAATGTATACACCTTACATTCTTTTTTACACATGACAATTCTCCAATTATCACGATAATCGCTTGACCATTTACGAACACCAATGTATCAAGCTGAATAAAAAAAAACTCCCTCGCAAACCCGCAAAGCGATAAAATTGTTTAAAAAAAAAAGAGCAACGGACAATACTTTAGACAACGAACGCGCGGGTTCGTACAGTAGTGACGGATCGTTTATAGCCAGACGCGAATGAAAAGTACGTTGCAGGTTTACGAGAAAGTTTTTGCCATATGTAAAACTTTGTCTGGCGCAAGCGGATGGTATGAGGCTCAGGCGTGCGAGAACGATTTTGCATCGCGAGACGCGCGAGGTGGTTGCTCAGACGCGATAGTCCGTTAAGGGGTGGTGAATGGGCAACGTGCGAGAAAGGAAGGGAACACGATTGGAGAGGACGCGCGAGGAAACGATGATGCCGAGAGGACTCGGCTCGCCGTAGGCAGGGACACCTCATTAATATTTAGACGTATTTTGAGCGGCGGGCAACCACGAGAGAACCTCGAGAACCAACGACGGCACCGTCTCTTCATCGTCTCACCGTCACACACCTCTACCGACTTTATACATAATTATTCGCGGGAGATTGGCGAGCTTCGAGGAGGGAAGGAGGATAATGGTTACCTCAGGCATAGTTTTCAGACACACACACACACACACACACACACGCATATATATATATCCATACGTACATCGTGATGTAACGACATCAAACGAGCTTTCAAAATCTGACGCGGAATTTTTGGAACAATAGAAAACCATTGCAGTGGACATGATTGCAGAGACGAAAAAAAAAAATGTTGATACACATTTGGAGATCATCAAGTTCATGTGGCATGAGTAACAAAGATTCCGAAAACCGTTCGTCGCACAATGCTAAACCCGTGTAGAAAGGTGACCGGGCATCCCTTACTTTGTGTGGGCTCTAGCCACTCTTGCCTCGTCGGATCGACCGGACCAGGCCGTTTCATGAAACAGGCTGGGAGGATAAAAAAATCGTTTTTTTACGGTTTAAACTCTATGTTTGAAAATTGCAATTTTCTGGCCAAAATACAATCCGAGCAAGTATACTTTCACTTAATGTATACCTGAACAGAACATTGACATTTCCTGAAAAGTGCAGCCCGACTTTAAGTGGTGTAAAGCTGCTTTGCTTTTTTACCCCGTCAAAGATATTCATAATTGATAAGGATGAAACTAATACATCTGTTATAATTCTATTTACTATTATAAACATTTATTTCATCCATGATAATCTATGAGAATAAAAACGCTTATCATAAATAATGGTATCACAACAAGTATTAATTTGAACATAACGAATAACGAATTATTTAATGAGAAAAAAAAACTAATGCAGATTGTTCGTGGTTTTTAAAATTGAGGTCGCCTTGTCAGGAAATGACAATGTCTTAGCGGCGAAGACATTAACTGAATATATTTCGTCAACAATCCGACAGGCGGCTTCAAGCGAAGCGTTTCGAGTAATCAAGGTACCATCATACAATGATAAAACTTCGACCCATTGTTGTATCACGTAGAGAAGCGGCATGCTCACAGCGTGCACTTCCGCTTATGATTTTATTATACTTGCGAAATAATGAGTAACAATACGACCTGACACTATTTATTATACTCGGGTATATCGCCAAAAACCCTTTTCTGGTATCTGCTCATTACTCTGTCCGTCCACCGGTTTATTTTTCATGCAACTACCTGTCAGTACACCATCACCTTTCTCGTCATTTCATGGCGATTTTCTGATCCCTTTCCTCGTCAGATCCTGGCTAGTTCCTGATCAGTTTTCGAAAAAAGGAACAGTTAATCGGGGTATGGCCTAAGACGAATGGCGAACCTGATCCACGTTGGAAGGCCTGACCATAACCTAATATTATCCAGAAAAGACTGATAAGGGGCAGTACTTTTTCATGACTCAAAATTCTACACAGGAAGTGTGTAGAATCAACGTTCCATAAATTTGACTGTGGTTAATTAGCAGCTACTTCCCTCGGCGAATAGTCCATCAGATTCTGTTTATTCTCGACGACACTCTGATCAAAAGAAAAAGCAAAGGGAAAGAAGAGAGGGTCGAATTCCAAAAGTCACATATACGTATATAATAGAAATTATTTTTTCTTCTCATCAGTTTCGTGAAACTTCGTAGTGTACACGATTGCCAAGGCGGAAAATGAGAACGAGAAACGAACTCGCAGAGACTTCTCGAAGACGATAGTATACAAGCCAGAACTTCTTCGAGAACTCTCGTATTTATATTTCTCTCTCATTTCCGGTGAATAAATATTAATTCCGTACCAATATTCTCCGCTGTGCCAGATAAGCATCCGAGTCGCTCCCTTTCTCTCTCTCCCTCTCTCGTATCCGTTGTACTTTTGACTCACGACGCGCCCAATGAGGTGCTCTTTTTTTTTCATTTTTTTCCCTAAAGTATACGAAGGCACCTTTGACTCGCGGCAAATTTACCGTTTCGAAAAAGCAGTAAAAAAATTTAAATATACCGAAGGTTTCGCTAGTCACCCTCACACGAGGGAAATAAGAGTCTCCGCGACCTCGCCTAATCGATCGGGTGCGAGTTTTTAAAACTTTATATACAAAAACCCCGGCTGGTGGTCCTCATTCGCTTTGTCTCGCTTTCTCCGCAGCTTTTGCGGGCTGGGCTAGAGAAAAAGATGGCGAATAGAAGTAAAGAGAGAGAGAGAGACAGAGAGAGAAAGAAAGAGAGAGAGAGAGAGAGAGAGAGAGAGAGAGAGAGAGAGAGAGAGAGAGAGAGAGAGAGAGAGAGAGAGAGAGAACGTTGGTAGAGTACAGAGGGCGAGAACGTCGGGAAACGCCATAGCGCGCCAAGAGAAGGCGAAGTCTGTAAATTTTCTTACATTTTATGAGCCATCAGAATTTCATAACCCCGAGCCAGTCCGCGTGGTACTTTGCACAGGAAAACTTTTCACCGGCTCGGGGCTTGCTGCTGCTGCTGCTGGTTCTCTTCTCTCCTCTCTTTTCACTCCCTTCCGACTCTGCTCCGTTCTCTCAACATTGGAAGCGAGAAAGTGCGCTTCGCGCCTAGGCTGCATCGTCAACGCGTAAGAGAAATGGAGAAAGCGAGCTCCGGGCTTTCGAACGCGAGAGACTGAGAGCCATTGTGAATATATTATACCGAAGCAAAGATCGTAATAACGTTTAAGGGGATGGGACAGTAAAGAGCAAAAAAAAAAAAAACAAAGAAAAATATTGAGCTTTTCCGAACCGGATATGCCCTTAGCGTTTCGGAGCTTTTCATCATTTTATAACGCAGTTTTGTACGATACTGTGTGTATATGGAACTGCGCATGAAAGTTCATACCTCGAACTACAACACAATTTCCGTCGGAGTTTGATGACTTTCATTTGGTGTGCAATCGAAGTCAACCCCTAAATGTTTTCTCGTCCGCCTAAAGGCTGCACGTTTCTACTTTGCAATACCGTATATTATTTTCTGTCCACATGCTCGTACGTCTATGCAAATGCTAAATCATTTCAGAGAAAAAAGTGCCTCGTTCGATTGTTGCAAAAAAATAGGTCGCGAATGCGAAACTCGTGTGTGCAACGTCACGCTAATTGATGGCAAATCATTGCGGTATAAACGCTCGGCGTTGATCGTAGACGAAAGATCGGGGTTCCCGCTGAATTGTCTCGCGTGCTGACTCTATTCACACTCTTGCGTGACGCTTCATCGCACGGTTATTGCCGGGGTTCTTAAAGGTGCTCGGTGCCGCGCACCTTTCTCTTGTCGTGCACGGTTACATATATAAATGTGGAAATGTCATCTCAAAGTGACCTATTGTCCCTGTACTCAGCATTGTGTAAACCCAAATGAATCCAAAGTCACCTTCACACGAATGAAAGCATATTTATATAGAGGTAATATCAAGGACCCTCCTGTCCCCAAAATCAATTAAAGCTTTTACCATATTCAACAAACCTCCTTATCACAGCCAGTCGCCGCTTATAGCCAACATTGCATAGATATGCAACGAACGCGAAATATGCTTTTCTCATATAAATTATTTGAAACTCACTGCTCCTTTATCGGAATAATACTGCAAGTTAATTCACGTTTCGTGACCGAGGATTACGAAACAGCTCGCGCTGAAAAGAGAGCACAGGGAAAGGGCAGTGTTTTCTAGAGAACGATTTTCATCAGCAGGTTTTTATTGATCTGGCATTATTTTCGGAACGAAACAGCTAGAAATTATTCACCCTGAGACATTTGACCAGAATATTTCATGTATTCAATTATTCATTCAACAATTACCAATAGAATGACGCGAGCAATTTATTTTTTAATGCTCAAAAAAGATCACGATTCAAATTTAGAATTTATTTCATCGACTATAGAACTATAATTTATTTAGAAAATTCAATCTGTCAATGATTGTTACGAGACCGACGTGAGTATGTTATCTCTTTTCGGATAAAATAATGATTTCGGTAAAATTGGACCCGTCGAGTTTGGAGGAGCCGAAAAAGGATTTACGATTCGACATTTGGCCGGAAAAAAACTTTTCTCAGTGATCTCTCTTGTCTCCGTTCCTACAAATTATTTCAAGCTCAGTATCATGCCATAAGTGGGCGTCGCTCGTCGCGCGACCAACGGCGAACGACCCTTCGGGAATAAATATAGAGGTTGGGAGCTTTCGCGGCGGTTGGCTATTGTACGCTGTTATAACTATGCTTCGATCAAATGAATAAAAAAAAGAAGCCTGCGACGGGGATTCTCTTCGCCGTTCATACGTATAGGTGTACACTCCGCAGACAAAGCTTCGATTCTAAGTAAACCGAAATAATCAGATCCAAAAAATCACTTTTTTTTCTTTTTATTAATTGTAAATGTGAGAATTGTAAAATTTTTGAGAAAGGTAAATTTTCAAGACAATGCAATTCTAAATGCATCGTGACAATGACTGCCAACAAACAGTAGATGTAATTAGAAGCTCAAGGCAAAGGACAAAAATAGCTAGAGATAAAATGTTCTGTGGGCTAATATATATATATGAATTAATATTTTATGGTATTATATTTAATCCATACGCAATACAGTTGCGTGACTGACAGATACACAACGCAAAGCCTAAATCGTTGAAGATAGAAACATGAAATTGGAAACATATGTTCCTTAGAAGGTGTGAAGGTGCACTAAGAAATGAGTTGTCGAAAATCAATTCCTAAGGGGGTGAAATGGGGTATTAAAGTTTCTATGGAAGATTGTATTCCTAGCATGTACCAGCTTGAAACTTGATATAAATATTGTTTAAAACAAATAATAAAACGCATATTTTAGGATTTTTTAAAACAAACAATAATACGCATATTTTGGGATTTTTTAAAATTTAAAAGCCCCTAATTAGGCGAGTAACGGGATGTTAACGTATTCAACCCAAACACCTAATAGCTTGAGGCCAAATTCTACGCGGTCTATTTTATATTAATTAATAATAAATATGTGTGGGTGTATATATATAGCCACAATTATGTGTGTATAGAGAAAGTGTAGTTTTAACCTGTTATCGATGTAATACTGGCTATCAGCACATATGGCTGTTTTGCGGCCCGTCATGCATTTAAACGAATAGTTAATTTTGAAAAAAGACGGTCCTAGAAATAATTCTGATATAAAAATACTTACATTTATTTAGAGGTGGTGCAAAAGCCATCAGAGCTTACATACTGCTGCGTATAAGGACGGTTACTATAAGGACGTTTTTCGAAATAGAATGTCTCCAAAATTACCATGAGGTTGAAGGTGCATGGTAGGATTGCAACGAAAAGTCATTCTTTTTAATTGCTGAATTTTTTTTGACCGATTTAATCTTTGAAGATGACTGAAACTTTTGTACGTCTTTTCATTACAGATTTATGACCTCAACTCGCAAAAAAAAGCTTCGAAATGAAACATGAAAAAAGAAAAACCATTTCATTACAAGGATGCAATGTTCAGCGTCATCAATTACCTATATCCAAATATATACATATACCTACACATACATCTACTTAATGGTACATATAAAATCTTGGAGACATTCAACTGGATGGACACGAATCAACGATGGCCTTTTAGCGAATGGCGAATGTCTGTACTAGTATGTGCTTCATATACTATTTTTATGTGAATAAAATGTGTGTGTCGACATGTATATAAACGTAGACCGGGCAAGCCCCCTTTATCTGTCCAAGATAGTAACAGTTCCATACCGATCGGCCGAACCGACAAAACACGTGCGACGCAATAATTGCAGTCATTCCGAACCATTCGGTTTATTGGGAAGACTCGGCCTGAAGATAATCTCATCGCCCCAGTTTCACGTACCATCCATTTGGACCTAATACGTGACACGTAACTCGCGGTCTATCCCGCTATGGGGAAAATCCCTTTCCCTGTTCGCATCTGCGAGGAGAGAACAACGTCGATAAGATCTCTCGCGTAGAAAGAAGATAATATCTCATTTCTATATTTTTTTTTCCTGGACATTGATGGAGGAGATTGCTGAGGTTAATTTTTCGTGCGAGTACTCGTCACAGGAGGTCCGAATTTTAAGTGAAAAGTGTTAAGTGATCAGCCGTGAGTTCGCGACTCAACGTTTTACTCTGAATTTACGATCTATCGTTGGCTGGACCTATAATTCGTTTATTGCGAAATATTTTCATCAACATATTATAGAGGGATGGTAACGTGTAATAATATCGAGACAAACTTCATCACTCATGTCAGCTTCTTTACCATGAAAACTGATTGATGGTCTTGAAGTTTGTATCGTTGAAAGCTAAGGATAGTTTTTGTTTTTATTTTCTCACTTTTTCACTTTTATTATTATTCAAAATCTATTCGGCAAATTTATATTGGACGTCTCTCAATAAGTATATAAAAAAATGCTTCAAGGATTTTCGTAGGCAAAATCTGCCAAAACAAACTGAAGTAATTAAGAAATATCAATTTTTATTGCATTTCAACGATGCGAACTTCAATCGCATAATTGATTAAGCTTGTTGAACGATCATAATAGCAGTAGCTCATTAAATTATTGAAAAATAACGAGTCAAAAGTGGGAATAAAAAAACCGAGGGAAAAATATCGAAGTAACCAAATCTCCGACTAAATCCAGTGCGACTAGTCGCTAGGGTATTCTCAACCAAGTTAAAAAAAAAAACTCCGCATCCAATGCTCGTATAGTGAAGGGGAAAACTGTGTGCGATCAGAGAAAAGGGCCCCCCTAGAGCGTTCGAGACGATATATTTCGGGGGTTGGCGTAAGAAAGAATACGAAACGTCAGGGGGTGATAAGTTCTTGGCGAAGCGGGCTCAATGGTCCAGAAGTGATCGAATCATCGGGTTTCACGAACCGTGGGATGCGAGAGGGCACGAATTTCCGGTGCGCAGGTGTTTATCCGACCGTATTCTTCAACGCGAAAAGTGGAAACATACCGTGGCTCCGAGATTTACAAGACAACGTAGCTTCACCTACACACGCATTTATTGTTATTCTATTGGCGAATAATTCGAAATGCTGCCCGTACTCCGATAAAACATGATTAATATCCGGCCAATGACTGGGGTAAAAAAACGACGGGATGTTTCTTACTTATCTACTTACAGTTCCGTAAATCTTGTCAGGATCACTCTTCCATCCGCGCGGCGCGTTCGCACCACCGCCACGAATGTCCACCACAATGTCTACCCGTCTTTCCGTCAGTGCTCACGTCTTTCGGGCAGCGTTTAACATTGAACTCGTTGTAGGACGGTCGTCCGACGACCGTCCTGGTCCAACGTAGGACGTGATAGATTTCGTAACTCTTCGCGCCTCGTCGATATTCGATGAACAAACCAAGATTTTCAAAAAGTTCAAATACGCGAAGCAAAAGAACGCACGACCGATTTACTTCTTCGATTGTTCTTTCTCAAGCCCGTCGTTTCCTGTAGCGCGGGATACTTGACACGCGAACACGCCGAAGAGGGAAAAGAAACTGTGCGTCGTCGGTAGAACCGAAAGGAGGGAAAAAAAGATTCCAACTGGATGTTGTTTGTTGTTGTTATTGCTGTTTTGACAGTCGCGGGCACAACGATGTTTCGTTTGTAGCTGCTAGTACGTGTGGTGCTTCTCTTGGCGATAAATGCCGGGTAGTCGTCAACGGGAATCCGAGCTCGAGCTTGTCCTCGAGCTCGTCCTCCAGGTCGTCGTGATCGTTCGTGAGGTAGACCGGGCAACAAGCTCCGCTGGTGCTTGCTGCTCGTGAATATCTCGAGGGGGTAAGCCTCTCTCTCTCTTTCTCTCTCTCATTTTCGCTTCATCCTTGTTTCCTACTGCTCTCTATTGCTCTCTCTCTCTCTCTCTCTCTCTCTCTCTCTCTCTCTCTCTCTCTCTCTCTCTCTCTTTCTCTCTCTCGTTCCATTCGTTTCCCACGCCTGGTGTTCGCCAGCTTTCTCCGTGCCTCGCGTCTTGGGCAGTGGTTGCGTGGGGTGGTTGGAGGTGGCTAAGGGGGGAGTCACTATCAGCGAGCTACATGGGGAGTTGAGAGAAACGGAGAGGTACCAGCAGAAACGGCAACAACGACGACGATGACGACGACGACGGTGGCGCAGGCGACGTTGAAACCTTCGTCGTGGGAGGAGGTAAAGTAGACGGAGGTGGTGGTAGTGGCTCCGTAGAGTCACCGGGTTCTCCAAGAGAAGAGGAGAGAGAGAGAGAAAGAGAGAGAGAGAGAGAGACCTTGATAGAAGAGTAGCTGGAGGGAGGAGGATTTTGACTCTCGCTCGGAGGATATACCGGGAGAAAGAGAAAGAGGGATGAGAGGTTGTGAGGTCGAAGGGAGTAGGATCGGTGGTGGTAGCATTGGTTGGCGGAGGTGGGCCGCGCAGCGCACCACCCGTAGTCGCCGCTGATTGGACCACCCCCGTTTCACTCTGGCACTCTCGACCACCTCCCCTCTCAACCCTCTTTTCCTCCGAGACATCCTACTCCTTAGCCTCCTTTCTCTGTTACTCCTTTTTCATTCTCCTGTTATTCCTTTCCATCTTCTTCTTCTCCGCTATCCCCTCCTTCATTCTGCCTCATCTTTGTCAGAATCAAGGGAGTTAGGGACCTAGCTTGAGGTACAGCCTGTATCCGCACGTTCATAACGGAGGGAGGCTCCTACTCTACTCGCCTGCCTTCTTTCTATTCTTCGTCCTTTTTTCACCTTTCGTCTACGTACACTCGACGGTCTATGTATGCGAGAACTTGTGCATGCGCATTCGAAAATCAGTATATGCACATGCATAGTTTATACGGGCACCCCTATTTCGCGTAGCGCTGTTTCTAATATTTCCCTATCCTCGTTCAGACCGAAGCGCTTTGCTGCTACTCGGACGAAAGAGAGAAAGACGGAGAAAGAGGTCCACCTCTACCGCCTTTATGGCTAGTATTTCGCCAGCCAACACCGAGCAATCTACACACCCTTCCAACACTCGCGTCACACAATTCCCTCCCGAAGAGGACAGGAAACGGTGGCACGAGTGAGAAAGAGTGAGAAAGAGAGGAGAGAGTTGGGCATGAAACCTTCGACGAGCTCTCGACGTATAAGAATTCGGACCACCCACGTCTCGCGAAAAGCTCTGAGTTCTCTCTCTCTTTCTCTCTCACTCTCTCTCTCTCTCTCTGCCTTTCTCTCTCTCCTTTCGAAATGCTTGTATTCTCTGCTTCTTTGGCTTCTCTCTCGTTCTGTGTACACGGGTCCAGGATGTACGCCCGGTGAACCAGCCGGGGGTTGGTACATCAGCTCAGTAGGAACAGAGAGAGAGAGAGAGAGAGAGAGAGAGAGAAAGAAAGAGAGAGAAACATGTTCAAGGTACCAGAGACCAAAATGGAGATTCGCATGGCGCGGAAAAGCGCCAGTGATTTTGTCGAAAAAAAAGGGAATGGACGATGCTCAATGGGGAATACAAATTCTCGCCGCAGTGAGAATCCCAATGAAATGAGAATGAAAACAATGCGGAATGTCGGGACCAAGAGGGACATTCGTTCTGGTGGCTGTTCAACATTACGATACGTTATTAATGATTTTTTACTTTTATTGTATGTCGTATGCTCGTGATAAAAGGAACAATCAGTCGCTGTGCGCTGTTGATTGAACCGGAACGATGGGTCACGCTAAAACGCAAAGGCGAAACGAATCGGTTGAAAATTATACGCTGCGGACGAGGCTCTCGAACGAAAAGTACTCACTGTTGTACGCGTCTATGCATACGATCGCGTTGGACCGATTCGTATATTGTCAGCAAGACCAATCGGGCCAAGTACCTCTTACACGATGTTTAACAAATTGCGCGAGAGTGAAATCTAGGAGTTACGTTTGAGATAGAAGTGGGGGAGAACGAGGTAGAGATGTAAATCACAGCTCGTATTATTCGATAAGCGTTCACTTGGTTCGTCGGTCTCTTTTACCAGTTTTAAACCGCTGCGCTCGTTATCGCGAAAATATAACGCGACCACTCTAGCAAATCACTATGCACGCTTGATAAGAATGTTGATCGATCAATTACCTATCCGCGCGTTCATTACTTACGAATAGTGGAGAAACGAAAAAATTTTAATGCCGTTCAGCCGGTAAATTCGTAGCAAGTTTTTTCTCCGATATACACGTTTCCCAATGACGCACAAATATATGTTTTTTTTTTCGTAGCACTTTTATGATCCTCCGTACAGCAAGTCCGCCATCAAAAGTTCAGCGATGTAAGCGGATGCACTTCCGGTGTATAAAAACATATTTCGCCCAACCGTGTCTGTTTCTCGACGATCTATTCACTCTTTCCACTTTAATGATTTCAAATTGTCCCGAAGGATCGAAAGATTGGGCGCAAAGCACTCTCACGAGTGTCGATCGAACGATCTAAACGTGACGGTTGCGCTTGAAGCGACGGCTAATGCCAGACTATCGGAATCGCGAGGATGCCTCCCTGAAGAGGATCCGAGTTTCGGTGAAAGTTACGGGTGGCAAGACGTTTCCAAAAAGAGGGGTTACAAGGGATGCGAGAGAATGACGCCGCCGACGGCTGAGGTTTGAGAAACATACGGGGGCCAGATAGATAGAGGCGGGGGGGGGGGGGGGCAGAAGGCGCGAGATGTAGCACAACCCAAGACCTAGACACTACTGAACCAGCCCCATGGCAAATCTTGTTAACGGCAGTCGACAACCAAGTTTAAACTTCGGGTAACAATCCCTACCAAACTCTATCTATATCTACATACACGTATATATCTACATACACGTATATATATATATATATGCTTCGTCTCCAAGAGCTTTCTCTCTTCGTCTGGCCCCCTACTCCTTCGCGGGTTCATCGTCTCTCAAACTCTCTCTCTCTCTCGCCCCCCTCGCCTCGCCTCGCGTTTTCCCGTTCGAAGCTCAGCGAGAGAACGATATGCCCATCGCGCACTCGTTGGCCGAGAAACACTCAAATATTTCACAAAAGTTGCGACTCTGCAAGGGACCTTCGAAGTTTTAAGATTGCGATGTGTTCGATAAAGTGCCGTTTTGCCGAACTCGCGTGAGAGAGGGAGACAAGGGCACAACGAGAAGAGGCAAAGAAGAAAAACAACTCTCGGCCAGTACCAATTTAACCCTGAAGAAAAGTCTCGGCAACATTGAGAATAGTATGTCGCGACGAAAGGACTTGCCAAGTTCACCTGCGAGCTGTCGCGGTAACCTTCGTGGACGAGTGCCGTTTACCACATATGCGAGAAAGGAAGAAACATGAAGGAAAGAAGAGCAGGGCCCATGCGGGCTGAAGGTAGGATGCAGCATGTCTTACGCCGTGCTTTGGTTAACTCACCATGGGAAACTTGGTAGCCGAGGGCCGCGTTACTCGAGTAACAAGAAAGAAGTAACTATCGTGGAGACTAGTTTGTTCAATGGCAACGGCCGCGTGGCAAGACTAGAGCACGAAGAACCGCGAGACGGAGAAAGTGTTCCGATGTGTGCCACGCGCGCGGGTTAAGGGTATGAAGCGGAGAGAGAGAGAGAGAGAGAGAGAGAGAGAGAGAGAGAGAGAGAGAGAGAGAGAGAGAGAGAGAGAGAGAGAGAGAAGAGAGAGAGAGAGAGATGAAGAAGGAAAGGGAGTTGAGCTCTAGTAGCAATGTCCCAAAGTTCTTCGGAAGAACAAGAACAAAGTTCCCCATTCGCTTGTGCTCTCTCGCCCTCTCTCTCTCTCTCTCCCCTTCTATCCAAAACGTCTAAAGTCTTGGTAACCCCTTCTTTCCTCTTACTTTTTCTAGGCCCTCTGTGGTGTCCATCCCAGTGAGAGTGAGCTAGAATGCACACGCAGTCTCGTAAACTTGGTGACGCCTTTGGGCCTGGATACCAGTCACCTTGAGGTATTTTTTTATCAGAGGCCCGTTCCATCAATGATCAGCCATATAGATTGGATGGAATCGTCAAGACGTCAGTGACCAAGACTGGCTTCGTCTTCGTCAATGAGGAAGTCGATAAGGGGAGAATGGACCGATTTCTGAAGACATACCGTAGCGGTTCTTCAATGAAGAGCCTGCTTTTTAACGAGAATCCCTGGCCGTCGAGTGAGGAGAGGCGAAGAGAGACGACTTCACACGAGGGGAACCTGAGGCCGTGCAACAACCTCCGGAGCGATATGGTTTAGCCAGAACGAGAGGAACGCCGGGCCAGCTCGAAGGAAATAATGTTGGTCTACTATATCTTGTCCTCGGTACTGGAGATGTTGATGCTTTCTATACGCCTACATCAGCCTCATCTTGTGTGTAGCTCGAGGATCCAGTGTTGGTCTCACATCGATGAGGAGTTAGATTAGGCGAGGGGGCAAGTATTCGCGCACGCACATACACACATATATGTACGCTCATGCGAGTATACGAATGTGAGGTACCGAGTGGCTGGCTCGAGAAGAGCTTTCGCCTTGGCTCCGGGGCCTCTCTGCGTTCGCTCGGTTCCCGTACTGTGGTAAGTGTAAAACTTTTCGCGCTTGTGTGTGTGTGTGTGTGTGCCCCTACCTATACTCGTGGACTGGCGCTCTCTGCGTCTATCGCGACCGTAGATGAGGAGAAGGAGGAGGATGAACATGGGCAAAGGGGAAAAACAAGATGGAACGAAATATAGAACGAAAAGAGGCGGTGGTGGCGCTCTGCTGCTGGACGAGATTTCACGGCGGAGACACGAGCAACGGGTTTGGAAAAAAAGGACCTAAGATGGAAAGAGGGAATATTGTCTGGGAGGCGAGAGGAGATACCGTACTTTGCGTTTTTCCTTTACTTCGGGCTCAACGGGCGCGAAGCCGCAAATTATTGCCTGTAGCAGGTGCATTTTTTTAAATATCCCTGCTCATTTCTATTCCTCTCTCTTTGGAAGGCTCGCTCCGGATCTCTATACACTCCAAAGATTGCTTTGATTGTGCTACCTGCCTTTTTCGCTCGCTATATCGGCATATCCGTCAGTGACCGACCATTTTCCCATAGGAAATTCTCATACTCCGAAAAAGCGAGATAAAGAGCCGAAAGGAGAGAGAGACTTTGAGGTTGACCTGTGCGCATCAAGATGATTCGATACGTGTATGGAAAAGGATCCCGTAAGGTCGAGCTACCGAACATCGGAGTTTAATGCAGATTAAGGATCGTCGAGATGGCGAGTAGAGCATCAGTGCGGCTGCAGCGCCGTATACATCGGTGTGGTAAAGAGAGAGAGAGACAAAGAGAGAGAGAGAGAGAGAGAGAGAGAGAGAGAGAGAGAGAGAGAGAGAGACAGAGAGACAGAGAGCGAGAGAGAAAGAGAGAGGAAGGAAAAGAGCTAGAGGGTCCTTTGTAGAACGCGTTTCGTTCGGTATTAGCTGGAAGTAGCTCGTAGAACCGAGGTATTACCTGGAATTACGTCTCAATCTACCGTGGCCGTCGACTAAACTAATATTAAAACTTTTAACGTAGTTAGAGCCCGGGCCCCGCGGTTGCTTTACCGTTCGTGAAGCCTCTCTTTCTCCCTTTCTCCATCGCGTTCTCCACCCCTCTCTCACTCTCTCTCTCTCTCTCTCGTTCTTGGTCTCTTTCGCTGGTCAGTACTCTCCTGTATGCGCATCCTCGCAGTATCGGTCTCCCCTGAATATCAGCATTAACCGGTTACATACTCGCCACACTTTGATGTGCTTCCTACGGAAATTCGTGACGCGACGAAATCATAAATTAGACAACAGAGGGGTTGGCGGCGCTAAAGTGGAATACACTTTTCTACCATGTACGCGATCCAATCCTCGTGCTCGCCGTATTCATCGATAATAATAAACTGCGAGCACGAAGCTACTCCGCGATCTTATCGTGCCCACTGATCGTGGCGAAACATAATCTGACGGGCACGCGAATCCAATCAAATCGGAAATTAATAGCATTTCGCGAAATTCATAGCGAGAGGGAGAAAATAGCGTGAAAACGTAGCAGCTGCGATACGATTTCATTCGGCAAAGCTTCTAAATGATGAACATCGTTTAATCCATTAAAACACACGGATGAAATAAACGCGGGGCTTTCAGGCGCGTCAAAGACAAACGTGGCAGACGAATCATTGATGAAATCGAGATAGTCGATACTCACTCTCGACTCAATCGAGCCTTGCTATTATTTTCATTTTCAATTTGGCTTTGTAGAAAGTGAGGTACGTATGAGCTCGAGAATGGAATATGTGGCGAAACCAATGGGTATAAAATGGTGCCTATCTTACAGTCTGTTCGACAAGAGCGTGTACGGCGAAACTCAAAAGTATATGGGCGAAGGCATTGGAAAAAAAATATCCAGAAGAAGAGAAAAAAGTTTGGTACTTGTAAAAAAAGGCCTGCACAGGGGCCAGCCACTGCCCGGCGGCAGTGGCTGGCAATAAGACATGCTGAAATTTTTTTTTTACCATTTCTTTGTAGCCTTAGTATTTTTCTAAGTTACAATGAGTAACTAAATCGTTGCTTGGGAGGCTACACGCAAAACAGCAACGAAAGTTTCAATGCTACTGTTTGGAGCTTGACTCCAAAGGCCCACTCAAGTGGCAAAAAAAGTATTAAATATAGCAACTGATATTCTTGTCTGCAATATTAACGACGGTCTGACTAATATCCTACGAATTATGAAAGTCTTGGAGATGGATATTGGCCTCAGTTTACAATTTTTGCCTTTAAACTGATTCTAGACGAATGAAACACGTTGTCCTGTCTTCGACAGATGCGGTAAAAGGAGCACGCACCAGCATAAAATCAACCAGGAAAATAATGAGGATGAATATTTAAACAGAGAAGGGCAGCTTTATGGTCCTGGGATAGCTGATCAATGGTATAACATTTTAAACAGCTAGATTTTCCATTTTTTCACGTCTATATCACATCTCAAAACTTTGAACGCGTTTTTCTCGGAACACAATTTTTTCAAAATGGCACGCAGCATAACTTCGGAAATTTTCATTCTATTCACTCCAAATTTTGAACACGTGTGTAAAATAACATTCTGAAGAGAAATATGTACGGGATTTTCCATGGCTCCAACGTCACCATTTTGTATTTTTTAATATAAGTTTTTTTTTTCACTTGAAGGTATGACTAATAACATCCTTGAATACTATTATCCTCTTACTTGTCCTTCCTCCCCAAAAAAAAAAATCGCAAAAAATGGCTTAATTTTAGACGTTTACAGTGGTGTTACCCCTTAAGTGGTCCAGTCGCCTCCACTATTAATAATCGCCTGGCATCTCCAAGGCATACTTTACACTAATTTCACGGCATGCTGAAACTTCAACTGTTTCCAGACATTTGCTGAAGCTTGGGATGGTAAACGAGCTTGCTGTTTGGGTGCCACACAAACTGAGCGAAAAGAATCTAATGGACTGAATTTCAGCTTGCGATTTGCTGTTCAAACACGATCAAATGAACCATTTTTAAAGCGAATGATTGCTGGCGATGAAAAGTGGATTGTCTACAACAATGTCAGTCAAAAGAGATCATGGTCAGAGCTCGGGAAGGCTGCTCAGAGGGTCGCAAAAGCTGGATTACACCCGCAGAAGGTCATGCTCTGTATCTTGTGGAATTGGACAGGAACAGTCTATTATGAGCTGCTGCCACCCAACAAAACGATTAATTCGACCAACTATTGCTCACAACTGGTCAAATTAAAGGGAGCAATCGATCAGAAGCAGCTCGAATTGACGAACGGAATGGGCGTAAAGTTCCATTAGGACAACGCTAGATCACACGTTTCTCTGACAACCCGGCAAAAGTTATTGTGGCTTGGGTGGGATGTTTTGGTGCACCCATCGTATAGTCCCAACTTTGCACCTTCAGTCTATCGCTTGTTCCGGGTGCTACAGAACAGTTCGAATAAGAAAACCTCCAATTCTCTGGACGTTCTCAAAAACCACTTAGATGACTTCTTTGCCAACGATTTCAGGCCTTCTATGAAAAAGGGATATAAAAGCTCGTAGAGGGATGGCAGAAAGTCATTGAACAGAATGGAACATATTTCTTTGATTAAAATGGTTTTCTTTAGTAAATATTTTGCGTTTGAAATTTACTTGTTTTTCGCTACGGAATTATGCATAGACCCAATACTTTTTTTCACCTTTCAGACTTGTCCTCGTACCTATTTTGAGGGAGTCGAAAGACCGATCATTTTTTATTTCGAATTGACGACTCCGTGGAAGTAAAATAGATCGAGGATAAACATTTTAGGAATTTCGGACGGGGGCCACCCACCTCAGCCGGAGTCGCCGGGAAGATTGACGCAGAGAGTCTTCGTCTCTTCGTAGGAGACCCATCCACCCTGTAGCCCGTTGAGCCATCCCCTTGCGCAACCCCCGTGAAAGATCGTCAGATTCGCTATCGACCTGCGCACGCGCAACTATCCCCTCCCACTTGAAAAATCCGGAGCTCCGAATGACGAAGACGACGTCCTGCGTACAGGGTGCAACTGGACCACCCCCGGTCTCACCCACGGTGGGCTTTGCTATTTTTATTTATCTAGGAATTCTTATGCCACGACATGATTGTGTTTGCTTTCATAGTATCTAAAAATGCGCATCGATAATAATGCCCAATTTGGCAACAACTAATCAAAGTCATAATAATAGAACTTTTACAAAAAAACATCCTAGTCGTATCCAGATTTTTGCAATGATGGCGATTATCAAAGTCTCTGGAATAGTTTGCAAAAGCGATTATAGACTTGTAGCCGACGATAAGCCCAATCACAAAGTTTTTGCGGGGTTTCAAGGGCCACCGAATAACGCAAAGAGATCAACTATGGGAGGCGAACGAGGCCATTTGACAAAAAAAATGGGAATAATGGACGAAGGAACGGGGACATGAAAGAGAGAAAGTGAGGAACGAAAATAATGTTAATGGCCGCTCAGCTGTGTAAGAATAGGTATAAAAAGGAGACTCTTATACATACATGTACACACCTACAAAGGCATACACATATTCTTTGGTGGCGAAAGAAGAGCCCACTCGAGCACCAAAGTTCGAAGTCTCGGACGCAAAGTTTAGCCAGTCTGTGGAAACCAAGCCCTTTCCGATCTTGTCGTCGATTCTGGAATCCCTCCTCGTCGTGGCCTTCGTGTCCGTTCACTGTCCATGCTTCCGACAACTTTTCATGACCTCGTTGGGTTGAGAACTAACGTGAAAGAACTGCATCAACCTTTCTTTCCTCATCGTTGCGAGACTCATCAAATGTTCCAGTGACGAAAAGAATATGACAAGGAGACAATCGACGAATGACGAAGGGTCGATTCTCTTCAATGAAAAATGTCATATATCAATAATTCTCATTTGAGTCTTCATCCCAGGAGTCCAAGTGGCCGAACGATACGCGGTAGTGAGATATGAAATAGAGCGAAAAATATTCAATAAATCGAAAGGGGTGCGCTTTCGCGGTAACGGAGAGAAACGACAGGAGCATGTAGCGGTTGATTCGATTTGAGACTTTGACAAGGGATGCGATTTCGAGAAGGGTGCCTCAGGCCTCTCGTCTTTCTCGTCCCCGTCTCGTATATCACGAGACAATAAAGTGTATTGGCTAGTGAAGAGATTTGGCTTGTGATATAAGAAGACAAATACACGGGAGCCAGGAACGACATTGCTGCTCGCGGACACACACGCATGTTAGACACTATTTGTGCGTAAATACGATATCGTGGAATCGGGAATATCGTGGACGCGCGAGGGTAAATATCCTAGTTCGAAGCTCGTGTTGCAACATATATTCCGAATCCTCGACGCTTCTTCACCGTTCGCCAGGGTTAAATACAGGACCGAATCAAAGAGTTTTCTTCTTCGTGTCGTTTTTCGGTTCCACAGGCCACCCAAAGAGCATAAATCCATCGCTTTTCTACTCTATCTTCGCCTTATCCGCGTTGCCGGTACTTCCCAAGAGCATCGCAAAGATTATTTCAGTCCGCAGGATTCCGAAAAATCTTAAACTCCCTTGGCTCGAGGCGTCCGAAGATTTCGAGGAAAAAGAATTACCTCTGAGCGCGTTAAACAAAAACGGGGATGAAAAAAGGAGAGATAACAGTGATAAGGTTTTCCCTGCATGTCTGAGAAATTGTCAGAGTTCATGATTTTGGAGAAAGCTTCGTTTTCCGAAAAAGAAAAAAGTCGTAACAATGTCAGGAAGCTAAAAACGTTGCAGATTGGAAAAATCACTTGAACGATGAAAATAATCGACCGGACATTATTCCATTGGCTAATTTAAGTTATCCAATGCCGAGTGCGAGAAAAAAAAATCGAACGAATTACGTTGAAAGTTGGCACGTTTTTCGCTCATTTTCCCGATGTGCGGATACGCGCAAACACGAGCACCGCACAGTTTCGCAAAACATTAATAGACGCAAGAAATTAGTCGCAGGCTTGCCAGAGATATTTTCACCCCTAGATGATTGATCGCGTTATGAGAATTCCCTAATAACGACTGGCTCGTTTTTTCGGTCTTCGGAGGGAGGATATAGAGTTGATAGCATAAAGGGTATTAAGAAATAACGTTAGATTATAATTTATATTAAAATCTGTGCTAAAAGATAAAGAACGATGGATAAAGAGAGAATAGTACGAGGGAGAAGGAGGTAGTCTACCATAAAGAAGGGTGTGACGCTCAAAATAACGAAGATCATGGTGTGGCGCTGAATTTAACCCTTCCTCTACGGTTTCTCGCATAGGCGGAGTTTAAGAAAATACGAGGAAGATAAAAGTTGGAAAAGTTTCGTTGCATTATAATTATCGAAAGATGCCACGAAAATACAATCGCCCATAATACACGAGTCTGGCCTCGTCTCGGAGTATCGTAATTTCTTTTTGCTGGTGTTGCGGTTCAAACGAGGACACGGAAATTTTCGTGTCTCCGCTTGATCCGGGGGCTACGCCATTGAATGTTAATCAAGGAAGAGAGGGGGGATCTGGAACCCTCAGATGGTCTTTGTGGAGCAAGGGTTGCTACTGCTGGTCCGACGCAAGAAATCGTCAAACTATCCGTGACCGAACGAATAAAGCTCAACCCTCGGAATTTGCGTTCAACTGTGTGAAACTCTGCATCAGCTGTGCTCTTATATAAATGAATACGTCTCGGACAATTTTTTTCGTACATTGAACAAAAAATTCAATTGGATGACATTTGACTCTACAATTCGAAAGGATCAGAGATTGAGGTGGCACGATAAGATGGAAAAGTCCGCTTTAATCATCAAGCTTTCGCACAAGCGTTTGTGGTTCTTTTTCAATCTTGTTGTCGTACATGTACACATGTATCTAAATATATCGATACACGAAAGTACATTGCTGCGAGGGTTTTCCTAATAAAATGCATGATTTAGTCGTGCGGTGCTTACCTGCCCCTACTGAAAGCTTGAACCACGAACAAACATCCCCTCCCCCCCGTTCAGCCCCTCTTTACTTTCGTTCGCGAACTCTACGCGAACTTGTTTCACACGAACCACGTGCCATCACGCTTGTAACGCATGTATAGCCGACACATGGAGGAGGACCGGCATGAATTATACAATGACGGTAAAAGCGAAAGTTCTCCTGGGCTCTCTCGCAACCCCCGACAAGCTAGGAGAGAGAAAGAAAGATAGAGATAGGAGAAAAACAGAGAAAGAGAGAGAGAGAGACAGAGAGAGAGAGAGAGAGAGAGAGAGAGAGAGAGAGAGAGAGATAGGGAGAGTGGCAAAAGCAGTAGAGTGACGTTGGTTGGGAAGGAAGAGCGGATGTTGGCTAGGACACATGCTCGTAGCAGGGTAACGCTCTCTCGAAGGGTGAATCTACTTCGTAGCCTCGTCAGGAGGAGCTTTTCATCCCTCTCAGATGTCTACAGTTTTCGTAATACCGGCTAGATTTACATCGTTCCAGGTATACGTATGTGAAGACTATTCAACTCTGCTCTACCTACAAAACCTACCCTCTCGTTCTTATTCCCTATCCCCGACTAATTTAATGAAATAGCGAAGGGTTAACCGAGTTTCGCATAGGTGGATGCAAGCAGCCAGTAGAGTTCTACCCGTGGCAAATGTTGAGCCAACTATGTGGGCTCGCCCTACCTCTATCTCTGTCTCACTCTCTTTCTCCTCAAAGTGCTCGGGGAGAAAACTCTCCCTTAGGTCTAAAATAATGGCTAAATTCTATACGTTTCTTTTTGATGCACATAGTCATTTTTTGACCAGCAGTTTTTGTTTTCTCAACAACCGCCGAGAAAGCATTTACTTGCAAATAAAACCGATGATTATTCAAATTCTTGGCGTTTTTCTTTGTTCCATAGAAAAACAAGAGTGAACTGAATGCGCAGAAGAACCCAAGCAAAAAAGACCTAGATTTGAGATAATGACAACAAAGCCAAAAAAGTGTCGCAACGGAAGTTGTCCGAGAAAACTCATTCCGCGGCTTGATCCAGTACAAGTTATTGGACTTTGGGATTCAGGGGAGGTGGTAGCGTCGATACCAAAGTTGCCTCGGGTGTGTGCACATAGAGAGCAGGAGGAGAACGAGAACTTGCAATCTCCAAGTATTTCCCGAGCGGGTCTGGTGCCACGCGAAGCTGAGGAAAGTGCGACAGAAATGAGGCCCCAAGAAGGGGTGTGGGTTGGCTTGTCTCGATGAAGCAGGTTGGCCGAAGGTTGCGCATGGAAAAGAGCGCGCGGATGGAGAGGAGGAAATCCGAGGTATGAGGGTGTCCAGTCGCGTGATTACAGTGGCGCGTATTCAAATGGTCAGCCAGACCCACCCCAATCACAACGAGGAGCGAGGCGGAGGGCTCAAAAGCTACCCTCTTCTCGATATACCCTTGTCTAACGCCAGAGAGCCCGTCGTTGTTCGACCAAGCACTTTCTCCCTCTCTCTCTCTATCTCTATCTCTATCTCACCATGTGCCGACTGCTTGAGAGGAGTCCTCATATACAGAGCCTAGGATGTTGCTTTTGCCTACGTGCCATTTCCAACCAGCTTCACTTTCCATACCGGGCACACAATACACATCAACCACCCGCGTTCTATAGAATGCTACATGCGTATATAATGTCAGGCGCAAAGTCCACACGTCGAATCTAGAAACGTATAATACGCGAGAGTGGAAAATTCGAAGGACACCTCCCACGAGAGCCAACCCTCGTATAATAGAGTGACCAAGGTAGTGGCGCGACAGTGTCGCAGAGGGTGAAAGCCCCGAAACTTTCGACATTACTGCTGCGACGTCGTGGCATTTCCATGAAATGTAGAGGCTTGCAAATTTTAAAGAAAAGATACATCGCAAAATCCTCCGATGCAAGGCTCTTTGTCCAAGATCAATTTTCATCTGGACTCATTCCTCGCTTGACCGTGCTCAACTTTCATCGCAACGCTGTGCCTTATCTCTACCAGGGAATATAAATTTGTCTGCGAGGCACCGAGAATCGCGACAAACATTCGAAACGAACTACGCTGGCGACATAAGTTACGGTTGGAAGTGCGCGACCTGGCTAACCCGCGATCTTTCATTGTATCCTCGTGTTTACTCGCATATCGACCCACCATTAACAGCACCACTGGTCAAGCGTCGTAAATACGAATGGCCCCAATCTCGACGGAGACCCACCTTTATTTCCCGTTCCCCGCTTGATGGTTGTTTGGATTACAGCATTCTACTGAATTAGGACGAACTTCAAGCAGATGATGTCACATGGCCTGTGCTTCGCGAATCACCAAGCTATCTGTAATTCGCCTGTGTCCAGAAAATCCGCAAGGATAGCCAATGAAGAAGAGATCGACAGGAAAGAACTGGAGTGGCGAATAACGAACGCAATGTTGCGAGGACGCGAGAACGCAGTGTGAAAAATGTGCGGTACGTGAAATAGGGGTATGAGTATCAAAGGAAGGAGTATCGAGGCCACCTCTCGTATTGCATCCCACTTCGCATATAACTCGAATATACCTTAATGGAATACCGTTCCATTGTGATGCACGACACGTGTAGGGTTGCGAGGGTGACAAAGAGAGGGAATGAGAGAGAAAGCGGAAAAGAGCAAGGGAGAGACCAGTTTCGTGGATCGTTGCAGTACGGCCCGGGGGCGTGTTGAGAGCATTGTCTGAAACTACACATGCCAAATGAAACCGAACGACCAGGAGCAATTTTTTCGGTTATTCAGTTTATTAGTTTTATTCGGCGAGCCGGCAGGCTTTGCCTTGTCATCACTCTCTCTCTCTCTCTCTCTCTCTCTCTCTGCTTTTCGCAGTTTGATACATGGGTAGATAAAATGCGCTTTTTTCAAATTCTCTCTCAACGTTTTCGCTGCTGGCTATTGTTCCTTTGCCGAATATCGTCGACCGTTCCAGGAGCACGTAAATTTTTTGTCCAACTTCAAGGTACATATATTTATAAGCATATCGTGAGCAAGAGAGAGAGAGCGAAAGAATCTATAGTCGGCATTTAAATGAAAAAAGTACTAACATCAATGAGTACTTCTACATTAAGGGGGTGCTCGGAAAAATAGGTATGAAAATAAAAAATTTTAACGCGACTATTAAATGTATAAAATAATTTTTATTTTTCACAAATCCATTATAGTTTTATGAACAAATTTGCAAAAAAAAAAAACTAAAAATTGCCGGATATATAATTTGTCTAGTAGGACCCTCTTTTCAAACTGGTGGACAAAATATCTCGAGATCTACTCAACCGATTTTGATGAAATTTAGACCACATATTCTTTATAATATTATCTAGGATATAGCATACGATTTTTTTTAGTGGGTGCCGCGTTTATTTTTTATTCATTTTTTAAACTAAAAATGTTGGTAAAAATCAGTTTTTTTTCATACAACTCTCCGTTCCCTATGGTACACTTTAGTTATTACCTTGATTTACAAGAATTTTTTAAAATAATTTTTCAGATGATTTTTCACAGAGAAAAAAAAATTCCACCATCAACGAGGATTTTCAAGAGGGTCCTACTAGACAACTTGTATCTCCACTATTTATTATTTTTTTAAAATTCATTCCTTCATAAACTTTCTTCATAAAACTAGAATGTGTTAAAATGAAAATTATTTTATATATTTAACAGTCGCGTAAAATGTTATTTTTAATTTTATACTTATTTTTCCTAGCGCCAAGATGGTGTAACGCCTCAATGAAAAACGTCATAGACCATCGGCGTGAGGTTGGAGGAACGATAATTCGACGGCACTCCCCTTGCAGGGGAGGATGAATCTTCGATTCGTCATCAATGCGAATTATCGCTTCGAGAAGTCGATAAATTTCTAGTCGAGAGCACATGTCGGAGGGGGCGAAGCCAGCAGTTTGGATGCACGGAAGAAAGACCCAGAAAGAAAGAGACAGAGAGGGAGAGAGAGAGAGAGAGAGAGAGAGAGAGAGAGAGAGAGAGAGAGAGAGAGAGAGAGAGAGAGAGAGAGAGAGAGAGAGAGAGAGAGCGACGCCAATGAATGAGAGGGGAAGAAACGTCGATAATAAGGGGATGATGCGGCGATAAGGGTCGGGGCATTAATTGAGATTCCAGATAGCCGAGCGCCTCAACTTTTCCGTTTGCCTTCGCCGCGGTTGCATCCGTACTACCATAACAATCGTGAAACAATGAAAACCGATGAGAATGAGGGAAAAAGCACCAACGAAAAAGAAAGAACGAGATGAAAAGTCTGTGCGAGCAGTCACGCAGGCCCGGCGCATCTGATCGATGAAAAAACGTACGACCTAACGCGAGATGTTCTTTTGAAAATCTCGGACGAGAAAAGAACGCAGATCGAAACGCGTGTACGTACGAGCCGGCAAGAGAATGTGGAAAAGTTGCTTTTTCGAGCGATTGGTGCGTCAAAGGGACAGCAGAGGGGGAGGCCGCGAGTCGTGGGGCGAAGGACATAAATTTCGGGACGATTCGAGAGAGTGAGAGAGCGAGTCGTCCCGACGGCGCGACGGACTCAGGAGCGATAAGCTCTCCAAAGAGACCTTGAATGTTCTCGAGTTAGAAAAGACCTCTAGATCTCCCCTTCTCCCTCTCTCTCTCTCTCTCTCTCTCTCTCTCTCTCTCTCTCTCTCTCTTTTCCCCCAATCCGCTGCTTATCTATACGCTATCCCCCAAGTACCAACGCTTGACATTCTTATCTCGATACTTTTCCTAATTCTTTCTAATAGTCCTAACCTGTTTGACCGTTTCTACTGCGTCTTCCGCCCCGAGGGAAAGACCCTAGAAGACGCGACACGATGATATCCCGGAAATGTGCACCGATCGAATGAAAAGGAATTTCTGACGTCTCCATTGAAATGTCATTGTGAAAAATCTGTCCATGGTAAAAATGTACTACGAGTTACTTCAATGTCACAATGATTACTGCTATTGGAAAATAATGACCCATGTAGCACAAATGTAAAGCGTGTAATTCAAGTATTTTCAACATTCATCATTTTCATTTGTTTTCTACAAATACAGCTCATAGAGTTGGAAAAAAAAACACAAGAAAAATGTAAAAACCAATGGGCAGATATAGTAGTTGCCACAAGAGGCTTCGGACCTGTGCCGCTCTTTAGCAAAAATTTTCAAAAGTTCACCCGAAGAATTGTTCCCTTACGTCTCCAACAGGAGTGAGACAATTTCAACCTCTCGTCGGCCCATTTTCCAATTAGCCTGCTGCATTTAGCCATCGTCGATCCTGCGTGCTTACAAAGTTAACTTTCTAAAGAAAAATCGAGAAAAGCGAGTACATTATTATTGACAGATCGAATACGACGGTACAAGTTTTATTATGATTATTATTTCTGTTGTTATTTAATTAATATGCTTAGTGTTACTGCTAATATTCCTGCTACTATATTTATCATAACTATTATCCTTGTTGTTCATTGATTTATTATTTTATTGCATTTATTCACTTTTTTATATTAAATTTATTTATTATTATCATTATTATGATTATGAACACTATACAAGTCTTCCGTGAGAATCCTATGGACGTATGTCAATTATTATTATTATTAATGTGTTATTATATTAAAATGAATTATTATTATATTAAAATGAATTGTTAAGCTTGCTTTATTTTTTTACCCACGATTTGTATTCCAAGTACAATATGAATCAATAATGCATTCTTGTTGCAATCGTGAATATGAAAATTATAATAATAATAAATCGCGCAATTGTTTCAGAACGGAACTCACTGTATCTCATGCAGTTATTATTACAAAGTACGATTACATACTATGTTTAATAATAATAGGTAGCGATAAAATCGTGTGCCGAGTTATACGGTCGGCCTTATTCACAACTATGAAATAGCGTTATCTAAAACGGCCTGCCAACGCTGGCTCGTAGCGTATAAGTCGTCAATCATCCTCTAATCGAACCCACGCCCGATTATATTATTTCGTATGGGATTTTAATTGGAAATTCCATGCGTCCCGGTTCAATCGAAGCGACGATTAATATAACGATAAAATTTAATTGTTCTTCGGTGCTTGATACCACGCGTCTCTTTTACTTCCGTTCCTGATGCTATGCCGTTTTGTTTTTTCAAATCTAACATCGACCCACGCGTTTCACACGCCGTTCCATTGATCTAGCTGTGAAAAACGAGATTCTGATACTTTTGGATTTAATAGAAAAACAACAGATGGGATGAAAATATATATATTTACAGAATAGAAATAAAAGCGGAAGATAGAGACTGAGTAATTATCATAGGACATTGAAGTTTGCAGCGTTGGAATTCGAAGAAGAGATTTTTCATCAATTTTTTTTTTCAACGATTTTAGGCTACGAAAGTCCTTCACAAGTTTCTTAGGATCCTTATCAGAGATCCACAGCCTAAATCGATTTTTTTTATACGATCATACATTTTATATAATTTTACATTTTTAGTTTTATTTTCTCTTTAATAACTAAATTTAATTTCAATTTTAATCATTTAAAAAATAATAAAAGGTTCCGATAATACGAATTAAAAAATGAAATAAAAAACGAACAGAATTTTCGTTGCATACCAACGATGCGAGGGTCGACACCAAAAGATCCCGAATTTTAGGCAAAAAATCCAAACAAATATCAACGTGTATTGCATCGATTACGTCTCTAATACAAGCAGTAAATCAATATACTTCGTGCCTTAATTTTTCAGACAATAAAAGCTTCTATTCTATTACCGTATTTGCCCAATGAAGGTGGGATAACAGGAGAGAGAGAGGGAGAGTAAAGTGATAAGATGCTTCGGAAATCCATTTTAGAAGGGAGCAAGCATCTGTTCCTCTCTCTCCCTCTCTCTCTCTCTCTCTCTCTCTCTCTCTCTCTCTCTCTCTCTCTCTCTCTCGGGATAAATATGATCTCAATGGGGAAAGCTTTGTCGCTCCGTATACACGAACGCACACATACGAGTTCAGCCGAATAACTCGAGCCAACTAGTCTCTCTACCTGATAAATTTCGTGCGAAACGCGTACACATGTATGTGCATATATCTATATACACGTAGGAGATCCCGGGTGTGCCCCTGATATTCAGGTAACGGAGGGCTATTACAAGACGATATCTATCGAAGACGCGGATACCGAAGGACTTGTGAGGGCCGCCTGGAGAGAAATAAAGAGCGATTGCCTCGGTAAATCAGAGCGTAGCTCTCGTTCCACACTATATACATCTCAAGCTCTGTATTCCGTTCTCCTATCTCTCTCTTCCCTTCGACGACTTCTAGAGCTTCTTTCTCGTTTCACCATCGCCAAGCTCGTTTCCGCAATGCTCCCAACAAGCCCGTTGCTTTTCTCGCGCCAAGACTGTACGTCGTTTCGTTTCTCGGGACAAACACCTACAGCCGTTTCCTTTTTCCCCGTTTTTTTTTTTTTTTTTTCGTTTCCTCGCGGCCCACGTCTGGCAAGAGACGACGCGAGACCGAGGAGCGAAAGAAGAAAGCAACGGCGGGGGCGAAGACGAGCGCTGCATAAAAGTCTGTTCTCTTTGAGGATGGGGGGGGGAATGAAAAAAATGGCAGAGAGTGTAGGACGCTCCGCACATACGTATCGGAACATTAGAAGAACCTTTTGTCGTCCCCGCGGTCTCCTTTCACGGCGGGCTCTTCCAAGGATCCTGGGAAAAGTACGAGGTACGGCGGCGGCGGCGGCGGCACGCATCCATCCACGAAGCTCTACACGCGCATATACGCCATACCGAGTCTGCAACTTTTTTCTCTTTCGCGATTCGCATTTTTTTTTTCTTCCGCACTCCACCGGAAACTTTCAGTCTTTGTCTGGCATACTTTGTAGGAGTCTTCCCAGCGAGGCGGATGCCAATGTGGTCTTCGTCATCATCGTCATCACGATGGTCATTCATTCAATGCGCCACGGACTGGTCATGGTTAATATCCTGCGGCATGGCAATTTAGGGGCTATTTTTTTGCTTACGATATATTGGAACACTTCAATTAGGAGATGAAAAAAAGATGGTGGAATGATGACACGCGAAGTATTAGGTGTACAAACGAGTTCTCGGCCTGAAAATAAAAACAATTGTGTTGAATATGCGAACGACAAAAATGTTCCCTCCAGGTCTGATGTCATATAATACCAATCTAGTAGACAATTTTTCTGGACTAACAGCCTTACATAATCTCAAAATATGTATCGTATGCACAGTTAGCAAAATGAGTTATAATAATGCGCATATTGCTGAACACAGATCCTTGCCAAATGGAAGCGGAGATTAAAATTTTTATTGCATAGTTATATGACTTTAAATCTTGCGACAAAGCTAACGCTGCTTACCGGGAGATCGCTGCAGCCGGATATCGACTGTGCACCCGCTCCTGTCAGTCGTTCGTAATATATAATGAATGCAGTCTTCAGAGTGAAAATTTAAAAAAAATTCGATATCATAAATATCTTGAGAACGTAAGAGAAAATCTTGCCTGAAGATTGTTCTCGAAAGAACCCAAGGCTTAGACGATTTAGTCAGGAATGCACCATACAGCATTTCAGACAATGTCCTACTATATTGGGAGTTACCTAACAAGACTTTCCCAGTCATTTAAAAAAGCTCGGTAATATTCAAAAGAAGAGTCACTCGGTTTTGCACGTGTTTTAGAAAAGCAACGCAAAGAGAGACGATACGACACAGCTTTTTTTTTGTCATTTCGCATCGAAAGAAAATACTTTTTGCACAAAATAGTGAATGGCGATGGGAAGTGGGTGTTGTATCTCTAGCCTAAAAAAACGTAAATCGTAAGTTAACCCGGGTGAATCATCCAGATCGACCGCTAAACCCAATGTTCACGGTAAAACAAAACTCTTTTTGTGCATATGGTGGAATTTTGAGGGTGTTCTGTATTTTGAGCTGTTCAAACCTGATGAAACCATCATGGCTGAGTGCTATAAACACCAACTGCAGCGTTTAAGTGACGAAATTGAGCGCAAGCGGCCTTCCACAGGCAAAGGACATAATCCAGTCATATTGCTGCATGTCGATGCCAGACCACGCATGGCAAAAACGACCAGAGATGCTTTTAATTCGTTGGGCTGGGAAGTTTTGCTACACTCGACGTATTCGCCAGACCTGACTCTATCGAACTTTCACTTGTTCCGTTCGCTCCAACATTACATGGCTGATAGCCACTTCAAAACGCTTCAAAACGTTCGATTGAGTAAAAAATTCCATTACCGACTTTGTCAACTCAACACCACCATCTTTTTACCCCTAAGAAATTCGCAATCTGCCTGACAGGTGAGGGAAATTTGTGGACGCAAACGGAGATTACTTTCCCGGTGAAAATGTACCTTGATTTTGAGTAAAGAAATAATTATTTTTATGAAAAAAAAGGCCGAGAACTTATTTGTACATCCCATAGCACTGTCAGCTGATGAAAACACAAATCTGTGAAATTTTAGGTTCTTTTTTAAATCTCCAAATCAGACTACAAGCTTTTCAGGCCCAGTCGTCGAGAGATCAAAAAGTTAGCTGTGGCTTAATTTCTCCGAGTATTTCAATCCCCTCAAGTGTTGGATGAGCTAATCAGATGGTTCATCAATAGCGGAAGAGCTCCGATTTTCCATACGCACGTAAAGTGTCAGTACTAAGTTTCGAAATCAGCCCTTCTCCCTCGCATCCGAATTTCCGAGGTATAGCGAGCTTTCGGATCCTTCAAAATTATAAACTTGTCAGGCATTAGCGAGTAACGATTAGAGCTAGCCTGGGACTTGAACAGTATACGAGAGAGAGAGAGAGAGAGAGAGAGAGAGAGAGAGAGAGAGAGAGAGAGGCTAGGGCTCAATGCTGAAGGTGATAGAGACATGGAGTAGGATTGAGGTTCGAAGGTTGAAAAGAGAGGTCCAAGGCTTTCGGATTTAACGCACTGGAGTTAAGCTTTCGGAGGACTCACCACGCACGTTTTGGTGAAACCTCTCGATGTACCCACCGGATGGTGTAACCCCCGCGTACGAGGCAAGTAGACCAAAGCTGGAGAGTTACGCACGCCTGTCACCGCGAAACCGTCAGAAGGATGATTTATCAACGTGAACCGCGTAACGACTTATTCATGCGGGGAATCATGAAGCTTTGGTGGCTTACACTCGTGAGACAACGCCCTGGCGTAGTTTTTCGTTCTCATTGCATCGAAAAAAACAGATCGTCGTTTCTAGTAACCCCTGGTGGTCTTAACGATCCGGGAATTCTCCAGAATCCTGGATACGCGCATCGGGAAGACGAAAAGTCTTCTTTCCGTCAAATCCCTGTTAACGTAACCACGATCATTTGGCTGTCGATCTATGACCTGGTGTGAATCATTTACCATGGAATTTCGGACAGTGCAGACTCATCGAAAACATTCAGGGCCACCGGCAGCAAGAAGAATGAGAAAAGGTGTCCGAAAAAAGAGGAGAAAAACATTTGACACAAGGATAAGCCGAGAGGATTGACACATATGAGAAATCGTCCAGTGTTCTCGCTTAGAAATTTGATTAGAATCCTCCACCACCAAGGCACACACGGCATGCATGGATAGCGTACATTCCCAGATACATGTCTCCGGGATGATGGTCTACCGGGGTACAGCTTTTCCTCGTGGCCACGTCCGGAGACGATAAACTTCGGCAAAGTTTCATCTTCTTCTACCGACGTTCCACAGAAAAAGAAGAAAGGTATATAAAGGACTGACGTATCGTTCGGAAAACAGTGCGACGGAGTAAACAACTGGTGAGGGGTTGAGTCAGAGCTGGTTGAAGCGAGAGACTGTGTCCGAGCGGAAGACGGGGAGAAACATTTTTGTCGAAGATATGCAAGGAGAGTCGCGACAGAGGCTAAGGAAATGGAAGAAACGTGAGAAGAAACAGACACTACGGTCGAGTTTCGTTTCCCAGCGTTTTCCCAAATAAGTCAAAACTCTAGCTGCAAATGTCGTGACGTTTTTTTCTCCTTTCTCTCTCTCTCTCTCTCTCTCTCTCTCCCCCGCCTCTCTCTCTCTCTCTCTCTCTCTCTCTCTCTCTCTCTCTTGGTAAACAAAATTCTGTCATGGAAAGTGGAATGACGAGTTATGTTTTCATTTTTCTGGAAGCTCTGCTCTCGCTCTGGTTGTCCATGTCTTCAAGACATCTTCACGATACAGTTCCTTTCATTTCAGCTCCAAATTAACCGACAAAATTGAGGCTTGACTCTGAAATGATTGGAACATAGTTGTGTGCACTCGCGTTACAAATTTCCAGCTAATTCTATAGGAAAAGAAAAAATTTACCGAAAAAACCAGCACGACTATTTTTTAAAACTTTTGGCACGATAGAGTTTGTCCCTTAGTGTTTTTGCAAATAAGTAAAAACTCTGGCTGCAAATGTCATGACGTTTCTTCTCCACTCTCTCTGTCTCTCTCTCTCTCTCTCTCTGTCTCTCCTTTCTCTCTCTTTCTCGCGGTACACTAAATACTGTCACAGAAAATGGAATGACGAGTTATGTGCTCTATTTTCTGGAAGCTCTTCTGTCGTTCTGGTGGTCCATTTCATCAAGACATGTTTAAGATGCAATTTCCAGCTCATTTTACAGAGAAAGAAAAAAAATCATCTAAACAAGCAGATCGTTTGGTCGAAAAAACCAGCCCTGGTATTTTTCTAACATTTGTCGCGAGAGATTCTTTCCCTTCGAAATGACCCACGACTAGCCGAGAATATCCCCTTTCTCCCTGCCCCTGATCGTCCTTCCATGCCTATCTTCCCTCGTTGCTATCACCACGAGAGGGTATAGCACCATTATTCTCGGAGGAGACATCGCTCCGAGCAGCCTCAAGGCGTAGTAAAAACGTTCGAAACTTTGGTCCACGCGCGCACGCTTTAACGAGTCCTCGAAGCTTCCCTTGTTCTGACAGCTTCGTCATTATTGCCGCGGAACAAGACTCAGAGCATAAACACAAAACAATACCATGTGAATTGATAAGTGCGTAAAAAAATCTACGCGCAAGTTGAAAAGTATCCGTCTGTTATTTTTTGACACTTCCGCGCGAAAATGACGATTTCCTTGTGCGCGCGTTGTCACTTGATCGATCGAATGTTATGCTCGTACGATTTTTCTGCCATCAGATGGGCGATAAATCGAGAAATATGAGGCTGAGTGGCTCGTAAATGTGACGGGCTGCTGAGCCGAGTCAGGGGACGAATCCGAGTCGAGTTTATATTACGACAGTTAAAAAGGAAAATGTTTCCTGGCCCTTCTTCGCTCCGCTAGACAGTACTGTCAAGATTTTTCCGGGAGTTCACTGCAAAATACACGTATCCACGTATATATTTTCTTTACGATCCTCGGATGACAGGAAGCCTCGGAGGGTTATCGTGTGACGAATCGGGAAATTTAATCGTTCGCAGGAGTCTGTCCGTTCCTCGGGATAGTCTATTATGTACTTGTTAGTCAGGAATTTCGGGTCCGTGTAGGCAGGGGGGCGGGGGAGGTGTAGTTATGCGAACCACTTGGAAATTCGTTTTCGTCGGTTATATTTGAGTGCCGCATGCGGCTTTGAGAGTATTCAGTGTTTCACTGACCATTCGAAGGGCGAAGGGAGTAGGTGAGACACAACGAAGCTCGATAAAGTTGGCTGGCTGACACCGTTGCCCGAGTATCGAAGGGAATAAAATATTTATTTGCCATAAACGTGACTACCGTACGAGAAGCCGAGAAGCTAGCTGTATCTCGTGGCTTCCTCAAGAGAGAGAGAGAGAGAGAGAGAGAGAGAGAGAGAGAGAGAGAGAGGGTAGCTCCATCTATGGGCTGCAATGTGTACTATAACCGTTAAATGTCGTTCGCGATCCCTTTCCTCGATTTCGCGGAACGTTTAGGAACTTGGTGTGTAAAGCTTCACCGCTCCCAATATTCGGCTCGCACTTTCGAGTCTTGGACGTTTTCTATATACGATGGATTGTTTGAGGCTGTTAAAGACGAGGTTATGTCTAAGCGATAATCCCTGGAAAATCAACCGTAACCTTTGACCCTCTCCACATCTGTCTCACCCTCCATCCCTTTCCCTTCGACCCACACGCACATACACACACAATCACAAGTACGTTGACTGTGTGTAATACAATTGATAGCCCAGCGATTAACGAAAAATGACTAATGCCACATTCGGTCACGTTCCATTCACTCCAGAGCTCGTGATGCTCATGTACAGAGAGGGACGCAAAAAAGTATCCACCTTCGGGGATTCTCGAGGAGTAGCGTCGTTTTTCCTCATCGTCATTGTAGGCACGACAGAAATGTAGCGTATTATATTCGCAGGCATACATACACACGCGCAAGGCTGGGTTAAAGCACGAGTGACTACTCGATAAGGCGTGCTCTCGCCCGAGAAAAATTGATTAACGCGTATGCCTTGAGGCTAAAACTGAAGGGTAAGTTTCTGGACAGGGTGCGCGTGGCCCTGTGCGAGAGAGGGTATTAGTTCTACCTCGTCGACCTCCGAGCACACAGGGACACAAGTTCAACAACAACTTGTTTAATTCATCAAAACAACAATAAAGCTTACCGAAGCGTTGATAAGTACTTATTAATAGCACCAATATTAGTAGACGCACGGTCGAATACTTGGATGGGTGGCCGTTTAGCCGCGTTCTGGCTTGCGCATCGACTATCGAGCGCGAGACAGTTTCACCGAGTTACCGATGTTGATCGCAACGGAAACTCGGTAAAATATAGCCTTTAGTATCGACACAGGTTTTCAACAGTTTCCCTGTACCCTGACGCAAATGCGGTAGTGCGTTAGAAAAGAGCGGCCGTGGACAATGCCCGAGTAGGGTCTCTTTGAAACGAAAGTTTTAACCCTTCGCTGTTGTACATCTCAAAAGTGCCTTGTCAGTTCGCGACCAATTTTAAAAACGTCAGTGGACTCGAAAGCTACCTGTCCAATTTCATCAGAAAATCAACAAGTATGAATAAAATATTGTAAAGTATACAAACAATGACATTATGGGAATAATTAAACAGCAACACGTGTGAAAGAAATCCTATAGCCAATTTACTTTCGTTTATTTCTGCATGTTTTTACGATCCGATTTTTTTCTTCATAGATTGAGGCCGTAGACCTCTAATGAGGATGGGAAAAGTCGTTCGAGTGAGTTTTCGTTTCCTAAGTCAGCGAAAAAAATGTGAATTATTAGAAAAGTCAACTTTCTTTGCGTTCCAATGATGTGAACTTCAACATCGTTTTAACAGTTCGATCCTCGGTCAATTTGATCCTGATCTCTTTCTCACTCACTCTCTCTTTTCCTCTCTCTATCTCTCTTCAGAAAGCTATGACATACAGCTACTTCGTACGTACAAACATCAACTTCGTGACGAATAAATACTTGATTGTATTACAATGATCGATAATTCAATAGAAAATTCAATTATTATTAGTAATTGGGACTCAATTAATGTTCGTAATTAGAATACGAGTAATTGGAACAGTATTAGAAACTATTAAAATGACATTAACAAGAAAAGAGAAATAGTAGAATTATTTTAAAAAATCGTAGTTACATTGTGTAAGTTAGGTGCAGAAATTGGTAACGACTGAAGTCCTGGATCAATTCTTTCGAGCGTACAGATGATCCACGTCAGACGACGACGCGTCAGTTTCCTGGGTACGCAGGAAATATACAGATTCAGGGGACAGCACAGGGCTCCGGTTAATCATAAAGGGCGGTTGGGGCAGCTGAGTGAATTAATCAATGGATTAAATACGGCGTGCTCGAGAGGCGTAACGAGGTAGGGATGGGAGAAGGTGGGCAACGGTGAAGGTTGGCTCCTCGAGATGTGCTCGTGAGACAATTCCCGAAGCGATGTACACCGATGAGAAAGCAGTGAGGATATTATCGTGGCAAGCTAGTGGACCAGAGATAAAATGAGAGAGAAAGGCGGAGTGTCCACCGTGTGTTCCGTGACGTTTCTCGTTTGTCACATAAATGACCGGGCATTTGGCAATCGGAGTTACTCTCCCGTATTTTCTCTCTGTCCCTTTCTTCTCGTGTCCCCGTTCGATGGACGCATTCACGGTCTATGTACCGTGGGATGACGAATTCCTGTGGGTGTACGTCTCGGCGAGCTTGGGCCACTGGGATTCCAGCGGAGATTGGACAGCTCCCGGATCGGAAGTCCAGAAGGTATGGACTCTCGCGGTGACTATTGGCACGCGACTGAAATCTCGATGATTCGACTTTGTTGAAATTCAGAGATGGGTTCGTTACTTTGGCCGCTGGATCATTATGCTATATGCGTTGTGGGAATTTGATGTGTGAGTAGAATGGACGAGAGAGAAAGGGAGAGAAATGAAGAAGAAAAAGTTATCAAAGAAATTTTCACTGAATCGTGGGAGCTTTGAACGCTATGGCACAGTGTACGGTACGTCTCGATAGTTTCCGAAACGAGGACGGAAATGATTTTCCAACGGATGAAAATGGAACGCGGGAGCTGCGCAGACAGCGAACGAGAGCCGCGGAGCAAGGATTCCAATATGGGTAAGACCACAAGGTAGCAAACAACACTTCGCTTCTACCCCTTAATATATATATAGACGTGAACACTCTCACGGGTATACATAGCCGGCCCGGTTGTAATATAGCTTGTACATGGTGAAGTATATGTCCTCTGGAAGGAATACCGATCTCGGCAAGTTGATCGCATACAAGAAGTTCACCACATGTCAGGCACACTGGGCAAACATCTCCCGTACGGCTCGTAATTCATCGTCGAGCCGCGTCTTTCCCTCATTGTCATATACACGCGGCAAACCCACAAGAGCAGAGCGCTGTTTATCAAAGGGTTGACGATATATTAATCGAATAAAAATATGATCGTGTGTGCCGAAGAAATTACCAAGGGTGGATGACAATCCACTAGACATCTGGCTTGACTTTCGATGGCGCGTCTGATGACGAATCGTTTTTTTTTGTTGATTCTTCGTTGCTGGTTACGTCGAGGCTCATTGGCTCCAGAGTATGGAATGTTAGTATTTTCGGTGAATTTTTCAATTTGTCACGTCAGTCCTGGAAGACACGTAATTTCGGGCAAGTTCGCACGACGACGTTGCGGAATGAGACGAGAGTAGTCAGTTTACCTCGCGCTGGAAGTATAATTACCGTACACGCGAATGAGTAGACGAAGCCGGGGACAGAGCGATGTAAATTCGATAATGCAAAGCGGAAAGCATCTCGAAGCCTCTGGTAGACGTCGTGGCAAGTTTCCTGGCGTCCTTCGGGCTGTAACCTCTCCCGGCGCATAATAGCAGCTAGGAACAAGGGCGAGGGAGGGAGGAAGAGAATACGGCGCTGCAGTTTGGTGTACATTGTTGCTGGGGGCTGAGGAACAGGAGAGTAAGGGCGAGGGACCGTTCTAATGGTACGCCCAATGACTAATAACGCCCAAATCTATTTCGCCTAATGACCGATGCTTCTGCGTTACTGCGATACAACTGTAATAACTAATAACTCCTCACCGTGGCGATAAACTTGCCACTCTCTGAGTTCTGAATCATCAACGAGGAGAAAATGTCGCTCTGATCGGCGACGTCCACTGTAATATTCAAAACTTTACAATTGTCGCGCATCACGAATCACGAAGGAATTATTGGAAAATGACGAGTCTGAATTGAATTTCGATCGCATCGCATCTCGATATGAGGACGTTTTATTTTATTCTTTTGTCAAGGTATATCTTGTTTCGAGTGTCTGTCAAGAAAGGATGTTATGGTCATATCGCATTAAACGTCGTATACGATGGTTATTATGATAAACATGTTTTATGTATATTAAAAAAAAAACGTTTTTTTATAGAGTTAAAAAAACATTTTCTATATAGCTCAATGCACAATCATAATCGTATCACCGGGAAAATGATGAAGCTCGTGAAACTATTCTATATTGAGTATTTATTGAAAGGCCTCATTATAATTGCTAATGGAACTCGTGGGCCACTGCCCTTTTAAAAGAGAGGCTGCATTTTTTCAGGCTCCACTTGACGGGTATCCGGATAAAACAAAGTGCAGGGAAATACTGAAAGCATTAATTTTGACCTACCAATGATTCAGGAAAACCACTTTGAGACGAAGAAACAATAAGCAAAAGGTTTAGGAAAAAGTTTTGAGGTTTAGGAGAAAAAGCGAAAGGTTCAGCAAAAAAGGAACGTCAGTTTTTACGTCAGTTTTTTCTCTCAAGCAGATAGACAAAATTTTCAGAAATGATGGAGCCCGTCTCGACATCTTATTCTGAACCTACTTATTTTCTTAATCAGCTTCATCTCTAAGCTTATTGTAAACTTTAATATCAACCTGAAAAAAATGAATATACAGAGAGACATTATAATTGTACAATATTAGCAAGCTAATCGTCGGTTCCCTTCAGTTTGTTGAAAATTTGGTCCATTCAACCGAGATCAATGCCTCGGCGTCGTTATTTTTTCTAATATAAATTCCACTACTCGAATCCGTCGGATTTAGCACGAGTATTGCAGCAAATTTGCCGTCTGGACAAGAACGAATTGAGGCTGGAAATCCTGAACGAACGGTAGAAAAGCTTTGGTGAGAGCAAAGAGAGAATAGGGGTGAAAGGGAAAAGAGAGAGGGAGAGAGAGAGAGAGAGAGAGAGAGAGAGAGAGAGAGAGAGAGAGAGAGAGAGAGAGAGAGAGAGACAGAGAGAGAGAATGTCGATAATGACGCCATCTGGCTCGCGTCGCAAAACTTTCCAAGAGTTTTAATACCCTCGCGAGAAACGACGACGAGGACGAAGAAGAAGAAGGAGAAGAAGAAGCTGAGAAAGGCGACTGAAAGCACGAGTTGCGTTGGATTTCCACAGGGTTCGATATTCCTCTCACTTCTTTCACGCCGTCATCCTTCTCAACTGGCTCTTTCGTTCTTTTCCCTTGCTCAGTTTTCTCATCTTGCTTCAACGAACGCAGTTTCTTCCCACACGGTATGATCTCTGTACTCGCGGAGTCTTTTTCACCCTCGTTCGCCCTCCTCCGATTTCGGGGCTCGGTCATTTAGAAAGTAAGGAAAAAAAAGGTCGTTAAGCATATTCGCGTCGAGTCATGCCGGATAATTCATTACTCCAGCTGCTTTCTCTTGTACAATGTGCATTTTCACGTTTCGACACTGTACGTTTTTTTTTTGTCATCCCCGCATCTTTCAACCCCTGTATGGTCGATCCGGGAATTAAAATTCGTATAAATTGGGTAATGAAAAAAAAAAGAACCTCCGTATCCTGGTATTGGAAGACGTCAGAGAAAATCCTAAGGGTTCTCAGGTTCCCTTGATTTTCATTTTTTTTTTAAGGGTTCTCCATCAAAGGGAGTACACAAGGGTGGCCAATGACGAGTGTTGCGGTGAATGCCTGTACTTACCTCGTGGCGATGGAAAAGCATTCCCGAGCTGATGATGCTTCACGTCAAAAACGTTCGACTTCACGAGCAATATGAGCGTCAATTTATTGAGCTAATTGCGACAAGTCGAAGAAATCGCGCGGCGAGCAATGAAAGGAGGGTGACTGAGCAGAGGGTAGGTTAGGCAAGGGCTACAAATTTCACGACGAACATGCAAAGGGAGTAGTCGAGACAGCGGGAGATGCAATCGTCTCGTGTAGCGAGATTCGAGGTCCTTTTTCGTCGTTTCTTTTTTTTTACACTCCCCGTTTCGTTTTGGGGATGCTCGCGTTGGCCTCTCCAGACAGAAATATGCGAAGCCGCTCGTGCTAAGCGTGCAGAGATCACGAGAGCCTCTCTCGGCCAAAGCTGGACCGTTTAATTGGACAAAGCTCTGTGCGCTCTCCTCGGCTGAGAGAGAAAGAGGTAGAGGGAACGCGAGAGGGAGACCAGAGTGAGAGGGCAAAAGTACCCGAGAATATGAGAATCGAGGATATAAAAGAGAGAAAGGTGTCTCTTCCTCTTTCTCTCGCGCTCGGCCTTACTTATTGTAGATATTGTCAGAGGCGAAATACTTCGACCCATCCTCTCGTTCGTCGCAATATGCCGCGAAAAAGGCAAAAAAAAAAGGTTCGAATCACTTTTCGGAGTGAAAAAAAGCGAGGGCGGAATGTAAAGAGGAGCAACAAGGGCGGAAAGAGGTTAACGTCGGTTGAGGACCGCGTCGACATGGGCAAACCCAGAAGGATCCACTCTCCGCCGTTTCGAAGCCCAAGTGCCCCTTCCGGGAGTGAAGGGAGAGAGATTCTGTGGGAATTGCGGGAAAGAACGAACCCATTCGAGAATCGAAAAGATCAAGTGTGTCGGTCCAACATCTTTTCGTACATGTCGCAAGGATCTTGCGACACGAAAGAAGTCTGCAGTGACGAGAAAAAAAAATACACTTGCATTGATATCACGAAAATACTTAGCACACAAAGGTACTTACTTATGGATACTAAGGATATTAAAAGGTTATGAGCGAAGAGAAATAGCGTATATAGTACAAGATACTATGTAGTTTGTATTATTGTATATAGTACATTCAGTCACCCAAAGTACGTAGTACTATAGTATAAAGTACCTTTAGGTACATAGTACCTTAGTATAAAGTACCTTCGGATACGCAGTACAATTGTAGAAAGTACGTTTAGGTACGTAGCTAATTGTACTATAGTACGATATACCTTTAGGTACATAGTACTATAGTAGAAAGTGTCTTTCGGCACATAATACCATAGTACAAAGTCCGTTTGGGTACATAGTACCATAGTGGGAAGTACCTTCAGGTACATAGTACCATAGTAAAAAAAAGTACTTTAAGGTACATAGTGCTATAGCAAACAAGTACTTTTAGGTACATAGTACTATAGTATAATAGAAAAGTGCAAAGGTATATAGTACGAAGGTTATTAGTACCTAAAGATACATAGTACAAAGGTTCTTAGTACCTAAAGGTATATAGTACGATGGTACTTAGTACCTTTATGATATCCTTAGAACCCAGTTAACTGGGTACCAACTTACTAGATTTTCGTGTATTTAGAAAAAAGTGAAAAGTCAACAAAACGTAAACAGTATGGAAGTTTTCGTGGTTGAAATGGCCCGAAAGTTCTTTTTTACTTCTCCATTTCCATCATTATGGAGAATATTTGCTTGTTGGTTTATCTTGTCGATTTCTAATAAGGAAGTAGAACGTTTCAGTGATTTTTGTAGCCCGAATAAGCCAAATAAATATTTTGTCAATTAAAAAAAAATTGATTTCCGGCGCGTTCCAACGATGCAAACTTTAATATCATCAAACTTGATAGAACTCAGTAGATCTTTATGTTTTTTTTTATGCCTCTTAGTTTGCGACGATCAAGCCCGGGCAACGGTGCAGCTTCGAATGGAGAGAGAGAGAGAGAGAGAGAGGCGAGGACATACAAGATGGAGAAGAGATGGTCTATGTCGTGGAAGAGATCCGAGCTCGCGAAAGTTGTCTCCTTGCCATTAGGACCATCTATTTGCACTGTTAGAGTCAGCAAACGCTCTCTCGTCGTCTCGTCGTTTGATATTAATGTTTTTCTTGCGCTGAACGCGATAAGTCCCGAAAGGCCGCTCTGTGCTCCAATTTTCTCTCTCTCCTTCACTCCCATCTCGGCTCTTCGAACCTTCTTTGCGCGACCAACTGCAGCAACCCTCTCTTCTGTATCTTGCCATCTATCGGCTCAAAAGCTCATAATTACTGCTACAAACAGACTCTGCTATCGGAGGCCAGGAGAAGCTTTCAACATGAGCTAGAGAGAGAGAGAGAGAGAGCGAGAGAGCAAAAATACATTACTACTGGCTCTCCCACTGAGTTTTCCATTTCCAATTTCTTCTCGTGGTAGCTTCGCTCCTGTCATCCGCAGGCACTTGGGTGATTTTTCTCCGTCGAAGAATAATAACGAGGAGGATACGCAAGTTATAAGAGCCTCGTGAGACACGTGTCATTCGACATAATTCGGGAAAAAAGGCTGTCTCCAAGCGAGGCCATCGATGATTCGAGGGGAAAAAAAAATAATTTCGCTCCAGACTGAAATTAGTTTTGTTTCTTAGCTCGGAATATGTCTCCCCGCTGTAGGACAAATTGACCGTTCTGCGATATGGCTACTCGCGGCAGAAAAATCTTCGAAGAATTCATATAGGAGCCAAATCGACGGCAACAAAAATTGCACAGCGGTTTATTCCCTTCGTTTGACCGTCCCCGGGCTTGTTGTTTTTTCTCGTCTCGTGCTCGCAAAAATCTTGGGATCTTTGTTCCCGAATTCGTGTATGTGAAAGTTATACTGTTAATTAGTCATGTTTACGCAATAATGGTCATCGGCAGCTCTGGCTATTTTGACAACGGTCCTTACGAATTTATCGAACACATCGTTTATTTTGGGAACAGAATACTTACATCTGTTTAAGGATCTCTTTGAAGACCCTACGATTCACATAATGTTGGATATGGAGACAGTTGGCCACTGCAGCACTGGTCCTCAAAATCGAATGTCTTCTCGACGCTTCTTGTACATTTCATTGTTATTTTTGGCTTGGCGTCACATCCGAGAATCTTCCGACCAGCCGGCGCGCATCTCGCAATGCTCGCTCATTTGTCTCGAGCCTCCAAGGGCTAATGAAATTATAGTCCACCGATCTTCCCCTTTCCACTCGAGGTCATCATATCTTTCCGGCCAACTTGAGACCCTCGGTCCTCTCGCGGCGAACCACTCGCAAGAGACAACCAGGATCGGGTGATAGACCAACGTGTCCCGTAGATAAACGAATATTGCTTATAAAACTTGTTTCCCAGCCGTGGGATATATATATATACGGTACTTGGGCACTTCGACCAGATGACGTCTATGCTGCGAACGTCGAACCGTTTTGCCCCCTTCCCCCTTAACCTACCCACGTTATACGGGCTCCCATCAAGAAGCATATTGGATCCCCCTTCGTCGATACAAGCATCGCACGTTTATGCTCATCTGGCCCTTTGCGAAAAGTGAGCCGCTCGAAAGAGCGAGAAAGAAAGCGCCAAGTTTTTTTTATACTGCAACGGTACTGTTGCCTCGGAGATTGCACAGGATTTTCACTATTGCACGGTACCAGCTGGTACACTCGGTCTGGAGTATGAAAAAAATGCGAGAGAAAAAGAGAGGAAGAGCGGGAGAGGTAAAGCAAAAGATTGAAAAAGCAACTTGCTATTTACTTTCGAAAATTCGAAGAAATGACGTTCATTTTTCCAAACTTATCCGGCGTTTGGGAAGGTAAAACTACCAGCTGGATTTAAGCTCCCGCTGTTTTGAAGTGGGATTCGTTCAACGTACTAAATTTACGAATTCGTGCGACTGACAGGTGCGGCGACCTATTACGTTAAGCAGCCATAGCTTGGTCCAGTACTTAGATGGGTGACCGCTCACCTACCTGTAACCGCTCAGGTTTTCCACCGTTTACCTGTGTCCTCGTGGTAGTTTGATGCAGTAGTGCGTCAACAAATATCGACAGTGTGCAACACTCTGACTCAGTGCTGCAATAACGTTTAAGTTTGCATAGTTGAAATGCAACTATTTTTTCTTTTCATTTTTAATTTCTTTATCTTTATCATCATGCAAAGACTTTTTTTGCGAATTGAGGTTATAAATCTCCAATGAAAATACGTGAACATTTTTCATTAACCTTCAAAGCCTAAATCCGTAAAAAAAATTGAACAATCAAGGGAGGAAACACATGTGGATGCGGAAAAAAAAGCGAATTTTGTCAATGTTTCTGGAAAGGAACAAAACGTTTTACATTTATATAACTTCAGGAGAAATTTATTACATAATTGAACCGTTAAAATAATTTATTTCATTAAAAAATATTACAAAATAACGACTTTATGGCGTGGTGTTCCAGGAAGTTTTTGGCGGCAGTTGTTCGTTTGTGGGAAATCCTACGGCTTCAATATTGATCGAAAAAATATGAGCCAAGAATGTACAGTATTTTAACATCCAAATCGTGAAATTATACCTAAGAAAAATTTCGAAAGTTGGAAATTATAAAAATTCTACACCCAAGGCCTTAGCCCACTCTAGAGGCTAAAAAAGGGCATATTTTGTGATTCTTTTTCAGTGAAACCATAATATAAATCGGAATTATAAAATAGGGGTTATATTATACACGTAATTGACTATACAAAATTATTTTTTCACAGCGATACATATCAAAATGGCGACTGTGCAGCATTTTTCCAATGACGCCTTTATTTCTGGAAGGTCAATGGCCGAACCAACAGCTACTATAATTTTTGAGTTAAGTTGAGACACTAAAGTTTTTTCGATTATATATAAGAATAGCTATAGGAGTACGTAGGATTTTTTTGATATATTGTTTTTTGTCAAAATGGCGTATTTCTAAAATAAAAAGTATAAAATGCCATGAGAAAATCGTCAGAAAATTGTTTATAAAAAAGAAACTATGCAATATAATGACAAAATCTTACGTCGTGCCTCAGAAAATGTAATTCTAAATATACAGTTAAAATTTAAAGTGAATCGGTTGAAATTTGTTTGAGTTATGAGTCCGGCCGGCTTGAAAAATGTAGTTTTGAGATAAACGCGTTAAAAGTTAGTAGAAAGTCACGACATGAATCAAGAGGGGTTGGCGCTAGAATTCGAAAATCGAGTACTTAGAAATTTTTCACAGCCATAATCTTTTGGAATATCATTTTATAGGTACTAAGGTATATTTTTAATTTAAAAAAAAATCGATTTTTGGAAAGTCCTAGAGTGGCCTAAGGACTTAAGAAAAAAAAATCCAATTTTACACATAATTTTCGTCCTTTTTCGCAATAAAAGAGTACTGTTTTAACGTAATTTTCATTAAAAAAGTAGGTATAAGTTCAAGGTGATATTGTAATTGAGTTATGTGTAGAATATTAACACGATCGGTAAACTCGTTTTAAAGTTATGTTTACCACAAACTTAAAAAATGTAGTTTTGAGAAAAACGTCTTCAAAGTGTCAAACTACGAAAACTCAATGATTTCAGTGACTGACCGTCTAGTAACTTACTTTGCCATCGTATTCATGGGATGTTGAATATTTTACGTAAAAAAATCGTTTTTCATGCCACTACATGTATTTCCCCCCTTGAAAAGAATTAATATGCGTTGCATTCACACGTTGCAAACTTAAACGTCATGTGAAGTCTCAAGTGTGAGGTGTAAAGTGAAACGTGAAGGATCGTGAAAAGCCAAAAAGACTAATGAAAGAAGATTTGAGATGGAAAAAAATTACATTCTTATAGTTCACCCAATTAGTAATCGCTTAAATCAATCAAGCGAGGAAAAAAAAACATTGAAGCAAAATTGAAAATTCGCTATTGGCAAATTTCTCAAAAAATGTAAATACTTTTATAAAAGATTCTTTGCCACACAATGGTGACGAACAAAAAAATATACTCAATTTTCACTGGAAAGTTTGAACGAACAACTTTTGCAATAATTTGCACGAAAATTGCTATACGTTTACAGTTCGATCAAACTCGAGCCGGCCATTTAATTTTTTCTCTCCTCCATTTAACGCAATATCGGGACGGGGTTTTGAAGGGGGCAAAAAAGCTCGTAAGAAAGCCATCTGGGGGGTGGGTTTTGTTCCTCGAGGAATTAAGACGTCGTTCGTAGTCCGAGCGTATCCCGGAAGCCAGTTATCGGCTAATGAAAAAACTGGAGGCTGAATCTCGTTGGCGACGAGCCTATGACGAGAGAAAGAGAGAGAGAGAGAGAAGGTGGTAAGGCTGTATTCGTGTACTCTCGGGTGTGTCAGCCGAGAACTGGGTTGAAACGACCCGGGATGGGAGCTGTAACGGACTGCTAGGCGGGCTTATCTGGTGTAGTATGGATATTTTTTTTCTTCCGCTCTCTCAAGATTGCCCTCGTGTGTCGTATTAAGCTCGGAAAGCGTTTAAAAAGAGCGAGAGAGTGGCCTGAGGGAAAAGGTGGAAAAGCTTGGTACAGTCGCCACCCTCGAGACTTCGCGGTGTGCTGCACGTAAATAGCTACTTGTCGCTTCATTCAGGGCTCTATAGTTAAGAAAAAAAAAAGCAACCCTCGTGCGACGATATAAAGTCGCCCGACCAAATTTGTCCCCGCGAAATACTGCTATCGCGATAACGAAGCACACATAAATTAATGCGCTATGAAACGGCGCACAAGCTCTATATTTCTATGTCTTCATCCATCCCTAATTTTCTTAATCTCCAGCTTTTGATCCCTACCCCCCCCCCCCCCCCTTCGTTTGTGCTCTATAATTGCCTGTAGATATAAATGTCTATGTGCTGCCGAAATGGTTCGAGCCCAATCATAGTAATCGAGCGTTTAATTCACAAGAGTAATGTTTCAAAGTCAGAATGTAGAAGATGGTGCGGAACGCTGCTTTTTTTTTAGCCGTGTAGTCAACTGAGAAAGAGCAGAAGTCCCTGAGTTTTCATCCCTCGTCGAGTTATACACGAAAGTATTATTATTTCAACGGTTGGATCCTCATTGCGAGTCATTTGTTTTCATTTGCTTGCTGCCTGGTATACTCGATGTGAAGCCGGATGCGAGGCAAGTGCGCGCTAAGAACGGGACGGTGGTTAAGTTAAAGGGGTTGAAACGTTGCTAGGTGCGCGGAAAAGAATTAAAAAAGAAATACCTCTGGGAGAAAGGGTGCGAAAGCGAGGACAAGGGTGCAGCGACGGCCGAAGCTCCGATTTTTTTCCCCGCAATTTCCTCGAGACTCCGCTTGTTACGCAAGTTTTTTACCCCAATCGACTATGGACGGAAACTGCCCCTCCAACCCCCGTCGAGAGTCTCAACCCTTTTTGATTATTTTTCTAATTTTTCTTAACGCCATGCACCACTTGGCTGCCCACGACAGGATCGCAGCCCTTTGGCTGCGTCTTGGGTAAAACGAGATCCTCTCACCTGGAGCTTCGCCACTCTTTACTTGCCAGCTCGCTTAATTTTTATTACAACGAACGAATGACGTGGAAGAGCGCTCGATTAACGCTGAATTACCTACAAAATTATGAAAAACTTCTTTTGAGATACGAAAAGAAATACAAAAGAGAATAAAGAGATGAATGATTCTGTTTTTTTTCAAGTCTGAAACTCATTAAAAAATTCGAACAAACTGACAAAGACTCAAGTGTATTCTCCTTAGATTCAACCAAATTTGTATTTTTCTTTGCGAAATTATTTCCAAACGAAAGGGCGAAAGGGATTTTTGTCCGCTTCGCAAGAGAGAAGCTTCCCTCGAATTTTTCAGCTTTTCTTTGAGCTACACCTCGGGCATTTGCGAAAAACAATAAAGCACGTGCAAAGATGAAGGATTCGCAAGGGTGAAAGGGTAGCGGAGAGTTAAAAAGGGTGAAGAAATCGTTGAAAGGTGGATGCCGCGTACGTTGAAAGAGGCGAAAAACCACGCGGCCGGCTGGAACGCAATAGGAAGAGAAACGCGAACGCGGAGAAGAATTTTAATATTTGCCAATTTAGCGATACGAGGAGTTTAGGATGGGAATGATGCCTCAACCAGCTTTTGCCTCTTCGGCGTAGGTTGCTCCACCATGCGAGAGTACTCGATAAACCACATCAAGGAAAATCTACCTCGGAAGCTCGGGAAAGGGATGCGTTAAACTTTCCATCATCGCGACTGAAATGCCCGACCGATAAGAAACAAACTAACGAGATATAACCTGTGCGAACTATAATAAAGTTCCTCCAGAACGAAGAAAAAATTCGCTTGAAAAGATCATTGATAAATCATTTTGTTGAAGGAGGTGGAAGGTTTTCGAGAATTACAAAATCTGATAATGCTGGTTCTACAAACGAAGTATTTCCCGAACTTTTCTCTGAAGAGAACGAACACAACCTAGTTGATAGCTGGAGGGGTGAAGGAGCATCATTGGGCAGCTGGTCGAGAGCTAGAAAAGTTAGTGAGTATAGATACAAGAGAGCCAGGAACACGAGGAGAAGAAGAGTCCACGCGTTTCCTGAGAGAGTTCGAATGTATTACACCCACGGGCCCACAACTCGAACCGTCACGCTACGTACGTCCGTGGGACGTCGAGACCGCTGACCAAGGGACGAGCTTGGGAACTAGATGCGGAGAAATATAGAACGGTTAGCGGAGGATGGTAGTTTTGCTTTTCCAACCTCCACGAGTTTCGCCTCCTCGAAATACTGGATGCTTCGAGGCTTCCACACCAGCCAGAGCGGAAAACAACGTACTGGACGGTCAGATAGATTGTGAGAAAGGTGCAGATAGGAAGAGAGAGAGAGAGAGAGAGAGAGAACAAGAGGATGGAGAACTAAAGTCCGTGCTTTCCTGTGCGATACGTTGGCAACGTTATAGAACCAGGCGATCCTTTCGGATGCATCGCACCGGACGAGGCACCATTTTCAACCGCATCCTAGCAACGTTCTCCATCTGACCAATCCTTCAAAAGCCGTCCGTGTTCAACGAGCATCATTGCACCACAACATATTTACTACCAACTGGCTATGCTTATGCAATTGCAGATTAGTTTCAATCTACTCTCTCGGATTCTGTAATGCTTCCAGATTCATTCAAGTTTTAAAAATTTGACGCCTTTTCTATTCTTTTGACTTCAGCATCCGAACGAGATATTATTGGATCCGTGGGAAGACAAGCTTCTGCTCTTTCTCGGGCAAGGAATGGATGCGAATGGTCGCCGTAGGGTACGGGGGCGAGGGCAAACTGGGTGTGTAACGTCCGAGCCAGACGCCGGAACGAGTTTAATTCGACCACCTAAGAAATTCGGCGCGGTCGCATTCCTCAGGAAACTTCGTGATTGTGTGTCCGGCAGGCAGGGCGGCAGGGTAGGGAAGCCCAACGATGGCGTGTGTCCGTAAGGAAGAAGCGAATAGGCAGGGGTAAGGTCCAGCCGAGCAGGCAGCCGTTCAACGACGGAGCTTTCCTAGTCGCACGGCGAGTTTCCGCGGCTGGGGTAGCTCTGACCACCAGTATTTATGTTCTGGACACCCGTGCCTCCCGCTCTCTCTCTCTCTCTCTCTCTCTCTCTCTCTCTCTCTCTCTCTCTCTCTCTCTCTCTCTCTTTCACCCTCTCCTTTACGGCCCTCCGAGTGTTCTCTTTAGTTTCCGCTTGCTGCCTAGACGCAGCAGTGGCATACAGGAACACGGAGAGCCAAGAGCAGTCGAGTATAGCCTTGCTGGTCTCGTCTAGCTAACATTTCCCTTTGCATCAGCAGAGCTTTCCAACGCACCCACTACCATCTCCTCTGCCATTCTTGTCCCTCTACATCTCTCTGCCTATCTCTCTCTCTCTCTCTCTCTCTCTCTCTCTCTCTGTCTCTCTCTCTCTCTTCCTCACTCTAGGTCTGGCTCTATCTTGCTCTTAGTCCTTACACCGTACCGGGAAGCCCAGCCCACCACACGACTCGCTAATGGTTATGGTAATTACCGGCCCTAATTGCGAGGAGCAATGGAATTACGAAATATCAAAGTTTGCAGCTACCGTATAGAGAAGACCGGCCACTCACCACGACTCGCCACTCACCGTCCAAGCCTGTGCGCTTCGCTAGGCTGCATCACGCTCGACTATATCCACGTCGAAATGGCTGACTCGGTCAGAGATAGTTCCGCGAATGCTATTTTCCGAGTTTACGAAACATGCCTGTTTTCGGTACGAGTATACATTTTTTTTCAGTTTAACCATTGTTTTTCGTTGCAAACTGTTGTGGGAGGTGAATGACATTTCCTCGATCCTAATCTTGAGGAATCATTGGAAGGCTGCTTGATTCTACGTCAGTAATTAGATTTCTTGCCAAAAGATGAGTCTAGGATGGATCTATGATATTGAAATTTTTATTGCTGAAACGTAATGAAAATTTCTTTTTTTTTGGGTGGCAAAATATATATTTTTTAATAGATTTGGGCTACAAAGATATCGGAAACGTTTTTCAGGATCCTTATAAAAAAAATCTACAATATAAATTGGCAAGAAAATATTTTCGATAATAATAAAAATTGATCTATAAAGGAAGAAAAAAGAATTTTCGTTGCGTTCCAAGAGTGAGTCTAGATAAGATTTTATTACCACGGACATTATTTGCGTTTCAATTGGGTCGTCCATAAAACAGTTAACAGACTGGTATTTGGATACCACTGTGCTAGAAACGAGCGTGATGCGATAATAATGATCCGTCCTACCATCCATCTATTCACATATATTGCGTATTGTAGCGAAACGACAAAACAACAGGCGCGAGAGGAGAGGACAATTAATAAATTAGCGGTCTGAGGATTTTTCGAACTGCCAGTGCTGTTTCTGCGTGGGAGGAACGAGTGGAGGATAACGTGGCTTGAGATCAAGCTCTTCTCCTCCTTTTCTACCAAATCTCACAGGCCTTTTCCCCATCGAAAATTCAATTAATCCGTTATATCGAGTCGAGGTTGCCGAGTCCAAGCGCCCGAAAAGCATCGCCGGCTATTTCAGTCCGCTCGGGGAAAGACCCGCCGGTTTTATACTATAGGATGCCGTGCTTGAAATATCCAATTTTCTGAATGGAAAAGCACATTAGCTCGATGTTTAATTGCTACTCGGGATCACGAGTGGTCAGGCTAACTCTCGACCGTTCGTACATTTTCCATGTAACCACGACCTGATCCCACTTCTCGTTTTCTAGCCAGATAGAAAACTTTTCTCTCCAATCGCTGTGCAGTTAACCCAGTCTGACTCCGGCTCTCGGAGGCAATTAGTCCGCCCACCAGTCGCTAATGTATCGATTATCAAATGCTACTTCACTAATGTGAAAATATGACGTTGTTATGTTTAGTTCTGATGCTCATAACGACTTACCTATCGAGAAAGGAAAAACGCGAGTTTGACACGTACCGTGGAAATAAGACGTCGCGGAAGTTGCTTACCTGAAACAAAAGAGCACACGAATGATTGCAATCAAGTTCCATCAGGTCTGAAGAAGTTTCAAGATGTTATCATGCAACTTTGCTGGACAATTTTCCATCTTCATCTTCCCTAAGGGTGTCCACGAAAGCGGCGAGGAGCAGAGCTAGGAAAAAACAACCAATGTAATCGTTTTGCTCAGCTTCGGTTGACATGAATTCAGTGGTTGATTGGTTGATTTTTTCCAGCTCCAGTCTTCTCCGTTTCCATGGACGGGCAGCCTAGCATTCGCAAATTTCTTCTAGATATTCACGTTTTTTTTTTCTCTCAGCACAATCACAAGAGAATTTCCATGCACAAATGATTGATAAGTTTTAGTAATTCAAGGACTATTGAAATACTATAGAAATTCGACTGGTATACGATAAAGACGCATCTTTATCATTCGTCATGACGCTTCCTTCCAGTTCCTGTGTAAGGTACCGCAACAATGAAATTCGCTGAGTGCGATGCTAGAGATTTCGAGCTCTTGGCCCTGGCGATACTGGTACCAGTAGTGAATGTACTGCGTACAAAGCAGAGGCACGTATATGAAGCAACCTCTGCCTGCAGACAAAATCCGCCAAGTTTACACCTTAATAATAAACAGATACAGAATGTATGTGTGAGAGAGAGAGTGTGTGTGTGTGTGTGTGTGTGTGTGTGTGTGTGTGTGTGTGTGTGTATGTGGTTGTATATATATATAATGATGCAAATTTAGTATGGATCTCTGTCCTCAGGGATGAGCAAGCAATGAGAGAGAGCTGGAGAGAGAGAGAGAGAGAGCGAGAGAGGAGGAAGGAAGAGAGAGAATATTAACATTGAAATCTCTCGGACGACGAGAACAACGCGAGATTGCACAGCGAGCGTACACCAGTCCATACTAGCGGTACATCCGCGAAAGGAGTCGATAGTGATTAAAACTTCGACAGTGGCGAGACGGGAAATACTCGGTGGGCTCGGGCACGACTCACAGTAGGACTTTCGCGAGGATCGATTTGGTATTCCGGATATTCCGTGAGGAATAATACACACTCCTGACAATGTTTGTCTACGTGTGTCTCTTTCCAATTCGGTTCTCGCGTTTCATCGACAGTCGCCCCCATCCACTATTCCGACTAATATGTCGACGGCATAATCGAATAATCGCGAAGGTTCCTCGTCAAACTTTCCCGGCGGATGTCACCCTCGCGTGAAACATCCAAATGGACCGAAATAATGAAAAAATAATTGCCTCATCGTTGGGTGTTTGGGTGTATTTTGATATCTTGTGAGAGAACAGGAAACGGCTGAATTGCCGGAAGGGGGCAATGTTCGACCTCGATCCGTGAGGATCGATCGTAATTTCGAGAAAAAGGCGGACGAGATTAAAGTGGTCTGATAACGCGCATCTGTGGATCGATGAGGCGTTCAACAATCGCTCCAGGACCCGTCTCAATCCTGTAAACGGGGGTAGCAAATACCCCCATTGAATCGAAGTGTTTACGATATTAGGCAAATGTGATACGCCGTACGTTATTCTCTCGTACGGGAGAGAGAGAGGCATACGGGAATGGATGATTCGCTCTCGTGAACACCGATGGAAGAAGATGCGGGTCCTAAACATCGTGTAAGCGTACTTCATCGGGAGCAGGGGTGGAGAACACGGGCCTGGAGATCTCCGAGGATCGATTTCCAGACGACGCCAAAGGTACATCCTCGTTTTCTCGTGTACGTGCAACATCAGCGAAACGACCAAGACCTACCTATATATTTTATCCAATCTATATACTTTGGGATGGGGGTGGAAGAGGCGCCACAACAACCCCCCACCACGCCGATTTATAACGCACTAAATCCGCCGATGCGTGTGATCCACGATCCTCGCATTACCGACGGAACCTTCCTATACTACTCTCCGCGACTACCCTACCCAGGATTCCCAACCTTCCCCATATACATCGTGAGGGTGGATATAACACACGTACCAAACGGCAAGCCCCCCGCGAATCGCGTTAGACAAGTAAATCCTCGAAGATATTATCCAGAGTCACGAGTACGGAGAGGAAGGAAAAGTGAATTTGACATTTACAAGCATTGACATTCTTTTGCCACTGAGTGGTTCTGCGACATGTTTTTTTTCTCTTCAACTCGCGAATGAGAGGGTGGCTGTTCGTAAACCACGATGTCTACGTGCATAAATATCGGGGTCGACCAAATTCCATCGGGAAGGGTACGATATCCGGGACAACAAGAGTTAATAGGGATCTTTTATAGTTTTCATCGAGGTTCCCGACCTGGGAACATTGATGAGTTATGCAGACATAGATTTTTTTCGACACGTCACCTCCCTATGACCTAAGGGTTTATTAATAAATTGGATTTTGTGTAGTTACTAGCGTGGTGAAAAAAATTATGAAAGTAATGACTCACTAATTGCATTGAAAATTCAACAATCGAGGACAATTAATCGCTCAGGTTACTTTCACCAGATTTTAGTTATTAACATCCCTCGAACATTTTTTTTAATGTCCATTTGGAAATCTGTAATCGAAATACACAAAAAAGTGATATAATAATAAAAATAAGAGAATAAAAACATGAAAAAGAATTTTCGTTGAATTCCAACAATGCAGATTTCTACACTAGCTCGAATCGTACTTATTGCTAAGATATCTTGAATGTCCAAACTTGGGTTCGTTTTCCTTGGGGCTGGAATCATTATTTTTTTTAATGCGATATTCGTGTTCCTTGGAACAAAATCCTTTTTAAAAAAACACCATTCAATCGTCACAAGAAAAAAAGAGCAAAATGTTTATCGCTTATTGCATGCACAATGCCCGCTCATCGAGCTTGAGGGTTTGAAACCGCGAAAATATGTAACGAATGTGTACGTTCAGGGGTATAAATTCCGAATGCCTGAGAGTCGTGGATTTTCCCGCCCTTCCATGCGACGGGATGTGGGCGGTGTTTGCGATCGCACAGTACGAAAAATAGTAACGGTCAAGAGAGAAAATTCGTGCAAAGTCCGAGAGCGCTCGACGCGTACGACTCTCGCAACAAATTACTCGAACATTTAATATGCTTTCGGAGCGAGATTTCGACGCGATTCGTTAACGTTGAAAATAGTTTCGTCGGCGATTTGGAAGAGCGGTGCGCGTATATCCGGAATCTGAGACGTGGAGAGAGGGTCACGGAAAAAAAGAGGGGCGTTAGAGGATGTTGATTTTTTTTTAGCACGACCGCGGTATGTAGTTACTACTTTTGGTGCACGCCCTCCATCTCGACGTACATATATCAATTGTCAAGCCCGTTCACGTATTTCTCAGCTTGAGCGTTCAAACGGCACCGACAAAACCGTAGCCGCCAACGAAACTGAAAAAGTTTGACGTGTAGAAAAAAAAACGGGACACGAACGAAAAAAAGGAAGCAAGAAAATATTGCTCCGAATATAAACGCAGTCAGGACGGAGCCGAAGAGCAACGCTACCATTTGTCTCTCACTGTGACGGTATTTTTTTTTTTTCGGGACAAGCTTTTCAATTAATTTAACACGCGTTCGTGGCGAACTCGGCTGATTCGCGAATCATCAAAAAGATGCCAAAAAATCGCCTAAAATTGAGACCACGGATGAATATCGATGAGAGTCTCTTAGGATCAGAGAAAAATGTCACGTATTCCTCATTTATTAAGTCAACGATACGTGCTAAAATTTCCCTCTCCTTATCTTTGTTGCGCCTTCGAATTTCCGATTTATGGACTTGTTCGTACGGGCACGTGTGAGGGTGCGATCGAAAGAATTGCAAAAATCTTACCTCCTCAAGGGGATCCTACTTCACAGGGCTTGTCAATAACCGCAAGTGAGCGAGAGAAAGACTCGTAAGGACTCCGCAAGTTTGGGAAATAGTATTTTCTGCAGGTACATATGCAAAAATGTAAGAATAAAGTAAGAAAGAAGAAAAGAAGGAAGAAACATGGGCGCCTACGTCTCCATGCCCATTCTTATTCCTGAACGAGGTATCCGCAAATTCTGTTTGGGAGCCCGAGTCCTTTTTACACAAAGGAGACGATATGTAGAGACACGGGAGTGCGGTCCAACCCCCTCTCGTCTCGGCCGGTGGAAATGCCCGGGAACGAGGACTCGGTATGAAAGGCTAATATCGCTCGGTGCACGTGATCGGGATGCGAAGAAGGACTTGCATTTGGGTAGATTCGCGCGAGCGTGGGAACACACGGGCTAAAGAAAGGGCAAACGAAGAGCGGGAGATTTTTCGAGGCGAAAAAGAGACTTTGCAGTTACGTAGCCCAAAGTTGCCGCGGTGCGATGAAACCATCGCACATCTTATGAATTCATAGCGCAAAGAGAGACGGGCCACTCGATATTTTCATCCTGGCACCAATCGTTCCGCTGGAACAATTTTCTCCCACACATTTTGCTCGATCCAACGAGGCGGATGGCTTCTTTTTTTTTTTACTCCACTATTGGTGGAGCGTATTCGGAGACTCGACGATGTTTCGACAAATTAATGAAATTTGAAAGAGAAAAAAATAGCCCAACGGTAATGGGAGAAGTTTTGGTAATGGGATGAAAAACACCCGAAGGTGGAATTGAGTTTGAACGAATTGAGGATTCGTTAGAGAGGGAGAGAGAGAGAGCGAGAGAGAGAGAGAGAGAGAGAGAGAGAGAGAGAGTTAGAGAGGGAACTCTCGAATCTAACCCGTCGGACTTGAGGACAGGGGGTGTAGGTGATTTGGCAAGGCTGGAAAGTGTCACAGCCCCGCGAAGGATGAGAGAACGAAAGAGAAGGGTTGAGTGATAGCTAGCCACCGAGAAAGCGAGCGAGAGAGACAGCCACACGGGAGAGCTGTACACGGATAGAAATGAGAGGAGGTACGCCTCTGGGAAACCGGACGAAAGCATGCCAGGCTACCGCTCGACGTCTGGAGCGGACAGATTCCATTCCAGATTGCAGATCTGCCACCCGCACCCATTCCTAGCTGCAACCCCAGGAACCTGACCGCCGCGTTGCGCTCTCCGCCTGCTCGCCGCTTGACGGCGGAAAAGTTTCGCGGGCCTTCGCTCCAGCCTCCCTCTCCCAGCTTCCCACTCAATCCCAGCTCGCTATCCTTTCCGTTTCGTTCAACCGTACACGGAACGATTTCATGTTGCACCTTTACCTTCAGGTGAAGCGAGCCATCGGCTTTCTCGACTCGCTTGACAACTCGTTTCGTCTTTCATTAAAACCCGGAAAATATTCTTCCAGTCGAAGCGCCATTCGAATAGAAAAAATGAAATAAGAATATGCCCATTCGGAAGTCTGGGTATTTTACTTCATTGAACAATTTGTTCGAATGCGGTACGAGAGTAGAGCAAAAATTGCATAGGATGAAAGCAGAAGCAGAGGTAATAAAAAAAAAGAATCTGACTAGTGTCGGAGATAAAGCTTTTTTATTTTTACGAGCTTGAGACTTGCATACAGATGGGGGGAAGGGGGGGGGGGGGGGGGGGGGTTGCCAAAAAGTCGTCCAAAATTACCGAGAACTTCTAGGTTGAAGCATCATCGAATGGTCGTAGGAGAGAATCTATATTCCCAACGATACGAAAGATGGGCTTTCTCCTTCTTATACACAGCACACACGTGAATATTTTTCTTTCCATGCTCAGCAAAACGTTCCCGAGTGGATGAAAAATACTTACGCAAGTGTACGAACGCGGAGGAAGCGAGACATTCGTCGTGCATAAATTTTTCGTGTCAACACTTTTATGACTCGTATGCTATACGAGGCGAAAAAGAGAATAAATACGTGGGGGCGATTGCTCGGATATTTATTCGTGAGATTTTTTAGCCCCTTAGGAGGGGAAGTCACTTTTCTTTCACTCACCTATCGAAACGTCATCAACGATTTCATATCGTGGAAATTTCGTCGAATCGACAAGAAATACCGAAATTTATGAGCTTTGTGGAATAAAAACAGAGACTTTTTTTCACTCTTTCAATGGATGGAAATTATGTAAATGCACGTAGGCAAAGACCGCGGTTTACGAGCCTCCGCAGTCCAACAAACCGCGTGTGTTATTTCCTTTCATTCTATGCCGCCTATCCCGACCACCCTGAGTTTGTACTCGAGCACGTTTTCAATAAACATGCGAATAATATTTCTTTTTATTCGTCGGCGTTCCTCGTAAGCTAACGCACGCAAGAGAGGGCTGAGGGGGCGAGATTTTCCGAGATTGGAAATTCGTGTTCTCATTTCGCGAAGTAAGGTGAGCGCGTGGTACCGGCAAGAATTTGATTAGACCAGCAAAGGCATTTTCATGTGTTGAGGGAGTAAAACTGAGTGCAGCAGGAGAGCACAGGTGGGAATTTTCGCGAAAGCCTCACGTCGCCTTGATCTAGGAACAAGTTTAGATTTCCCTGTCCATTCGAAGTGCGGTGAACCGACGCACTGTGGGACCAGACGGAGTTGCATTTCGCGACTGGACGGGAGAACGAATCTCCAGGGAAAAGCTCCGGAGATCCTCTCTCCAGTAATCTCGCAATAACAGGATGATCCCCGACGAGCCTGGCATTTGAATTTTATACTGCGAAACGAGATTGATTCAATAACATTTCGCGTAAACATCGAACCAAGCTTGGAATAAAAATACGACATTGTTACTAAATTGATGTGTGTATTCCAATGTAGGAAAAACGTTATCCAGAAATACGTTATTCAGAAAAACGTTGTCCAGAGAAACGTCATTCAGAAAAACGTAATTCGGAAAAACGTCCTCCAGAAAACCGTCGTTCAGAAAAACGTAATTAAGAAAAACGTCATCCGGATAAACGTCATCCAAAAAAATGTCATCTAGAAAACCGTAATCCAGACAAGCGTCATCCTGAAAAAAAAATCATACAGAAAAACGTCATCCAGAAAAACCATTCAGAAAAACGTAATTCAGAGAAACGTAATTCAGAAAAACGTGATTCAGAAATACGTAATTCAGAAATACGTAATCCAGAGAAAAGTAATTCGAATAAACGTTATCCAGAAAAATGTCATCCAGAAAAATATTCAGGAAAATGCCATCGAGAAAAATATTATCCAGAAAACCGTCATCCAGGCAAACGTCATCCAGAAAAACGCCATTCAGAAAAACGTTATCCATAAAAACGTCATTCAGAAAAACGTTATCCAAAGAAACGTCATTCAGAAAAACGTAATTCGGAAAAACGTCATCCAGAAAAGAAATGGTTGCGCCTCGATTTATGACAGTTTGAATCCCAAATTGTTAGAAGAGTGCTAAATTTGATCTTCAATGATGATCTCTAACATAATGTTTTCCTTGATGTAAAAAAAAAGCACAAAAGCCGCAGATTCTTTCAACGCCTCATTTACTTTCACCCCCGCATTTTGACTCTCGCAACTTCACCGTTCAAGTTTCAACACCAGGATGAGTCCAGTGTCAATTTCGAGGTCCATTAGATCACGATTTTTTTTCAACCCCCAACCAGTTCGGTCGATTACCGATGAAAAAAGTAGAACGGCCGGTGACTCGGGTGCAATGTATATCTCGTCGAATGTACAAAGCCCCGCAGAATGCGAAAAACGCGTTCCAATTTCGTGCTTCCACAGAAGTGTCCCTGAAGCCAATACTCCGACTTGACCCTCTCGACGGATTAGTCGACACGAGGGTTGTGCCACCGTTAGAAGAGAGAGGAAGAGAAAGAGGGGCGGTCAAAGTCTCATCGGTGCGGATCTCATACTTGCGTCGAGGAAGTCACCCCCGCGGCGCACCGGAACGACTGACACTCGCTAAAACGCGGGGGTGAGAAATTCGTGCGAGATTCTCACACGCTTGTACATCGCGATCGTATTTATATGACATTTATCTATATATATAAGGTCTACGATCTACTGCGATCTACGATCTTTTTTGGGTTTCAAGAAAAAAAGAGCAATATTTATTTTTCTATTTGTGTATGTATTTTCCTCGCGATTTTTTTTTGCTTGTGTTATCGTTATGAAGTACCTTAGATTTTTATCAAAAGTTAAATAAATAGGTTTAAGAGGATCAGTCACCAAAATTGAAATGATAAAAAAAATACTTATACCAGTCTGAATAACGCCCAATTGCTTTTAAATACTTCTAGAATGAATCTTCAAACACAAAAGAGAAAAAAAAACAAAATCTATGCTGCAAAAAAACTCGAAAAAACCTTTATTAATGCATTTTTCTCGAGGACTCGAAAACTCGAAGAAAAAATATCGTAAAACATTCATGGGGGTTATTGAATAGGTATTGCATACGAGGCATATCGTTTTTCCTTTCAGACCTCACTTTTCAGGCCACCCTGTATATCTGCCTCACACACACACACACACACACACACACACACACACACACACACACACACACACATATATATATATATATACACATATATATATATATATTGGCCTGAGACTGGCATTTATATTTGCGGATAATATTGACCGAGGACTTATCACGCGTAAACCTACGACACCACTCTTAGCGTATGATCACATATCCAAATACACATAGAACGACGAAATTTTCCTACTTCCTGTCTCGTATACAACCGCGTTGGTAAATAATTGGGTAGATATACATAATAACATTAATAACGATAATTCGTAGCTTTCGGCTGATGGTACGAATACTTTCATCGCCCTCAATTCTTTATCCACCCCAAATACCCGTGTGCAAATAAAACGGTACAACGAAGTTTCCATAAAGAGCACATACGAGTGCGAGAAATAGGTGATAGCTAATCTTCCTTCCGCAGTAACAAATATATTGTTGTCAGGAGTTTTTGCCCGTTATGTGAAAGCAGAGCGAATGCGCGTGGTCCGTTGATTAATCAAAGGAGATCCGCCGATCTTTGCTTCGTAAAGGGTCAAAGAGAGAGAGAGAGAGAGAGGGAGGGAGAGAGAGGGTTTGGTAACCGCGTAGCTTTATGCTTTCATGGCGGGGCGTTATTAGCTGCACTTTGGCCTCTCTGACCTCTGGTCAGTTGAGAAACGTTTGTGTTGTTGTTGTTCTTGTTGGGCAAACTACGGCAAAATTACTGGGCTGCCAACCATCCACGGTTTCTCCGAAAAGCCCTCTCAGGTTTTCCTACCCTATACCTGCCTAGAATCTCGCCTTTATACCTACATTGGACCATCAAGAGTATGTACGCAATTCAGGGTACGAAGGCAAAGGTACGGTGAAGTCATAGAGTGCGTTTACACATAGCGCCAAGGGGCAACGGGTGCAATTAACCCCACGATTTCCCACCCGCAGCGACGTTCGCGTTCGTGCGTTACGATATTTGTGGGAGCTGCGATGAAGTTTAGCCCTTTCTCTGGTCGTCCTATCAAGCCTCCTTCTCTCTCGCCCTCAGATACTTTGTCACGTTCTACTCTGACGGTCAAGACTCGGTCTACGATCCGATCAGACCGCAAAGTGATCACGAACTGTTCAAAGCTACGAGAGCCTCGTCCACTGCTGTCTCCAAAGGTCCAAGGCTTTTGAGGTATCGAAGCCTGCTCGCGGTCTCTGCAGCAATCGCCCAAAGGTAAACCTCCAAACGTCCAACCAATCAGAGCGCCAGAAACCAATGAACACGGAATTGTTCATCGTTCCTTGAAGACGTGCGGGGGCGTATGAGCGTTTAGAAAGATCAACAACCCTGGATCAACAACGTACCAACGATGGCTATTGTAATTTTGGTTAGAGACTTGGGAGTGTTATTGGCGAATGTTTGGGCTTGTATGCGTTAGATTGTCGCAGAAACCAAGGAGCACGCAATCGTCTAATATGCCATGACGACATGCGCTGCCGTACATGAAAGCGTTTGAAACGATCAACACCGTTCCTTGATGAAATCTTATCATCGATTATTTATTTGTGCCCTATATAGCTCGAAAGTTTTATTTTATCATAGAAAAGTATGAAGTAATGGTACCAACTGTCTCTAAATAACATGTCTTCAGACGATAGACGATGGGATATAAAAAATAAAAGAGAGGATTGGGTGGAAAATAAATCGGGACCACGTTGGCGATCTTGGACACAAATAATTACATCGCTCGGCTAACGATCGAGACGGAAGCTTGGTGTATCATAAGACGCAAGGGGGGTAGGAGGAGGCGATCAGGACTTTGCTACTAATTGCGATCGTTCCCGATTAACGAGTCGGGGCCATCTTGTGCGGAAGGACAAGACGGATTTTCGCGAAAATACAAGACAAGCGGGGGGGTGGGGGTCGGAAGGGGATTAAAAAATCGTCCCGATATAAAACGCGGGAGGCGAAGAGTATGATGGAGACGGTAGAAGAATGCGCGATGCGACATTATAGGACGAGAAATAAGCGCGTCCTACGACGTAGTCAAAGCCGTAGAAAAATCGAGACGAGGGACGAGAGGCGAGATGAGCGAGCGAGTTAGGCGTAAGGGGTAGCAAAAAGGTAGAGCGTCGAAAGAGGAGCATGAGAGAGAGAGAGAGAGAGAGAGAGAAAGGGGGGAAGGGAGAGAATCCAAGTAATTAACAACTTTTTGAATCCGAGGATAATCTCCGGACGGATTCCCTTCGTTTGGCTGAAAGAGTTCGCACTCTGTCTCGCTCTTTTTTTTCCAAGCCCTTCCTATACTTCCGCGAAGCTCCGAGCCGTGACCATTTGGCCGTTGTCGGAGTCATCGTACCCCGTAGCTCCTCCACGTACCCACGCTGTTTATAATTAAACATTCTCCTTTTTTTTTCCGCCTCAACTTTTATATCCTTCGTCTTCCTTAGCGAGAGCTCCTTATTTCCTGTGGCCCTTAGTCCCGTAGTGATTCTAATTGTCGTGACGAGAAGAATCCACGACACTTATCCAAATCGTCCTTTCTACCCTTCGCTGTCCGGGATTAAGAGATCCTCGCTCTCATCACGAAATGTGATGAGAACAATTTTTTTTTGACACGAAAAGGGATTAGCAAACGGCAGGGAGGGGGGCGGGGAGGGAAGGATTCGAATCAATATATTCAAAGCAGGGAGATATCTGTATGTGTGTCTGTATGTACGTGTAATTATTTTGACGAGCCGAACCTACGTGCGAGCTTATTTTCCGATCGTTAATGATAATGTCTCGATGAAAAGAGGATGAGCCTTCGGGACGAAGGACACCACAAGTCCTGCATGCCAGAGACGAGTCACGTCCCACAAGGATGTTGAGCCAGGGGAGCTTTTGGGAAAAGGGCCTTCTCTTTCTCTTTCTCTTTCTCTCTCTCTCTCTCTCTCTCTCTCTCTCTCTCTCTCTCTCTCTTGCTCTCGTTTTCGACAGTTCGCGAAAGCGTTTATCCTCCTCTCGACCCAACAGTGTTTTCCCTTGGTGAGAAACTTTTAATACCTCGAACTACCAAAACCCTCGTTTTCAAGCTCGTATACCACTACCTCTTGCGATATATAATGCTGTCCCTGAAAGCAGAGATTTTACCCAGACGATGACGGCAACGACGACGTGTAGCCCTGTTTACAGGTTGCCAACGTTCTCGACGACAGAGCTCTCTCTCTCTCTCTCTCTCTCTCTCTCTGTCTCTCTCACTCTCTCTCTCTCTCTCTCTCTTTCTCTTGCTTCTCTTCACCACTATGTATGTATATACACAGCCCTCAGTGTCTTTCAACACTGTTACACTACAACGATCTCCCTTCAACCCTTCTTGCTTCTCCTTCGCTCAAGCCGAGTAGTTGCAACTTTGAATACGTAATAGGTCGTGTAGCCGATTAGACGCTCGACCGATGTTTCTCCTTTGCTCTCAATGTCACTAATAGTATGTCAGCAATATTGCTGCTCACCTGAGATGAGGCATGACGATTTTTCAAATTTTTTTTGGTCCAAGCAGCGTGAATTCAGTAATTCAATCATTCTTTCCCGCGGTGTTTGCGAAGCTATTCGTATTATATTGATTAATGAAAAAAAACTACGTTTTTTTGTATACACTTCTATACACATATATTTTGTATACACAGCTGCATGACCCCATCCCTTGTGCACTTTTGCCCCGCACTCGTCACTCCGCTATATCCAGATGCTGAGAGATAACCCAGAAGGGTGAACACACCTCCACGTGAAAGTTTGTACAGTCCAATGCCGCATGCTTATGATTTTGTCATACTTGTGAAATAATAAGTATCAATACGACTTGATACTATTTATTCTACTCGGGCATATCGCCAAAAGCCCTTCCATTTACCTGATCATTACTCTATCTGTCCGCTGGTTTACTTCTCATGCAAGGCCGTGTCAGTCAATACACCATTATCTTCCTCGTCATTGCACCGCGATTTGCCGATCCTTTTTCCCGTTAGTTCCTGGCCAGTTATCGAAATAGGAAATGGCGTATCAGGATCTGACCTAAGACCTGTTACAAGGAGAACCTGATCCACGTTGGCAGGCCTGACCATGACCTGATATCATCTAGGGAAGACAGATAAGGGGCCGTACTTTTTCCCGACAGAAATAACTACACAGGATAACCTAAGTATACAATCCTCAATACCATACGACCCAAAAAAATGTATTCCCGACGTACGTATGAACCAAATTTCCGGCCATCCCGGAAGCAATGCACGTACCACAATAATGAGAAAGCGTATTCTATTGTCGTCGCAGCGATGTCAATGCGGTTCCCGTTACACAACAGCATCGCTGTCTTTAATTCCCGAACCTGTGAATCACAACACTACTCACGCTTGAAAACTTTTTCCAACAAAACAATCACTATAATACGATTCATAGCAAAAAAGAAAGAAGAAGCTCACCGAGATGGCTTGATTAATCCACGCTTAGAAAATACACCAGGAGTGTAGGAGAGCATCAAAACGAGCAACTCGCGAGCCCTATGGAAATGAATAGTGCAGGGTGTCCCCCACGCTGTTTGGATCGTTCTCCATTTTCTCTCATCATCGCATTCACGCTTCGGAGTAAAACATAACCAGCGTGAACCCGAAGCCGGGAATGTAACAGTGAAACAGAGCATAATACTCTCCCTCTCTCGCTCTCGGTCCTCTTCGGGCTACGCATTCGTGATACGATTCACAAGCTACGACGAATGGTACTTCCATTGTCACGAGCCCTGTTAATTAGATATCTAGTCCGCCGCTCAAATTCACCTTACAATCCACGCTACAACGCCCCAGTCCTCTCTCTCTCTCTGTTTCTCTCTCTTCCTCATCGCGAGTGTTCTCATATTGTCGGTCTTCCCAAGCCCAGAACAATATAAATGTGTGCAGCGAGCTGAAGGCGACAATTCCCGTTCCTCAGGAACAACGACGAGAGGCAACAACAAGACTCCTAGCGCGCTAGTCTGAATGGCCACATTTGCGCGGTTCGCGATATTACGCGGGGAACGTGACGTAAATCCGCCAAACACGGGAATCACGTTGGAAAAGAGCCCGCAGGAGGCAGAGCTGGAGGTGCAGGACCGTAAGAAAACGTCAAAGAGAAGTAGAAAAATTGGTGATTCACGAAAATCATGTGACAGGGTCTAAAACAAAATAAGTTTATTCTACGATATCATGAAATTTGAAGGAGGAAAAACAACAAGTCACGTGTATAGTCAACTTTTACGACGAGTTGTCCTGACCAACCGAAACCAGTGCCAAGACCGTTGGGGAAACAGTGAACGACGAGGAGAGCGCAGCAGGCGAGAAATTTATAATATTAATAACGCAGCACTGGCTCCGGTTTATCATGGAAAAAATGAAAAAAATAATGAGCGAGTGAAATTTCCTCATTCGTGCGAGAGTCTTTCAATACGGAACACCCCCGCAGCGCACACGGCAACGAACGGAAAGTTCTTTTCGCCAGTGACCGCGAGTTTCCGGAGCTAATTAATTTTCCCGGTACGTTACGTCCCTCGTCATTGTTTAAAATATTTAAAAAATAATTATTACCGGATCGAGCAGCCTCGTGAGCCAATATTTTTTTTTACCGCGCGTCTGATTATATTATTTGTAATTATGGATAGGTTTTTCATAGGTACCGCGATAATAAGCTCGAACCGGGAAATACACCGGAATTTTTTTCTTTTTTTCCCAAGGTTCAGCGGCAAAAGCTGGTTGACTAACCGGGATGTATAGGGGCGGCTTCGTTAGAGAGACAAAAACTCGGTGCATCGTATGCGCTTCAGAAGACATTTCGGTTCACCTGTGCCGTGGGAAAGTACAAACGAAAGAGAATTTCTCACCTGTCGACTCACTCCTTCAGGGTTGAACGACGTGGTGCGAATCCGCGAAAAAACGATGCGAAAGGCGTAAAAATTGCGAAGCGAATATTACGTATATATATAAATACAAGAGTTCGCCCGCGTGGAATTTGGCCCATGGAAACTTCATTGACAGTTGCACCCCTTATTAGCGGTTGTTTTAAAAAAATCCGAAATTATGCGTTTTATTATTTGTTTTGAAGAATATTTATACCGAGTGTCAAGTTGATACACATAAGGAATATAATATTCCATACAAACTTCAGCACCCCATTTCACCACCTCAAGAGTTGATTTTTGGAAAAATCCTTCCTTAGTGCACATCTACACCTTTTAAGGAACATACCGTCCAAATTTCATGTTTCTATCTTCAGCGTTTTAGGCATATACGTTCTCTATATGTCAGTCGGTCAGTCAGTCCGTCGCGGAACTCTTTTATATGAGTGTTTGTATATATACATATAGTCTGTTTGACAAAAGCGTATACGGCTACGTTTTTTTTTCCTGGGAACGGTTAGATGGTAGATTCGAACGCGAGCAGATAGCGGGACCCTTCCACCAAATATGCAGGTCTATGTCACCAGATTACGCCATGAATTTAGTGGAAAGTATGCCTCGGTATTGATAGGCGATTATTAATAGTGGAGGCGACTGGCCCACTTATTTATAATAAAGCATATCGTGCAGTTTGTGTATAGCTTTTTCAATGCCTTCTCCCAAATAGTTTTTAAGTTTCGCCGTACACGCTCCTGTCAAGCGAACTGTATATATCCGGAGACAGGATATTTTGAACCTGTTATATCAATATTAATTATCACTATATCTGGCTGTTTTGCGGACGGTCCTTGATTTCTTTTAACTGATGTATGACTTTCTATTTATTAACTGCGGGTTAACTGCGATTGAATTCTATTTAACTGTGGATTTTTACGTATTATCTTCCCCAGTTGAACCCTTTCCTAGCACTCCTAATCTGCACTTTGCTAATCGAACCGAACTTCCGTTGCGTCCACAGCCGTCGTAAGCTACACTATACCGCATTTATCGAGGGTACAGGAAAATTGTGCAACACCCATATGAACCGAACCCTGACGAATCATCCACCAATGTCGATTGGTTTCTTTAACTATTTTTCTCTAATATTCTAGGGACAGGACGATCCCTGTAATGACGTTCATATAAATATGCTTACATTTGTCCGAAACTGACTTTGAAGGCTTGGGAGGCTACCTAATGGCGAGTTTAAGGACAACGGGCATCTGTGAGAACGGTTCTCGAAATCGAATGTCTTCAAAATCACTCCTCTCCATATATATATATATATATGTCGATACGAACACGCACAATACAGTACGTGTCGAATTCGGAATGATGCGGTAAAGGTGGTAGTCTGGGGTTACAATCGTCGTTGGACATTAATTGGCACGAGATCTTTGTCCCGAACGTTTTGTACGCGCCACCCAAAGCCCATTATTGTTCCTGTGAACGGGAATATGTGTACTATAGAAATTATACATGTTCATATATGTATATACGTATATATATATATACATAAATGACGCAGAGATGGGAATCGCGACGAAACTTGCTCACTTGCCAGCCTGCCCTGACAAAGCTTACGGTTCGTCGGGTTCATTCAACGGATTACCGAGATTCGAGAGAAGTACGAGATGAAGCGCGCGCCTCGAGTCTCCCGTGCCCACGGAACATAATTGCGGTCTCCGCGGATGTAAAATTTTGCGCACTTGACGAAGGGAGTTAAACGCGAGACGATTTTGTGGCTACGGACAGCAAAGATTATATGCGACGCATGCCGCACACTATAATGCCCGGTGGAATAAGATTGAACTCGACCTAATACGAGTTTTATTCTCATTCAGCAATGCTCGAAATAATTTTGTTGTCCTTTGGAATATCAACCGTGTAAGTAATTTCGATCGCTTTAGAACCACGGGACGAGGATGAGGTTTGGGCTCGTCGTGTTTGACGACAACTGAGGTCGATGAAGATCTCTCTCTCTCTCTCTCTCTCTCTCTCTCTCTCTCTCTCTCTCTCTCTCTCTCTCTCTCTCTCTCTCTCTCTCTCTCCCTCTCTCTCTCTCATACACAATATGTGATTAAATAGGAAAAACAGAAATAAGAAATATACCAAAAGAAACTGACTAGGGTTGAGTTATCGGAGGAGCGAACGAACGAGGGAGATTAATTGATTTAGGGATCTGCGCAAACTTGAAATTTCAAAAAGGTATTTTTGTTGCATTGTTTTATTTCGCAGGGTCTTAACTTTAATTTGTAACAAAGATTTTGGAAGAATTTCTATAATTGGTTGACTTATGGCGATTTTTGTGAAGTGACAAATCGCCCACGGCGCCACGGCGAACCGGCCCGCTGCCATTTGTATTTTTCTCGCAACTCCGTTTTATGAAACGGTGTAAGTCGTATCTTAAAATCTATTCGTCCGATTCATACCAAGCTCGGGCCGAGCATAGTTCATAACATTTTCTATCGTATAACTACTTGTTTTTTCTATGTTTATCCATTTGTTAATAACAATTTTTTAAAGGTGTTCTTGTGGTCGTAAATTAATTTTTTTTTCCCACCGCTTGTTGTTTCGTGATTTTCAAAATTCCACAAAAAGTATTCGCTCATACGAAAGTTTTATTATTATAGTAAAAGTACATTTTTTATTTTTCATTTCAGATCACCCGAATTGCTGGAACCACCTACACCGATTGGCAATACAGCAGGACAGCAGCACTTTGTTTGAATAATAACTGCAATATTTATCTATATCTGTCTTAAAAAAATGCATACTTGGAAAGACTATGTACGAATTATATGTAAAAGCCGACCTCGTCATCCCAATATTCTCATCAGAAAAAATGCAGACCCTATAATTCCATAACTTATTACTATAATTGTTCCACGAAGCAAAAGAATTCATGCAAATGTATAAAATTATAAAATAAAGAATGAAGCACAGTTACGAAATAAAAATAATAAAAGAAAATCTTCACGTAGACATCCAGTGCATAAATAAACATTTCCAAGTGAGAAACAGTAAAGAAAATAATAAAAATAAAAACAGTATAATATTAGGATTAATGAATTTACAGTAATAGGTCAAGGGAAATTAATAAATAAATATTTCCAAATGAATGACAATAAAAAAGGAATAAAAATGAAAATAGATTAATATTAGGATTAATAAATTGAGGGCAGTGGGTCAAGGGAGAAGGAGACAAAAATTCTAATTCCCGCAAATTCTCACTCGTCTTCGGTATCCAAGATGTCACAAGCAGTCGAGATGAATTATATTATATCTGACAGAATCCACGGGTGTGGGGCTGGAATAATTAAAAGGCGTTTTCGGCGGATATAGCTTTCAGAGGATACTTGGAAGAAACGACGATGCCAGTGGACTTTGAAAGTATCTTCATATATTATATATATATATATATATTCATAGCCCCAAAGCCCGAGGAGAGAGAGAGAGAGAGAGAGAGAGAGAGCGAGAGAGAGAGAGAGAGAGAGAGAGAGAGAGTCGTTGAGAATAAGAGAAGGGTGAAAAGAGATTGACAGTGAATTATTTAACTCTGACAATTAAGAGGGAGGAATAAAGCTCCGCGGGGTTGCGGCGAATCTTGCTTTCTAATATACCGCACCCCCTCCCACGCGGAATGCTCTTGACTGCAAATTGAATTGTTCTCTCTCTCTCTGTTCCTCTCTCCCTCTCTCTTTCATCCTTCATCATTTGATGGACCGGGAAGAAGAAGGGAACGGACTAACGATATACTTTGACACATTTGCGAGACACTGTTGACACATTTTGGGCAACATACAAAAAACAAATGAGAATCAGACCTGCGGTGAATTTCAAATAGTTCATACAAGTTATTCGGTACAGTTATATTTTAAAAAATCCTAAAGCATAGCACAAACTGCTGGATCCCGTCATCGCAATGCTCCGATCGGTGAAAAAATTGAAAATTTATCTTTTTTTTTCGAGCCCCAAGCTTCTGCAGACCCATTGAAGAAAATTAACTACGTATTGTTCTTTGTAACTGACAAAAAAATCAGCACAATTTAAAGGTTATTTTTTGAGAATGGGAAAGAGAGATTTTCATCGAACTCTCCGCCGTACCATTTTCTTTGCCCCGCAGCACTTCTGGCCCATAAAAAAACGAAGCGGCCATCCGCGAATAGAGCTCGTCATCTTAAACGTTACGATTACGAGGTAATCTCTTTTTGTTATGGCAATATAGGCCGTATTCTTCAAACTTTGGCTCTCCATACCGCATACCCGGGGCTAGAAGGGTTAATTAAACGATTATCATTTCGGGTCGGATAATGCGCGAGAAGGGTTGAAAGATTTTATCGGCATATATACCCCCCATCGGATCCGAGGAACGACAGCCACGGTAAAGATTCGTAATTCGCGTTCGAAATTTTTCAAGACCCTCCCTCTATTCTTAGATAATGATGAATAGAAAAAAAAACGAGAGATATGCATAAATTGCTACGGGAGAATTGGTCGATGGAAGAAAGTCGCAAATTTCTTTTTTCCCCTTTACCCTCGGCAACGAATACCTACCTTAATTAATGCAACTTTTATTATTACTTCCGAGAAACAATTCGAACGGGATTGTTTTTTCTACCTTTTATATTTCAACCCCTATGCTCGCGCGTTTCACCCCCTCCTCCCCCGTGTTGCTTTTCTTCCCTGTATTCGGTACACCAGCCTCTCTCTCTCTCTCTCTCTCTCTCTCTCTCTCTCTTTCCCTTCCTTTTTTACCACGAAAAAGCGTCACCGATTGTGATCGTGAGAATGGGCCAGAGTTGCAAGTACCCGCCGCGCTAGTTACTACAAGCCCCTTGCTCAATACCCTCCATTCGTTTTTCAACCCTTTCGTTTCTCAACCCATCATCGTTCTCTTTAACGACCAATCTACTCGACGGTATTCCCCTGTCAAAGGAGAGAAACCGGCCAAAGGGCTCCCTCCCGATAAAGGAAAAAACTTTACCCCGGAGATTTTTATACTTTTAATTTTCATTGTAATGAATATTAGACGAGAGTCTATGCCTCGACGAGCTGCGTATCAATTAATCGTCACATCCCCTATTGCAAATTTTCATTCTCTTCGCGTGTCAAACTTCACGAAGCCTCCCCCGCGTTTCAGCCATCACTATAATCGGATGCTTTCCATTCGTCGCTGTTTGGATCATAATTTCAAAAAAAGAAAATGTGCCATATCAAATTGATCAAGAGCTGTATGTACGGTTGAAGACGTATCTCCGATGATGAAAAAAAGAAGACACCCAGCGACGAGGATTTCATTGGGCGATGAGATTTTACGAATTGCGGGTACGAAAGATTTTTCAACGAGTCGTGAGGGAGCGATATCAATTGAGTATACGCTACGCGCAAATTGACGCGGGAAATTGAATGGAAATTCCGATAGTTTTGTACGAGGAAAAATCATCCACTTTATTCCTTTTCCTCTTCACGCGCGGGACCGTTTTCATCCGACTATCCAGCAAATTGCGAGTGCACCCGGATAGCGAACGTGGTCAACAAACGCCGCGAGAGTTGTGTCAAAAAGAAGAGCGAGAAAAGTGAGGACGGTGGGGTAGAAGTGGAAGGGGTGGGGGGGGGAGGTGTTCCCGGACGGAAAGCTCTTCACCAATGGGGACACACAGACAATAGAGAGATGAGTGAAAAACAAAAAGTTTCATTCTCAAAGCTTCATCGGACAGTCAAAGAGAGAGGGGGAGGTGAGGTGGCGGGAACGAGAGAAACATCATAACTCTCTACTTTCATCCCAGCTCTTGTTTTTCGCGTTTCTTCCTTGGCAACATCCCTTCCGACGAGTCTTTCGATAGACTTCAATTATGAGCTTCGAGCGATGAGGATGAAGGGGCAGGGGGTTTTGATGCGGCGATAGATGGGGCATAAAAGAAATTTCAATATTACTGACAAATTTGAAAAGTTCCATAATTGATTCCTCACTCGGTCCGCGACGAAAAGACGAACGGCTCCGCCTCGCGAGAATGAAAGAGCCCTGTACGAGCAAGAGACAGAGAGAGAGAGAGAGAGGGAGGGACGAGGGTTTTCCTCGTCGTGCGACACAAGGTGGGAAAACAAAAGAGGGAGAATTGTCGTCCGACGGTTCGGCTTTGTAGCCTCGGATGAGAGAATAAATCGATCGCGAAAGACTGCATAGAAATCGGCTAAGGGAAAGCTTCATCGGCGAAAGGATTGAACCTTTTCACTCAAACTCCATCATTCTCCTCGCAGCCATCGGATACTTTTGTTTTCGCGCGTCAAATTGCGAAATGACGATTTACTTTTCGTACTTGTGTTTCTTTTTTCTTCCGAGAGTAAATTTTCGACGAGCCTGAAATTGCGAGATTCCTTTAGCAGCTGTCGATCCTATCTTCCGGATTTGATGCACTCGTCTTTCGATCTCTGGACCGGAAGGAGCGGATGGGGCGAGCTTTTCAAAGATTTAAGTGAGTTTTGACACGCGATTCTCTCGGCCAAAGTCGTATAACGAGAATGTGGACTTTTACAAAAGTGAGGGAGAAAGGAGGGGCGGGTGGAGGACTAAAGGAAATGAGTGAAGGAAGAGCATTAATATTAGGGGATAGTGGCGGATGCATTGTGTTTTTGGACCTTATGTGAAACGTTTCTCGTAGCTCGTGGATAGAATCGCGGCGCCAGTAGTAGGAGAGCGTCTGCGATTTATCGCGGTAATTACGGGAACGTAATCGATGGTCATTAACGTTTCGTTATGGGCCATCGAGGCTGCGTTCGGGAATAGAGCGAGAGAGAAAACTAAAGGGAGAGAGAGATAGAGTTCGATATAGAGACGTTCGAGATATATGGGAACGACGTACGCGAGAAAAGATTTTTATTACAGATCGGAGTTACGAGCGGGAACCAAGTGCCCCCTTTACGCTCGCGATCCTCGTATCGCGAGCCCATGTTATACGTTGTATATATACGTGACATCGATTCGATAGGTTCCACCCTCGCTTCTCTTACACAAAATTAGTACAATATTTTATAGTACCGCGTACGCGAATCGCGGATACAAATTGATTGTGTCGAGCCGATCATCCGATAATAGCGCAAGGGAACGCGATTTTTGGGATTTATTCTCCGGGGGGCCACTGAATAATTGCAACAATCGCGAAGGAATCTAGTTCCAGACGAGTATCTTTCACGCTCAGTCATCAATTTATATTCATTGATAACGATTTTTCATCGACTATAATTACTATATAATTAATTACCCTTGCAGAAATTGTCGTAGGAATCCAATTGGATTCTCATACTTGTCCATACTTCATGATAGGAATCCATCGCATTGGATCCGTACACTAAAACGTCATGCTCGTACATTGGATTGTAATCGGGAAGGAACGGTGCAGGTTATGTTTCACGCCGAGTTTTTTCTCGTCACTTTCCAAACATTTTCGATTCAAACGTGGTAAGAATTCTCAAACGGCCTTCATCGGGGAACAGTGCAGTGTCCAATTGGATCCCAATGACGACTCTCTATGTGCGGTGTTCCTAATAAATGCCTGAGGTGTGGTGGGCGCATCTTGGGACATTACGATAAATTTGTGCCCGGGATAACAGAAGGATTTTTTTTTCGGTGCTCAAACAAATTCCGGTTGAGAATTTCACATAAAAAATTCTCAAAGACAGTCAACCGGGAAGTAGCGCGGAATTCACTTAGATTCCAATGTGGACTTCCCACATGCGGCGTTCCTATTAAATATCTATAGGGATGCGGTAGGATCTGGGCACCACCCAACAAATTTCTGCACGGGTATATTATATCGTTCCTTCGAGTACACTATCGCGTTTTTGTAATATCCTGTCAGTTTTACCTCATACTCGATCGGCTACTTCGAGTGCGCGATCACCCGAGGGCATTGCCTACTGGTATTTTGCACTGCTGAAGGCATTTACCCGAGAGCACAGGGAAACTGTGGAAAACCTGTGTCGCGATACAGGCAGCTGTATTTTCACTGAGTTTGAGTTATGTTACCATTGCGGTCACCCATCCGAGTATTGTGCCAGGCTAACACCATCCAACATCGGGGCGCTTCCAATTCCGTCGTTCGGCAATTACAGTCCATCAATATGATTTTAGAGGAGAGGGAGGATTTGAAAAAAGCTAAGCCGGGAATTCGTACTGAGAAGGGCCTTCTCGAATCATCGAAGCTATCCATCGCATCTCCAAAGTTTTTCCCTTTTCCTCGTGGAAAAATCGATGGATTATTCTGCCAGGCGAGTCTCGGCCAAGGCGCGCGAGCGAAAATATATATTCAACGCAAATTTTCCAGCCGAGATATCGCGAACAGAGGATGCAAATAGGAAGGTTTGCTCCCTCGTGACACAGTCCACGGGTCCAGCGAGATCCCCCCCCGGGGGCATCGAGAGGCATGCGAGAAGAAAAAAAAAAAAGTAAAACGAAGGAGAGGAGAATCGAGAAATGGTATCGAATGTAGCGCGAGAGATATCCTTGGTCGCCCGGGTGCGTCACGAGTACGAAGGCTGTTTAACGGTCACGTATCCGCGTCCGTCACGTATGCATATCTTGGAAACACCCCTTGGTGAAACTACCCCCTTGGTTGGCGGGCTTTGCCAGCCAGCGCCCTCCTCCCCTTCTGCCAGCTTCCCAACTGCGTCCTTCCCTTCCTCGCGGAGGAGAAGAGAGCTGGAGCAGAGCGCTGCGCCGTGTGTATACACCAGCAGAAATCCTCACTCCTTTTCCAAGGAGTTTGTCCATGCCGTGGCTGGTTTCACCTCCGGTTTTCCCTGGCCAAGGGTTGCGCGGGACCATCTCACCACCCTTGGGAAACACCCCCAACCGCCACCCGAGCAGGCAACGTACGTGGTCAGCGCGAAGCCAAACTGTCGGCGGAGTTACGTAAAATAGTTAGCGACACTTTCAACCATATACCGGCGGAAGAGAGAGAGAGAGAGAGAGAGAGAGAGAGAGAGAGAGAGAGAGAGAGAGAGAGAGAGAGAGATAGGAGAGAGATTGCGAGAGAAACGCGGCACGGTTCCTTTCCTTCTCCTGCGACCCCCCATGGGATAAACGAAGTTCAGAGCCTCTACGCTGAGATGAGCGAACAAGTGTGCGAGGCAAGAGAGCAACGGGAGAGGAAAAGCCCTCGAGTAAACGCAATGGGGTCTCGCTGTGTGTGTTCACGACTTCTCGAACATTCCGGTACAGATATGTGTATGGATGTATCGATGTACAGGACGCTCGATTCTCGAAAGGAACCATTCAGTTACACCCAATTCATCGTTCAATTGTTGTTTCTATGGTATAGGAGTCGATGTTGTTTTTTGTGTGAAAATTAATTAACACAGAAATTGTCAGATGGAAAGTTTGAACGACAGTCTAAATATGTCTTCAGCGCAGTGTATAGATTCACGAACAGGGAGAAATTTATCTATTCAAATGTGGCTTGGTGTCTTTTGATGACCCACTTATTATTTCATTGCTTAATTATTTTTCAGTGAATGAAAAATGATGAATTTGTTTTTTAGTAAGTAAATCATAAATTGATTCAAGTATGTAATAATTGATTTAAGTAAGCAAATAATAATTCACCTATTATTTAGTGAATAAAAAATTATTTATTTATTTTTCAGTGAGAACTGAAAAATTAAAAAAAAGTTTATTCATTAAAAAATAAATAAATTATTTATTTTTTAATGAATAATCTTTTTTTTTTATTTTTCAGTGAATAAATTTTTTTTTCACTTCTAAAAAGTTAAAAAAAATACATTTTTTTAATATTCCAATGAGTAAAAATTAATTTTCTTATTTTTTAGTGAATAATAAATGATTTATGTATTTTTTATTCAATAATAAATTATTTATTTATTTATCATTAAAAAAAAAAAATTTTTTTAGTGCCACAATATATATTGGCGTTGTGTGGGTTTGTTTGATTTTGTCCTTTGACATTAGGGACAAATATACATTTTATAGTGGTCACTAACAAAGTGTATGGAATCAAACAAACCTAAACAATGCCAATAAATATTGTGGGACTAAAAAAATCATTTTTTTTTCGTTCATCATCTGTTTATTTCGATCAAAACACCTCCTTAGCGCCAATCGAATTTATTTCCCGGTTCCTTTGAATTTAAAAAAAGATCATTAAGGAACGATTAAATTTTTAAATTTTACCGATTTGACGTTGAATCACCCATATGCGCACACGCTTAGTGTGTTCGCTGGTGAAGGGGGTGGAGCGAGGGAGAGAAACAGAAAGAGTATCCTCTCAGTCCGTCACTGATATATGGCTGCTGCGAGGTACCGCGGACGCTCTTTCACCCTCTGAGATACATCTCGTACGTGACCGATATGATCCTGATATGTCTATGCCTATCATATAATATATATTGCCCACACGCGCAGAGTTTTGGGATAGCCCGAAAGCATTCATCGTCTTTCTATCGAACAAGAAAAAAAATTCTTCGAAACTTTCGATTGGTCAGCGAGGATGTGCGAAAAATTATGGAGAAAATTACGAGGAAAATCTCATTTTTGCGTACGATTGTGAGAATAAAAATCAAAGTTCAAATTTCAGGCTTTGCGTCTATAGAAATAAAAATTATGACTTTTAAAATGTCATGGCATTTGCAACTTCGTTGAGAATTGTTTTTTTTTTCTAGTATTTCTTACGCGTCGAAATATAATTATGGTAGACAAAATGTTTTTTCGGAGTCTGCAGTTTTCACATTGAAGAGAAGCCATAATCAAATTGAGGTAGTCTCTCAGTCTAGAGCCCGTAAGAAAGGTGAACTTCGACAATTTTTTTATGGCTACGCAGTTGATAGAATGAAAATTCCGTATAGTGACCTTCATTCTACTTTAAGAGCAATTAGGACCAACATCGGACTAATCAATTCGGACTGCACCCTACATATCTTCAAGAATCTTTATAAATTTTTTGATAAGAATTTGTAACAAAACTGCAGCGCCGAAGGTGACGAAGCGAGTCATTCTTTGTCTGATAGTGCCCTGCGGCCGGCAACATTACATCATCAATTCTTTATGACAACATTTTACTTCGAAGTATGTAGGAGATTTTTAAAATATTAAAAACTTTCATTGAAAAAAATTATCTTCGGCCATTTTTTTCTATCGAAAACAATTATTCTTTCGAACATGCACCATTTGATTGATAATTAATATTTTTCTATTTTCTACGTACTTCGGAAGCAAATCTTATCTAAAACTTAAATTACTTTTCGTTGCAGGCAAAAAAATTGTAAAGATACTTGAAGATATTCATTTAAAAAATTGTCGAAATTCACCTTTTTCCGAGCCCTACACTGGTACCCGTGCAGAAATTTGTTGGAGAGTTCCGAGATCTTACCACATCCCTATAAGGATTTCACAAGGACACCGCACGTAGGGACTCCACATTACAATCCAAGTGGACTCCGCGCTATATTCCTATCGGCGTAATTTTCAAAGTTCTTATTTGAAATTCTCAACCGGAATTTGTTGAAACCCCCCAAAAAAAATATCCTCTCGTGATCTCGTGTACAAATTCGTAGGGAAGTCCCCACATCCACCCACACCTCTATAGAGGTTTTTTTAGGGACATCGCGCATAGGGAGTTCTCATTGGGATCCAACTGAATTCTGCACTATTCGTCGATGAATGCAGTTTGAGAATTCTTACCACGTTCGAATCGGAAACATGTGAAAAGTCATGCGAAAAGAAGTCAGCGTGTTGAAATATAACCTGCACGTTTTGTGAGCATTTACGTGTGTGGTGATATAGTATCAAAGTGCAGTAAAGAAACACCAAACCACAATTACAGTAGATTCTGAGTGATGCGATTGAAATCGATGTTTTAAGATAAACCTTTTTAAGCGATTTATACTTTTTTCAGATAAGATTTATACCTTTTCAAGCCGCTCATTTTGTATATCTATATATTTTGTTTAGGAAATTCGACGTACTGTGGAAATCCTTCAGGATTCAAATAGGATTTGTACATTGAATACCAATGAGGAATCCCGATTAGAATCCAATGTACGAGGGTGACGTTTTAGTATACAGATCCAATGCGATGACCCATTAGATCCCTACCAGGCAGTGATGACAAGTATGGAAATCCAATTGGATTCCTACGACAATTTCTGCGCGGCTAGTCTCCCTTAGGTGAGTTGGACCAACCACTATTGTTCATTCGCTCGTCCATCTGGTTCTCTTAAGTGTCGCAGAAAATCAAATAACAATAAGCAACCAAACACTTTTACGTAAATTTGGGAAATTCTTCATTGAAACCCAAACAAGCCCTAACTCGATTAATTTCCGCGCGTTTGAGTTCCGCTGGGGCGCGGTTACACTCTCGATGAATATTTCGCTTCGCGACGCATTCGTACAGAATTGACCTACGGCAGCCTGAAAATTGTTCACCCGTTGCAATAATAACACGAAATTTCAGTTCAGATAACAAGACGTGTACAAGTTTTGCGACTAAGGCGGAAGTGTGGCACATCGGGCCCCGGAATCTTGTATGAAAGTTGTAGCTCCACCCTCGACAACGAGGGTAGTCGATACGATGAGCAAGGGATGGGAACGAGACGGTTGGCAATGCCGACGTAGTCGTTTCTTGCACGAATATGTGCCGGACGTTGGTCTCGTGCATCAACGACGTAAAGGAGTCACGAGTGCAACATCAGTTTACAGCAAGACGTTCCGGGAGTCGAAATCTAGACGACGCCGAAGGTTGTGCGGCCACTTCCGGCGAGTCTTGTTCTGGGGGGTGACATCGCGATGGTACGGTTCGTCGATCGGCTTCCTACTTCCGGTGACAGATGCCACTACTCGCGCCGACCAACACTGGAGAAACGATCCTACGTGTATTTCGTACATCGTGGCAAATCGAATTCACGAATGCAAGAAGTAAAGTTTAGAGGATCGAAGACGGGGGGGGGGCGGGCAGTCGAGAAGAACAAAATTGTATAGGTCGCTCTGAGGAAACGGTGAAGGAGCCACAGTCGGTATGCGATGGTGGCAGTCTCGTGGTCGAGCAGCGACGTTGGCCTGGACCGGTATTTGGTTGGATGACTGCCTAGTTATTTGTTACACGTAAGGTGTGTAATTTTCGGAATTAACACGTGTAAATGCCATACACAATTTAAAACAACGCGCTTATGTGTGCCATAGAGAATTCAAACACATTTTAAACTAATTGATATAGTTTATGTGATACAACAATTAATTATAGGAATTATATATGTCTGTTATGCAATATTTGGGATTAAACAATAAAATGCTGCAAGTACTCGATAGTGTAGAGTCGGCGTACTTAGTATAGGCAGGTAGATTGTAGGTTCGATTCTATGTGTATGTGAAATGTTTTTTTTTCGAGAAAAATCATTTCTGGTGTTTGGAAAGGTCGAATTATACTGCAAAGGAGAAATCGAATAAGTCGTGTCTCATCCTTTTCGGATGTGACAGCCCTCGTGCGAATGTGGTGCACAGCAGTGCATTGGGAAGCATTCGCAAGGAAAGGCTTGCGAAGGAACGTCAGCAACGAAATGGAAATATATGTCGAAAACTCTGATCTTTTGTGAATGTCAAGACGAAAAAGTATAAGAAGTCTGAGGGCAATCGTTTCCACAGGAAGAACTGTGCCTCCACATCCGGTACCACAATACGACCATGCGCGTAAGAACATCTCAGATATAATTATTTTTCTTTCGACAGCTCGTTGCTTCGAAAATTGAAGGCTCCTACTCGCGTGTTCCGTAAAATACCGTCGAGAGATTTGGTACATCTGCAACAACGGTACGAACATCCCCGAGGATTCTCATAACGGTTTCAGCGTGCAAGAGAATCGCCCTGGGCTACTGTGGTCCCTGTGAATTTGGGGGTAAGCGCTCGAACTTGGCCGAAGCTTCGGCCTCGTTGTACAAGCGTGCACTAGCTACCAACCTTGCTGTGGTTCCGATGCGGAGGCCCGCCAGGATTCCGCGAGAGAGAAAGCAATTTTGAGAGAAGGAGGAGTCTATTTTATTTCATTGACGACCTATAACTCCCAACTTACTTGGCCACGAGCGCGGTTAACGTACAATGTCGTGCGCCGAGCGTGATTTGGGAAACGGAATTTCCGGCTCCGATGTAGTGTACGAGCCCCTATACGTCGAAATAACTGAAAATCCCGGAGGGTTGTTACTCCCTCGAGACACAGCGGAAGCATAGGAAACCCGAACTTTCGTAAGCCTCACGGGCTAGTGAAAAATTGACTGAACAGTGCTGACGTGAAAACCGGAAGTTTTTTATCCGCCAGGGACCCCGTAGACTGCGGACGTTGAAGAATTGTTAAAATTCTCATTCAATAATGTTTTTCCATTTTTAGAGCTCCGCAGCCACCGTAGGAGTCTTTATGACTTCATCTCCCGTGCAAAAATTGTCGCAGGGATCCAATTGAATTTCCATACTTGCCCCATTTCCTGACGGCGATTTAATGGGTCATCGCATTTGATACCTATCCTAAAACGTCACGCTCTTACATTGGATTTGAATCGGGATTCCCCATTGGAAACTAGTGTACGAATCCAATTTGAATTCTAAAGGATTCCCACATGTTCCAACAGAATCCGATACGATTCTTGATAGATCCCATCGCATTCTATATGTTAAATTTCCTTAAGTAAATATATAGATATACAAAATGATTGGATGTTAAAAGAATATTGGCTCTATGCGTAACTCCGTAGCGAAATTCCTACAGATGTCATTTTAAAAAACATTTTAAAAAAGTATCCAATGGTAACCAATTTGTAATTTATTATGCATAGAGCCAATATAAATCGCTTCGAAAAGTATATCTTAAAAATCGCGTTGAATCACGTCACTGAAAATCCACTGTAATTATCGTTTGTTATTTATTTTACTGCACTTTGACATAATATCACCACGCACGTACACGCTCACGAAGATGATGTTTCAACACATCGAGTGTTTTCTCGTGACTTTGCACATGTTTTCGATTGAAACGTGGTAAGAATTCTCAAACGACGTTTATCAGGAAATAGCACGGAATTCAATTCGATTCCAATGTGAACTCCGTACGTGCATAGTCCCTATCAAATTCCTATAGGGATGCGGTAGGATCTGGGGAACCCCCAACAAATTTCTGCATGGGCTCCGTTCGTTCATCTGTCACAGCCGCCTTCTTTCTTATAATTTTATTCTTAAAAGTCTTCGATAAAAAAATGTAAAATAATTTATGAACATTTAGCTCTTAAAGATATTAGTGTTACCACAAATTAATCACTTTCAGAAAAAAATAATAGCAGCGTTTTATAACTCGACGAGACTTTGTCGTATTTTTTACACAATTCTAAAACATTCCCAGTGTCAAAGGTATAAATTATTAAGGTCTGGATAATACTGTGAATAAACATATTAATTCGCAAACTTTATCAAAACAATTGAGGTTAAAGTTAATCTTTGTGTGGTCCAATCTGCACTTGACCTTCTCTTATCCTTAATAGTCGGTCTTTGGGAAAGTAGAGGGAAAAAATCATAACTAAGTCCAGGAATTAAAAGCGTGCGGAAGAAGTTGAAAAGGAAGTTGCTCATCCGGCAGTTGGAGCGATAAAAACTGGACGGAACTCGATTATAAATTCGAATGGATGAATAAAACTCCGCGGGATAATTTTGTGTGGCCGGGGTGACGTTGACCCTGGTGAGAGTCTTTGGAGGCGAGGGATGAGGTGAATCTCGTTGAAGAATAAGTTGGTTGGGCTTCTTGGTACTGAAGGGCGAAGGGGAGTATGCAGAGTTCTCGAGGTGGTTGTTCCGATGCCAAGGTCACGCGGGACTTTTCCCCAGTGAAAGTTATACACACACACACCCACACATATTTATATATGTATATATGTATGTGTGTGTGTGTGTGTGTGTGTGTGTGTGTGGACCAAAAGAGGGAGCGAGAGGGAGAGTGGGTCAAGTTCATCACGGAGTTTTGATCGTCCGTGAAAGAAAGGGAAAATGGGATCGCGGGAGGGCCCGAAGAGCTTTTGAATAAAAATTCGAGCATCATGGTGGGTAAAACTATCCATAATCGAGCCAAGTGTAGTTAGGGATATAGAGGCGCGTGAAGCCAAACTGCGAAAGATTGATGTGATGAAAAACTTTCAGCCCAGCACTAAAGCCGCGAACGAGCGTTTCTCATAGATTTGTTCGTTGGCGTTGTTTTTTTTTCGCTTTTATCCTTTTTCGTCACGACCTATAGTGATATTTTAAGACATTGGCGAAGAAGAGGGCGGGGAGGAAGACGTTATTTCAGGGGGCCGTTCATCCGGTTCTCCAGGAAAACCTGGCCGGCAGTCGAACTCCTCCGTGGCCTTCTCGGCCACGCGGAGAGTTTTGTGTTGGCGTTCTCGCGAGCCAAGTTTTGCCATTAGACGCGGTTAAAACTTTCTTTGAAACACTTTCGTCGTCGTCGTTCCTCGTCGTCTTCTTCTTCTTCCTTTTGTTTTTCGTCTTGCCCCGCTGTTGAAACTGAAGCGACCATGAAAGAAACGCACCGGGGGGGGGGGGGGGGGCAAAGGGAACGACTGAATTCGGTATACGTTTACCCTCGTTTTATATCATCCATTTACTCCCGAATCAATTCCATTCCCCGAGAACAACTGCGATACAATCCGGGTATTCCTCGTTTTTGTTATTATTCGTGGGATATGACGAAATTTTGAATTCCACTCGTTCTCTACCGTTCTCCTGAACTCACGGTGACACTCGTTGCCGCACTCAAAGGAAAGGGCACCGCGTGTACCGTACGACGAGGGTGGGTACACTGACATCAATTTTTTGGACATAACTCTTCATATGAGCAATTCACATCTCTCTCACGTACGAAAAATCATTTTTGTTGCTCGCGCGAGGGACTGAGAAAAACAACGTTGCGGAGCTCCATTGAAAAAATGGATTTTTCAACTCGGCAGTTCGTACGTTTAGATCTACAAAAGATAAAATAAAGGGATTTAAGTGAGTTGCTTGGATATAATTGTACATATTGGGTTATTTCATAAATACTGCGGTTTTTTTCGATTGCTTTTTTCGTCACGAACAAGTCAATTTTGGAAAAAGGGCCTTGAAAGTCTACCAGAAACATGGAAAAGCATTGTAGAAAGCGAAGGGGAGTATGTTTTAGATAAAAAAGGAATTTTGTTTATCTTAATCTTGGAAAATAAAAGTTTGAAAATATTGGTTATCGGATGACCCAATAGCTACTTTCAAAAACTTTGCGAATAAGTATGGTCATCATTGAACAGTATTTCACAAGCATCAATGATTTGAGACCAATGATATTTGAGACGTAGACTTTTTTGCGCAGTGTCGAAAAATGGCAGCTGGAGGAAACTAACTTAAAATCCGTTTTTCTTATTTTATTCCGAAACAAGTAATCTTACAATAATTTACTTTATTTTATTGTTTTACTAATTAATGAATTTAATTTAAATTTTTTATTTCACGAATTAATTGAAGCTCATTAACTAAATTTTATAAATTAAAGTAACTGCAATAATTTAGATTAAAAGGTGAATTATTGAATTATTTACAATTTAATATCGAAGGTTTGGGTTACTGTGAGGTGACAGATGAACAGAATTGCAGAATTCGAAATAGCGATATTGTGAGACTTCCTAGTGCTGTCACGTGACCCTAAAAACTTATATCCGAGAAAACAAGTGACGCTTTTCCGGCCGTTGGTGAAGAAAAATGCCCACCTTTTTCTCCGAGATGAAGAACCCGAGATCAGACATTTTGAGGGTATCCCTAGGAAAAGGGTTTTCCCCATGACATTACGAGGACACGATGCGAGGATAAAGGGGTTGCTGCTCAGTACACTGAATAAGCTCGAGGTCGTAGTCGCTAATTGTCGTCGAACGGACTAAAGGTCCAGAGAGCGAGTCGACTCAGAGTGGGCGAGAGAGAGAGATAGTTCTCGAGGATGAGGAAGGAACTAAGCATGAGAGTGTGACCGCAGGGCGCAGTGAGCCCTCGGCGACTAACGGACACGGCAAGGCACTCAAGCTCGGTTCACTCGTCTTTTAACTCATCTAACGTGAATCGAGTTACACGACACTCGCGCTCGCTCGTCAAGCTAATACACCGAAGCTCGTATATATACGTGAGGACGAGAGGTAATAGCGAAAGAGAGGAGTTATACACGTGAGCTCGGGTTACGACCCTTCGTTCTTCCGTCAAACTACCCCATATATGCGCGCTTTTCCCGTTGCCAAAACACAAATCGAAACTGTCCTGATACTCGAATCGGTAGCTTATAGCTCAGAGACACGTGTGAATTTTTAATACGGAAGAGGGACAAAGCTCGTTGGTCGAGAGAAGTCGAAATGTTTGCATGCTGGAGGAGAGAGCGAGAGCGAGAGAGCGAAAGAAGAGAGAGCGTGAGGTATGCCCAATATGTGCTGCAATTAGATGACATATCATGCAAAAAATGCAGAAAAGTAACGATAATCGTGAAAATAATGGTGAGAATATTTTAGATCAATAAATGAATCTAAGATAAAAATAAGTAGACAGGTTATTGAAATAAACAATTAAAAATAACCAAACAAGTTAACGAATAAATATAAATTAACAAATAAATGAATAGAGAGACAAGGCATCTCAATTAATGGAACCATTCGAAACGTAGAAATGGACAAGCAACATTATCAATCCTAATTATTTGGAAGATTAAAAAAAGGGAGAGTAAAAGAGAGGGAGGGATGTTTATTTTGCTCATTAGGACAAGTGACCTGAAGGGACAGGAGCCATAATTGCAGTGAATGTTTTGCCATATTTTCGATTTGTGGTGCAATTAGATGTCACCGTATGATGCGAAAGATGCAGAAAAGTAATGGCAATCATTAGAATAATCGTAAGAACATTATAGATTAATAAATGAATCGAAGATAAAAATAAGTAGGCAAGTTATTGAAATAAACAAGGAAAATTACCCAAACGAGTAAATGAATAAATAAAAATTTACAAATGAATGAATAACTCGAGAAAAATGCATTTCAATTAATAAACATGCAAAATTATTACCCCTAATTGTTAAAAATTTCAAATTCGGTTTCCCTTTAATATACTGTACAGCAATCATTTATCTGGTTCCTATTTTTTTTTTTCTTCAGCTCATGTACAAGTGGCCATTCAGTTACTGAGCTGAAAAGCTGCGATTTTCATATCACAGAATAGTTCTCGTAAATTTCCGAACGAAAAATCGTTAACGTTTTTGAACGATATGAAATCGACACTCGCGCAGCTTCCAAGGTAAAATTTCGCAACGGCGAGAGTTTTCCCTCCAGCGACGAAGCGAAAAGAGAGGAAATGAGACGGAGAGACATTTTTGCTGAGTTTGCAACAGTAAAGCAGACGAAGACAGTAGAGAGAGAAAGAGAGAGAGAGAAGGCAAGAGTTAGTGCAGATATCATCCCTTATCTTCGACGCCAAGTGGAACAAACAAAGTTCGATCGGGCATGAGGTTTCCTCCCTTTTATACGATTCTCGCTCGTTACAATACGGTCAAGAGCATCGAAGAGAAAATTCTCATCTTTAGTAATGTTCACATATAACCCCCCCCTGCCCCTCCACCGCGGGTCTCTTTTCTCGCGGGTCCGTATCACCGTATCGACAAGACCACCACGACAGTACGTTTCCTCGATTTCTGTCTTTCCGTGCCAATGTCCACGATTCGAGATAGGAGAGGGAGCGAATTTCACTTCTTTTCTTCGGTACGAAGAACTTCGGTACGAAGTAACGGGTTGGGTGGTTGAGGCGGGTGGATAAAAATTGAGCCGAATAAAATGGTGATAAAATCGACGTGAAACGTTCGTTTTCAAGTATATCCTGATTTCAAAAGTTCGCCGGATAATAAGAATGTACATAGTGCTCGAGAGAACGAGCTAAATGGATAAGTGGGCCGGAGAGGAATTGCCAGTTTCGGCACTCGTTCTCTCGAATTTTCAAGAGGGTCGTGAAGAATTCACGCGCCAGATGAGCTTGCGTCGTCCCCCCCCCCCCTTGTGAAGCCAGTCGAGTGCTCACGGAGCAGAGGCGCGAAACGAACACTGGAATATTAGAGGTGGGAGATGTGTAGTAAATTGTAGTTGATCGTATACAGTCGTGGAGAATTCCGTCACGGCAAAGTCGTCGTTGATGATGACGAGAGCCACGGGCATTGGTCGGACGTTTCTTTTGCATAATTAGGGGCCTTGGGAAACGAGGGTTCGAAGCTTTCCCATAGCATGAAAAATGGAAACGCATCGATGGAGAGAAAACTCGACGAGGAATCAACGTTGAATCATTCAATCGCTGAAATTCGATAAGTTGTGCAATGAATAAGGCGAAGAGGGGGAGAGAGGTTCGTTTTATTTGTTTCACTGTAGTCGAAACCCAAACAAAGCCAAACAAAAATCGCGGCTATTCAATCTATCTAGTCTATTTAAGATCGGAAATGTGAAATCTTCGAAGTCGCGATTGACAGACATGAACGAATTGGATAAATATCTAGAAAAGGGGCCCTTTCTGAAAGAATTAATTGACGCACTATTTCGCTGTATTTTTTCGACGTCCTTGAAGATATGTCAAAAAAATTGTCGCCCACTACGATTATCGTGGGAAAAGACTGAAAAGAGTGAAAATAATGGAAAATTAGCGAAACAGTATTGAAAAGGTTTTATTATCGGTTTAGTCCATATCGTGGAACGTTAACACGTATGATTTAATGCAAAAGTAGAACCTCAACGTGCGCATATGCATGCATACAGCTGCTCTTACCTCACAGCAAAAAGACGACCAATCGTCGATAGTTGTATTCGCTAATTGCAGCTCACTTTCGTAAAATGAATGTCGCAGTGGACGAATCATTAAAAAATATCCAATGAATCGGCAGATGGTCTCGAGGCTGATGTGAGCGTTTTCAAAATACATCCCGATTTTTTATGAGCAATAACCATTCGTCAAGATTCGCTACACCGATACATCAATGCTTCGACGTTTAATGAGCACCGTTAGTCACAGATATCGCAATCAATTTCATTCGGAAAAACACCGCGTTCACGTATAAATTCAACTAAACGGTTTCGATCCTCAATCACGACTAAAAATTGGTAAAGCGAATATGAAGCTGTAGTTTTCTTTGGGAATGCTTTCCTAAATGGAACTGAACGGGATGTTGCTTCGTCATACCGGTAAAATGTAAATATTGTACCATTGCGTAACATTGTAATTGATTTCGGAGTGAGACCAACCGGGACGTTTGTTTGGCATGCCAGCAAGAAGTAAAAATTTTCGGACGCCTTACTATGGTAACCGTAAATACAGTATTCGCAGTAAGATTATTTCCGAATTTTTTTGCTTCGTGCCACGGTCATTTAGAGAAAGCGGCAATTTTAAATAGCGTATTTAGGATTGGGAGGTCAAAACACGCCGAAATAGTGGTTTAATTTTGTTTCTAAGAATGGACCCATTTTCTAGCTATTAGGTGTGTGCATTAATTTTAAGGGTTTTTCAAGAGATGGCTTAAAGCCTTAGGCCTCTCTAGGATTTTCCAAAAATCGATTTTTTTCGTTAAAAATGTACCTTAGTACCTATTAAATTATATTCCAAAAGATTATGGGTGTGGAAAATATCTAAGTACTCGATTTTCGAATTTTAGCGCAACCCCACTTGATTCATGTCGTGACTTTCTACTAACTTTAAATGCGTTTATCTCAAAACTACATTTTTCAAGTCGGTCGGACTCATAACTCAAACAAATTTAAACCGATTCATCTGAAATTTTAACTGTATATTTAAAATTACATTTTCTGAGGCACTACGTAGGATTTTTTTGTTATATTGCATAGTTCCTTTTTTATAAACAATTTTCTGACGATTTTGTCATGGCATTTTATGCTTTTTGTTTTAGATATGCGCCATTTTGACAAAAAACAATATATCAAAAAAATCCTACCTACTACTATGGCTATTCTTATATATAATCGAAAAAACTTGAGTGTTTCATCATAACTCAAAAATTATAGGAGCTGTTGGTCCGGCCGTTGCCCTTCCAGAAATAAAGGCGTCATCGGAAAAATGCTGCACAGTCGCCATTTTGACATGTACCGTGGTGAAAAAATAATTTTGTATAGTAAATTACGTGTATAATAAAACCCCTGTTTTGTAATTCCGATTTATTTTATGGTTTCGCTGGAAAAAAAATCACAAAATATGCCCTTTTTGGCCTTTAAAGTGGCCTAAGGCCTTAACTAGTACTATTTCGATCGACCACTCATGGCTTGTCTGCGTAGCGCTTCCAATCTTATGAGGATACCAAAAAATGGGTCTATTCGTGGACAGCATCTAAAGATGTATTGTTCTTTCGACGTAGAATCCATCTATCACCAGAAAGATGGGGAAATGTAGTGGTTAGCGATGAACAATATTTTGAATGATCAATTTGTAACAATTTTTTCATAATTAAGTTGTATTTTTACGAAAAAAAATGGCGTAAAATTAATGCACACTCCTAATATTTGCATCAAATTGTAAGAGTCGTTACTGAACCCAAAAAGTCTGAGAATGCTTTTCAGTAATTTTCCTTTCGAACTACCCCGACGCAGGAGCTTTGCCACAAATTTGTTTGGGTTTCTCTTTTAACGTTGCTGTCCAACGTATTTCCCGACCCAGGTATGCGCCAAAGTCGAAACTATCCAGGAGTCTCTAGAGTGAAGATCTGCGAGGGCGACTAATCCGGAATCTATTGACTCTCGCGGGAATCATTAGATAGGGTGACTTCCTCTCGAGGGCTCGTCGAAACGCCATGCAGAGTTTCATCTCTGACGACGTCCGAAACCTCGGGAGTAACGATCGGACGGACTGCCTCGAACACACGCAGGCATCATGACAAGATGCCAATGGTAGCAGCATCCCCGTTTTAATTCGTCGGTCCTAAGGATTTGGAGGCCCTCCTGATGGAGAACAGTGGCAAAGGTGACGCCGAGGTTCCCGGACTCCTGCGCAAAGCAGTATCGCTCCAGAGGCTACGGGAGTTCGAGGTAATTAGATCCGTAAAGAAGCAAAGGGTTTCCGTGGCAAACGAGGTTAACTCCGAAGGGATCTCTCTCTGGGATAGTCTTCGCGCGCGCCTGTACGGGCCTCTTCCCCAATACCTTATACCGTCCCGCACCGTCCATACGACGATAATTTCGTTATCCACAGTTTATCCTATGAACGCAACCGATGATTAGGTCGGGAAGCTCTCACAGCCCGTCTAATGGCAATAACCAAAAGGCCCTCGTGGAAAGCCCGCAGGAATAAAATTTCGGCCGAGCCTCCCCGTGCACGAAGGACGAGAGCGCGTACGACCGCCGTTTGGTGTATAGACATCGCAGGAATTGAGCTCCAAAGGACTTGGGTGATATCGGTAATGTTGTACGGATGTATGTAGCGTGTACGTGTAACACACAACCCGTATCTTCCGCCTGATTTTATCGTACAAACTTGGACCCATTCGGTTTTATGCTCTCGAGTCCATCCAACGAACTAAATACACGCGTGTGTACCACCCCCGCAGACCCGTAGCGAGAGAGAGAGTTCATTATGAGTGGAATAAGGAAAGGGTGGTAACATCGAACGTAATACGATGAGAGAGAGAGAGAGAGAGAGAGAGAGAGAGAGAGAGAGAGAGAGAGAGAGAACGAGAGACGTAAGTGATTGGCAAACAAACCATCGTCGAGTCGTTTATGAGTCTCGACCGTACGGAATGAGGGATTGAGAAAGTGCTTTTCTCGACCGTCCTTGAGCAACAGAGCTTCGCTTCATCCGCGTAATTCATGCGCGCAGTTTTCGAAGCTCTGCCAGGAAAATTTTCTCGGCCCATCTCCATCCGACTCTGGAGATTTCAACGAAGCGGATATCTTTTTGCGGTGTAAATAAAAGGAGATCGAGAGAGCGAGAAAGGAAAAAAAAAACAAAGATGTAAAAACAACTTCCATTCAAGCCCGTATCCGATTTCGCGAGAGTTTCTCATCTCGAGGCTTTTGCATCGAGAATTTGCATGGCCCGCTTTGGGCGAGCTTTCCGACCTCGACTTTGCCTCGACTTTCGTTTCGACTGAGGGAGCTAGCGGAAAGGCTCTCTCGCTCCGTTGCTCCACGTACCGTGCGTTCTCGTTATTCCAAGCGTGAACGAGGAGGCCACACGGAGAGCACCCATTTACCGTGTATACCACACTTTGTACATGGTACATGGAGATCGTACATCTACCAGGCTAAATGTATATGTGAAAAAAGAGCCGGCGAGAGAGAGAGAGAGAGAGAGATAGGGAGCGAGAGGACAGGAGAGGAGAGAAAAGAGAAGAAACGAATGGAGCTTGCGTAAAAAGAAGTTGCGAGCGGAGGCGTATCTGACGCCCACGCATCTCGCGGGTTTTGGCGGGTCCTGGGCGTTGCTGGTGCCACAAGGGAAGCCCAATCGGCGGGTGCCCTCGTTCGAATACCGGCCCGGCGCAGTGCAACCTCGACGACGCCCACCACCAGGGCTTCTACTCCTGGTGCTTCGTGATATACATGTATATAGATTTATACCTACATATTTATATATATATATACATAAACAGATATATATACATGTACATAGCCCTATATACCTCACGTTGGGTAACCTCTTGTACCCTCGAACAATCCGCTCGTCCACCCTCGCCATCCCCGTGCGCGCAACGCGCTTCGCGCAGGGGAAAAACTCTCGCTGACCTCGATATAACGAGAGTTCCTCTCTTGCCTCTCGATCCCTCGGCTTTTCCATCCTTTCCTCTTTCTTCATCCCCACCGGCGTGTTTTATCGTATCTCCGGAAAACCTACGCTCGAGAACAATCGAATCTATGGACCACTTTGAGATCCTCGAAGGAAAAAGAAAAAAAAGCCCCGCGCAAATGTCGCGATCATTAAAAGTGCGGAAATGCCAAATAATTGGTTGCATTTATATATATTTTTTTGTATTCCCGCTGGCAGGCCGAAGTTTTCCACATCTCGGGATCTCTGATCCGGAGAACGACATTTCGAGGATTCTCGGGTAGAAATAATCCGGGAACGGGAGTTGTCTCGAATGACACTCGTTTAATCGTTTGCGAAACAAACAGAAACGCGGGAGATAGGTCCTCGAGAAGAAAAGAGAAGAGTCACGGAGCCTGGACACCGTTCACCAGGAGGTAGCTGAAGAAGGAGAAGGCAAACGCTTCAACGCGGCAGAAGCAAAGCGCCTCGGTCTGTAACACGTCCTTTACAACGAAACCATCAGTCATTATTTTCCGCAACATTTAGCCAAGCACTTCAAACTGTTTCGCACTCAGTTACGTCGTCGTCGTCGTTGTTCCCTCTTTGCTTCGCGCCGCCGCTATTCACCCCGTCCTCTCCACCAACTCTCCCTTCTCGAGTCCTCTTGGTCCTGGGCTACGCCAAAACTTTCTCAAGTATGTGCCAGTCCCGTCTCTCTGCTCTTCTTCTTCTTCTTCTTGTGTTTCTTTCTCGTCGTTCACAGCCCGTGTACACACGACCAAGGGTGCTTTTTACTCGCAACTCATCCCCTTCATTTCGCTAGTCGGTCATCTTTTTTTTCTCGTTGCCCACTCCTGGACACCCCACTTTCCAACCTATTCTCTCGTAAGACGTCCAGCTTTTTCTTCCCTATCGAGTATTCTCGGGTCGCAAATGAGTTATGAACTGACGGCAGAAGAGCGGAGGTGACACGATGATGGCAAAGCTCAATTAGCCACAGGACGACGTAACGTTCGTACTCTATGATCGCGTAGATTGATGAAGTCTAACAGTACAGGGAAAGAATTCGGAGCGAACATGTGCCCTGGTTCTTTTGACGCTTCACAATTGGCTCAACAATTTCCATCTAATATCCTAGCCACATGATTTTCACTCAACTCGAAACTAGCCATCAAAAGTTCCGAAGTGCTATTCTGCGATGAAAGCTGTAGGCTTAATTTTTATCTGATACCGGGATACGAAGGTACCAGGATCAACGTGGACCCAGGATATACGACATCCTAGTGGACTGCGGTTTTCCAAGAGTCAAGAGGACACGTGGCTCCGGAACATTGGAGAAAATACACCAATCGCAGTTTCATCGGTCTGGAAAGACCAAGCAAGAGAGGTGCCCCTTGGGTCAGAAGGAACGAGACCCACATCGAAGAAAAGCGAGAGATGTATGGCCGGAGAAACGGAATGGCGGATGAGGGTTGGGGGGCAGGGGGGGTGGAGCCGAACGGGTTGCAAGAGCGAGCACCGGGAGAGCTTCTCGCGCGGAGTCACCGGGCCGGGACGGAAGTTTTAATCGAATTTATCGCAATGCTATTCATGAGAGAGCAGTACGTCTTCGCGTCAGGTATACGGGGTGCCCGGTACACACGCTCCTGTCTTCCCCTAGCCTCTCCTTGCCGCGTCTCGCCCTCTTTTCGCCGCTAGACGCGCCAGCAGAAACGGCGATGGAAGTATAGAAGACGGCGGAGAGCTCCAACGCGGGCAAGGCTCGCAGTGTGTATGTGTTTCGATGGTGGAGTCGTTCAAAGTCGCACGAGAATACGAAAACCGAGGACCGGCCACACACGAGCTTCACGCACCAAGACTCTTCAGGGGGGAGAAAGGGGGAAAGAGGACGTTCGTGTGGAACGTGCACCAATCACCGAAGGTTCTATTTCACACGATACACGGACCATTCAATGCCAACTTGTTCAGCATTGAAGAAAAGCCACTTTAATATCCTTCCACCTTGTTCTGGCCATTCCTTGGCTATGAGGAAGATTTTGTCCCTTTTTCAGACTTCCTCTTCCCACCTTCTCCCCATCTAAATGATCAGATCACTGATTGGGCATCTTCTAAAATCTGTATCCAATCACAACAATGCACACTGAGATAAACGCCTCCATAGCCAACATGACGAAGTTAATATCTTTCTTTACGCGGATACGTGTTGATAATTTCGCATTCAATCAACAAAGCATGGAGTATGAAGAATAAGATGGACAAACCGCGATTGGATTGATTGGCCACGACTTGACACAGAATGACGCGTATACGTGACTGCCGCGGCGTACATCGCGGTATTCCTCTATAAGTAGGAGTCGCCGTAGTTGCTATGTACGTCTCGTCGAGTGGCAGAATATACCGAAGCCAAAAGTGCACGGGTTGCCCCCACACACACACACACACACACACACACGAAGTAGTCCAGTGCGAACTCCACGTGTAAGTTTCTCCGCGAAAGTTAAGTTTCTACGTACGGTACGGGGTTTCTGCGTACTATTTCCAAAGCGAGAAGGTAACAGGGTATGGGGATGGAACGAGGCTAATCGGAATTACAAATAGTACCCTTATACCTGATGCAGCCTCTATACGTCCTCTTTGCGAGTCGTATATATCGGGACTCCATTTTCCAGCACGTGACGAGACCATCGGGTGTCCCCTTCCCCTCTCTCTTTAAATCTCTATCTCGCTCACTCGTGACTATTCCCTTATTCGCGTTGCACACATATATACCGCTGTATATTACGAGAATGAGGATGAAGGAACGCCAGGCCCAGACTCTTGCTCCACATCTTCTAATTCAAATTTTCCATCCCTTTTCGAATTATAATAACGTCGCTTCCAGGATTCGCAAAGACTTTCTCGCGATCCTCGTTCTCCCCCAGCGGTTATTTAGTTACGGGAGGGTTGGAGCGAGGATGGATCGTCTGACATATGGCGAAACATGTCGTCCTGGTAGCCGAGGTTTTGCGAGTTCAACCATATCGGGCCAACCGGGTTGGCCGCGCAGTTCCATCAAGCGTCAACCGAGCTGACACCGGAGAATTTTTCTTCTCGTGTTTTAAAGTATTTCGGCCCTCTTTGGAGTCTGATGAGGCAACATGCTGGCGTATTTTTGGGAATATGTCTATTCATCATTCTTGAAGATGAACACTGAGAATTGAGAATTGAGAGAACCAAGAATAGAATTCTAGATAAGGATTCATGAGGTGAAACTCTGATGATAAAATCCTAGTATGATGGTGAATGGAATTGCGTAGACTTTGGTCCGGCGTATCTAAGGGCTTGCTTGAGAGGGTTTTACACAGACCAAGGAACAGAGGGAGAGAAAGAAAAGTAACCGGCTGAGTTGATTCCGAACTGACTAGGAACATCATCCAGCTCTGAGCTAGTTGAGAGCAGGGGCGATTTATTTGATCATTGGCGGAGACATGGATGATCACCGATATTGACAAACCTAAATTTCGATCAGGATGCTCCCTGATCAAAGTGCATTTTTTTACAGAAGAGTCATGTGGAGGTTTCCAGAGAAATCAAACCTTGATAATGGAAAATGAAGAATCGCGAGCTGTTTTTTCCCTCCGAAAATGAACATTGCAATATTTTTTACGTCTCCGACACGAAGAAATCAAAATGTCCAGTCAGAGACTAGAAAAAATCCCCATCCAAAGATGGCCACCGAAATTTACGAGCAGTCAATTGTGATATCGGCATGATATCAGCGGAAGTATCATTCGACAATCTCCGGCACCGGATGTGTGTGCTTTCGTGTATATGAGAGTGTGTGGCTCTTTAACGATCCGCTTCTACGATAGCAACGCCGAATCCCACAACAATCCGGCACGGAGTAGCAGGAGAGAATCGTTAAGGTAGCCACGAAGTCGTACGCGCATTAAACGTCGTGTAAACACTATTTACTACTCCCTAAATAAGTTTGACCGAGCACCGTTGCCCGGCGCTCAACCAAACATACACACACTCGTACGGGAGTTATTAAGGGGGAGCGGACTGGAGGGCGTGGATTCGAGCGAGAGTGCTCTCGAAACGGTATTATCGCTTCGTCGATGAATAACAATTGGAGAACGATGCCAATTAAAATGTGATATTTCCGCACCCCAGCGGACAGGGAGAGCGAAGAAATTGTGGATTCTTCAAATTACAGTGGTTATAGCTAAGGAGAAAGAGCGAGGATCAACCTTCTAATAAACTCTAGCTCGTGAATGTATACTTTTTATGCGAATCGATGAAACGAACGACGAAAATGAATTTAACGACGCGACGACAAAAAGTACGTCAGTATATGTGCTCAGTAGGGAAAGAAGGACCAGGGGGAGAGGAAAATGAACATCGAAGAGTGTCAATTTGAGGCTTATAAAAATCCACTCGATCGTCGACTTTTTATCGAATAATATGACGATCAATGATACTTCCATACTTTCCCAAATTCCGACAATATTCTTTTCCCCTTCTTCGACTTGCTAGGCGTTCCCGTCAACCCTTTGTCCGAGTTCGCCCAAAGGATGTTCAAACTTCTTTGCCCTTCTCCTATTCGATTGCCTCGTAAAAATCGAAGACGCGAAAATATCCCTGTTAAAATCGCGCTATCACGCAGGGTAAAAACGATGCAGGGAGATTCTCCGTGGAGTACCCGAGGGAAAAACAAGAGTGTCCCTCGACCGGGTCGATTTGAGGAGAAGCACTCGCAGATAGAAGCCTCGTTACGAATGGATCTCGTAACGACTTCATGATTCGCTTGATCGAGCGATGAGAACGATAATCGAAAGACGATGACGAGAACCGAAAGTCCTCAAGGTCCAAGTACATCTTGGATTTTGTGCGAAGAACTAATCAGACGTTTGAGGGGCGGCGGGGATGGGACGAATTTGCCGGGGCTAATTCCTGGGATTATATGTTTCTGGGGGTCGTAAAGCTCGCAAGCTGCCACAAATACTGAAGGACTATGGAAGAGGAATCTAGAGTATTGGTGGAAAAGGAAAGAAAATAACTAATCAACGTTTTAGGCTTGGTCTTTTAGAGAGACACAATTACGATTGACCTTCACTGTTTCTTCCACGACTGGAGAGCTGTTGTTGCAGTTTTTCCTTTCCATTTTTTCAATTCGCCTGAACGAGGCGACTCTAATGAAGAAGCAAAGGGTTCTTTTTCTTCTCGCGGTCTCGGGAAAAATCATCGGCGGTTTCTAGAGGTCCGGGCGCAGCCTCATGCTCGAAACTTCGTGAAACCTTTAACGCTCACGTAAACCACATTTAGCGTCATAGAAAGCGCCAAAGTACTCAAACCTATATCAGCCCTTCGCGATGCCAAGGTTTCCTGGGGTTTCCGTTACCTCCGGCCAGAGACGTTACCGGTAACTGGCTCTCTCTCGCTCTCGTTCACCGCGTCGTTTGTTCCCCGCGCCAGATTTACTACACTCGCCTGTAATTATCATCATAAAGTCGACTTTACGAGCAGTAAGGGCCCTCGTAAAGGAATGCTTCATTTCGCCTCTCCGCGGGCTATTTCTACGCGCCCCGCAAACGACCCTTCCCATGTGCTTCTTTTTTTGCGATCGCCAGCTCCACCGCACTGGTTAAAAATCAACCGCCGACAAAAATCCATCACCATCTTGTCCAATGCTTCTTTATGTTTTCTTTTTTTATTCCTCTCATTCGAGGAAAAAGGTACAGCGGAAAGTGGCGACACACCCCGGGAGAGGGAGTCTAATGTTTTACAACTTTGGAGGATTGTCGCGAGATCAGCTTGGCACAAAGATCACAGGGTATTTATGGCGCTTTTGGCTTTACCAGAGCGTTATCGAGCCTCGCCTAGTGTCACTTGTTAAACAAGGAGAAACTCATGGACAATGTAATTCTATGTCTGACCAAACAGGGTACTTTCTACTTCGAAGTAGAAACTCCAGTGTTGAGCGAACTCCCCGTCGTTTGTGGAGCGGTTAGGGAGGGGGGCAAAAACGAACGAAAAGCGCTAACAATTTAAATATAATTTGAATAATAAAGCGGTCGTGAGGCGGAGAGAGAGAGAGAGAGAGAGAAAGAGAGAGAGAGAGAGAGAGAGAGAGAGAGAGAGAGAGAGAGAGAGAGAGAGAGAGAGAGAGAGAGAGAGAGAGAAAGAGGCAACGAGAGTGACCGTCGGAGTGGTACTAAACTACCATAATTACCAAGAGTTGAACGGAAATTTAAGGACTCTTGATGACCGAGTGGCTAGCTCCGAGTGGGAGGAGCCGACCAAAAGACTCAACGAGTTCGCTCACCGTATATTTTATTAACGCTGTATTTACCGATCTCAACACGCTACTAACAAACTTGTTTACACTTTTGTCAGACGCCTACATACACAGGGCAAAAAAGCCTTAAATACACGTCCGTACGTTGAGTTTCCGGTTAACCTTGTCATTTATTCTTGACGTTTAAATTTTACCTTGGTCGATGAGATACTTCTTAAAATATCTTTGGGCAAAGTTTGGATGGAAAAATTGCGAAGTCGTGAGCTTGCTGGTGAAAGTTTCGAGAATTCTTCTTGGCACTTTCGCTCTTGGTCTACGTGGCAACTTGTGCATTCCTGTTCGAGTGTATTCCCTTCCTTCTTCTTTGTATTATTCGACTGATCGAATTAACGATCACCAAGACTCTTTGTGGCTCTGTTTGGTCTCGGTCGAAAATGCTTTAATGTCATTATCTTCATTAGTTGGACGGAGAAACGAACTGGTTTGGATTGCTCTCTTTCTTCCCTTTCTGAATTACAATACCTAATGAACCGTGAATCCCGTGGAGCTTTTTCTTCATCACCCGTGGTAAGCATTTTCACTGTTACGCGACCAACCACCTCCCTCCTGCCCGTCTCGGCTTAACAAACAAAAACGAACAAATTTTGTTTGTTGTCGCAAATGGCTACTTTCTCTTTCGCGTTCTTTGACGAGAAATAATGAGGCAAGTACGTTGAATGAGAAAAAAGAGAAGGAAGAAGAAAAACGACGGAATGAAGAACGTGGGCTAGTTAGCTCGCATTTGCAATTTTAATTGTGCGACAGGGGTGCTCGATAAAGAGGAAAATATATCGGAAAAAGAACCGGTGCCTTTTTTTTCACGTTTATTCGATTCGGTTAGCAAAAATAAAATAGGCTTTCGGTCCTTCACGTCTCTGCCCGTCAGAAACTCGAGATGATAATCGATTAACGAAGTGACGTATTATTCTTACGTCAGATGCGACTTACCCGTCGTAAACGAGATTTCGTATGAGACTATCGTCACCATCGTCCAATAAATAGAGCTACAGTGAGAGAGAGTGACAGAGACCGGGGAGAGTCTACTAATTGTAAGTAGTTGAGCCCGAGGGACAATTCGACCTAACCTAAGGGTTTCGCCAAGGGTCTCCGGGGTTACTTGGCTAGCTGATAATTCTAACAGTAGAAGGTCGACGAGAGAAGCCTAAACTCGATTATCCGATCTACGAGAGGATATCGCATCTTTTTCCCGAGGGCAAAATAATTCTGCTCTCGTGCATGGAAATCTTTGCGAAAATTTATGGCTCACGTAAATGTATACAAAAAAGTAGCAGGAATACATATATGTGTATGTGTGTGTGTGTGTGTGTATATATAGCGGTAGAAGCTGGGACACTTTCTGATATTGTATGGTGCTTTCCGAGAATTTTGTGATATTCCAGGACTGTCCTCGAAGCCAGTTGTGGCCAGTGGCATTTTCCAGAACCATCTAGAATATGCCAATATACGTCTTGGCAGCATGGAGGACAGCGAATCAAAATGTACGTGCAAGCGTATGTATCACCTTTTGGGCCGCCCTGTATATAACACTTTGTAAGAAACTTTACAGTTGATTCGTGAACGCGACTAATGGAAAAATATCGATCGCATAAAAAAGCGATGTAGAGCTATACATATCGACTGATGCCTTTGAGGTTCGGGCTTAGAACATGCTTGGTTCGCTGTACATTAAGGAAATGTAAAACAAAAAGCGAGGTATCTATCCGTAGAGTGGCTCGTCGACTTTTCTCAAGCATCAGGAAATGCCAGGATCGGGAGAGCGGACCAGAGAAAGAGCCAGAGAGAGAGAGAGAGAGAGAGAGAGAGAGAGAGAGAGAGAGAGAGAGAGAGAGAGAGAGAGAGAGAGAGAGAGAGAGAGAGAGAGAGAGAGAGAGAGAGAGAGAGCGAGAGAGAGAGAGAGAGAGAAATGCAGACGGAAAAGAGAAAATCCTTCGAACTGTACGTCCTACAAACGCACCAAGTTGGTTTTTTTCTGCACATCTACATAGCCGTTTTAAGTGCCAAGTTTCGTTGCCGGGTCTCGTCGCTCTATTCATTTCACGACGAAGCCCCCAGTTTTATTGAACGCAAGGCCGTACACGTCGAGAGACCGGTAAAAGAACAAAAAAAGCGCCCAAATTATAGAGACTCGCGCATTGCTTCCTCATTATTTTATTACGCTTAAAAAATCCTCTCTGCGGGATAAAAAGTATCGAAAATCCTGCTTGCACGGCGGACCAGATCTGCCAACGAAATATAACTGTGGAGAAATTCATGTGGTGTTCGTTAATTAGCAGAGAGAAAAATCAATGAGTTTTAGAGCGCAGCCTATTTGCCCTGCAACAAAATACAAAATATTTCACATGGTAATATTTCGGGCTCGTGGGTGAAAGGCTATTCCCAGCTGTTATAAATATTTCACAGTTTTCCATTATTTCGCTGTTTCCCGGGGGGTGTCCGTAAATCCGATCAATCGCTGCGAATTCCTCTCTTTTTTTATACTAACCAGCTATTCATTTTGCGGCCAGGGAATAAAATATAAAAATGGAAACAGCGGGAAAGAAAAAGAAAGATAGACAGAAAGACGTGGATCGCATGTGAGTTGCATTAAAAAAAAAAAACGAGATGAAGGGTAACTGAACCTCGTGGAATCGAGACGTCGAACTGTCGCATTATGTAATGTATCGATTTTTCATTCGGGTATATCCGGAAAAGTGAATACTTCAAATTGAAAGATCGCACCGTTTTTCCGATAAATTCACATATAAAAGTTCGAATCTGAACGAATGATGGATATCATAACATGTTGAACGTCCTCCAACGAGTTCTGGAGTGAACCCAACTATTTTCCGTCATCTCTGTTCTCCCCAACGATCATCTTCCATCATCCAAACATCCCCTAAATAATCTATACCCCCAAAAACTTTGCTGACCGATGAAAATTCTTATATCAATTGAAATGAAATCTTCCTAAATCATTTGATGCACGATAAATATAAAATAAACTGGGAAGAATTTCAAACGGTAACATTGACCACTTGTCACGCGATTTTGACAAATACAGATAACATATCTACAATAGCACGCTCACCGAATCCTCGATACATTTGTTATTCGCGCGTCTGCCAACGAGAATCGAGAAATGACAAATTTTCCCGCTGAGATATATATGAGCGGGGTGGACATCGTTTGACGGTAAGCTGGTTCGCTTGGTCTCTCGCGGTCTTTCAGGGGTATGCAGAGTGGACGGGACTTGAAAAGGGAGACAAGACGCGCGAGCGAAATAATCCCATGGGAAAGGGATCGGTGAGCGGGTAAGGGCCGAGAATGATTTGTGAATATGCAAGCTCCAAGGAAATATATGTATAGAGATAAGCGAGAGAAAAAGAGAGATGATATTTCGGTCCAAGGGATGGAAAAAGAGACTCTCGAGGAATGGGGCACGGTCAAGATAGCATCGGCTCCCTGACTACCTAAAATACGGAAAATATTCGAGTGGACAGCTGCGAATTTATCGTCCACGACAGTTCTAAATTTTCCATCCTTTTGCCGTACACATATGCACACATGGAGGAAGGGTGGGAAATGTAGGCTTTTAAACCTCTTGTGTCTATGTAATGTGTTGGCTATCAGCAGATCTAGCTCTTTTGAGGACTACCTTTGAATCTTTTTCATACGAATTATCGATTTTGGATATAGGACAGTTCTCGCGTTTATATAAATATGCTTACGTTTATCCAAAAGTGATTTCAATGATAATTTTTGGGAAAATTAAAAAAATTCGATGACCCTGCAAAGTTTTATTTTGGAGAAAATGTGTATATGTGCGTAATAGAATGAACGTTTTTGAAATCTACGTATATGTATTCGGTATAGAACAATCGTTTGTCCATTCTCACATCATCTTGATCCTTGCAGATGGCGCTTTTTATTGTCGGTATTAATCATTTAGTTGCTTTAAGGCAATATTTTTGTCTAGACATTTGAAAAAATCGTTTTTTAAATGTCATCTTATTATTCTACAGACCTTTCTTAATATACGCCTATGAAAATTGTTTAATGATACTCATGAAATTAGCCGAGTTATAGAAATGATTCTTCGCGGAACTATGTTTTTCAAATCGGTCACCACAATATCTCGATAACCAATTGGCCGATCGAGCTCAGATTTGGCATATAGGCTTCGACATTGATAGCGGAATTCAGTCGAAATAATTTTTTTTTAAATATAATTCGAAGAATGGTCAGAAAAATAGGTAGAATTAATAATAAAAGTGTATGCCGTCGTTAAAAAAAAAATTCGCTTTAACTGGTACCAAACATCACAACACTCCTACAGATTAAACATTTTTCGGTTTTTTTTCCACATTCATACAACGTCCACAACACTGGTCACCAATTGGGGGCATTTTTCGCCCACCGTTGTACACAAACGTACAAGAGTACGTGATAATAATTTGTTTAAATATTTTTACATATTCTTGTAGGATCAATAAAAACGTGTAAAAAAATTCAGAAAGAAAATGAGAACTGTTTAACAATCACTTCTTACTAAAAATCACCTTCAAAACAGCACTCTGGATAACAATACTGTCTCAAATTTTGATAGCAGATTCGAATATGAACATATTCAACTTTATATCTGACAGTCGCTTGCAATCTGACTACTTTCGATTTTTGTGATTGGCGACCGCAATCAACATCGGTCAATTGAGTGAATCCCACGTTTATGTTTACGTTTAAACAATTTATATACATATACAATTATATACATGGTTGTTATATTGAAACTTCTGATAGTTGGAATGCAGGGAAAAGTAAAATAAAACATACGTTAAGCTATACAGCCCAATATTTTTGCCTCGTTTTCACCGCGTCTCTTCCCTTCCCAAGTACCCCCCCCCCCCGGAGGATTTTCGCTAAAATAATTTCCTTTTCCACCAATTTCACTAATAATCGCTGCCGTAAAAGGGTTTCCTGGAAGAAAATTTTCGCATTCTTGCAGTGCGTTTCTTGGGGCAAGGGTTAGTCAGAGCTTGTGAGGGGTCGGACGATTGAAAAAAAAAACTGCATTTATCGTTTCTTCGGAGAAGGTCTCGGACTTTTCTCGGGGCTACACTTGTTACCCCGTTTTCGCCAACCCGGAGTGGTCATTAGTCCCAAAAGGTGTTATAAAAGCCCGTGGCTTTTCGCATCTCGATAACCCTGCCGCCGTGTCGAGGCAGCTATAACGAAACTCTGTGCAATAAAGCCGTTAAGAAAACACACCGGAGGCCAAGGCGTGAGAACAGGCAGCGACCGATCGTAAAATGATAATTACCGGCAGTAAAGCTAAGTGATATTGAACTTGATGCCCGAGCAATCTCCCCAATGAGAAAGAAAGAGAGAGAGAGAGAGAGAGAGCGAGGGGGTAGTTCTTTTTGCTATAATATTGGAGATGAACAGAAGAATTCGCTGTAACACGCTCATTTTACTACGTGATCGCGGGAATTTTGCGAAAAAAAATCCACCATCTCTGAAAATTGCCAGATTAAACGTACTGCATCGTGGAGCTTGATACATCATGCGCGAATCCGATTGAGTGAAAAAGTAAAATATAACGTAGAATTCCTCAGACGAAATTACATTTCTATGGAATTTCCCATTTGCAAAAAATGGTCAGGGATTAAAATCTTGAAGGCTCGTCCATAATCTACTTTACATTTGCGCTGGACCCTTTCTAAGCGCAGTATAACAGGGATGATGGTGCGGCTAATACGGTAATGCATCGGGAATCCCTTCAGCGAGGCGAGAGAACGAGAGATAGAGAGAGGAAGAGAGAATCTCGTTGGCGTCCTAGTTTTCGCTATAGTCGCAAAGCTGGTTTAAGTAATTCCCGATAGCGGCGAGCTACTGTAGGAAGAATGAGCGAGGGAGAGAGAGAGAGAGAGATGGAAAGAACGAAAGGGTTTCCAAGCTTTCCCCATTTTCTCTCTCCAGCTCGTGAATAAGGGGTGAAGAGGAACAAACTCCGAAAATCCTACGCATTTAGCGTGAGTGGCCTCGACGGTAATAATCGAGGATTTTAGAATGAAAACTCGTTAACGTGCTGTAACGGCTGATGCTTCTATTTGACATAACAAGTAACAGGAATTTTGATTTAAAAATCAATCTGGAAGTATATTCTCATATTATTTCTGAATTATGTACGGAATCACTGACGAAAACGAATAAACACTACGTGTTGTAATAATCCAATGGTAATAATAAATACGAAATGAATAGTCTATTATTTTATTTTGTTAAATACTCTATATTATTCTTTATTATTTTTCCTGTATTCTAGCGTATACACTTGCGGGTTTTTACGTATTACCCTTCCGAATTGAACCCTTTTCCTATCACTCCCTACCCGCACTTTGTTAATCTAACCGAACGTTCCTTCGCATCCACAGTCGACTTAAGCTACTCTATACCGCATTTGCCGAGGAGTACGGGGAAACTGTGGAAAACCCGAACCAGTATAGACGGTCGCGTATTATTCCGATTCTCTGATGCACATACTTCCACCCAAGTATCTACACCAAGGTATCAGAAGTATTGGCCTTCCGCTTACTGGTTGATGCGCCAGTCAGTGCACGGATAAGCGGTCACCGCTCCAAGTATTGGCCATGAGCAACGCTGTTTAACTCGCAGTACCGTCGGAGTCAAACCCCGACCGCACCACTACCAGTGTCGATTATCCATACTTTATTATTTTATCTTCCTAAAAACTCTATATTATTTTGATATTCTATTTTTAAAAAAAGTTATATATTAAAAGTACAAATGACTTAATACTCTATGTTTATCTGTATCATTTTATTTTACTAAATACTATCAAATTACTTTATTATTAATAATAATAAATACGTATGAGGATAGAAAATTGATACTTTATTTTCCAAATGTGCGTATACGATCTGAGAAACCTCGGCAAAATTGGGTGCAAATGATTATTTACAATAGTTTACTCCCTTGCGGGCTTTTATGACTCCATCTCTTTCACGTTTCTCCAACAATTTATACATATAAAACAATTGCGTGACTGACTGACTGACATATAAACAACGCACAGCCTAAACCGATGAAGAAATTTGACATTCGGAAGATATGTTCCTTAGAAGGTGTAGAGGTGCACTAAGATAGGATTTTTCAAAAATCAACTCTCAAGAGGGTGTAATGGGGTATAAAAGTTTGTATGGAAAATTGTATTCCTTGAGTGCATCAACTGAAACTTGGTATAAATGTTCTTTAAAACAAATAATAAAACGCATATTTTAGCATGTTTTTTAAACAACCCCTAATTAGCGGTTCGATTTATGTGGGCTGCGCGAGAGTATGGAGTACCCAAAACTTGAATGTGCTTGCCGAAGACCATAAATCATACAATTTCGTCTACAGAACTATATTGCAAAGCCATATAGTTCTGTAGACAACAATGACATTGTGTGATACTGGAGCTGAAGTTTGCTTCTTTTATACTACTTTTTCATCAACTACCAACCCTTAGCCCAGTCAGGCAATCTACAACCGTGCCTGAGAAATATGACACTCTACCTTCTTTCTTTATTTCTTACTTTTTTTCTCTCTCTTTGTTTATCCCATCTCTGGATCAAATCCTAAAGTCCACACGGACGAAGTGGCGGGCAAAACCTAGTTGTCACTATTTCGAGTTCCTCAGAGATCCTCCGGCGTGCTGGTAAACTTTTGCTGGTACAAGTATCTTTGTTTTACTGAATTCCATGTAGGTGAATGAAATTTTAATTTCGATGACTTGCAGTGTATCACTTCTTCCTATGCAAGGACGAACCTGGGGGCTTGCCTTGGAATATTTGGGGCGAGAAGTATTCGATATTCGATGTGGCCTATCGACACCTCGATGTCGAGAGTTTGTAAGGGAAATGGATACATAGTTGGTGAAAGGAAAGTGCAAGGGAGCGAGAAAGACAGAGAGAGAGAGAGAGAGAGAGAGAGGGTAAGTGAATATAAGCCACACGTGTTCTCAGTTTGGAATCAAACGCAAATCGGTCTTCGTCACCGTCCAAACTTTTCGGCCATCGGTCCACGCCCGCGGCGGTTTTTTTTTCGTGGCTTCGAGGGCGACACACGTGTCTGCGGGAGGCGCACCAGCTTGCGAGATCTTTACTCGCCGAGACGAGAGCCGGCTCGAGTTTCCGGATGAGGCGCATAGATGATGGACAAGAGGGAAGAGAAGGAGGAGGAACATCGATCTGAAATTTGCCTTCGACTTTTAGCCGATCAGGGGCGGATTTTCCTACAAGCCGAATACGGCCAGCCCCACAGCGATGAATTTAGAGAGTTGGTGTTCATTGTCGAAAAATCTGTTCATAACTTCCGGCCCAGCAACGCCAGAGTCATCGAAGCGAGCTTATGGGAAACGAAGGAAGAAATGTGGGGCTCATTTTCCATACGTTTCTCGTCGCTCTATTTGAGAGCTATTCGGCAAAAAAACACGCGTGAGCAACACCAAGCGAAGATTCGGGGGATCTGCTCTGGCGCATTGAAGAATTTGAGCGATGTGTGCACGTCACACAATAGCAGGAGAGAGATTGCGAGGAGCGCACACAGGTAACACCATGATGTCGAAAGGTAATTAGCTATCGCATTGCCTAGCTGCCTACCCCGAGTCAACGTGACTACGTTTGCCTTGCCTGCTAGCTCTGTGGATCCACTTTCAGACATGCAATTACGCCTGATGGGAATGGAAGGCCCGACTGCCCCTTTCACCTCGTCCCTTCACTTATTTCATCCCTTCTTCTTCGTCTTCTTCTTACGTTACTTCTTCCTTCTCTGTTTTCTTCGGCGAGTTGTTCTCTCACGTGTAACTCGTATGTGGGATGAGGCAAGACGTTGAGGATGCGGAGGAAAGAGAAGGGCTCTACGTCGGAAGGAGCTCGCGAAATATTTGCCTCAACTCGTTTCACCGAAACCCACGAAACGTTTTTCGTAGTCATATGCATACGGTCTCCGGTATTATATTACTCATGCCACGGCGACGTATATTAACTCATCGCGCTCGGTCGTACTTGCCGTTGCGACCAAGTTTCCACTTGGGAAATGGAAAAGTCCAACAAACGATGTGGAAATACGGAACCGGGGGAGAATCACTTTGACAGATGGTACATTGCATTTGAATAGAAGTCTGTAGGAATGTTGAGTTTCGTCACAACGGCCTCTCCTCCTGTCACTGATTTGTCATGCTTTGGTTGCAAAATCCAAAATAATTCGTCGTAATATTGTCCAATAGTGATGATTATCGGTGTTGCTGTCATTCGATAAACGAAAAATAGATTCGTACACTTTTTCGAAACAGCCCTATTCCGATGTATAGTTCAAAACACACCTGAAGCCCAACAAGCCCGACGAAAAAACGAATCTAAAATGTTTCACAGCCAGAGCTCTCCACCGTTACTCAAGGCTCTCAAAGACCGAGGTAAGCTCGAAAGAATAAATTTCACGTATTACGTGAGGAAAGAAAAAACATTGTGAATTGCGACAATGAGTAGAGAACGAAGGGCGCGCGAAGCTTACGCGAGTGACAGAGCGATTTTCCAAGATTGGAGGATAATGGAAAAAAAAGGAAAACAATCGCATACACTGTTTTGTCAAGCACGATGATGTCCACAACCCCCTCTTGTACTTCGAATGCGATGAAATCTACCCTCGGGAGTCGCTTGGTGAGGAGGTGTTTAGGGGGAGGAACACAGGGGGAGGTTGGACAATATTCTCGTCGTAATCTCCGCGCGACTCCTTTCGAGAGTTAAATACGTTACACGAGAGAAAAGAGAAAGATAGAGGGTGAAAGAGGGGGGGGGAGGACCAGGGAGAGAGGGTGTCTCTTTCTTTTGTCTCTGGCCACCTCGACTCCTCTGGTCTCCACGCTCGCTGGCTCTCGCCGTCTATCCTCGGAAAAATTTATAGCTCGAGAGAAAAAAAGAAGATAAAGGAAGGAGAGGGAAGATGCAGAGGGTTCTCGTAGGCGAAAAAGTACAAGAAGAAAAGTGGACGAGGGAAAGACGGAGAGAGAGAGAGAAGTAGATGAGTGTCTCTCACCCTTGAGCTGGGGTGAGGGACACGAGCCACCGATGTTCTCTCAATCTCTCTCGCTCTCCCTTCGTCCCTGTCGTGTTTTTATCTACTTTCTTTCTCCTTCTAATCCCCCCGACATCGCAAATCTTGCCCTCCTCCTTCTCTCGTGTACCCGGCATCGGGAAAACGAAGAATGAAAGTGACGAAGGGGCCCAGGAGTGAGGGGGGAAGGGTACAGTTGTTCGGAGAGGTCGAAGGGTCAAACTTCTTGTAAACCATAAAGAGGATTCCCAGTCATTAGATCGTTTTGCCGGAGGCTTGATGGTACACGCACACACACACACACCGAAGCTTTTTCACGTCACGTTACGCTCGCGCGTTTCAGGGACCAGCGATTTTCCAACGAGTCAAAAGCAACCCCTGACGAGTACGAAGGTCTCATCTTTTCTTTTCGCATAAATCGCCAAATACCCGGACCCCCTGCGCACCTCGAATAATACCCCCTACTCTCTACTCCCCCTCCCGTCCATACCCCTAAGAGGATTATTTCCTCGTTTTCGTATACGCGGTGTCGTTCGTCGCTACGGAGGAACGAAATTCACCGCACTGGACAGTGATACGTCTTCTCGAGAAATATATGTATACCATAATGTGGTTGGAAAATGGAGAATTAGCGAGGGCCTCACAGGTGGTGGCCTAAGAGAAAGGCGGCGGATGAATTGTCAAAACTTTTCGGTCCACCAGATGGCATTATACGAGATGCACCGGTGGACCATCGTTCAGCTCTCCGTTCGCAACTGTCGCACTTTTGCTATGTTCTCAGAATAATTGCATACGGTATGAAGGCACATCGACGTTGGGAAAAAAAATTCTTCCCGAGAAATGCAAAGAAAAATTGCAGTCGAGTGTGTCTCGAAAGATACATCGACGGAGGGCTCGTTGTTACGGAGTATGCATCAAAGTATGTTTCCGGTTGGATAATAATTATTTGATTAAAATAATGAAACTTGATCACTGTAAAATATTAAACTTGATCACTGTAAAAAAAGGTTGCGAATTCGTCTATCGTTTATTAAGGACTTGCTAGTGGTAATTTTTTAAATCGTCGATTTTTGGTTTTCGACGTTATTCTCAGAATATAAAATTTAAAAAATATTCTCGGAACATTTCAAATCGATCCATTCGAAAAGTCATTTCAAGTCGCTTTTCTCAAAAGGACTTTTTCAAAATTGGTGATCACGGTATCTAAAAAATCACTGCACCGATCAACTTGCAATTTTACAAGCTTCTTTTTCATATAAAAAACCGCTGCTTGAAGGAAGGATTTTTTTTTATTAACGAAAATAAAGTGTTTTTTTCACCGAAAATCGATACTTCGACTTTGGACGGCCACCATTAAAAAATAATCAATATATCATTAAATCCTTCATCCAAGCGCTAGATAATATTATGCAAAAATTAAACTCGTTTGATTTTTTTTTATTTCGGATGATCTGTTCCCGAACGAAAGTCGTCTGCACAAGCAGCGGTCTGCACAAAGCATTATATCTACCGCATTAATAAATATTTTTTAATACAAAAATTATAAAAGATACTTGAAAGCAAAATTCCTCTTTTTTCCGGTCACGAGCTAGGTGTAACGCCTTAGACTACAGTATCTTTCAAACATTGATAACCATTCATATTCGACACGTAACATCTTTCGAGGCGTTGTCGAAAGTATGGCGGAACCTTGTAGAATTAAAAACCGATTTGCGTGTTTTCTTTTCGAATATAATTATTTCAGATTCTTGAACTAAAGAATTACAAGAATAGGGATAAAAGCTTGTCGAGAGAGTAAGGGTTTCAAGGGTTGCTAGTGGCTATGGAAGGTCGAGAAAAAGATCGAAGAAAAAACTCCGTGAGAATTAATTCACATTTTTAAAATAAATACCAACCGGCAGTTATCAATGCCACCAATATCTCGTTCGGAGTCTGCAAGGAAAAGCGAGAAATAAAAATCATCCTGCATTCTATGGATGGTGCTCGGGGCAGGGGTCGCTTTTAATTGAGCTTTTTCAGCAGCTTCGTGTGCTCAATGTATTATGTACGAGTAGCAAGCTCTTGGTGCTTGCGGTCGGACGTGACCTGGAGAAAAGTATTAATTAAGAGCATTGGGCACCCCGCCGATTTTGCAGCATGAGCCGCTGACTCGATTAAACGTTGGCCACCCACTGGATTTTTTCTCATAGCTCGGAATAACCGAGTTTAGCGTCGGTATGCACGTATAAACTTTGCCAATTTTCACAAGATTGGAAACTTCAAAAGGATGTTAAGTTTCTTCGAAAAAAAAAAACGAAACATTGAATCGTCAATTTTTATCAGCAATTTAATATTTATTTAAAGCTGAAAAAAGTAAAATACATTAAATATGCAATTTTTTCATCATCAGGGCAAAGAAAATGTTCATCTTCAAAGAGCTTTTTTAAGGTAGAGCCGGGATTTTTACGGGCGCAGCGAATGTAAAATCTTTTCCAAAATTGCGGCAGGTAAGTTGTGCAGTCCGTTGGAACGATCTGAGAAAAACAGAAGGGGAGAGGGAGAATCGTGATTTCGTGAGGTACAAGGTCATATATCACCCCAGTGGTGGTTCTTGGCCTCTCGAGCTCTTCGCAGCCGGAGCAATTGAGTTAGGAAGGAAGGAACCAGTTCGGCAAACACTTCTCTCTCTCTCTCTCTCTCTCTCATTGAGCTCTCATCCGCTGCTCCTTCTCCGCACTGGAGGCTGGACGAAATTTATAGGCTTAAAAAAAGTCCAAGAGGGTCTCCCACTTTATCTGTAATGTACTGATCTTTCCTCCGTCGAGATGTCAGAGTGAGAGAGAGAAAGAGAGAGCCAGAGAGACAGAGAGAGAGAGAGAGAGAGAGAGAGAGTGGAAAGACTCTTCGGCCCTATTCCAGGCTACCCAACCCCATGCACGTGGCTTTTCCTACAATCTGGATGGAAGAAGCGCACCCTCGACGAGAATGCAACGATTTCCCCTTGGCTCACTTCAACCTACAGCCCTCACATCCTCTGTGTATACACACGCAGAGCTCATAATTTATATCGACTCCTTGACAAAGAGAATTACGATTTATTTGCATCTATATATACGTATTTCAAAACTAGCTTTTGCCCGCTACTTCGTCCGCGTGGACTTTAGGATTTGATCCAGAGAGGAGATAAACGACGTGCAAAAAAAGTAAGAAGTAAGGTTGGTAATTAATGAAATAGTTAAAAGTGCTAACCTTCAACTCCATTATCATACAATGTTATTGTTGTCTACAAAACTATACGGCTTTACAATATAGTTCTTTACACAACATTGTATGATTTATGGTCTTCGGCAAGCACATTCAAGTTTTGGGAATTCGATACTCTCGAACAGCCCACATATAATTGACCATGCGAGAAGTTAATCCTTTCTTAGTGCACCTCTACGCTCTTTAAGGAACATATCTTCCGATTTACATTGAGACAAAAGCAGGGAATTCGACATTCCCATAGAATCTTCAACACCCCGTTACACCCGAAATTAGGGGTTGTTTAAAAAAAATCAATATGCTTTTTATTATTTGTTTTGAATAATATTTATACCCAGTGTCAAGTTGATATACGCAAGGAATACAATTTTCCATACAAACTTTCACACCCCATTTCACCCCTTTAGGAGGTGATTATCCAAAAATCCTTTCTTGATGCACCTCACAACCTTGTAAGTAACACATCTTTCGAATTTCACATTTCTATCTTCAATGTTTAGGCTGTGCGTTGTCTATATGGCAATCAGTCATTCAGTCAGTGACTCAGTCAGTCGCGGAACTATTTTGTATGTATAGATGGACTGTGCGATGGTGACCTCTAGTCTTCAAGCTTTCGCGATATCCCAGCGAGGATTTACTTTTGCAAAGCTATCCGACGTCGAATTTCGATGGTTCACCTACGGCGATAGGATATCTACTCCGATGAGAACTTGCAGCTTGAACTTACTCACGAACATTTCTGTGGTATGCTGCTTACAAAAAAGAATCGGAAAGCTCTATAGAGAAAGAAAAGAAGCTTGAAATTTGGTAGTCTGGTATTTACGCGCATAATAGCACCATTGAGTCGAAACTTAATTACTTTTGAGAAGTTTCCGGATCAATCGGTTGTTAACTTAACAAGAGTCAGCTAAAAACCAATAATCATCGATACATGACATGTCAAATTTTAGAATGGTATCGATACTTAATAACTGCGGATAAAACTTTGACAAATTCCAGATCGAACTTATAATACTTCAACTTAATACTGGTAATACTTAAATTTGCATATTTCAACGTGATACTTGTAATACTTAAACTTGCATATTTCAACGTAATACTTGTACTATTTATGGTTGCATAATGAAACGTAATACTTGTAATACTTAAACTTAATACTTGTGACAGTTAAACTAGCATACTTAAACTTAAATTTCCATACTTAAACTTAAACTTGCATACATAAACTTAATACTTCTAATACTTAAACGAAATACTTAAGCTTGCATGCTCAAACTTAATACTTCTAATACTTAAACTTGCATAATTAATCTTGTAATACTTAAATTTTCAATACTATAGATCAATCCTTGAAAAAATTTCGAATAGTATCAGTCCTTGATGAGTGATCAAACTTTGTGAAATCAAAAGACCTGTTTTGAATTGTCTTCCGAAACTAATGGCTTGACAGTAACCTCAATAATTTTACTTTACTGTACTCATTAAATGCTATTTTTCCGAATTATATCAGATATATCAACCAAAGAGTTAATAGGACAGAAGCAGGGTAATTATAAGAATTCCTAGTGGCTACGCTACGGAACCCTAACAAAGCAAATACAAGTTTGTGTCACGACACCCGGCAAACTATTGTGGTATTCCTATAGCTGACACCATTGAGCGATGACGGAGGCTAGCAAACTTGATCCGTTTACTTCCGACGCGAAGATGCAATGACAACGTGGGGTGGAAGGGTGAGAAAGAGACAGAGGAAGTGAGAGAAAGAGGGAACAAGAGAGAGAGAGAGAGAGAGTTGATTCGACATGCTTTACCTAACGCACCCTTCAATTAGAAACCCGTATGTTCCAGCTGGAAGGCAGGAATGTAATCGGGTAGACTATGGGAGGAAGGAAGGGCTGCAAAGCCCACATATCCACAGAAATCCACCTCCCCACATGCAATACGACGAAGACTCGCCCGCACGTGGATATTTGCCTAAGTGATTGCTCGCGCTCGCCTTGAGTCAAATACAAGGACACGCGTATGTATATGTACAACCGGGTCCGAATAAGTCCGAAACGCCGCTGGGAAACATTCGTATCGTGAGTCAGGCTGAATGATGTAAAAAGAAAACGGTACAGCGAGCTTCGTGGTGGGAGTAAGGGGGAAAAAGACCGGAGATCCAAGCTATCCATCTCCCATCGCCTTGGCAAATAACTTTCTGCTACATATAGTCCCTTCAAGTTCGAGATATGCGGATGCCTTCGTTCGAAACTTTCCAGTTTTCTGCAGCAAATACTTCCATTTCGTCTTTGCCATTTCTTTTCGTTGCTCCAACCGTTCTTTTTCCCCTATTTTTCTCGTAGACGAAGCTCTGTTTTCGTGCAATAAATTTTACAGTGAATTGCCGGCCACTTGAATATTTGATGTATTCCATTTTTTTTTTAAAGAGCTGGAAGATATCTTTACCTTCACTTCAATAGAGCTAAGTTCTAATTAGAAGATTGATAATGCAACGATCGTATCATTGAACTGTTAATTAGTTTTTCTAAGATTTTTTTCAATTATTCTGAGATATTTTTAACTAAGATTCCTTCGAATTCTGATCATGGAGGACAGTCAAGGTTGAAAACCCAGAAACAGGGTGAAGGAGACTTCGCGAATGGCATCCGCGGATAAGCCCGTTATCGATTTGCTTTATGTCGTTCCTATTATTTATTATAATCTCGCATTTATATTCAAACTCGAGGAAATCTTATTCCGATCTTTCTGTCCATATATCGAGAAGTAATTCTATGCGTATACGAGTTCTTCGGGGTACCCTCGCTTCCGGTGTTTTGAATCCCGGGTTTCGCTGACTTCCCAAACTACGGAAGACGAAGGAAGGACAAAAAATACGCGCAACGAGATTTCTGAGACGCTGCTCTTTTTTCATAGTAGCTAGACAAGTTTCCTAGACACTGATATTTCCGTAACATTCAAAGCGAGCTCGAAGAATTTTCAAATCGTAAATAACTCGCTACAGTTTGACATGTCGCGATATTATTTGCAGATCGTACCATATCGACAGAAATAATAAAGACCCTGCCGTAGTTTTTCCCTTTGATCATTGATCAATCCTTTGATATACTTCTGCATGTTGCATTATTGAATTTTGTCTTCTACGTGATGCACTATCTGAATAAGCAAAAAATTGAAATCGAACAGAGACCGAAAGTGATTAAGGTTATCAATGACTTTTGCTTCAATTTACCATACGACAATAGAAAATCAGTTCCATAAATGCCATGTGATGACAACTAAAAGAGCCGAAGTCGTTAATCCATTAGTGCTTCCCTAATCAACATGCTACTCAAAGACTTTAGCGGACAACTGTATGGCAAAGTGTGCCGGAAGGGGTAGCAAGATCTTTCTTCACTTCAGACCAATGCTAATGAAAGCACATGGTAAGATACTGCGGATCATCATCAAAGACGATTCGTCAGTAGATGCGAAACGCATCCATTGGTTAGTTCGGTAAGAGCTTTTCGAGAAATTTCCACCCCTATCTCTGCGGTTCGTCCGACTCTCGCGGTTTAACCGTAAACTTCGCGCAGCCCCTCACAAGAATACTTGCCCCAAGACGCTGATGTCCGCTACTTAAACTTGACCTGCAAACCCCTCACTTGTTCAACATAGTTCTTATCGCGAATGGTCCGCGGCTCGGGACGAGACTCTCGTGCAGTCATCTCCTCTTCGTTTCGCCGCGAGGAAGAGCTGGATAGCCAAGAATGAACCATCGACCAAACTCTTGACTGAACTCCAACTGACGGAGAGGAAGAGAGAGAGAGAGAGAGAGAGAGAGAGAGAGAGAGAGAAAGAGAGAGGGAGGGAGGGAGGGAGAGAGAGAGAGACAGAGAAAGACCAACCACAAGATTCCTTTGAGTAAATTTTCTCGGGATGGCTCGGAAATACCAAGAAACGTCACTACCACCATCGAATCTTTCCATGTAGTTATCCGTCGACTTTCCCTTCCCGCGATCTTCACCGTCCTCATTGTCCTCTCCAGTCTCTCACGCCGGAAAGGTCCGCCTAGTTGCACCGTACGAACTGTAACCGAATGTGACTCTTTGGGAACCTTCGCGACCACGTTTCCGCAAGACTCGGAACCTCATCTCGAAACTTTCTAGCTGATGATCGAAGCAGCCTGTATCTAGGGCGCCACCGCATCCACGATAACACCTCTTCCGGCGCGACGACTTTTCCAGGACCACGGAAAGAGAAAAGCACCAGGATGGTCAGCACATGATTTCGAAAATAAGTTATTTGTACATCGATAATGAACAATGCAGTGTGAATCCAATTGTGCATCAACTTGAGGAGTGACTCAAAATGGACACTATCATGCATTACCTTGGAAGCGGATAATGCCACACGGAGGCATCTTCTATTTTTTGAATAATGCATAGTGCCCATATGTCACATCGCCCATGTAATGCATAACGGTATGGAATTTTCCTACTACTTGCAATAAATTTGATGCATCCCGTGCAGAAATTTCTTAGGGATACCTAAGTTCCGATCGGATCCCGATCGGGAAATGATACGGATTCCCTAAAAGGGGTATTCTCATCGGAATCCAAATAGCGCCCACTACGTAGCACAAGGCGGAGACGTGGTAGCAAGAATTTCAAATACGTGTTCAATACATTTTTCTTAGCAAATTAAATACATATTTTCTTAGTTGGAATGATCGACATTTAATTAAAATATAACTACTCAGAATAAATAACCTATATCATTTTTCTCCAGGAAATATAAGTCTTTCAAGGTCTATATATTTTTTTTCGAAATTTTTTATTAAATGTAAAGAACTTTGTTCGAAATTCTGTCATTGAAATATATAGATTTTGATAGTTATACCGTGGCACGTATTTTTACCTAATCTTTTTCAGATCCTTGAATAAGTGATTTCAGAAAACGTCCAGCGTCTCCAGCGGATACGGATCGGTATCTCCTGGTGATTTTTATGTTCATCCCTGGGATCCGATTCGACATCGAACTTGATCTTGTCCTAGAAGTTCGGGATTCTAACCTGGATTCCCAAACAAAGTTTCTATTTGAATGTTGACTAGACTAGAGTACATTTCGTTCCCGGATCCGATCCTATATCCAACTAGATCCTGATTGAGAAACCAAAATCTTAGTCCGAATCGGACTGTATCCATGACAAAATTTCTGCGCGGGATACAAAGATTAGGTTTTCACACGTTCCATCACCAATGTTATGCACAGTGGATCGCTACCGACCCGTTCATTAGGTCAATAAAGTGAAGTGGAACACCTCCAATGTAATGGAGAATGCATCGTCAGAATAATGCATTTTTCACCGAGATAACGAAAGATGTTACGGTCTGGTTTGGTGAGGAAATAACCCCGAGATATATACGGAAGGTACACGAGGCTCAACGATGAAAATCGTTTGGGGAAAGCTCGTACAGCGAGGACGACACGGCACAAGGGACAAGGCGCATGAGGGATCTTTGGCGCATCTGCTTCGTGCGGTATAGGGCTGTAGGGCTGTACACGCGATAGGGAGCCGATTACTTATGCGAGCCGCGCGTCCTTTCCCCTCTGCACAGAAGCTTCGAGTCGCGCCGTTACCCAGAGAGGTGGCCAGCTCGCCACACGACGCGGAGCGAGAAACTGGGAGAGAAAGAGAGGGAGAAGACTTCTGAGGACACCAAGTTAACGCGAACATATAAATTAGCGGACATCTTAGCAGGCCGCTTGCAACTTAGTCACGTAGCGGGTTTAAACTTGACAAGAGAGGATTCTCAGCAATGGCGAGAGAGAGAGAGAGAGAGAGAGAGAGAGAGAGAGAGAGAGAGAGAGAGAGGAAGGTAGGCAAGGGTAAGAGAACGCGAAGGGTGATTCTGTGTACAGGGCTCGGGGAAAGGTACAGAGTGAAACATGTACAAAGGGGAACATGTGCAGACAGCAACCACCAACACCATAAAGACTGGCAAAACTCACTTGCTACAAAGAAGCAATCATGATCTCATTCCTAACCGGAGAAAGCAACCTACCAAATGCGCAACGGGCGTCCGACGGAATATGCAGACTTTGAGAAAAGATTTGGAATTTCTTCCACCCGACCTGATGTAATAAATTATTTCCAAGTACAACCACCTCCATTACTTCTATGACTACTAGCAAGCAAAGCTATTTTATGGTCATTGTGTCATGGTAGTCATAGCATGATGCGGTAGTGACTCTGGTAGTTACTTTGAACCACGATTGATGCAATGTTGGAGAACCACATACCTTCACAAAGAGAGATAGCAACCGCCTTTTTTTATCTGAGCGTCTTTGAACAGCGTAAGGACAGAATAGTCCATTGACAGGTGTGTGTGTACGTGGGAAACGGATTTAAGGAAAATGAAGTTTTGCGTCCATGCAATGCAATGAAAACTAATTTATCTTTAACGTTCGGGTTCGGGTTCGTTTTGGAGGTTTTTGTTATGAACATCCCCAGGCCTATTTTAAGATTCTCATTTGAAGATCTAGAATCGAAATATGAAAAAAAAATTTGGTATAATAATAAAAACAAGAAAAAAAAATTACAATAAAGAAATTCCGTTGTGTTCCAAGAAATAAACTTCAACACTATATTTTAAGGGCATATCATATTAAGGATTTTATCTTCTATATATTTTAAAAAAAACCCTCACTGTGCACGTAAAAAATCTACTTTTCATATAGTTTGATACATGCTCATAACCTCATGATAGGAAAAAAAAATGAAAAATTGTTTTGGCCAATGATAAAGGCTATCGGAACTGTTTAACACTAAATGACTGATTGTGAGTACTGAAGAGCTAGCTGTCTTATGAATGTTGAAGGATATCGCGTGGTACTGCCTTTATGAAAACGCATTATCTTCGTTTCCACTTGATGTATCCCGGTGAAACATAGTGCAAGGAAATTCTGGAAGTGTTTATTTTCACATACTAAAGATTCAAGAAAAATTCACGCCTACTTCGTGTTTACTAGTTGTTTTCACGTCTACTTCGCTCGAACAGATAGACAGACAGACAAAATTTCAAAATATGATGGATATCCTTCAAAAATATTATTCTAACCCTACCCCCTAAAAAACTGTATGGAGAGGCACTCCAATCCCATAACACTAGTAAGAGCAGTTTCCAAGAAAGTGTGATTCGCTGTATCTGTCTGTCCATAGGATGCATTTCGACAGGACCTCGTCGTATACTGGGATCACACCATCCGAGTAAGCTGCATACATTTACATACAAGTACAACGCCTCTACAGAGAGGGACATAGGAATTTTCGATTTATGGGCTCCCAAAGGACTGCGGAGCACACCGGTGCCAAGCCCAAAGTTAAGGACAGCGGAGAAGGCGAAAGGGCCGTAAGTCTCTCGTTCAGGTTCTAGTATTCTAGAGTCCCGAGGGTCATTCTCGCGCGGTATGGTCAGAGTGATAGGGTCATCCGATTAGAAACACGATATTTTGCGGTCTGAAACAGCATCTGCGTCATTCTCATTGATCAACGAGGCATGCCTGGGGTTGTCCCAAATTTTGAGGCTCCCACATATTTGGGCTTCTTTGTGAGCAGCCTGCACAAAATGGCTGTAGAACGAAATAATTTTGTCCTGATGCGTAGATCGAACGTGTATCAAAATTAGAAGTTTAAGGGCTCAAATCCTTCTGTTTCGTCGAAGAACACGGTAATGGAATTTTCCAATATACGAGAACGACTATGAAGTTAGTCTAGAATCTCCAGCCCTTTGACTTTGACTCTAGGAAGTGCGTTCCCCTGAGATATCTCGTGCAGCCGTCGCATGTCGACCGAGAGAATCCCCCCTCCCCTCTCTTCATTCTCCATAGGGAAGGTCGTCATCACGGTAATTGCATGGTAGCGCACCAGTGATTAATGCCGCTTGTTATTAGGATAAGACGAGCGAGGACGTTCTCAAGATGGGTGTACGTCAAAGGGTTTCCTCCCGTAGCCAAGCGCATCCCTTTCTCACATACTACACGCATCTTCGTACACTCGCGCAAAACTACTAGCAACCTCGTGTGGGCCTCGATACATCGCTTGTTTCACGAAAGATCGACCAGACTCTGTGATAAGTCATCGCTTCGCTTTTCGCCCCCTTGCGGTGGTTGCCATGTAAAGAAAAAGGCAAAAAATATTGAACTTTTCGAAACCCCTTCGTGTCACGGAGACGAGAGTGACTCGCGAGAAGGGTAAGGGAGAGAGATATGCGAAGAAATTGGGAGGGAGACTTACGCCACTGAAATACCGAGACGAGAGAACACAGTCTTGTTCCCCGTACACTGTTTTCTTATAATTAATGAGGCTTTCGCCGTTGGCTTATGGTGATCCTGAATGGACCTGGGTCTAACGCCTCAAGGAACGAAAGGGTTCGCTTGCGCGGAACTTCCGAAATTCGGGTCTAGCGGTCTCAGCTGAATCTTGGTGTAACGTCGGGTCTGTCACGCTCGGAAAGTCATCTCTACGTTTGGCACATTCGGGAAATAAGTGAGGGAACTGAAGTTAAAGTCAAGTGTTGAAGGAATCGTTGGCTATCAGCTGGAAAGCAAAGAAATTTGAAAAATTTCGGACTTTTCGCTGGTAGAAAACGTTGTTTCCTTTTCAACTTTCGGGTTATCAGGCAATTTCATTCCTTTGCACGAACGACGTATTTTGGTGGAATGGTTTAGAAAAAATTGTGCCAGTTGGAAATCGCTTGCCGCTTTTATATCACTTCACTTCGCGCACAAGGCTTCTCCCGTGGGGGAACACCGTTGAAAAACTGACTCGTTCATTGGAGAGCCTTTGTGAGCGAAATGCCATGATGTAGCAATGTGCAAGTTTCTAATTCGCATGGTTTTTGGTGGTAGGCGGGAATTTGGAAGAGCTATACATTCTCTTCGCCTTGAACAATCAATGTATTTGCAGTTTCGTGATCGCACATTTCGTCCAACAATTTTTTTTTTTCAGTACAGCTACACACAATTGCCCAAAAAAGCTTGAATTCCTAATTTCTGGAGTTGGCACGGTTTTTTTTTTGCTCGACCCCGTCCTCGATCATACCCTTCTACGCGTGAAGGACAGAAATCCTGGGACGGAGATGAATGCCCGGACGATCGAATCTCGTCGATCTCGGCTTTCGTCGGCTAGTCACTGGCCGAAACTCCCGAGGCAGCTTGAGAGCGCGCGTGATTGGATTTAATTATGTCTGGAATTTGGCGCTAATTAAGTTCGATCGAACGAATTCGCCGCGCGTTTGTTATACCGAGCTCCATCCGTTGCGCTGTTACGAGACGTGGAATATTTTGCGAAATAACGGTGGCTGAGCTATCGGAAAGGACACATAACGTTAGTGAAATTAACCGTCGCCCATTGGCTGGCCCAATAATTGAACGGACAGGAAAAGGCAGCGAACCGTAAAAAAAGCCTCCCACCGTAGTGGTGGAAAGGGGATTCATTTTTAAATAATTAGATGGGACATTGCGCTTTCCACATTCGTACACAATGACCTGCCTAGTTTACCATTGGAGGTAAGATCCTGACCGGAAAATATGGGTGAATTCGTAAAAAGAGTATGATGTTGAAGTTTGCATCGTCGGAACGCAACGAAATTTTTTTTTCCTTCATTTCTTTGTTTTCATTAATAACGAAAATATTTTTATACCAATTTTTGTAGACTTTTAATGAGGATCATAAAAAACGTTGAAGTGATTTTCCAGCCCATAACTGCCAAAAAAAAATATTCTGGCAATCCACAAAAATTAATTTTCGTTGTGTTCCAAAGATGAAAGCTTCAGCGTCATCATTTTTTTCAAAATGTCCGTTAAGTAAGACTTCGAGGGTGCGAAGAGCGGTATAAACTATCACTCTTACCGGTTTATAATTATGAGACCCATATTGTTAGACATAGGACCTTACGCCAATGACTTTCTCGAAGCAGAGGCGAGCCAGTGCCATAGTCAGCCTGCTTATTGTAATTATCCCTTCGAAGTATAGCAGCAGCAGTAGCACCGAGAAACCCTTCCTTAGTCCAAGCAGCTTGCCAACCCCCTTTAGCACCACACGCTCGAGGCTCGATTGTTCTTGCTCGCATGCTGGCCCCGAGTACTCAGCCCACAATCCGAAAAGCACGAGAACAGAAGCACCAACGAGCAGAAGGTTCCTGCCGTAGTACTCCATCTCTCTCTCTCTCTCTCTCTCTCTCTCTCTCTCTCTCTCTCTCCCTCTCCTGCTTCCTCTCTCGTGTCTTACATACACCAGCAACGTCCATGAAATTAAGCGTACCAGAGACCAGAAGCCATGTTTCTCATCGCCCAAAACCATCCTCATCCCTCCTCCCCCTCTCCCTCTAGCCCTTTCTCCCTCTCTCTTCTTACCGTGCAGGACGAGCCTGCTTCCGTCAAGATTCTCCTAAACTGAACCACCCCAACGCCATCCCGCCATGGCGTCGACGACCTTAATTTCGCGAAGATAATTGCCAGCCCCATCTCAACCCTGTATCCCCGGGAAGAAAGCCTGGAACGCTATGCGAAAAAGGCTTTTCATCGATAATTCCATCGAGTGAACGTAAACTAAATTGCATTCTTCCCTAAAGTCCTCGTCATTCTCGTCAATTATATACCGTGCGACCGAGCCCCCAAAGGGACCCGAACAACCGAAAGGAAATTAACGACTACGAGCCTCGAATCCGCAAACGCGCATTCGGGATATGTCAAAGTCGATTACTTTTGGAATATAAGATCGACGACGAAAAAATTCGTCGGGACATCGCGGAAACGCGATCCCGTGCAGAAATTTGTTGGGGAGTCCCCAGATCCTACCACATCTCTATAGCGATTTGATAGGGATGCCGTACGTAGTGAGTCCACATTGGAATCCAAGTATAGTTCGCGTTATTTTTCGACTGACGACGTTTGAAAATTTTTCATTCGAAATTCTCAACCGAAATTCGTTGGATCTCCCAAAAAAATATATCCCTTTGTGTTCCCGTGCAAACATTTCTTGGAGAGTCCTTAATTTGGCTCCTACCACATCCCTATAGGTATTTATCAGGGGAACCGCACATAGGTGGAGTCCTCATTGGGATCCAATTGGATTCTGCCCTGGTACCCGATGAACGACGCTTCAGAATCCTTATCACGTTCGAATCGAAAATAAGTGAAAAGTCACGAGAAAAAACTCGGCGTGTCGAAACATAACCTGCACGCCTCGTGAGCGTATAAGTATGTGTCGATATTATGTAGAAGTGTCGTAAAACAACTAACAAACGATAAGTAGATTTTCAGTGATTTGATTCAAATTGATTTTTAAGATATACGTTTGTTTAGCGCTTTATACTTTTTTAAGATCCACTCATTTTATATATATATATATATATATATATATATATATTTCTTTTCACTGTTGGTTCTACCGTACAGGGTATTTCTCCTTTTTACGTGCCCATCTTATTCCCCACCTTACGGCCGCAGCCAACTTCCCCCTCTGTATCGTATTCACCATGGCATGTTTGCCATGGGTATAGGGAAACTGCGGAAAACCTATACCAATACAGCGGGTCCCAGCTTCGCCTCCCAGTTTTAGAGCTAGTCGCGTTTCGTCGAGAAATAAATCACGGACTACAGGAATACACCCGACACACACGCGTACCAGTCCGCGTGTGTGACATCCGTATACAACTACCGGAGCTACATCACGCCCGTATTTATTTTTCTTCGAGACTACGAGACTGGGAATCGAACTTGCGACCTCCCGATGTTCTGCTTAAAAAGCAAGCACGCTAGCCAATAGACCAGCACACCGGTTTTCCTCATTTTACATATACGTATATGTTATTGAGAAAATTTAACGTACGGAATGCGATGTGATCCATGAAGGATCGTATCGAATTCTTTGATAATGGAGCAATCCTTTAGAATTCAGATTAGATTCGTACATTGAAAGTCAATGAGGAATTCCGATTCGAATCTAATGTACCAGCGTGACGTTTTAGTATAGAAATCCGATGGGTCATCCCATTGGATCCCTATCAGGGAGTAGGAACAAGTATAAGAGTCCAATTGGATCTCTACGACAACTTCTGCACGGGATGACGAGCGTCGAGCGGAAGTGGAAGGGACAGGACCCCGAACGGCCCTATCCAGATAACATTGGTATAAAAAAAATATTAATTCACACATCACTCGTTACACTCGAAACATTCGAGTGTTATATTTTCGTTTTCCCAAGGTCAAATCTTTCGGCTCGAAGTCTTTCCTCTCCCCTGACCAGACAAGAATCGAATCTCCATCGAGCTAGTATTTTCTACTCCCCGTCTGCCGATGTTTGACTTCCACCTCGTCACATCACCGTGACGGATACATATTTCAATCGGACCGGGCAAGGTCTCGAGGGTTCCCGAGACGAGAACGCGCGTAATATATGTATAGCGAGCGATATATGCGCGCAAGGGCTGTTTGCCATCGTGGTCACCACAGAAGTTTAATATTCATCCAATCACAGCGAGAAGTAGCAGGTGAGGGGTGCGGCGGAGGGTGAACCGAAGAAAACCCCGCGCGGGCCACCCCGTCAGCAACGCAGGAAAAAAATCCGTTTCTTTTCGTTTTCTCAGACCCTCAACTACATTTTACTCGTTACGTAAGAAGGAAAACGAACGAAAAAAAGGAACAAAATGCACAATTCGAACTTTGCCGCTCGTAATATTCAACTATCTGGCCTATGCTAAAGATTTTATTGCGAGATCGGACTTAATGCTCTGGAAAATCGTCGGGAATGGTAAAAATATGTATTAAAAAAATATGCACGGCTTTGTAACAGTGTGTGACTCTTGAAAAATAAGTTTTACAAGTATGAGAAAACAATCTATAACTCGTTTACTATACAAAAATTTATTTGAAAAAAAAAATGACTTTCATTTCGATATCGATTGAGTCCACATAGAATGAGTCTATTCAATCTTTGGACCATGATTCATCATATTCCTATTACTTTATCATTCGTATAATATACGCATATATACGCACAGAGGGTGGGATATTTAAAATGTTACAGAGCAATAGCACCCAAAATATGGATGATATCTGAAAAAATTTCAGATCAAAGTTGCATTGTTGGAGAAGGACGAAGGGGGAGAGGAAGAGGCATCTACATTTTCCTGTTGGACTTCACTTTTCAAGTCACCCTGTATATATGAAATGTAAGAATTTATCTCTGCCTCGAACATTTCCGTAATCCTTTTTTTTTTCGTTAAGCTGAAGGAATCCCTTGAAAGTTTTTCCCTCTGATGCATCCAGCTATCTGCGGCACACGTTGTCTGTGCGTTTTTTTTTCCTTCGCGTGGTTTCTACAGCGAATAACCGAATACTATAGAGTCCGTGTTTTCTCTTTTTCTTTTATTTTAACTCGAAATGCAAGCATGCACCGAGCGGCTTCGGTGATGCGAGAGCAATGCACGAGGCTCATGGGACGGGCGCGATAAAACATCGGCGAATTCGCACGATTGAATTACAGTTTAATTAACTCGCGGGCAATTAAGCCCATCCCATCGCCCAACCATTTAAAGATACACACACACACACACACATATTTATATATATATATATACATCCAATACCAACCAAATGACCTGATATGTGTGCAAGTGTCTGTGTGTATGTTTCCCACGTGGAGCTAAACCTGCTTCTACACCATCCTCTTACGAATAATACCACAAAAGCTCGATCTACGCTCGAACGAACCCAAAACTCGACTTTTCTCTCTAGCCAACTCGAAACTCATATCGAATAATGCATTCGTGGACTCCTACGGGCTTATTCCACGCTTGCATCTGGTGGAGAGAATATACCGAGGGAGAGCAAGATAGAGGAAGAAACAGAGCGGGAGAGAGAGAAAGGGAGGGAATGGTGTGGGCTCCGGAAGGGGTAAGTTTCGACCATGGCGCGCGATTTCATCGAAAAGTTTTGGGGGCCCCTTCCGGCTTTGGTTTTCAATATACATATATATATTTTTTAGAGAGAGAGAGAGAGAAAAAGAATATAACTATACTCTCTGAGTACATGCTCGATTAAGCGTGTACCATGATTCCTCGGCTAAACGAAACCTCGATCAGAATTCTTTCTTTTTATCCTCGATCGTTCAACCCTTTGCCTGTAGCCCTTTTCTCTTTCTAAGTCTCAACCTCTGCCTCTCTCTCTCTCTCTCTCTCTCTCTCTCTCTCTCTCTCTCTCTCTCTCTCTCTCTCTCTTTTTTACCCTCTTCCTCTCCTTCCTGATCGATTATTCGTCCTCTATCGTAAAACGTCCTCCATCACATTGTATCCGCACCCAACGACAGTTTCCCTGACGGTGCAACGGGATTCCGTGCCCACTATTATACCGTGCGGTTACGTCGAAAACTTTCGAAATTCTCCGACGCAATAACGAGTTCACGAGAGTCCGACTAAGCTAGCACGATGACGATTTTGACGACGAGTGATGTATAATTAAAGTAAGACGATGGCCGAGCCTCAGACGCCCTTTTTCAACGTCTGAAAATAATACGAGAGAAGTTTTGTTTCGGAAGTGGACGATAATGTGTTAAGGGGTACATTTCTGAGTCGTAAACATAAAACTTTTAGTGTGAGTATATTTTATGAATGAAAAAATAACTCACTTAGGAGCTGGTATTTTCCTTCGGGCCTGTTTGAGACAATGAAATCATTTTGGAAAAAGTGCTTTCGATGATCATTCCTGTCTTTCTTTTTCTGCATTCTAAGCAATGTAAATGATCCAAAACCGTTATCGAAATTTATCAAAATTAATCCAAAACATGATAAAATTCCACCAGAAAAATGAATGATAAACCCTTTTCGAAATTTGCGCGTACCGGCGGGTCAGTAATTATTTAGAGAAACGGGATGCGTATACGTAAGACCGGAGGATGATTATTTCATGTAACGACACTTAATTTAGCGGCGAAGCTCCGTTAACTTCAGCATTTTATTATGCTTTCCCTGCATTTCTTGGTTGCCGTATTAAGAAGCAATAATTCATGAACCGCGGTACCGGTAGGTACGAAGCAAAGAGGGTTGATGCAAGAATTTAGAAGCCCTGGGCCGAGGGGTGAGGGAGGATGGGTTTACACTCTTCTGGCGTGAACTCTTGTACCGGCGCTGGCACGTTAAGTCTCTCATAAGCGCGGCCTCGAAAATTCATAATTAAACGCGATGTAGTTGAGGCTGATTACGTCGAGCGAGCAGTTACGGAGGTGCGGAGTTGATGATAAGGCTAGCGAGCAAAGAAGAGACTTTACATCGTGTTTTTCATTGAGCCAGCGTGTTATCGAAACAACGTGAACGTAAAGAAAAACCCCAAATGTCCGAAATCACCAATCAAACCTGTGGTAAGTTTAATTATTCGTCATCCAGACCCATCCTTGGAAATTCCGCTCTATGGTCATCAAAATCCATCGGAGTGAACGAATGCTAGTCGCAGAGATTGGTTTTCTCCGGTGCAACGGCGATTTTCATTGACGGTGGTGACGGTACGGGGGTGTTGAAGGCGGTGGGGGAGGGTAGGGCGGTTTCGTCGTCGCGCGACAAATAGAAGCTTTGTGCGACGACAATAGGGAGTTTATTTCCGGGCCGGCTGGGGCTACAATGTAGGCACTATACTGTAATTAAATTCTCAAACCCAAGGATTCGGAGGTTAGTCCCACGGACAAGAGAGAGCGAGGTCTGTGAGTTACTCTCAGGCCGGAGCCGCGCGGTTGAGAATCAAGATGAGAGGTTGGAGAACGTGGCTACCAAGGGTTGAACCTTGGCATATTGCATACTGACCGGTCCGGGGCAACCGCTTCGGGGCTTCCCCAGCCTCTGCCATATTGTCCAAACCCGCGTATGTTCCTTCCTTCCTGCCTGGCCTTCTCCAAAGTCCTGTGGCTAAGATTAAACGAATTCCTCGAGTGTCCTTGCTGTCTTCCAAGTACGCATCCTCCGAAACAGCCTGAGAGTTAAGCTTATCAAGTCGGAACTTGTAACGATTTTTCGCGGCGTTGATCACCTAAACAGCGATCTTCCAATACAAGGCTGACTCAAACTGCACAATCGCTTATTTGATGATCTGCGAAAATGAACGCAAAAAGGTGGCTGGAAGTTGATGACGCTTTCGAAATAGAACTTGCCTCGTGTGTACGATGTCTTGAGGTGTATTCTTTTCCAGCTGGTAATGGAGAATGCGAAACGACAGAGAAGTTGGTGAAAGAAATAAGAAGAAAGAGAGAGAGAGAGAGAGAGAGAGAGAGAGAGAGAGAGAGAGAGAAGGGGGGAAACCACAAGAAAAGCTCAAGAGTGTATGTAAGGAGTGTGAGTAGCACGGAGAGCTAAAACGAAAGTTGGAGCAGAGGCTTGCCGCAGCAAATCCGGCTTGATTAAAACACTGTAGGAGGAATATACACCCCCGTGTCTCACTCCATCACCGAGAAAGCCTCCCGGTCTCGGCCTCATCTCCCTCTTTTGCCGTTTTTCACAACAAAAAGACGCGAGCAACGCAATTCCAGACGGAAATTGTGGCTGAATCGCGCCCTTTCGTTTGCCAGCTTCGTCGCCATGTACATCGCCTTCTTCACCCCTTTCTTCTAACCCGCACGACCGTTTTCCTCTTTCTACCGGGGCTCTCGATCCTGCTCGGCGTACGAAAAGGTATAAGGGTATATGGAGAAAACCCCCCGGAGCAGTAGCGGGATAACTCGCCCTTCAGCCACAACGCGCCTAGGTATAATCTTAATGCAGTCTTATACGAAGCGTAACGTCGTTCTCTATCAGTGAAAGCGAGGAATAAAGAGAGAGAAAAAGCGCGAGGAGAGAAGGACAGGGGGCGGGAAAGGGCGAGCTATATTTCATTATAACCCCGCAGCCCTTCCGGTCTTTCTGGCGCTACGGGAAACCCTTTCCGTTTGGACTATAAGCGCTCGGCAAGCCAACCTCTTCACCCCCCCCCCCCCCCCCCGACCCTCGTTCTACACTCTCCTTCCTGCCCACGTCTATATCCACGAATATCGAGGGAGCCTAGAAAATATCAAGGCGGTAGGGGGAAAACGACGTCGAAGACTGCGACGACTACCCAAGTATGAAGGGATATTTGCCGGGGTTTCGTGCGGCATTGGCTAAAGTGCCCATCCCCGTTTTCCCTAATCTTTAACCTCACTCATCCTATAACTATACTCACTAACGCTCTATATCCAGAGCGTGTACTGGTTTATCAAACCCTTTCGAATGAGACATCGTATTTTCGGCAATGCTACCTGTTCGTGAATTTTTTCTCGGGTAATCGGGCGAATTGGGGGGTTGGACATTGACCTTCTCGTTATTGCATATCACTGGCACAATTTCCCCTATGAGAAGGACGTTTTTTTTTATCATGGCTTCCAGCCGGAGGAAGCTTTGCGACGGAAATAAAATCATAAAAAAGTAACGTGCAAGTTTTGAACTTGTACGATTATTTTTCTAAGCAATCCCTCCATAATACTCCATTCACATAAAAATATATGCAGTATCGGTCGAAAGGTTTCAATATATTTGGACAATCGCAAAACTATATTAGAATAATATCATTCATTTTATTGAGCTATACATTAGATGAAGTACAAAGTTCTGAGCGTTTTTTCGCTTTATTTCGACGATGAAATTAACATAGTTAGGATTATCCGATTTAGATCAAATATGCGCCGTTTTGTTCAATAACTTTTGTCCATTTTGAAGGCAATTTCATAATTCCGCGATTGAAGAAGTCCTCGTCCCTATTGGTAAAAAAACTTGACCAGCTCATTTTCACAAGCCTCTCTTGAGGCCAGCTTTGTATCATCAAGAAAATTTTGCAAATGCTTGAAAAGATGATAATCGCTTGGTGCCAGGTCTGGACTATACGGCGGGTGCGATAGAACCTCCCATCCAAGCTATCGGAGCTTCTGGCGCGTCGTTAAAGATGTGTGCGGCCTGGCGTTGTCTTGATGGAACACAACACCTTTCCTATTGGACAATTGGACCCGATGCGATGTATACATCGTGAGATATGGCTCACTAAAGACATCTAGCGAAAAACGCTCAGAACTTTTTACTTTACCCAATAGTATCTTCGTTACAATTTTGTTGTTCAAAATACATCTCTTTCGTAATAAAACTCTATTGTTTACGATTAAATTATACAAACCGTGTCTTTTGATAAAATTTTGCCATTAACCAAAGTGATCGAAGACTCTTGACCGATATTGTATATAATTAACTGAATTTCTAAGCTTGGGGCAATTGGGTTTTTTTTTTTTACGGAAGCATTCGGGATGAGCAGCGTTCTTTACATTCTCGTCTATTGAAGAATCATGCAATAAAGATAAGCATTATTGAAAACTATCAAGCAGTGTGTATTATGATATTCAACATTATGTGAACCCTAATTGCTTTGAAGTCACCTTCAACGGGTCTGCATAAGCTTTGAGCCCAAAAAACAGGTTGATTTTCAATATTTTTTTCTGACGAGGGTATTGGGATCGCGAGGTCGGGATGTGACAATTATATAATATATAGTCTCGCCAAGTTTGGATTTTCTTTTTATCAAAAAATATTGATAAATAACGGAGGTATTATTCCTTAAATAATATTGCGCCGTTGCTGCATGGCTAATCGGTAGGTCTTTCTGGCAACGAGCGTTCTCAAATGGAAAATAAAAATGTATTTTACATCTAAGAATAAAACTTTCTTATGATCGGATACTGTTTGAAATTTGGAAAATTACAATAGTGCCAAGCTGTAGAAGAAAAGTGTGTTTTTCGGTAAAAAAAAAAACAACTTCAATGATTTTCAAAAAATTTTATTATTTTTTTCACACGCAATGTGACTTAAGACTTTTGCACATTCGTTAAACAAAAAGTGATAGACTACCAAATATTTAAGAACAATATCTATGTATATATTTAATGGATTTCAAATATAAGTGAATACATGTTGTCATAACTGGTTTATTTTTTCTCCACCTCCGTATTTCAATGCAATATGCGTGAAAAATAGGCTGGCCCAAAACTTTTGGACGCAACTGTAGATACAACGGGTTCAAAATGCCTTTTCCCCACATACACACACGCACGCATACACAAATATATACATGTATACATAAGTTCTATTTTGCCTGAAGACAGTTCTCGTCGTCCTTGCGTTACCGCTCGGAAAGAGACGGTGGTGAAGAGGCCGGACGAGGGGGTGTATTTACGACGTTACAATGCCCCACGGGCTAATCCTCGCACTCACCCTGCAGTCCCTTCGAGAGCCTAGAGGACAAAGAGCGAAGACTGTCGGACGGCAAGAGCAAGCAAGATCGCAGAACCGAAGATATGGGCAGAGAGACGCGAGAAAGGAGAACGCCGAAAGCGCGAGCGTTGAGGGGCGGGGTGGTGCTATCCTGGCCTAAGGCAATTGGTGGAAATCCAGAGAAACGCCACGAAGCACGGATTCCTTGTTCTCGCGGCATAACCTTCTATCCACGAGATCGTGCGACGAAGAACGCGCGGCAGGATCGAGGAAATACCAGAAATTGGCTGCAATGCAGCGAAAATTCATCGCGAAGGTCACGTCCTTTGGCAATCAATTTTCATTCCATTCGATACGCTACATCAATTTCCTCAAGTTGCTGGATAAATTGATAACGGAGAACGGTTGGGAGTATTCTCATGCAAATTGTTATTAGGTGCGCATATAAGTTTTCGGCCTAAGAGAATAAAAACAGCTGTATTGAATGTTTGAACGCAAAAAACAAATGCCTTCAAATTTGATGTTATATAATACCAAACTAGTAGACTATTTTTCCGGACCAACAGCTTAACGTAACCTCAAAATATACATCGTGAGCACTGTCAGCAAAATGAGTTACCACAACGCGCATATTAGGCAGCGGAAGCCTTTCGCGTTTAAATTGAAAAAAAAAAAATACTTCCAAGTTCGCCAAGGAACTCGCAATCTACCTGACAGGTGGGGGAAATGTGTGAAAGCAAACGGAGATTAGTTTCCGGATTAAAATGTACTTTGATTTTAAGTAAATAAATAATTATTTTTATGAAAAAAGGCCGAGAACTTATTTGTACACCTAATATTTCCAAAGTCACTGTCATGATGCACTTAATTTTTTTATGTTAGGTTAGGCATTTTTTTTTGTCTTATTTTGTTGTTGTGAAGTTCAACAAAGTAAGCGATGATGATTTTTAGAACTTTCGACGAGGTCTTTCGAAGTCGCGTTGTGGCAAGTAAAGATGAGAGCGCAAAGTATGAAAATGAAGGTGGAGGAAGGTCGAAGGTAGATAGAGGAGGCGTTGTAAGGGCTGGAAATCTCGAAAGTGTTCTCGAGGGTGCTTTCTCACTCTTTCTACTTTCTCGGGGGTAAATTGGCAACCACCAGACATCCACCCTTACCGAACCAACGGTCTAGCAATAAAGACTGACTCTCTCTCTCGCTCTCTCTCTCTATCTGTATGTTTCTCCAGTAGGATCCTCGACCTTCGTGGTTCTCTGACTCCCTCACCGATTCGAGCACTAACACCGGACCCTGCTATAGCAACCTCTCGCTCTCACCCTAATTGACACAATTTTTATAAACCCCGGGGAAAATCTCGCGCGACGCCTTTGGCAAGATCCGAGGGTTAAAGGATCTTTCGTGATACGTTCACTTCGCGTACTCGCGAGCTTCTTCAATAATTATAGCGTCGTTTCCTTACTCCCGCGGCCCAACTTTTTCCTCGCGAGCAAAATTTGGCCCATAAAAGTTCTACCCAAACAAAAGATAACGGAATTCCTGCGGTAGATTCGTTATATTAACCGAATCAATTTTTTTCCCCTATGAGGAATTTTTTTTTTTCGGGTGATGTGATTAAGAATATGTATTAAGGTAGTGGCCTCGCCAAGAAGTTTTTCTAGAGAATTTTTCAAAATTTTGACGACACATTCAGAACCCAACTAAGTGATTACGTACAAAATTTTAAAAGGATTCACCGTTTCGTATTCGAGCTATTGGCAATCAAAGATTGCACATTTTTACACGTGTCCTTATGAGGAGCAGTGGAAAATTTCACATTTCAGATACATATTTCTAGCGGAGTACTATAATAGGTAAAAGTCTCGTCCAAATCCGTGTTCCAGCTATGGCGCCGTCCCCTTGTGAGTAAAATGTAAATCTTGACCGTATTTTTTATTGGCTTAAATTATGTATAATCACAACAAAAATGATCTAAGAAAAAAACATTAAAACATTTTTAGAGCTCATTTTCCGAAGCGCCTCCGAGGGCTTCGAAACGCACGGAACAGCCTGTGAAAATAGCAATTTGGAGTCATTTAGTCCAGTTGTACAAAAAACATACATCAAATATATAAAATATAAAAATAGACACCTTCAACCATTTTTTCCGACTATATAGAAAACGCTTTTTTTATATCTAAGAATTGCGTTTATTGTAGTAATCTTTGTACGTGAACCTCAAAGGATCTGCATAAGCTTGGAATTAAAATAATAAAATTCACTAAGCACACCACTGCATCGTATATCAGGCAAAAGTCTAGTAGGCCAAGAAATCGTCGAAATATTATTCAAGCAAGCTGTATCTCTCAGTGCACGGTTCCTCGAAATCCATTCTGATTCATGCGCAATCCCATAAAAACCGAAGTACCGCAACAAAATGTTGTTTAAAGTTTAACTGCGTTTTTTGTTTCTTGGACTGAAATAGTCAAAGAAAATGCACCTCTCGAACGTTTCGCGAAAAGTAAAAATGGTCATACACCGAAACTTTTTCTCCCCGAGGTAGCACAAAGAGAAATGAATAATAAATTGACCGACGAGAAGTAGAACCCCTTTCATTCGGCACCCCCAGAGATATCGTAAGCGTCGCGTTACCGCGACCTCAACGAGTACGCCTGACCCGTACGGAATTTAACTACTTGGCAAAAGAGCGGGTGAGATAAAAAAAAACGGATCCACGTCGCGAGCCACCCTCGGAGTTCCGACGTACACGGACTAACAGGGCGAAAAAAGAAAGGGACAGAGAAAAAGGGCAACTACCCCTCGTGATTTCCGAAAGACTAAAAAAGAAACAGGAATGTGCAAGAGGTGCAACAATATCCCCCCCCTCTCTCTCTCTCCCTCTCTCTCTCTCTCTCTTTCACTTGCTCTCTCTTTTACCACTGACCCTGGCGGTTTCGCTCTTTGCGATGGGAATAGCGGTCGAGAGAGGCGAAAACCAGACGACCGTAAGTATTAAATAAATCTCCTTAAGCGGATTAGGGTTCTGGCTTTCCGGTATTTTAACGCCGCGTTTTCCGCGACCTAACGCCGGATTAGCCGGACCCCAAACAGATTTCTTCTCTCTCCCTCTCTCTGTATTTTTATTTTCTTTTTATTTTTCATACGTATCCCTCCCTTCTTCCTCTCGAGGATCTTTCCAAGTGTCGTTTAACTACGCAATATTCGCGGTTCCGAAAAGTCCAAATGAAATTACGAAAAGCCAACGAGATGATCGCGGATTCTCGAACGGGTGGATAGACAGTGCTACTTAACACACCCCCACTGTACATTACGGACAGAATCGTCGCGTGGCGAGTATAATCACGTCGCGACAGTAGTTACGGCACTTAGTGGTCAGCCGTCATTTTTCTCATACCTCGCGCATGGAAGTGTATCTCTCTCGATGCTCTATAAGCACTGAATACTCGTGTCCATAAGCACGACCGTACAACGATCGTTACGCCTATACGTGGCTCTTGAACCCGAATCGACCGCTGTTTCGCGTCATCCTCAAATCATCATAAATTATTCAGCATTTTTAACACTTCAAAATTGTAGATGTAAATAAATGTGAAGTACACGGAAAGAAAAATAGCAAATTTTAAGCGGTGGTCGAAAGCCGAGAGGGTTCGAAAAAAAGAAAATATTGTAATTTTTCTTCGATTGAAATGTACGATTGAAGGAATCAGGCCCCAAAAACCCACAAAGGCACACGAAGGAACCCTGCAAATAAATTATATCGACGTTTGCATTGTTTTTTTCTAATTACCGATTTTTTTGCAGATCGAAGCTACGGCAAACTTTTTTTATGAGCCTTTATAGAGGACTACGAACTAGATATATAGACAATGATTTTGGATAAGAATAAAAGTAGATCTAGAAAGAGAATAAAAAAGAATTTTCGTTGCGAAAATAAAGAACAATTCCAAATTTAATATTAATATTGTAAAAATGACATATAAATTCTAGGCCAAATGCCAATAGAATGGAATTATAGATGAAAAATAATTAATTAAATTTCAATACCTCTCGGGCAGCGGTAGTTATTTTTCGGATTGTGGAGTTTTGGGCCTACGAAAAAATGAACCAGCCGACAGGACGAGAAATACCTCACATTTGTGTTGCTGCTCGTCCGATAAGTGAGACGAGTGAATTACAGACAATTTGCGTAGTTCGTCATGAATATTCATGCGCGCGTTAGAGATCCGTATTCGTAGGTCACGGCGAGACGTCGAGAAAGAAAAAAGAACAGTAGAAAAAGCACGAAGCCAGAATTATTTTGTCCACGATACGTCATAATTTGTGTATGTGTATAGGTCGTTTGTAATTCCTCGTCGGAGCATCCGAGGGTGGCGCACTCAAGTCCGAGTAATTTTTACGAGAGCGGCTCTTCCTGTTTGTACAAGGCTTCGAACAAAGTGGCGGATGAAGTATTAACCCGAATGACCCATCAACCTCTGTCACCTCCCCTACCATGCGAGTTATCGCTCGTGCTTCCTTTTATTTTTTTACTTTTTCTTTCCCCCGTAAAAACGTACGGTTCCGAAGCGGAGAAAGGAAGACACTGATGTATCGAGCGACGTTATCGCAAATGGGATAAAACCCGGGTAATTTTTTCCAAAATTATTCCCACGCGTCTCAAGAAATCACGGGGCTTTTGGGAAATTATTACTCCTCGACGAGGAATTTGATTGTACTGGCTAATAAATAAATTATTCAGGAAATAAATTAATTAAGGTTGTAAATATTTGAGATTTTCGTGCTCCCGTAGCTGACGAATGTATTTTCGAAGTAATTATAATTCGTTGTTTAAATCTTAAATCAACATTTCCATTCGAAATTCAGAATGCAAAGATGTATAAAATACTTCATTTTTTTCTGTTGAGTGTTTCTGGTTTTTATTTTCAGGGATTTGATTCTTGTTTTAAGTAATTTCATTTATTTGAACGCATTTTTTTCTTATTTTAAGTAATTTCATTCCTTATTTTTACGAATTTTATTCTTACTTTGAGTAATTTTTTTTTTATTGTAACGAATTTTATTCTCATTTTAAGTACTTTTACTTTTTAATTTAACGTATTTTATTTTTACTTGAAGTGATTTTAAATAACCTTGCATCTGCCCCTCCCCCCTCTCGCCGATCGCGTAATTTATTGATTGGCCCCTTACGAGTAATATATGAGTTCACCATGTTATTTAAAAAAGTATCCCTTTGGCACTCTCAATGCGAATAAATCAGTCCAAATAGTGGAAACTGGTAGGCTTGTTTGGGTTTATCTTGGATTCCCGTTCGTATAAATCGTCCATCGTGTTGACGAGTATATTTCGTTTATTATAAAAGTATTCGCTTCGGAACAGGAACAGACATCAAAACAAGAGAAAGGAATTGACATGAACCGAACAAAAAAATCCCTAAAAATCCGCGTTTGAGTTAATGTTGTAAGTCTAATGAGAAAAAAACAAAACGTATGATTTCATTGCGAAACGATGATTGACCACATTGCTCAGCCGTACCGGAAACGACGGAGGAGATATTTTACAAAAAAGCGCGATGTTCGATAAAGACGCATTCGCGCTTCTCGTGACCAAACGTAGTGACTACATACCCCCGCCTCGGCAGGTTTGTGAATTTCTCATCATCACTGAACGTCGCCCAATGAGGCTGTCGAGTCCTCGCGTTTTCCTGGTGAAAAACATTTGCCGTGGATGAGAAGACCGCGTCAGGACAATAATAGTGAGCAAGATAGAATCGAATGTCGGTAAGGTTCTCTTAGGCAGAGACTTAATCTTATTCAGACGGTTTTCCGGGTGCACGCAATTTTCTCTCACTCTCTCTCTCTCTCTCTCTGTCTCTCTCGCTCTCTCTTTGCGAACGACAACGTCGGGGCTGGTGCTCGCCTTCGGCTAAATAGCTAACTTCGCGCAACTATCCCAATAGATTATGATTATTGTGGAGGAAAGCTCTGATTTATGCAATTATCATAAATTTCCCTCCCCCTACACCTCTCAAACTCCCCCGCAGCCCTGTGTGCGCTCGCCATACCGCTCGTCCTTAACTCTCGCTTCCTTTACTTCCCTAGACTGTGCCATCTCTTCAGTATGCTCGGGGCGATCCTACCCTCCTATTCAACCGGATTTCAATGGGGAAATTAACCTATGTGAAGCTGGCAAGCGACTTTATCAGATATAATTTTTTTTTTTTGCAATCGTTTGTACTCGGTTATACCCGTTTGTACCACGGTTAATTTCATTTGTACCTTAAGGGAGAGAAAAATATGGGAGTATCGAAAAATGGCCCGCAGCCGACGTCTAGCTAGATCATTTGCATTAATGCTATTGCGAAAAGAATCGTTTGTACCCGTTTGTACCGCTGAATTTTATTTTCTTTTTTTTTATATTTATTTTTTTTTTTTTTTTTTTTTTCGTTCGGAGTTCGCACCTTCGGGGGACAAAGTACGAACCACCTACACCGATTGGCCATACAGCAACGGCAGACTTTGTTTAAAGGGTAAAGCCACTCGAGGGTTCACAAATGTTCAGAAAAGTAAAGGAGGAGAAAAATGTTAACTTGGAAGACCAAATGTATAGTGCTGGCATTGCAGATTAAAGGTAAATCGCAAATTTCTATTGCCGAATGTTACTTCAAACTTTAAGCCGGAAATGAATCAAAGATGTCTGCGGCCGTGTAGATGACAAGTTGATCGTTGAAGATTCGGCTTCGGTCCGGCCAATAGAGGTTTTCCAAGGTCAGCGATGGAAATAAAAGATGTTTTTCTTACGTTTCGGCCCTCTGGTTCGGGTCCTCTTTAGAAGTTATATTTTTCTCTCGATGTTGTTGATATTTCTGGCTTTTGTGTATATTTGGAAGATTATTTCAAAAGACAGTATTTATGGGAGTAAATACTGTTTTGTTGGAGAATACTCAATAGATAGAAGAATGTATCGTATTTTAGCGATTTTTATCATCTTCTTGTCTACATTTAAGTAAAAAACGGAGTTGTTGTTTTAGGCGAGTCTTCGTAGCAGTGTTGTGTTTCCAATTCTTAAAGGCTGCTAAGGTGATGTATCCGAAGAGTTGTAGTATCTCGCCGAAGAAGGTCATTATGTCTGTTTATAGCCAGTCGATTTAAAATGAATCAAAGAAATTTTGAAAGAAAGAAATAAAATGAATCAAGAAAAGAGATTCAATAAAATGAATCAAATTTAATCCGGAAACATACCTCAGCACCGATACACCTGAAATTTTGAACGTAACTTCTCAGATGAATTCTCCATAGAACTTGTAACTCCATAAAGCGTACGGAATTTTCGATTGGTTATTAACTTTTTTTTATAAACAATTATTAATGTGTTTTTTCGGTCCGAAATGAAAGTTTCCATTGAAATGTGCACAACTTAAAAAAAAAGGTATTTTGCAATTTCCGTACGCAGTGTCATCGTTTTTTATATGTATGTTCAAATTTTTTGTGGTTTTTTATTCGAGGTTGAAAAATACAGGAGAAACCTGCGGCCTCGGATTCTGACGCCACCATTTTCAATTGAAAAATTACCAAAAAAAAATTCGTGCATTTAAAACAATGTACAATAAAGTATTCCAATTTAATTTTTTCTTGCTTTCGTTGTACATGTTAAAAAAAATCTTAAAATTAACCTTTTTTGTACCTCAAATAATAATAACTTCATTATGTATCAATATTTATCAATAGAAAAAAAATCCCAAGCTTAGCAAGACTATGTATTAATTATATGTAAAATCCCGACCACCTCATCCCGATATACTCATCAGAAAAAAATATTGAAAATCGACCTGTTTTTTGGGCCACGAGCTTATGCAGCCCAGTTCATTCCAGCCTGAAAAAACGCATGTACAGACGGGTACTACAATTTTATAATATTATTAAATATACCAGTCGCCCGATTCGATCAAACATGAATATGAACCTACTGCAGTCGTTTGATGTTCTTGTTCCCAGCAGGGATCACAAGGTTCAAGAATTTTGTTTTCAAGACCTTTGTTAATCTTTAAATAATCTTTAATAAAAGCTATCAACTTTAAATATAATATGTGACATGGACTGAGAATAAGCCCTATTTTAATATGATAAGAACATAATAATTATAAAATTACATTTCGTTTTCATCAATATTTTAATTACAAGCAAAGCCGAAAATCCTCGTTCGCATAAATATGTTGTGGAGAAAAGCATAAGATTGCGCAAGGCGATTGCCCAAATCTTAGTATATGAAATTGTCTTTTTAGACCAAAACTCCTCAAGGGCAACATATGCAAGTCTTTACACTTTCTATAATTTTACAATTCAATGAGGTCTTCCTGAACATCCGCTGCAATCTCTCCAAAATTTGAACATTTATGCTGTTATTTTATTATCAAGTTATTTTTTTTTAAATTGAACGTTTCGCGGACCATATTTTAGCTCTCGCGGACCACCGGTTGAGAACTTACGACCTATAGGACCAGCTCCTTCTACACTGTCCCTCATTACAAAGTCAGATGCAAATGATTTCGAAACGACCGAACCTCTGGTAGAGAAAAGTCCAAGATTCAAGCTGATACGATGCAGCGAGCATCATATCGTCAGTCGAGAAAAGAGAGCAATTTATTCGCTGGAAGGCCTCGACCTAAGCGATGGAAGGGTAGAGGAAAAAAGAAGCTGTCTACCGGTGAAATCGTAACTACCCTTATCATCAACAGAGCTTTTTCCTCCCGTTGGATACGTACCAACCGCTTCCCTACCTTACCTACCACTAAAAATCTCACAGAAAAACGTCGGTAAATTATCATGCACTCGCCCCAACTCAGAGCTTTTCACGCTTTCGCTTTTACCTACCGATGTTGCTTTTCCGATCACAGGAAAGTCTCCCACCCCAAGAGGACGCCATCTCGCGGCGCGAACAAACATCGGACATCTCGTGGCCGAACGAGAAAGCCCCAGACGTTCCCGAGTCGCAGGCAAAAGCAGAATAGGGGATGAAAAAGTGCGAAGCCCCCCACCAGCATCCCGCAACAGGGGTAGCGACGATGCACGCTAGAACTTTCCAAACTTCCCCGCCGAGCAAACAAGGCACAGAAGCAACGGCGACGAGAGCCAGCCAGTTCACGCAAGCTGCCAACAGTTCGCCAAACTTTCTCTCTCCCCGAAGCGGTGGAAACTTTAAAAATCGTTACTACCGGGCGATAGCGCGCTCTCGTGTTGTTCGACCCCCCGTCCCAAACTGCTCGGCACCGTCCATAGACAAATAACCATCGGGGGGACCCTTTTTCTCATTTCACATCACGTTTTATCGCGCTCATTGTCGGAATTCCTTACACTTTGAAGCTTTTATATATCGATATACACAGGTATATGTACGTGTCGGTAATACCGAGTTTCTCCAGAATTAATTGAAAAATTGTCGAGCTTCGTGCAAAGCGGAATTCAACAATAGGGCTCACCGTTTTTTTCTCTCGTTCGACTCCGGTTAAAAGTTTTCAAACAGGCTCCTAGATGAAAGTTTTTTTTTCCACGGATTTTACTCCAATTAGTCAGGTAACGGGTAGACGTTAAAAAAAATTATTTCAAGCTGAATTAAAGACGAGTGAGTAATAATCAGTCGCTGTGAATCAAGGAGGATGAAATAACGTCATAACCAACGATGATGTTGAAGTTGCCATTGTTGGAGTGCAATGAAGGTTTACTGTTTTTTTTTTTTTAATACCGATAAGCGGCTGTGGCGATCTTCGGGTCAAGCAACGTTGGCTTGGGCCAATACTTGGATCGGTGACCGCTTGGGGGCGTAGTGGCTTGCGTGCGAACTACTGCGTGGGGAGAGTTTTACTGACTGTGAGTTCTCGATGGTGACACAACTTGGATAAAAGGTAACCGCCTGGTTCGGCACTTCCCTGTGCCCTCGTGCAAATGCTGTACAGCAGCGTATTGGGCAACGAGTGACGGCGGACAACACACGCTCGGACGTATCCAAGAAACCGGAAATAGAGAAATGTCGTAATTTCTATGAAAAGTAGCTATTTCATTACGTAAATTAAAAAGATATTTAAATTTCGCAAATAAAGTCAACTGTGGGCAAAAGCAATACATATGATTTGCCGGCCGATGCATAACCAAAAGAATACTGGAAGATCAACATTTACTACAAAGTAGTAGATAATATCATTGTAAATGTAAAACGCTGATTTGAGAATCTACCATTAGCTCATGCATTTGATGCATTTTTAAAATTTGATATGAAGAACGGAGACGATTTCATCAATAATTATTTTAAAATCTTAATAATTGATACGTCAACCTTAAAAGCTGAAGCGATGGTCATAAAAAACATACTTCAATTCAAAAATAATGAAATAAATGCTGAAAATTTAAGAAACATATTAAAAAGGAGTACTGCCCTATGTTGTAAAAACTTTTCCAAGAAGCAATAATACTCCCAGTGAGCTCTGCCGGCTGTGGGAGAAGGTTGTTCGGATTCTCTTATATGCCACTACTAAACAATTACATTGCTAAAACCAAATTCCAGCTGGAAAAGTGTTGGCCTTTTTTGCAGAAAAAAATAGAATACCGAGATTTATTTTATTGAGTACCTACTGAAAGTGAAGTTTATATACTGATAACTGCATTGAAGAATGATGAGAAATTAGATGATTATTTTTAAGGTATTCCAAAAGTTTGATATTAATGGTAACATGAATATGTGATTAAAGCAAGTTTCATATTTCATGTGTGTTACGTGCACGGAGAGAATTAAAAAGTAATTTTTGTCGTGAATTTCACGGTAAAAATTACCGTGATATATTTCAATGTGGTGACAAGTGAGAAAAGTATAATAATTCGTATGCGACAAGTTTTTTTTAACTCACGTTACAGAAAATTTCAAATACGTAGCTAAGATTTTACTATACAAGAAGGGTAGCGCGCACGATAATTTTTACCGAGAGCACAATACATTTTCCTATAACACTCATTAAATTTTATAATAAATCTTAAAATAACTGTTATAAAGACGATACTTTTTTATAGACATTTTTGAAAGGCATAAAATAATAAAATGCACAGTAAAATTTCGCTGATATTATTTTTTTAATTTAAGTTTTGCGTATTTTGTTACACATCAAAATTTACTAGAAAATCTGGTAAAATTTTCTGTCTGAAGAAGAAATTTTATTTTATTTTCGTGAAAATTTGTGTTTTACTCAGTAATAATAAACGAAGTTTCAGGGTTGTCATCTGGTTACCGTTACTGCACGGTAATTTTTAACATTCAATTCTCTCCGTGTAATTATCGGCTATTATGTAAATTGTATTGAAAAAAAAGGTAATTGTGAACGAGTTCTCGCCAGACCGGCCTCTCCGACCCCCGCAAAAAATAGTGTCTACACCAATACTGTGGACGCAGCGGGAGTTAGGTGATATTAGCGAAGCGCGGGGGTGGGGAATGATAGGAAAGGGTTCAATTGGGAAGGGTAGTTAGGACGTATAAGCCCGCAAAGGATCACGTAAGAACTCAGGAAATGAAATAATAGTTCTTGAACTGTACAATTGATTTTCTCCCTTCAGCTCAATTCTTTGCTTTACCCAGTCGCATTCAGATCCACCTACAAAAACATGATAATCCACATTCTAGCTGGCATAAATTGACGAATAGTCATCAGTGAGCCTACAAGCAAGAAACGGAGTGCAAAGTTTTTCCCACGTAGAAACTGAAAGTTGCAGGAGGGAGGTAAGAGACAGAACGAAAAAAAAAATCAGTCGAAAAAAATCGCCCGAATTGTCAAGGAATGGGATTATTCCAGTTCAGAATTGACATTTTATGGCTGAGTCGCAGCCGAGAACGTTGAACGCGCGCAAGAACTTTATCACCGAGCAATAACAAGCGCCCGGTACTCGCGCTAACCGCTAGAAAAATCGATGAAAAATAAAATACGACCATCAACCACCTTACAAAGTGTAACGTCAGCTCTTTTATGTCCACAGTTAAACGGCCCCTCGCGTTTTTACTGCATTCGAGTTACCGGCGGCATCGTCGCGACTCGCCCTCCGACCCTCCACCATCTCTGCCTGTACCTTTCTCAAATCCGTCCTCCGTTGGTTAATTTATTTTAAAAAAATCTAAGCCTTGCGTACATCCTTGGAGGGACGGCGGACAAAAAAAAAAGAGAAGCGAGCCCTCCCGACGAACAAACATTTTATAAAGTTAAATGAAATCAAGTTGAGTGAGGAGAACAGCGGGCTATGCGGTAAATGAATTTTCCAAGCTTCGCCAGCAGACCCGGGGGCTACGCTAAACTTTTTCACCCCTTCAACGCGCCCTCCTAACGTTGGGCGATCAACCGCAGCGGGTAAGCTCGCGGTAATTATCCACGAGCAAATATTTGAGGGTGTATAGATTCTCGATGGTATATATAAGAGGGTGCAAAACGAGGCTTTTCTCTGCGGTGTATATTTGCGAAGGGAGCCTATTCCGCGAGAAAAGAACCGATGGGGGAGGGGGGTGGGGGGATCGGGTATATCGCTCGGCAAATCCACACGAAGCCCCGATAACAAACTACACACGAAACAAACGGATCGCGATTAGCGCGGGAGCCCTTTTCCGATATATGACGAAACAAAAAAAGGATCCCACCAGAAATTCCGATCGGGGATCCTTGAAAACGCTTCGACGAATATTCGATTCAGAGTCTATAATCTTTCCAGGATCAATGGAACTTTCTTCCGAAGAATATGAATATGGATGTCTCCCTCATAGTGACTTTACACGTACGAGGGATTTTCTTTATGTCGGATATTTTGTATCGCATTTGTTTTCTTCTTGGCGATAAAAATAGGAGAAGAAAACTTTGAACAATTGCAGGCTAAGTATTTTCCATCGGAAAATTTCATTGTAATCGGTGAACACTGTTCACCGATTACAATGAAATACTCACACGGATCGGTGAACACTGTTCACCGATTACAATGAACTACTCACACGGAACGAACAACAAAAACAGTTCATTTTACAAATTGTAAGAGAATATCGAAAAAATCATCCAGACGCAAAAAAGGAGACAATACTTAAGAATTTGTAACTCGTTTAGAAAATTATTCTATTTTAAATACATTTATAAAAAAACGAGGAAGCAAAATTAAAAAAAAAATTAAAAAAAAAAAAGTTATAATTATTATGGTGATGTTATACAACATTTTGAGGGTAGGGGTTTTGGAAATTTTTTCCATGTAGCAACATGCTTGTAAACTAATTTCTGAAAATTTCAAGATTTTACAAACATATTTAGGCCCACAGTAAAATAGTGACTGCAAACGCAGGAAAACCCCATGTATTTTAAATGGAAAACTTCAACCCCCGTGGTCAAGGGTTTAACATTTTTTTTTAAATCTGAAAAAATTACAGCGTTACTTTTTACGTATTTCGAGTCGATTTAGGGGGCGGAAAGGGTAAAATTAATTTTGACCCCAAATAATGACCACCCTAGTGAACACATATAGAATATAAACCCTCCCTCCAAACCTCATTCTCATTTTTTTCTTAGTTTTCTGAAAAAAAATCCAAAAAAGTCTCATTCTTCGGTGAGTCACGTAACGTCTTGAATTGTGTTCACAATCAAGTGACGTCGATAAAACGAACCACCCACCCTCAATAGTCGAAACATAAGCCAGTGCTGAACTGTCACCCATCCAAGTATTGGCCCAAGCCAATTCGGCTTACCATGAGTCATCACCGCACACTAGTCTCAGTTTTATTTTGTTCTATTTTTTTCATTGGATGGGTTTGCTTTTGAACGGATTTTATCCGAATCGAAAATAAGAAAACAATCGCAAACGTTTTTCGGAGAAAAGTTTTTCGTAACGAAAAAACAACGTAAAAAAGAGACGCCGCAAGGAATGCGCGCGGCGAGAGCAGATTTGAAAAAGAAAAAAAAACCATCGTTGATCCCTACCTTTTTCGGAGTGGGATGAAGTACGGTGACCGGCACTTGTCGCGGTGTCGGTGTGTTCGGGAGAGTCGTTAATTGTCGTGTCTGCGCCTGTTGCTGCGCCAGTCTCCTCTCTTCCCGGCTCGACGGCAGCTCCAGTAAATGCTGTATCGAGTGATTCTGTCTCGTTCTCTTCGACGCCATCCTGCGTGTACGTTGGACCACGATATATTACGTTTTTAATAAATAAATAACAATTTAAATAAATACAAAGTTGAAGCACTTCGATATACACCTGTACATTCATAAATATCATTCTGGAAAGAAATTTTTCCGTGGCAAAGATTTCCTCGGGATTGTTCACACAAATGAGGCATTGTCTCGTAATTAGTGTTGAATGATTTCGCTAACGAAAGGTAATCAGCGCAAATGGAGAAAGAGGGAATTTCGTAAAACCAATACATTCCAATTGAAAATAATTAATTAAAACTTTTTTCAGCTCATCATTATTGAATGAAAATCGTAATAACATCGAATTGATAAAGGTATTTTCCGATTCTGTAGCTTCGTAATTTGATTGAAAGAAAACAAAAATCGTGCTTTTTTTATTTTGCAGAATTCACGTCAAATTTCGAGCATCCGTGCAATGGTCAAATGCATTTGTTAAAGCAGCGTGAATTCCAAAGGAAATATTACAATTACTATCGTTTGCCACGGCACCGAGAATCAACAGAATATTAAAATTATTTCACTCGCTTTCGAATTACGTGATTTTTGCTCGCGTAAAATATTTCCTTTGAGCTATCAACTTGCAAAGTGGCACATATCAAAATGCCGACTTTTTTTGCGGGATTCCTCGTTCTAAATTTTCTCAATGAAATATCATATTATTTTCCCCTCGAATTGAAACTCTCATATACCGAGAATAAAATCAATCGATCATCCAGTATTATTTCGAAAAATGAAATCGATAAGGTTTCAGCGTACTAAATCCAATTGCGATGCAATGGACAAAAAAATAGTCGTACGGCTCGCATGTATATAACGAACAGCCGAGATGAGTTAAGATTGGAGTCAACATTTTTTGTCAAAAAAATAATTATCTTTTATCGTCCTTTTTGTTATTATCTAAAAACAATTCATCCATTTCATTTACCCTAATTATTAATTTTACCATTCTTCTTATTTCACAAAATCTACCTATTCATTTTATTCATCCAAGTGTCTCAATCTTTATCATCGAAAATCTTTTTTTGCATATTAACTTGTCTGATATGCTTTTGCTGACCAGTGCCGTTTCTAATTAGAGATAATCAGTACGAACGACGTTTCCGCTCACTAATAAGTATCCTAAAAAACGCTCGATCGATTTCCGTAACCTCAAAAAAAAAACGTCCTAGATAAAGCCAGTCGATAAAAAAAAAAGAATATTATCTCGACTCAACGATGCAAACTTTAACATAAACTTTACGAGATTGATCATCCGCAAGACAAATCCGTTTATAAACGCGTGCGCGTTGATTTATCAATTTACCCTGCAGCGCATCCGACAAAGGGAGATCTCGAGAAATTTTTCGTCTCACCCTGACCGGATGTTTGCGAGAACGTCTCTCAGCCAGCCAAGAGTACATAAGAAAGCGCGAAGAGAACAAAAGTGATTTCAAGCTGGTGACTGGCTACGAGGACAATGGGCTGAGGGCGTAGCGAGGGAGATAAGGAAAGAGCAAAAAGCTTGCGGAAGATAGAAAACGAGACCGAGGGGTAGTACCGACGAGGAGAAGAGATGGTACGGGGAGAAACTGGAAACTGCGTACGTATACCTTTTTCCACCAAGGGTGGAAGCGAGCTCTGTGGATATCGGGTAAAACTTTCGCATTTAACTTTTCCGTTCTGAGTTTCTCTCTCCCTCTCGCTCTGCCATTCCCCGCTTGGGGGTTGGTTCGAACGAGGAGAGAAAGCGCCGAGAGCGCGACAGGAACGAAAATCGCGAGAGGGATGAGGGAGGGAAACGAGCAACAAAGCTCATCACCGGAAACTTTTCCGAGACAAGGACAGTGAGCTGGCGTGAAGGGATAGTTGCGGGGAGTTGTGAGTCGACGTGGAAGAGCGAAGGAGAAAGAGCCGCAGAGCGGCACGGGGCGGCGGGAGGAAGAGGTTGAAGTCGCCCGGGACGAAAGATGCGCGCGCGCAGAATTCTCTCTCTCTCTCTCTCTCTCGCTCTCTCTCTCACTCGGTAACATCACTAAACTATCCTCTCTTCCCGTTCAACTCACATATACGTACACCGGGTAACAATCGCCCTCGAATGTACCAAAGTACATCTGTAGTAGCTGCTCTTCCCATTTTGTTTTCATCTGCCCCTCTGATAGCTGCCTCATATGAAACGGATAAAAATAATACAATTTTTCTCACTCGACATCGCCGCGTCGTCGGGCTTTGATCGATAAAAAAAAATCATTTAGTGTTGGCAATATAAAATTAAACATCCCTTTCCGCGTATGAATAGAAACAAGTCGAAAAGGAGCCAATAGCGCGAACCTGTTCGAGCTAATTTTATTGCTCAAAAGTACCAACTTAGTTCATTAAAATCCGATTTTGTTACTTTTTTTCGGTTCCCTTTCCATCTGATAAAAATCTCTAATATTGCACGTCCTGATTGCTATCTTCTAAATCTTTGCATTAAAAAAAAAGTTCGTCACCGACAATTTCGCCAGTTTTAATCCCGAACACGGCAATTCTTTTTAAGGCAGTTGGAGCGGTTCCGTTGAGGCAAATTACGGTTTACGAGTTTTTTTTTTTTAATAAACCTAAAAACAAAATGCATACGCGGTATAGATTTATTCTATAGATGCTAAGCTTTCATAAAATATATAATTAAAGAGCAAATTTATGAATCATTACGTGAAAAAGAAAAAATGTTGTGTTACTACCAACTTGAAAAAGTATAACATTATTGATTATTGTGACAGCGTTGTAATCTTTTATTAGATTAAAAGGAGCAAAAAGATTAAACATGTTCAAAGGATTAAAGGATTAAAATGAATTGTAATCTTTTATCAAACCTTTATGGTTCAATATTAAATATATATAGTTTTCGATGGGCAAGATGGGTTTTGATTTTTTTTAAATGTTTACAAAGGTTTAGTTTAAATTAATCCGTTGTTAGAAATGGTTTATCTTGGTACCAAATAGCCAAAAAAATTACCTCACTCGTAACGTGAACGTCTTGCCCATATAACCGCACGTAAAATTACATACAATAAACTATTCTTTAGCTCTTGTCTTTTGTGGTGGAACATTTTTAAAAAATCCATAAGGGTTCAGTGTAGTCTGTACAATAAAAAAAAATATATATTTTTTTTAATCTTCGATTGTGGGTAACGCTCAAACTTCCTTAAAGATCGATCTGAAGAATTTTTAAATCAAATTTTCGAAATTTTGTTGCGAACATGAAAAAAATTAATATCGAAGATCAATAACTATGTGAATTGTGATATAACAAATATATATGGTACACTAGGCACAAAAATTAAAGAATCAAGAAAAAAGCCGAAATTTTTTTAGTGATTTTCAGTAGGCTGCATCCCCGCGAAAAATGGTCATAGAACAATGAAGAAAAAGCAAATCCAAGCTTGAAGTCTCTAGTTTTGAGTTCCAGCAATCAAAATCCTGAATAGTGGACCGTATTTGAGAAATTATAAGACAATCAGAGGGAAAAAGAATTCCAAATTTTTGCTTGACTTTCGGAAGGTCCAGGGAGCTAAATATTTTTTTTGTTTTTCAAATTCCATCTATAAGCTTTTAGTATTTGTGTGCCGATTGCAGCAATGCTTACAGCATTAGTATTTGTGCGCTACTTTTGCGATAGCACTGAATTAACCATATCTATATTTTCAAGCCTTTTACAATAGTTAATAGTTATTTCCGGGATAATAGATAGTCAAACACGCCGTCAAAATCGCATGTTTATATATACTTTTGGCTTATAGTTGTGTTTACCATATTATGATTGCGCTGTCAATAAACTATAATGAATTTAACTATACCCACTTTTACGATAGGCATTTTTTGTAAATACCACACACTTCTCTCAGTGTAGCAATAAATAATTTGTAATATGGGAATGTTAATAAATGTTAAAAGGCGCTTTTTGAGTCGACGTAACTCATCCCTGAACTCGGCACGCGCCAAGCCATTCCCCCGAACGTCCTACTACCCTTACCTTCGATACAGAATAATATCTCTCTCTATCTTCCTCCCGATCTCTCTCTCTCCCTCCCTCTCTGCCTCTCCTTGGTCCAGATTGACGCGGTGTTTCGCATAGTGCAAATATGGACTATCCTGACTTCGTGGCCAGAATGGACGCTTCGAATGTGAGACATTCGATGTGGTAACTATTTATCGAGTGATTAGAACATCCCTCTGACATCTCCGAATCTGATACCCATCGCTGATAACTCCCTCACTATCGATTAACTTTGATCATTTATTTTCTTCCCCTCACGTTCTAAGCAATTCCCATAGTCTTCTTTTTCCCTTATCCTTCTTTTCCAGTATAAAAAAAAAAGTATTACAAAACTCGTTCCTACTTCCGCGAATCACCCCTTAATTCATATGCAAAAAATATTACGCGAAAAGAGATAGCGTGTATTTTTCATTTGGTTTCTTCGGAAAAGAGAAAAAAAAAAAAAAGGAACTCCGATATCAAGTTTACCCGCGTTTCTTCGGTGCTAGGTAATATTCCTCATCGTTTCATACTCCGCGAAACTGTTCTCATCTCGCAGAACCGCGTAAAAAAAAAAGTACCCGCTCGGGCGGCTGTTGGCAAAATTCCGATAATTAAGAAAACTGTCTGGATTCGCCGATTCCAAAGTTTTGCGGAGGACGAGGGAAAAAATGAATGAGCACGGGAGTGAGACAAGAGAGGTGAGGAATATCTTGAACCGAGATACGTGCGTACATATCTACATGCATAGATATATATCCGGTCCACGTGCATGCATTCGAAGTGTGTATGTGTTGGTGCATAGGTCGAGGCAAGGGGGGGCCTCGTGTACGTATATTTCAGTCATCCGGAGTAAACTTTTGCAAGTTTAATGCCCGGGTACGCTCACGCTCCCGAGTAATTTAACACGACGAAATTAACTTTTCAGTTTTACCGAAAGTTTCGCATCGTCGTTCTCGTTGAGAAGACGAGAGGAGAGGAGGGGGGGAGAGAAGGAGAGATCTGGCACAACTCAACCGCGGTACGAAGAGCTCCTTTTCTCTTCTCTCTCTCTTTCTCTCTCTCTCTCTCTCTCTCTCTCTCTCTCTCTCTCTCTCTCTCTCTCTCTCTCTCGCACTCATTTACAAACATCTCGCTCCTCGACTGGCTTTGCTCTCTGCGTGGACTCGCGAGGTCCAGAAGCGCCTAGGAGACCTCGCTTTCCACTTTTCCTCGCTCTTTGCGCGGGCTGAAAACTTTTTAAGCGTTTCCCCGGCTATAGTAGCCTTCTCCCTCTTACCCAGTTCTTTCGACAACTTTCCCACTCGCGTTTCTTCCACCCTTACTACTTCGACTCATTCTCCGCATCCTCCACGTACTCTATACAATCCTCCTCGTATCCTCTCGGTCCTCCGGCCATTCTTCGTTAAATAATCTTGCCCTTAAGATTCCAGAGGCTACGCAGAACAGCCGAATTTGCCGACCAGTCACTCTGTTACTATTGTTCATATTCTCACGTCCATAATCTTTAAAGGGCCCAGGATGAATTATGGGCAGAAAATTGTTGACGACTGTTCTATATGACTTGCGATGAATTTACGCCCCCTCAAGTCCAACAGGCCGAGAATGGCCTGTTGGATTTGAGGGTCTCCATAAGCTTGAAATTTCGAAAATACGATTTTTTTATTGCCTATTTTCATAGCATAAGGTCTTAACTTTATTTTGCAATGAAGATTTTTGAAAATTCAAAAAATTAACCAAGTTATGTCCATTTTTGTGAAACGTTCCGCTGCGATTTACCCTTTTTCCTAATGTTTTTTTTTCTGCGGAACTATGTTTTATGAAATGGTGCATTCGGTTCAAATTCGGACAGAACATTGTTTTTAATATTTTCTATATTATGACTGTATGATTTTATCCAGTCATCCAGTATCCAGTCATACGAAAATGTTGTTATGATGCTAAAAGTATATTTTTGATTTTAGGTTTGCCTAGTTGCCAGAACCATCGTCACCAAGCAGCCATGCAACAACGGCGGCGCTTTGTTTGAATAAAAATAACTTAATTGTTTATCGAGATTTTTCAATAAAATAAAATCTCAAACTTGACAAGACTATGTATTAATTGTCTGTAAAATCTCGACCTCATCATTCCAAAACTCTTACGCGAAAAAAAAAATTGAACATCGACCAGCTTTTGTCCTTAAGTTTAGGCCCGTTAAAACTTCCCGTAAAAACCGTTCACCGCGTTTTTCAGGACATTTTCCGACCTCGAAATCCCCGTAGTTTCTGCAACCTCTTCGGCACCGAGCCAATGTATATTCGGATAGAACCTACAATTTTTAAATGTGTATTCCCATCGAGTCCTCAAAAAAAGTCTCGCTTGAAAAATTGATGTCGGTTGATATCGAAATCTGGATCTTTCGAATATCAGCCCGCAGAGATGATGAATTCATACGCGAAATTATTATACCGAGAAGAATGAGGACGTGTGGCAAGACTCGAAGAAGTTTCGGTATCCTCAGTGAGTGAAAAGTTGAAGAGAATAAGGAAGCAGAGAAAGGGATGATAAATTTTTCAGGAGCAGTGAGGAAAGGGGATGAATATAGCGCGGGAGACTCGAGATAATCAATTGACTCCTAAACTCCCGTCTTCCGAATCCTTTGTGACTCCGCAGCTTCTCTCGTCCGTCCGACGAGTTTGAGGGCCCCCTCAACCCCTCACAACTATTCCCCGATCCTCGACTATACATTCCCTGCAGATAGACCGGCACAGCGACCAAACCAATCCACCCCCTCGGCCCCTCTCTCCTTCGAACAAGGAAGGAGAAAAGGTGGCAAGGAGGGAAAGAGATGGTGGAAACGGGTGAGACGGAAAGGGAGTTTCAAGTGCGCGCGCGTTTCAAACTACCCATGAAGCTTTCTAGACCTCGAACGCGACTTTCGCGAGACAGGCCACGATGGAGTTTTGCCAATAGTTTCCCCGGTGAACAGTTTTGCCTAGCCATTATAGCCGCACGATTGGATACCCCTTAGCCCCGCTTCTCTGGCTCACTCTCTCTCTCTCTCTACCTCTCTCGCTCCATCCATATCGGTCTTCCACCCTAACCACCACTTTGCCCCTGACGTACGTACACTTCACGTACATCGAAATACGCGCATCCCTCGCCGTATTTTATCCGGCCAAACTTTTCAACTTTTATATAATCACGGAACGATTCCACGATCAAATGATTCTCGTATCTGGAAAGTTTTCGGTTGATATCAACTGCAGCAAATTCCGAGAGGATATTATCTTTGTCAAAAACTAATCCAATTATTTTGAGCATCGTTGTTCGTTCTGCGACACAAATGGAAGAGGTAACATGGAAAAATAGTGAAATTAATTTCTGGTTGCGCAACTCGTCGTAACGATTACGAATTACACTCCTTGCTGTTTTATTCGAGTTGAAAAATTAACCGCCATTAAACAAGAGAGCCATCTTACAAATCTTAAACTTGAGCGGAAGTACTTAGCGAGATTCAAATTGAAAAAAAAATCATAAAACAAATTGCGTTGGCAAAACAACTAAACATTGATATGCCTTAATATTCCATAATCATTCAAAAATTGTGAAACAATACAAAAAACAAAATGCCTCGGTAATGTAATCAGCAATTGAGTTGCTTGACTAATCAACAGTCATTGAAAACTCCTGAAAAAAATCGGAAAATCAGCAAACTAACATGCCTGAGAAAAAAAAATAGAAATTCAATTGCTTTAACCCTCCGTGACCACACTGGGTAGAATAGACTCGTCGATCAATTTTTGGCGTAAATATATAATAATTCCCGGCTTCGGATGGGACTATATTCACCATCTTACCTGGAGTTTGAAGTATCCTTGTACCATAAAATGTACCCACTTCACATGTCGGAATAAATACCTTTTTTGGAACGCGCACTATGCTACTAGTTTTTTCAAAAAGTATCATATCTAATAAGTATCACGTCCAAATTTTAGGTAAAAAAGTTTAAAATTCACGGAACAATGATTTTTTGAGCGAAAAAGTGTATTTTTTGCGTTTTCACCTCTTTATGAATTTTTTTTAACATGTCGCCATTTTATTTCTTATAAATAAATTTTTCGTACATCATCTAGAAAGTTCAAAGCATGTTCCGTAATTTTTTGAACCACTTCGGACGGATAGTTTGGTCACAATATTTTTTTTGAAAACTGACTGGGTAGAGTGGGTCCAAGTGTGACCACCGCGATTGAATTTGGAAGTGTGGCCACGAAGGGTTAATATAATTTATTTTATAACTCAAATAAAACAATCGTGGATAAATCATGAAAAAATAATTGGCTAATACAATATTGGCAGAGCAAAATCAAACAATGAATTTAATACAAGATACATCACAGCCTCGTTAGACCAGAATAAAAATTCTCCCAACACAATAATATCTTACATTTCATTTGAAATACAATACGCCCACGTAGTTCTTAAGCATAATATCCGCATTTCCGTAACGAACAAAATTACTTTTACATAAATATATTTACATTGACCTAAAGGGGGTTTTGAAGGCATTGGGATTGGTGTAATGATGAGTACGGAGAGTACGGAGACATTCGACTACTATGAGACCGGTCCTCAAATCCTAATCTCTTCAAAATTACTTTCCCCTACATATACAATGACCCGCAAAATTTTGGGCCACCCTATTTTTTGTAATAAAGTGATCAAATATCGAATTCCTGAACTCGTTATTCATTTCAAATTTTTCAGAGAGCTATGATATAAATAATAGCGTAATATATTATTTTTTTTTATTTGGCGACTATTTGTGTAGAGCGTCGAACGAGTTTTGTCAGTGTACAAAAGTAACAGGCCGCTATCTCGCCCGGCTTCGTACGCACAGTTTGTTTACATTTTCTTTCGTACTAGTTTCAAAGCATGCATGACAATGAAAAATCAGTATTATTTCTACCGCAATAGCGAAAGATACGAATATTGAGTTCCGTAAAATCGTATTAAAACTTTATTCGGAAGGGAAGAGTTCTCGCGATATAGCGACTACTTAATCCATTCGAGAAAGTACGGTCAAACGTGTTATTCGTAAATATAAATTAACAAATAAAAAGGAGGTGCGTTATAGATCGTTGAAAAACTGCAGCAGGCATTTCGAGAGAATTACGTAGTGCAAATCGCGCCGACATTAGTCAGTATCCCGACGTCTGAAGGCTGTAGGACCGATTGGACGCATTGGTGTACAAAAAACCACTCATCAGTAAAAAAAATCAAAAGGTCAGATTGAATTTTGCAAAAAAAATAGCAGCATTGAGCAGCATAAGATTGGCGTAAAGTGCTTTTATCCGATGAATCCAAAATTCAATTATTCGGAAGTGATGGTCGGGAGTACGTGAGACGTCCAACAGGTACCAGATTCAACGTTAGGTATCAAATTCCTACCGTAGAACACAGTGGCGGGAACGTTAAAGTTCGGGGCGCATTTTCTGACGATGGCGTTGGCCCGCTGCTATAAATTCAAGGCAATATGACCGCTACAATGTACAGAAATATATTGCAAGTACATTGGCTCCCATTTCCGAAGAAAAAAAATGCCGCGTGGTTGGGTTTTTCAACACGATAACGACCCCAAACATGCTTTACGTCTTGTAAAATATTTTCTTCAAATACAAAAAGTACGCCGTCTCGACTGGCCATCGCAATCACCTGACTTACATCCGATTTAGCATTTGTGGCAAAACCTAAAATATCGTGTTGGAACAAAAAATCACTCTGACAAGACGGAATTGTGGAATCATTTGCAACATGTGTAGGACAACTTGCCACAAAAATGGATCTCACACTTAATAGCGTACATGCCTCGTCGATGTGCCGCAGTTATCGCTGCTAAGGGCATGGCAACAAAGTACTGAGTCAAGTAAAGAAGGTCGAATCGAATTTAGTTATTTTCAAAAAATGTTATTTTGTTTTTCACGTGCCTTATGTAGCCTTATACTTTTGCACACTCGTTAAATACAAAGTGATCGATAATCAAATATTTAAGAACAATATCTGTGTATATAATTGTTTTCAAATATAAGTGAATACATGTTGTCATAACTCATTAATTTTCTCCCCACCGTCGTATTTCAATGCAAAATGCCTGAAAAATAAGATGGCCCAAAACATTTGCGCGCAACTGTATATATGTGTGTGTGTGTGTGTGTGTGTGTATATATATATATATATACAGGGTGACAATGTTATAAGGTGGCCGTGTGTGTTTTTCAGTGTCTGGCGCGGAGATTTCGCAATCGAGATATGATATTTGCTGTTTTTTCAAGTCCTCTTACAATTAGAAAAATAGCGTATTTTTGTGGTGAATAATATGAGCCAGAAAAAATTGAACATTCTGGACAAAAAAAATCAAGATTCCATCTTGAGCTCATTAAAATGAAGATAATCAAATTCCGAATACGAAACGCTGCTAAAAAACTTTTCTTAAATGAAACAAAAAATTTCATTTATCCATTTTAAAGTGCATTTTTTATCATCCTTTTCTCGATGACAAGATGCACAAAAAAACTTTTAAAGAAGTCTTTCGGACTGGGAATATAAGTATCTTCATTCTGCTGTACTCAAAATAGAATTTTGGTTTTTTCCCAGACTGCTCAATTTTGTTCTTGCATATACTACTCATATAAAGAAATACGGTATATTCCTTTTCGACGAGGTCTTTTCGACGAGCATTAAAAATCATATTTTTTCCAGTCGCAAAATTTCTGCGCAAGACCTATGTAGGAGAGCATCCACTCCGTGAGACGCCACGCTTCGAAGAATCCCAAAAGCCCGGGCAACAAGCCACTTGGTGAAATTTGAGGACAATGAGCGACCGAAAACACGGAATTACAACGGCGAAACGAGAACGATGATGGCCTAATTAGAATCCCCAAGCGACCACAATTTTTCTCTTTCGTTGCTCGGTTTTTTTTTTTCACCGCGTATACCCTGCTATTCCCGTGTATTCTCCTCGTCGAGCACGCATCCGGGCGCCTCCGTGTACTGTCATGCTCGCGAAAAGGGCCGTGCAAAAAGAGGCTTGTCGGTGTTACCCATATGACGTACGCAAGCGCTTGCAACGAGACACGGCTTGTAACACTCACGAAAACAAGCAACGATCCGCGAATCCGCCAATTAAAGCAACAGCTATAAGTCCGTGAAATTATTGTATTTCGTTACAACGCGCGTAACGTCGAGTCTCAATCCTTTACCGGGTCGTTTTCTTTCTTCCTATCTTCTTATCCACCCTGGCGTGTTTGAGTATCCGCCTCGGTGTATAGCTGTGACTAGATCGTTTTTCACTTTGCTAACCCTCGTACAGAGTCAGGACGTCGCGGACTCGAAAAAAAAAGTACTTTCGGCTCACGAGGCGAATTCTAAAAGGAGCTTTGTTCGCGTCTCACAATTACGCCCCTTTATCTCCAACCTCTCTAGCGTTTTGTTCGGACCCAGCCGTGCACTATTTTTTCTTATGCCAAATAAAAAAGAAAAGTGGTGTGTGCCTTTTCTTGCTTCCTCTCTCTCTCTCTCTCTCCCTCTTACTTGTGGAATACCCTTTCGCCAAGTCACCTACACCTGAGTCGAACATCTTTCTATGAGCTCATATGCACCCCGTCAAACCTAAACTCTAATTGAAGCTTTACGATTTTTCTCTCAAGTCGCCTCTAATCTCAATTCTGAAGTTACTTTTCCATTTCTATTTTGTTTATAACGGATTCATGCTTCTTTTGATTTTTATCGAGCCACTTCGTTTCTTTATTTTTGTTTATATAGACTCATTTTTCTGCTACTTTTATATCGAGCCCCTTTCCTTTATTTTTTTCATATTTCTTATTCTCCTGTACTTTCCATAGTACTGTATTGTACTGTATGATGTAGGAAGGCGGACTGCCAGAGAAAGTTTCTGCCCTAGAGCACGAATAAACATCTAATACAATTTAATCTAATCTTTCTTTCGACCCGTCTCTCTCCCTCTCTCTCTCTCTCTCTCTCTCAAAATTTTCTGGCATTCGCTTCCCGCTTGCTATTAAATCGCCACCTAATCTCATTAACTTAAAGTCTAAAATGAAGTTAGTGAGATTATGCTCATCTCGTCGAAAGCGATGTCTTAAATACGTAAGTATTTTTCTCCTACAACGGCTTAACTCCTTCACACCTCGGCTGTCGGTTAGTTTTTCGTTTTCTTTATGATAAATAAATCATAAAATTATGATTTATTTTATGATAAACAAATCATCAATCAATCAATCAATCAATCTCTCGCTCGGGTCGCGAAGAGAAAAAAAAGTCATAAACTTGCCTCTTGTTTGAACATATTTATTACTTAAATCCACGAATTTACGTTCCCTAAAAAATTCCTATCCTAATTAAAGTTTATAATGTATCCCTTATTGAATGAACTAATTTTTTTCATCAAATTATATTCAGATCAATAATACTGCAAAAAAATATATTTTTATTATGGAATTTCCATGTTTATCTCTAGACGAGACAGGTGTAACGATGACGCGCACGGTAATAGAGAGGCGTGGAATGCTTTCGAGTGACAACGAGCCAAAGGAGTTTTGATTGATCCAGAAGAGAGGATCGGTCGTCGAGGCTTAATGAAAGCAGATTTGTGAAGCGCGCGATGAACGATGAAAAGGACAGCGGGGCCACCCTCGATCAGCTGACCGTAGGCTACAACACACGTACACGAGAGGCTCTCCTACGTTCTATATCTATTCATCTACCAGTCTCACCCTATCCCTCCCTATCACTCTCGGATGTAATACGCGCGCGCGCACAACTTTCCCTCGTACGCGCCACCCTCGTGACTCGCCACAACGACACCCTGACTCGATTATCGCACTGTCTATCACGAATGAGCTTGCAACGCTGAACCCTTCGGGGCCAATGTCACCGTGGATGGTTGTCCTAGTCCGGCGACGAATCTCATATGAATCAAGTACGTGCATCCATTAATTCAACAAGCTATTTTTTCTTTCGAGTAAAAAAGTGTCCAACATTCCCCGGGTCATAGCGGATAACGTGATGCGCGAATAACCAAATACCGAGATTGAAAATTCATTTCAAATGTCTTTGAGAATCATTGGAAAGTATTTTTTTTCCCAAACTCTTGGAGCTCGAACACTCTAGTCACGTGGTATCGAATGCGTCGAGTAAAACAACAATGATTCATCCCCCAAACTACAAGACACTCCGTCGTCTCCTTATAAAAAACGACAACGCGTTCAACAAACAATCAAATACTGGAATAAAGGAAATTCTACTTACGTAACCTTGAGAATCCTCTAAGAGTAATATATTTCCCAAAGTATTCAAAACCCAACACACTTGAGTCACGTGGTTCATCGGATGCACTAACGAGAGAACAAAACAAGCGAAGATTCCTCCCCAAAAACTATACGACACCCCGTCACATTTTAGTATCTCAACGATGTTTCCGCGTCACGGAACAGCTGACGAGTTGCTTTCATCGACCTGCTCGATCGTTTTATCCGCAGACTCCTAATGCGATTCATCAACATTATATCATTCCGTCGAATTAACTGTATTTCTCCGAACGTACACACACACACGAGTGAAATGAATTGGCCAACAAAAAAAAAATAAAGAAATTATTAGAAACATTCAGAGCTCTCGCGTGTCTCTCGCGGCCTGCCACACTGTTCTCCCACGCATTCCTCCATTTATATATTCACAAGTACGTAAATTCATATTTTTTAATTCAATTCGTCGCATGTATCCTCGCCTGAGCCCGAGTGAGTGAGAACTGCTCCCGCTCAGATCGCCGCAGGATCGTCGGTCTCGCTCGCACGCTTGTCGCCAAACTCGAGAAAAGTTTAGCGCGGCGACGGCGCGCCAAGCTCAACGGGATGGGGTCTCGGGCTGGTGGTAGGATGGATTCGAGCCCCCTGCCGGCCCTCTCGATCCAACCACCCCCGTTGTACGTACACACGGGGAGAGGGATGCAACTGCGAGAGTCTCGTTCGCGCTGGCGCGCGTGGTAAGTTAACGGTGTACAGGAGTGAGTGGCGTGAAGGAGAATAAGGGGAGGGGGGGGAGGAGGGCGCGAAAGAATGATGTAGCAGCAAGGGGGATGAAAACTCTCGCGGCGCGCGAGCGAAAGCTCCGAGCTTGCGGATTCCCGACGCGCTGTTCGTCAAATAAAAAACTTTTCCAGTCACGCTATATACGTTCACTAGGCGAGTATACACGCGAGAAGCTCCCGAATCATCCCTCATACCCTCCCAACTGATCCGCTCTCCTTACCCCGCGCGTAATCATCCCCTCGACGCCCACTACTTGGAAAAACTCTCACGCGCATGATCCAACATGGAAGCTCTCCCGTTTCGATATTTCTATGTCTGCGTGTGTATCTCCGTGTTTCCTCGACAAAGTTCCATCGTGTCTACAGAGCTGTAGACACACGCACACTTCACCACTTCTCCGACCACGTTAGGCGTGAGGTGACTCGATAGGGAAGATTGTTTTTTTTTTTTTTTGCGGCGCTTCAACACACCTCCGGTAACTAGCGAGATTCGATGATTCGAATACGTCGTCCTCACTGTACTGTAATTGCTCTCTCGCGCTACGAGTTCCAACTTTCGTTTTCGGCTTTCTTTTTTTGAATTGATAACACTGGCCTGCGGCCACGTGGTCGCGGGAGTACTCCTCGATACGAGGAACAAGAGAGGAAGACACGTACAGAGTGACCGGAAATGTGCGTCCAAAAGGAAAATCTAGATGTCACGTATACCTGACCGAATCAACCCCAAAGATCTACGATCTTTTTTAGTTTTTGATTAAAAAAAAAGCTTTTTTCGTATTTTTCTTTTGAGCGTATACTTTTCTCACGATTTTTATCACTTGTGTTATCGTTATGAAGTTCACTGTTGAGCAATAAATAAATTACCAACTGAATACTAACGCAAGTACTCTAGATTTTGATTAAAATTTAAAGAAATATGTTTGAGAGGATCAGTTACTAAAGTTCAGATGATAGATACAACCTTTATACTAGTCTGAACGAATGATGTTGAAGTTTTCAACGTTGAAATGCAACGAAATATTTTTTTTATGATTTTTCCAAATTTTCTTTAACACATTTGATCTATAAAAATCTCGCGATCAGTTTTTAGGCTTCTTATTTAGGGATCTACAACCCAAGTCTACAAAATATGATTTTCGATGAGAATAAAAATAAGGAATAAAAAAAAATTGTTGCATTCCAACGATGCAAACTTCAAGCCTATCTGAATGAGGCAGAATTTCTTTTGAAAACTTCTAAGAGAATAGTACACACGCAAAAGCGAAAAATCAAAAGTGCTTATTACTCGACAACTAAAAAAGATCGTAGAACATACATGGAACTACTTCGGATGGGTATTCATACCAGGCATTTAGATTATCCTTTTGGACGTGACTTTTCGATCCGATCACATCATTTGAATGAGCTCATTTTCAGTGCCCACGCTTTTTTATAGTAAAAAGGGACGAACAAGATAAAAAGCCGTCTCGTGTCATCGCAGATCAATGAACGATTGCCAAAGACTTTCCGCTACAAATTTACGAACTTTGTTTCATTTTTCTATTTATTACTCTCTTTGTATCTGATAACCAATTAGCTGGCTTATCTCGTCATGCCCTAAACTTCGATGTAGCGTGTTGTATAGAACAGAAATAAACCACGAGCCAATATGAAGCGATCTATTTACGAATTTACCGATTGCCCGGGGGAAGCTGCCTCGACAGTTACGCGAGGGAGATAAAACGCGAGAAAGACAAATGCATCAGGCACACGTGTATGTGTGTGTGTGCGTGTGTGTATGTATGCTTGCACGTGGCATTGAAACTCTGAAAATGTAGGTCCAGGACGAGTCGAAGTTGAGGATTACTCGAGTACGGATGGCAGAGAGAGAGAGAGAGGAATGGGAGTAAGGATGGCTCGTAGGGTAAGGGAGCTCCAAGATTTCCACACATCTGGACACCAGAGAATGGCAAGTGAGGCCAGTTTGTCCACCGGCAAACTTCCACTTAACGCCAACATATCCAATCTTCCCATCAACGCGGCCACATCCCCCTTCAGCATCGCGCTTCGGCTCCATTTTTTACCCAAGCCGGAGGAGGAAATCTCGCACAAAGCATACACGTCACCAAGGCCGGAACAAGAGAGAGAGAGAGAGAGAGAGAGAGAGAGAGAGAGAGAGAGAGAGAGAGAGAGGAAGGGTCGAGAGGCTGAGGAGAAAGAGGAGAGGATAGAGAAGACGAAAAGATTGTGAAGAGACTCGGCCGGCAGCCGCGTGCCGGCTGATGCTAACTCTGTGTGTGCCAGACCCTCGTGGGAGTAAGAGCTAAGGGAAATCAATATCTCACTAGGGGTTGAGAGGGTATACCGGTAGACGCGATGAGGGAGCGAGAACGAAAACGAGCATGATAATGGAATGGAAACGTGTGAAAAAGAGTGAGACGGAATGATTTTCAAGCTTTCCGGCCCTCTGGTTGCCCCTTCGTGAAAATTCCATACCTATTGGTGGTGGTGCTGGGAGGGGATGAAAGCGTGCGCTCGGGTGCGAGAGAGAGAGAGAGAGAGAGAGAAAGTGAGAGGGTAGAGCGTGGTAGCATCGTTCGTACAACTGTGAGGAGGGAAAAGCGCGCAAGCTCAGAAAGATGGAGCAACTTCTCTATTGCCACCAACACAAACAGTGTAAAGCTGAAACACCACGAGTAACGAGGGCGCCCTCTACAACTTGCTCGTATTTCCGCGGCTGAAACGATGGTTTTGGCGGGTGGGGAGGTGGCGACGAGGGAGGGGGAATTATCTTCTCTGTTATTCTCCACTCTGTTGACGCTCCACACGTATATCCGTATTTCATCTTCCTTCATCCCCCTATCTCCGGCTCACTTCTCCACCCCCACCCCCTCCTCTCAATCTCTCTTGCTCCGTCATGTAGTTTTCCTCGTCAAACTACCCGTAAACTCGTTGCAAAGTGATCCTCGTATCGAAACAGCCGTGTACCCCGTGCCTGATCTTCACTGACTCTTACTACTTCCTCGTTTCTAAATACGACAATCGTGGGATGAGTCGCCTAATTTTTTTTTTTTTTTTTTTTCCCCCGTTTGATCGCTCAATTACTGCGAAACTTTTACTTCCGGTGAGGGCGTGCAAGCAGTCAGGATATCTCGTAACGGAGATTGACTTTCAAAAGCTTTGTTATTACGTTGTTTATATTGTTGATCGATTTTTGGTGATTCTTCTCGCCACGTGTTCGCTCGACGTTTTTTTTTTTTTTTCGGCAGCTCTCAGAGACTTTGGGCTTCGAGTTGGAACGCGAATTTCAGTCGACCACCCTCCGTCGAGAGGAGGGGTGGCTTTGGGCGACGCAACTCGCGACGCATTCGCGAAACGTAGTTTCTATTGCTTTTCTTCCTCTTCTACGTACGTCGTCAAGATTGCAAGATCTCGTGCAAAATAAAGTTTTGGCCGGTCACCCGGCTCGCTCCAGCCGTCGCGGCCGCTTAGCGGAAACTGCTGCCGCGCTCCCGCTCAACCGAGTCGAACCCCGAGCCGCGCGCGCGTTTCTCCTTCGTCTCTCTCTCTTTCTCTCTCTCCCTCGCTTCTCCCATCTCACTCTCTCGTCGTCGCTCTGTCATTCGTCCCTGCGTTTATGTACTACTATCGTTTTCCTTCTCCCGTTCACCCTCGGCCTCACTTGCTATTTTCAACCCCCCCGTGTTGCCCCCCTGCCCCTACTTCGGTGCACGCTTTCCTATATGCCAGGCTGCCCGCGAGAGACGAGAAACTCTCGGCGAAACTTTGCCGGGCGTCGAGGACGCTCACCAACCCCGGCGAACGTCGCCTCGTGCAACGCGATCTCCTTTTCTCTTTGTTTCTCTTCTCTCTTCTAATGGCGAATCTTTTCCTACCTCGAAGAAAACTCGAACCAGGCACAAAGGAATGGAGCAACATCCCTCTTCTCACTCTTCTCGGCCTGCAACGTTTTTCCCATATTTTCATATCCCGTTATTACATTTTGTACAATAGTACCGCAGCTTTCGCGAATCTTTTTCCTCGTACCAACGACAAAATGTGGATAAGGTTCTACTTTTCTGAGAGGTAAGACACTCGATTGGGGGCTACAGGTCTATTGAGGCATGCACGAATGAGCCGTAGGTCGAAAAGTGTAACTATCGATTACCAGGTAATCAATGAATTTTTGCTGGTAGAGGCGGAATCAATGAAGTTTTGCTGGTAGAGGAGAATTCACGTTTTAGCAAAAATTTTTTTTTTTTATTCAGTTACAGTCGAGCGCAGATGGTTCATGTTTTTTTTTATCGAATTTCAATTGATTTCAAATTCAATTCATTTTTTTTCTACTCAATATTCAATTCAATATTTTTTTTTTCAATTCAATGAATACATTTTTTCGGATCCAATATTTTTTGGAAAAATATTTTTACTTTTTAGTTTCAAAGTATTTTATTTTTTTAAGTTGATTTCCAATTCGAAAATATTTTGATTCATATACCTTCATTTATCAATTAAAAACATTAACATTTTTCTGAAAACATTTTAATGTTTTTACGTTTAATTATAATTTCTAAATATTTCAATTATTTGAACATTATTTATAATTTTAATTAAAATGTTCACTTCTAACGCTTGACAGGGGTAAATATCTACTCCAAACTTTTTCTGTTCGTACAATGGTGACCGAGCGACAGAAGAACTAAATAGTACATGCATAGCTTCGGTTGTTTATTGAGAAACAGAACATATACGAGATATTTTTATCTCACAGAAGTTTAATTCGTATAACGGCCACTTTGAGCCCACACAAAAATATGGAAAATCCGTTAAATTCTATATTTTTAAACGGGTGACATGGTAGTGCAGTTTTGTAATGAAGTTCAGAATTAATTTCTATACGAAGTAGAAATTTAAAATTTCGTTAATATTTTTACTTAATTTTCGATTAAAAATTTCGTTAATATTTTCACTCAATTTTTTATTCATTTATTGTAATAATTTGTAATTTTTTCTTTCATTTTTTTTAATACATTCAAACACTAATATTTCTTTTGAAAAAATCCTTATTCAAACAGTCATTTAGTTAAGATTATTCCTCGCAAGACTTTTTTGATATCGTTGCATAATTTCTCATTACAATCATCCCCGCTCCCCCGTTAAAGCAACGAATAATACCCTCTCCCATCTCCTCAATTCTGATCGCAGTTGATACCTTTTTCCTCGTTTTTGTTCTTAAAAAAAGATTTATTCGGAGGCCACTGTCTTGTGGAACATAGCAGATATTCGTACTCGTCTAACATTACTCTCATCTCGCTGCTCAACTTCTCCGTTCCTCTGACGCGCGCACACTTCTACATCGTATTTCTTGGTAGTTGAGCAAACTTTTCCGCAGTCATGGAAAACTTTGCGTACTCTCGGGGCGAGCCGAGAGTTTGAGTTTCGTCTCTCGAGTTTTACGAGAGGAAAGGAGCGGAGAATCCGGTTCGTGGCGATGAGGGGAGGGGGAAATGAACACAAGAGAGAGAGAGACACCGCAGGAGAGAATTATCACACGAAAAGAATTCGAACGAAAACGTGTTCTCGTCCTCTTTTTCCTCTCTCTCTCTCTCTCTCTCTCTCTCTCTCTCTCTTTCTCTGGAAGCAAGAACGAAACTTCAAAAAACGTTTGTCAAACAAAGAACTGTCACGTACGTGATTCTTTCGATTAACGAGTCAGCGTCGGAAGAATCTTTGATTTTCACTCACGCGGTGTCAAATCGGTCCCTCAGGGTCCAATTCAAGAAGCGCGATATCGAGGGAACACAATTTGTTGAGGGGGCGGAGACGTTAACTCTCCTCAAGTTTGAAAGAAGGAGAGATGGACCTAAGTTTGAAGAATCCATCGAGGAAAATTCTACTTGTGAAGTTTTTAACCCTCTTCGCCCCTGTGTCCCCACGGAGCCTTGAGACAGAAGCAAAGAAATGGCGAGAGCAGCTCGAGTCGAGTGAGGCGGCGAGTTTCCTTCTCGCTCTCACGGTTTCTGGCAAGCCCGGCTGACGCGGTCGAACGAGGATGGAAAAAGGAAAGAAAAGTTTCGCAAAACTTGGTGGTTAGCCTTCGAGAAAGACGTTGAAGCGTGTACATTGTACCGGTGTAGTTTAGTCGTGTAATAGGAGGAGGAGGAGAAGAAGAAGAAGAAGAAGAAGAAGAAGCATAAGAATAAGCCGAAACGTAAAAGTAAAAGACAAGATGGAAGAGGAGCGCGAAACGAGGGAGGCAGAACGTGTCAGTCCGATGGAAGTAAGAGTAACACACACGAGGAACGAGCCAGTGTTGCAAACACCGAAGGAATCGTTGCGCAAACTTTCCGGAGCGATAAATTGGCTTCAGGGGTTATTCGAGTCACCGCATAATACGAGTAGTTTCGGAATTTTATTAAGACGAGCATTGCTTTTGGCTTCTGATCGAAACGCTCGTATACACGGCAGTAGAACTCAAACCATAAAAAATCATTACGGAAGATCGCTGCAATTCGAGAGTAGAATATAACGCGAAATAAAAAAAAAATTGAATGTTCGAAAAAATCCTTATGATGAAAAACGTTTTAAAATGGAGAATAAACAAAAGTTATTCCACCCACAACTTCGGCAATTCGCATGCAGCGTTGGCCTGGGCCAACACTTGGATGAGCGACCACTCAGCCGCGCATTGACTTGCTTGCCCGCTACCGAGCGGAGCACACTTTTACCGTGAGTCCGATGAAGACACAATGGAAATTGGGTAAAAAAATATAGCCGTCTGTATCGGCGCAGGTTGTTCACAGTATACCCTGCGCCCTCGTACGGACACGCGCGGCAGAGCATTAGAAAAGAGTGGCAGTGAGCAACACTCCGAGCATTTCTGAGAAAATGTGCGATGAAAACTAAAAGGGCTGTGGAGTCGTAGAATTCCACCAAGATATGCGAAGGCGAAATTCAAGAATGAAAAAAATTAACCCAACTATTCCATAAAAAATTACATCGGGAAATCAATGTTGGAGTACTAGCTAAATAAACTGCTATATATGTAATATTTCATTTTATACTTTTGACATCTGCTACTCCCGAAGTCGATCGTATGCCGTTTAAGAAATAAGCATCAGACAAAACAGATAATTCCTTGCACAAAGATTATTCGGTGAATTATAAAAAGACCCGGTAAATATTCATCGAAGGGAAAAAATATTTACGTAGGATATAAAATTTATATAAATATATAATTTGTATGTATATTTTTTTTCAGACCTCCAACATATTTTATTTTTATTATTTTATTTCCAGAGTTCCAGCGTATATTATATTTTTATTTCCAAAGTTCCAACGTATATATATTTTTGCCCCTATGTTCCAAAGTATACCCTTGCGAGTTTTTACGTATTAACCTTCCCAATTGAACCCTTTACTATTACTCTCTACCCGCACTTCGCTAATCTAACCTAAATTCCATTGCGTCCACAGCCGCCTTAAGCTACAGTATACCGCATTTGCCGAGGGTACGGGGAAAACGTGGAAAACCCGTATCGCTATAGACGGCGCCATATCCTTCTGATTCTCTGGTGCACAAACTTTTACTCAAGTATCGACACCAAGGTATCAGAAGTATTGACCTTCCGCTCACTGGTTGATGCGCCAGTCGGTGCACGGCCAAGCGACCACCGCTTCGAGTATTGGCCATGCACAACGCTGCTTGACTCGAAGTACCGATAAAGCCGAACTTTGACCGCCTATCCACGAGCGTCGGTTGAATTTGGATATATAGTTTTCACGAAATTAAAAAGGGATTTATATTGGATGCCCAACTATCACTTGACGGAGTCTCAATAGATGGTTTATTTCGTACTAGTGGCATTATGTTGAAGTTGGTAATTATTGTATTCCAAAGGTCTGTGCGCAGCTGTCAGGCCTAGTCGATTTGACCGAAGTGTAAACAGTTACTATATTTATTGAAGATGTTTACTTTTGTACAAAATAAAAGTCATTCGCCGGAAGTGTTACTGCATTGTTTTGTTTGAAAGAAAAGTGCATCTAAAGGCCATCGTTTGTTTGTGGACGCTTACAAATAATATGCTTTCTTGGTAAGAATTTGTGAAAAGTTGTCGAAACTTTTGTGGAAAGCATTATGTTGATTTGAATGATACACCGCATAGGAAGCTACTGACAAAAATTTAAGATGCATAATTGGAAGTATTACTGGACGACGATGCGTGTCAAACGGAAAAAAAGAATCGGCAGCAGCATTAAATGTTACCCAACAATGCAGTGCGCTGATTGCCATGGGAATGGCCATTTTAGGGCATGACAAATACCAGATCACACGGTCATGAAGCCATCGAGAATTATCCAGTAATTGTGAACTACGAGATTCTACTTCACTCGCTACATTCAATCAGATCACTATTTGTTCCTATCTATGACGTCAGCCCATTCTAGTGGGCGGTTCAATTCTTGTAAAGAAATCAAAAACTGGCTTCGTAATTGGATCACATCAAAACCACTAGACTTCTACCAGCATAGAATCCGATTATTAGCTTGAAGATGGGCAAAGATTATAGCTTCCGATAGCGTATGAAGTCAGAATGATCTGTTATGTTTCAAATCAACGTGTTATTTTATCAAAAAATCCGTACAGTCATACTTGTGTACTCAATAATTAGATTGATAAGAGATTAATGGAGTGCACCAAGATAGGGAATTCGGAGCTTTGCAATGGTGAACTGGCGAGTTAATCCGGAAGCGAGGTAAATGCGAGAGAGAGAGAGAGAGAGAGAGAGAGAGAGAGAGAGTTCGACAGTGCGGAGAAGAGTATCGCGAGGGGTTAGTCCATGACCTAGGGTCACCACCCCGTCCTACCCTTAGACCGGCGCGCAGCTGTCTCGCTCTCGCGTCGCGCGAGAAGTGCACACGCGTTTGGTGCGCGCGGTGTGGCAATCGAGCGGCGCGTTGCCACGAATCGATCCTTGTTCCGTGATATGCGAACGAACGACGAGTAAAGCACAATTCTCTCGATAAATTTAACCTGGCCTAGAAAGCATTCGAGTCTCGCCTCGCGCCCCCTCACCCCATCGCGTTCCGAGCGCTCTACTACCCCTTTCTCCATTATATTGTCCACGACTACCCCGAGGAATTTCTTAATCCGATTCGTATCGTTCTCGCGCGTTATTTACAATTTTATTGACCAAGCGATAATTTGCTCCTCGCCGTCAGGAATTGTTTTCCGGTTGGATCTTTATTTGCCTTCTTGGGGGAATATTTTGCGAGCACGAACGGAGCGACCCGTGGATAGTTTTGTTCGCGATTAGCGAAAAAAAAATGCACCCTCGGGTCTTGCCAATCTCATCAGAATGCAGTGTCTCTCTGTACGTTTAACTTTTTAGGCGGTAATTGAGCTGGTGACATTAGAAAACGAGGCTGTGACGGTAACTTTTATTTTTGAAAATTTTGTCTGAACGAAATTGGCGTCAAAACGGCTGGAGCTTTTTCCCGGAAACTTTGGTATGTAACAATAAACGCTTCCGGAATTTTCCGACACTTTCTTTCATTTCTTTTCGTCGGGTAGAACCTGAGGAAATGTTTCTTTCGAAAGGACGATGGCGCGCGAGAGTCTTTAACATTTATAGGCATGCTCCTTCGTAAATACGAAATGGAGAAAAGTTTCATCAGCTTTAATGGTTATCTGACTCAATTATTTACGTTTTTTTGGGGAGGGGGGGATATGATTGAGCATTTGTATTCACCTAGATAGAAAACGTGTCTTTTTTAAATATATAGGAAACGTGTTTTTCACAATAACCTTGGTATATAACCCTGAATACGAAATCCATTCCCGACATACACACGAAGCAAATCCCCGACGTACACTCGCGCGTGGCCACGGGCAATAGCTAGTGTGTATGTATATATATTCATGGAAAAATGACATTTTCAACCCGTTATATCTGTGCAAGATTGGCTATCAGCACATCAGGTTGTTTCGGGAACGATTCTTAAATTTTATTCAAACGAGTCGTCGACTTTGAGGCTATAACGGTCCTGGAAATGGGCTTTATATAAAAAGACTTCAATTTACACGAAGGTGAGTATGAGGACGATATGCTACTATGAAGATGGGATCTTCCTCTAAATCCAATGTCTTCAAAATAACCTTTCATCTATGTATATATATATAGACACACACACACACACAGGGTGGCCAAAAAAACAACGTCCAAAAAGAAAAAGAAAAAAGCATTTGAACAGTTTTTTTTTCGAGTTGCCCTGTAGGATAAGGTTTTTTTCCTCTGTTGCGTATGTATTTTCTCTTACAAGTATTCAAAAGCAATTGGTAGTTACGTAGACTACCATAAATATTTTTTTTTATCATCTGAACTGTGGTGGCTGATCTCGAACCTATTTTTTTTCACTTTTAATCAAAACTTAAGGCGTTTACGTTAATGTTAATTTTGCAATTAATTTATTGCTTAACAGTGCACTTCATGATGATAACACAGGTAAAAAATCATGCGAAGCGTACCCACACGAAAGAGAAAAATAAAAAATGTTATTTTTTCTAGGAAAGTATAAAAGATCATAGGCATGCATGTGGGTGATTCGGGTAGGTATTGATACGAGGCAGCTAGACTTTCCTATTGGACGTCACTTTTCAGGCCACCCTGTAAATATATATATATATATATCTTAAGAACGAGGGGAAAAAACACCACGGAAAAGCGATAAATCACGAATAAAATCGCATCGTCAATGGGGCAGGAGCCAACTGCGTGTGTCCCCTCAAACTTATTTTCGCACTTCCGAGATCCATTCTCAAAAACCTTGCATCCGCCTTTTTCTTCTCGCTTGTCTTTTCATTTTCTGGCGCGCAGAGACTCCGGTTACGCTTCACCATAAAGTTTTAGCCACGTCATAATAATTTTACGTCGGGTTTTCCTCCCTCGTTTGCCTCGTCCTATACCACTCTCTTTCTCCCTTCCTCCCTAAATGGCAAGTTTATCCGTAATAAATTGTTCCTCCAAACTTTCTATCAGTTCCGAAACTCGGACTATATCGGTGAAGGAAGAAGAGAATTGAGAATATCCCAGCAGCGCTGGGATAAAAGTCCTATCGTGTACACAATAGTAAGTGTATATCGGCGCTGTATACGGAGGAAAATATCTTCAAAGTTCGATTACTTAGGGGGACGGCAAAATTAGACGAGAATTCGCGGGTAAGTCAGGTCTTTATTTAAAAAAAAAACACTTTAATATTTCGTTAAGTAAAAGATATTAGTAAAAATAATGTGGGGATACTAATTATACTCACTGAGATTACAATTACTCAAAGGTTTTTCATAGTTTCCCTATGCCCTCGTGCACATGTGATATGGTAGTGAATTGACTAGCCGGGGGCAACACTCTGGAGGGTCTTCCGAAGAGCTGGGAATAGTGAAGTGACGAATGTGGAGTAAAAGTAAAAGGAGTGGATTTTATAAGGTTGCAAGGGCATACAAAAATCCATTCGAAAAAAAGGGCTGATAATAGCTGGGAAAATATTTTCCAAGCGTTCATTGGCGACGCCTATGATGAGAAGTCCGTTACCGTTTCTCGGTGTAAAAGAAAAGCTCGTTTCTTGTACTTTTTGCCTCATATAACGAGCGGATCGCGTAACTTTTATTTGTCTCACGGCATCTCTCACGTTTCTGGCTAACCGATGCTTCTCCTCCTCCTCCGCGAACGACTCTACTGAACAACATTTTTAAAGATTCCTCGCGTTCTCTCTCACGGATAAATTCTCCAATCGATCGGAGGGAATGTCTTACCCGTTTTCCCGGGCTGCCCTTGGTGTATTCTCGGCTCTTCTTCGCTTCGTATTCGTCTCAGATTTGCGGAGACTGTTTTTTCTTTTCATTTTTCTTCCTCGGCATTTATCACGATTCGTGGCTGTTTACGCAACTCCGATCATGAATCGGATTTTTTTTTTTTCTACAACTACTGTTATTTAATTTGTCGATGATGGAAAATGAGCAACAATTTCCTTCCGCTTTTTTTTTATGACGGCCATCAATTTGTATGATTAAGGCTATTAATTGATCCTGGAAACTGAGTGCAGAAACAGGCGGGAGGAGAAGGCGCCAATTTAATGAAGAGTCAACGTTGGGGTGAAAAGGCTTTGAAATGAACTGATGAGGTTCGTCAAAGATTTCGTTCGCTGTTCAGATTAGAACGAAAGCTTTAACTAAATTTCCTACTCGATGATCGAGAATACAGGACGGAAAGCATCCCCTACTTTTTGGTGTACACCCGGACATTAAAGTTAACTGTCTCTCCCTCTCTCTCTCTCTCTCTCTCTCTCTCTCTCTCTCTCTCTCTCTCTCTCTCTCTCTCTTGCACACTCATTGTATACGCCAATTCTCGGAGAATTTTCAACGTCCCAGAAATAAGCTTGTCCCTAATTTCCGGTGGAAACGAGACCTCTTGTTATTGTAAATGTACCTTGAGTCGTCTGCCGCCCTTCCCCACTCTTTTGGCTCCCTCGTCATAGCCTCGTACTTTCCGCAGTTCTGCATCGTCGATCCGCGAGGAGAAAAGTTTTACATGCGGCAGAACTTTTGGCACCCCGGCACAAGCCGCCTTCGACTCACCCGCCTCCGCACAATTTCGCGAATCTCCTCTGCGGTATCAAGGAGAAGGTTGGAGGGAAGGGTCCGCGCGCTCAAGTTCGCGTAACGAGTTTCCCCGGATACTTTGGGAAAGAGCCGCTTCTCTCGCGACAAAGATGAGGCTAGTCATAATCGAGTGCTACAATGAGCCTGTTATACTAATTAGAATTGGTAATCGATACGCGCTTCCTTTTTTCCAATGAAACATCAAACTTTCTCGGTAACGAAATAAAAATTGGCCGGATAAAGGAGTGCCCAAGGTATCGAAAGTTTTCGAGTTACGTAACGGGATTCGTGAACGATAATTCGTGAGGTATTCGTCATTGCGTCAATTATAAATAATTGACGAGTAAATTTGGGTGATCGTTGATCGAAAATTTCGACACTGCCTCTTTTTATTTATAAATAAATCATGGAAAACTAGCGCAATTCGTCGCTTGTTCTTCGAAACGAATGAAGAAACTGTCGATACGCAATTCCGTTCGTTGGAAAGATAAGACACGAAGTCAATACGAGATCAACTCGGGGATGTACTGTATCGATAGCTATGAAAGTTATTTTTCAAATGAAAATCGGAGGTTCGAGCATGTCACCAGTGTTAAAGGATACCGATTTTTTTAGACACACATATATCCAATGAAAATTTAACTTCCAATTTTCCACGAGTTCCGTTGTATCGTTCTAAAGGAAATAGTAATTGATGCTACAAGTACGGGAAACAACGAATTCCATCGCGCGTGAAGTTGCCGCATGAGCCGAAGGCTTATGGTGCATTTCACACGAGTACGAGTGAGAAATGCACCATAAGTCGAGGCGAATTCGGCAACTTACGCGCGATGTAAATCGTTTTTTTTTCGCACATGCCCCATACATTATTTTTTGCAATGACTGTCTCGAAAGTGGGATTTGAGATTCAACAAAACCAATAACAATTATATTCAAATATATCAGATCAGTTCAGATTATTTCCTTGTCAGAAAATACGACTGTGATAAGTTGAAGTTTCATATCACATGAATTTCGCTACATTCAAGTTTGTTCAATCGGTCCAAAATCGTAGAACAAAAAACTATCAACCGTGAAAAAAACCGTTTTTTCGTGAATCAATGCAGTAAAGTGAGCTATAAATAAATTTTTTTCCGCACTAGTGCGGGAAAGTCTCACATTCCCGCACTAGTGCGGGAAGGTAAGCATCGTTGAGCAATAAGCCACTTTCCGCACGCTAAACACCAATCGAAAATCGCACTTTCGGGGCAGGCATTGCAAAAAAAAAGTTCTTAGCAACGAAAATCTCAGCAATATGGCACAATTTTGTCGTGATAAACCGTAAATTGCGCTGTAATTTTAATACCGATGGAACGCAGTTGATATGTTCGCAAGAAATTTTAACAGCTCCCAGACTAACGATCTTTCGTAAGAAATTGAGCAAAATTTTTTTAATTGCAATTTTTTTCAGTAATGATAAACTTGTGAACTTCTCAGTAACGATAAACTTGTGAAACTTTAAAATTCAACTTTTATCGGACCCACCTATGTCCAAAAAAAAGTATCAGGATTCTACAAGGATGCGTGGATCCGATTTTAGGAATGTTACCACGTCGATAAAAATTCGATGCATCATTACTTCGTTTATTCTAAGCCTGCGGAGGGGGAGAGGGGGGGGGCAAAATTCAAACTGACTTCTAAATTATTACACTTTTGATTGACAAACGTTGTTTGACTCTCAGATACGACGAGAAAATTCATAGTGGAAAAAGTAATACAGAATGTTTTCGAATTTTTGTAGAAATAATTTGCATATGAAAGAAAGTTTTTGTACGACCGACACACGTGGATGGGCGGTCAGCGGACCCGAGTAGATATTGTGCTAGCCTGTCTGAGTTACGAGCTAGTAACCGGCTCGCCCAATTAAGCTCATACAAACTGACTAATGGCTGCCTCGCTATGCGCTAATAATATTCTGAATGTTTTGTTATCCAACACTTGTCTATTCGCTACCCAATAGATTTTCCCTATAGATGTCGCTGCGTTACAATAAAAATGCCACCTAGTAACTAGACCGTACTGGACTAGCCAACAATGGATACGAATAACAAAGTGAGGTTATGCGACTACACGTACTATCGTCTAGCGAACGACTCATGGCTGGCTAGCCTAGAGTTTCAGATGGCGTTGCGAATGAACAAAAATTTTAAAAGGGTATCTGGCTATGACCTAGCCAATACTAGCTAACTGCGACTATGCACTCCATGGCTAGTCACTGCCTAGCCAATCTTGATTACAGATGTCGCTGTCTTACGATAAAAAAAAATACCACCTAATGACTAAGTCGTACCTGGCTAGCCAATAATGGTCACGAGTAACAATGTGCGTGTGAACCAAGAAAAATATTTTTTAAAAAGTATTTCAAAATGGGACGACTTTAACGTTTTTTACTCAATTTTTTACTTATAAGTTATTTGTTTCAAAAAATTGGGTTATCAATTTTTTAATTTTTCGATTGAGATCAGCTAAGCGATTGATCCAACGTTTAACGAGGACGAAAGCTCGACTTCCGGTTGCTCTAAAGGAGTAAGCAAAGGTTCAGCTCGTTGCGGATGTTGGCACGCAAGACGATACGAAGCCATTGAAGCGTGCTGGCGGAAGCTGTCACTTATAAGTACGTCGCCTAACTACCCCGAAACTCAATCTACGAGGGACGCTAAATTTTCCGGATAACAACACATGCGCACATGGAGAAAGCGACAGAGAGAGAGAGAGCGAGAGAGAGAGAGAGAGGGAGAGAGGAAGAACTTTAAGGGAGAATATCTCCCGATATCTCAGAAATTTCGGGCAGGAATTTACCGCGCTATTGTCTTTGGCTCGGGAATATAAGTGGCGTACACTCTCTCCCTCTCTCTCCCTCTCTCTCTCTCTCTCTCTCTCTCTCTCTCTCTCTCTCTTTCGTGGATCGTCGAGGAGTACGTAAGCGTACGGAACCGGAAACTCAAAGCTTGCGAGACGGAGGGCGATAGAGAGAGGGCGATTTAGAACGAGATGGAAAGATTAGAGCGAGAATAGCGGAGGAATAAACATGAAAAGCCAAGTCAGCTCTAGCCACCCTCCCGGATGAGACTCGTGCATAGCTTGGGAGCATCTCTCTCTCTCACTCCCTCACTCCTCGTTCCTCGATTTTTGGTTCCTCGCTCTTGCGCTCTTTCAAAGCTTCCCACAGCTGAGGGAGAGCAAGTTAGAGGACTGGAAAAAGACGAAGAATGAAGCTAGCGAAACGCTCGAACGACCGCCGCGCGCATCCACATCAGTGCAATATATCGTACTCCACTGGCTAATACTACTGGGAAGGTTACAGAACTTTTCATCTTCAAGGATCCCCCACCTTCTCGATTTACGCGGATACTTCGACGGACCTCAAATTTACGTTCTTCGCCCGGAGAATCTACCCGGGACTCTCGTCGAGCATCACTCTGCACGATTCTCGTGACAAAATATCGCGGCGCCGATGAGTGACACAAAAACACGAGAAAGTATCAGTCAAAATTTGGTACTGTTCAGTTAACAAAGTTTGGTACCTGAACCAAAGTTTTTTTCTTGCATACTTAAATAAATAACCTCCTCAAATATTCTTAGTGCATAACCTTTCCTTCCGTCCGAAAAAAAATATTTAAAAAACGCTTTTTTTAGGCGATTACAGTGGTGTTAGGCCTTAACTAAAGGCTGGATGGCCAAAAATCAATCGGTTTCACAAAATAGGTTCGGAAATTTTTAATGTTCAAGTTAAACCTTTATCCATTGGGTGATATACATTACCACTCTTAAACACCAATTATAGGGCTGTAGGGACAAGAAAAAATAAGAGATTTAGATTTAAAAACTGAGCAAACCGTGATTATAGCGTTAGGAATATTGTGTCAAATAATCAAGTGGTTTCACTACTTCGTTCATTATTTTTTTTTATTTTAATGTTTTTTCCTAAGGTACACGCTGCTCGCGTTTGTTATCTATTTTTTCCTCCACTGTGACTGTCTCTTTCCTCCTTTTTTCACACTCCTTTTTCTTCAACTTCCCCCCCCCCCCCTCCTTGCGGCCGCAGCCGACTTCCCCCTCTGTATCATATTCATCATGAAATTTCTGTCATGGGTATAGGGAAACTGCGGAAAACCTATACCACAATACAGTCGGTCATCATGTTCGCCGCCCAATCGTGGAACTAGTCTTATTTCGCCGCGAAATGCCGAAGAAAAACATTTCACGATGAAATGTACGCGACTGGGATTCGAACCCGGGACCTCCCGGTCCGCAGGTTTAGTGGCAAGCACGCTAACCACTAGACCATTGCATCGGCGGTTACTTCGTTCTTTAATAATACTCGAAAAAAACTATGTGAATTTTTAGCTTGAACAGTTTTCGGACATTAACAAAACTTGTAGGTTAAACGTGGCGCTTTAAATGGCTCTATCGAGTCAGCCACTCACAGTCAAGCATTGACTGGCGGGTATTTCGAAATCGGTCAATGTTTAAAACCTACATAGTATTACATCATTTGAAATTTATAATAAAATGTATTTATTCGTCCGCTCGACATTTTTAACGTTTCCTTGACTTTGCCGAATCAAAAACTCTTTATAAAACGTTGTACGTTGAACGTTTTCACCGTGTAAATAGCCTCGAGCCGTCGATGCTTTAGCGATAATCAGTCGTGAAAACCGCTGTTGCCAAGTATATCGGTTATTTTTTTCATGAATAAACATATTTATATTTAATTGCAAAAATGATAAGTATTAATATCATTTCCTGGCTTGGAAATATTTTTCAACAATATTGTGATTTGGAAATCGCCCAATAATAATTTATTTTTACATGAAATTTTATTCGCAAGGCCTTGAGAACCTGTCGAAAACTCATTGTTTTTTCGTCCCGACTCTTGCAGCTGAAAAACGGTATCGCAATTCCTTAATTTGCCGGATTCCTCGCGCATTCGCATTTTTTTACACCGTCATTAAAAATAATATTAAACCTGATTCCACGTTAGATAAGAGGGCGTGCGAGATTATGTACAGACTAGTAATTGCGCTTTCATTCAATAATCGCATGTACTCAGTGCGCGCTTTCGAACAAATGTGGCTCTAGATTTTCCGAAGGTACTCACCAAGGAGCAAGTGGAATCGATGCCGATTCACCGCGCGAAGGATCATCGATACGAACGGTCGGTCATTAATTCCAAAAAGCGAAGATTTCCAAAGCGTCACTTGGACACAGGGACGTGTCCAAGTGACGAGAGAGTGGGCGATTTTACACACGACCGCGCTCCGTTACGAGCAGAACACACCACCGTGTAGGGAGCATTCGAAAACGAACGGGGAAGCAGGCACGACGAAACGTGACTAACGTGGAAAATTCTTCCTTACCGCAACGTTCGTATGCAATACGACGTACTAAATGCATAAGGTCTGAAGACCGAGCTGTCTACGAGCTACACGAGGAATTTATCGAGGGTATGCGTACACGTTATTGGCACACGAATACACACGCATGCAAGTGTATACACCGTGAACCAAAGCGACGACAAATTTCGCCACGTGCACAACACCGTCCGGCAAAACCGTTTCGTATTCGCACCCCACCATCGTTGAGCCTACGTATCGCGAGCTAGCCGACGAGCAAACTCGCTCGCGTGTACTCGACTCGCGGCTGAGACTCTATTCTACTCGACAATAAAGTGGAGGAGAGGGAAAAAGCGAATCTCGTACCGAGCTGAGAATATCCGCTCTTCGATCTATGGCGGCGGAAGTTCATTGATAAATATCTATACGGTATCGGTACTACATAAGTGAAATGGTGCCTTTCGTTCATTGATCTACCGACGGGAAGCTTGCGTCGTTGCACATTGCGCTTTCGAAAATCGATCGCCTCGCACCTTCTCATAATATCAAATCACGGCTTAGTCTCAAGTGGAGGCGGTTTCGTGAAGATTTTTCTTTTTCGCGAAAAAAAAATTATCGTATGCGACCGTAGAACGAGGAAAATGATTTACGTATCGAGTAATGGGCAACGCTTGAGAGACAGATTGCTTGAAATTTCGAAAATACGATTTTTTATTGCTTAGTTTCAGAGCCTGGGGGCTTAACTTTAATTTCTAACGAAGACTGTAAAAATTCCGAAAATTGACCTAATTATGGCGATTTTTTTTTTTTTAGTCCACTACGCTACAGCAAACCGCCCCGTTGCTATTCGCCTTTTTTCTTTAATGTTTTTCTCGAAACGATTTTCTCTTCCGATTCAGATGAAATTCGGACAGAGCTTAGTTTATAACACTTTCTAACGTCTGACCGGATGATTTTTCGATATGTTTATCCATTTGTTAATAATAAATGATTAAAGTTTTTTTTGTTCTGTCGAAAACCGAACTTTTTTTACAGCTTGTCATTTGCGTAATTTCGAAAATGTCAAACAAGCATGCGTCCATACAAGAGTCTTATTATTATACTAAAAGTACATTTTATTATTTTTCATTCTAGATGACGCTATTTCCCAGAACCACCGACAGCGATTGGCCTAACAATTGGGAAAGATGGAAATAGATGTTTTCAATAAAAAAAAAAAAAAACTTTAACTCAGCAAGACTTAATTGCATGTAAAATCCTGACCGTGTCATCCCAATACTCTGACCAGGAAAAACTAGAGAAAATCGACCTGATTTCCAAGCTTCCAGCTTATGCCGATCCATTAATAACTGGGCAATACGCCACGGCAAATTGCAGCAAAATACAAATTGTCTTCTGCTTTTCGAGCACTGCGAGGCCTATATATTGAGTACCGAGTTACGTGAGCATCGCGTAACTCAGTACTCGATATCTCGATCTCTAAATAATTATGCTTGTACGGTATCGCGTGAGAATAAAATGTCGCGGCTCGACGTGACTTGTCCGAAGAAATGGTAGAATAACGATCGTTACACTTCCGTGCATTACATGGCGCGAGTCAAGTTTTTTTTTCCCCCTTGAAATGTGCTTCGAACAATCATACAGGGTTGAGTATATAAAAAAAATACGGAATAATAGATCAATGATCATACACATTCGTAAAGTATACGTACGCATGTTTTTTCATATACATGGGTTTGTAATAATGAATGTAATGATGTATCGATTATCAGTAATAATGGCATACTGATAATAATTAATAACTACAAAATGTCTACCATATGAAGCCTAGTAATAGATAATAACAAATGAAAATGGCTCAATAAATAAAATAGTAATAATATCAATAATAAATCATGTTAAATAGTGTTAAATAGAATAATGATTACATTAAACATAATGTGATGGTAATAATGAATAATAATAAACATAATATAATAAATGCTTCCAAATATACGGGTGCAATAATAGCAATAATAAATAATAATAAACATGACGATGTGATGATGAAAGTAAACAAAATCAGAGCAATATTGTAATATTACGTAACAACTAAATATGTATCCGTGGGAATATTTAATGGGTTCATGTTTGTATCGTTGGCGTGACATTATTTTTAATGCTTTATTTTTATCATTCAACAAAATCATATTTTGGCGATTTAGGTTGTAAATTGCTTAATCAGGATGCTAAAAAAATATTTGCGCAATTATTATGCATTAAATATCTGCTAAAGGAACTTTGTGAAAATCAAAAAGAAAAAAAAATAATTTTCGTTTAATTCCAACGACGCAAACATCATAACATTGTTCTCAATTACGCAAACACTCAATGACAAATATTTGTAACAAGCAAATTTGGCAAAATTTGTGGAAATTGTGTGCGAGCTTGTCGATCTAGGATGGAGAAGTGAGAGGGGGTTAAAGGTTCGCGTTTCGCAACTCATGGCAATGATTGAAGGGCGAAGCGAGCTTATCATTGCACCACGTGGCCAAGCGGAAGTGCGCCAGTGTAAGGGTGAACGAGGTATAGAAAATTTGATGGAAGGAGAACGGGCGCCGAAGAATGGGGCGACGGAGGTGGTGAAGGGGGTCAGTACCGGAGTCTACGGCAGGCCACGTTGACGTTACGGTTTACCAAACCCTTATTATGCACCAACATCATCGCATAAAGTCTTCGTCGTCGTTGTCGTGGTGGTTGTCGTCGTCGTCGTCGTCGTCGTCGTCGGAGCGATCGGGCTCGCGGAATACCGCACCGCGTGTGCGTTAAACATTCACGAGGTATACGTGTTACAAATGCGAGTGGAGGGCAAGGCACCCCTCGCGGAATCGCCACGTACACCGATCCACTCTCCTTGCCCGCTCTCTCATATATCCGCCACATTATACTTATTGCCCGTACATCCGTGCGGTATCGCCCTTCGCAGAGAAGCTGCCCCTTTTTTAAACCCTCGAAAATTCTTTTAATTCTCCTCCCAACCGCATTCTCATTCGCCAAACGAATAACGTCGTGTCTCGTAACTTTCCCAAAAATTGAACATTTTACGAGAAAAAACAATCGGCATCTTACGAACGATAAAATTTGTTTGTACAGATGTATAATTTATCGAGAAACATAATAGTGATATCAGCTTATAGAAAAAACTTGAGATAACCTTGAGAGAAAAAGATCTAACGATTGAATAAACTTTTTTAGATAAATAATCACGCGTTGTGAAAAGTTTTATTTTTTTTCGCGAACAAAAAATAGCACTTTTCGATTGAATACGCGTTTTTCCACAAACCAATTTTTGATCAAATAAACGTTTTTTTTTCGAAAAATAATATGTTTCGATAAAATAAGCATTTTTTTTTTCAAATAAAAAAGCAGCACTTTATTGGAAAATCAGGGTTTTTTAAAGAAAAAAAACGGCATTTTCTAATAAAATAAGTATTTTTTTTTAAGAAAAGTAAACAGCAACTTTTCGTAAGCGTTTTTCGAGAAGAAAGATAAATTTTTTAAATAAAATAAGCATTTTCAGGGAAAAAGGTAATTTTGAATTGAATAATCGGTTCTCGAAAGAATACAAAAAACACGCTTCGAAAAATAACCATTATTAAAAACCAGTACTTTTCGATCGGCGTTAATTCGCAAGAAAAAAAGCAGCATTTTTGGATAAAATAAGCATATCTAGGGGATTAAATAAGCGTTTTTCGAGAGAAACCGCTTTTTTAATAAATTAAATAAGCCTTTATTAAAATTAAAATTAAAATTTAATATTAAAATTCAAATTAAATACATTAAATTTTAATCAATTAATTTTATAAAAATTAATTCGAGAGAAAAATGCTTATTCAACAAATTAAATAAGCGTTTTTCGAGAGAAAAAACTGCACTTTTCGAAAAATAATCATTAAAAAAAGCAGCACTTTTTCATAAAATATGCGTTTAAAAAAAATACAGCACTTTCCGATAAAATAAGTGTTTTTTTTTAACGGCACCTTTCGATCATTTTTTCAGACAAAAAAGAACATTTTTAGATCAAATAGTCATTTTTAGGCGAAAAAAACAGCACTTTTTCATCAAATAAGCGTTTTTCGAGGAAAAAAAAACCGCACTTTTCGATAAAATAAGAAAATTTTGTTTCCTAAGAAAAGTTGTTTTTTTTTTTTTCATAAAACGATTTTCCGAAGAAAAAAGTACGCCATTTCGGAAACTTGGCAATTTTATCAACATTATTATTACAATTATTACGCTTCTTGAAACTAATATTATTATCATTTTTATCGATTACTTTTGATCGGACATCGAGCCTTATCTTTACAACAACAAAAAGTGTCAATAAACTTTACCTTTCCTATTTTTTCCGAGAGGCATCGATATGCTCACGCCCCCCCCCCCCCCCGCCCCGATGTATGAAAAGTAGAAAAATGTTACGAATCCATAAAAAAAAATCCTGTACGGTATCGTGCTCTTTATATTTGTTTTTGTATACGTTTTTAACTCTCCTTTATCCTGGTAAAAATAATTTAAAAAATGCCAATAACGTTATAATGATTATTATTATTGTCGAAATTTTGAGTTTACTAAATAATAATACTTTGGTTGTTATTATCATTATTATTGTAATTCGTATAATTATCACTACACGTGTATTAAGTATTCATATGTGAATAACGTGTTTTGATGAAAGCCTACCGTGTGGAAAAAACAAACAAGATGTAAAAAAAATGCGACGCGTCAACCGTCGCAATCACCCGTGAGTCTCGATGCTGCGCAGGAGCGCCTCGACTCCCAACCGGCAAATCACAAAGTTACGACAAGAAATGGTATTACACTATGCGAGAAACGAGCTTGCTTGCCCCATTTTATCTTTCCAGCGCTTTTTTTACGTCTCGAATTGCTCAACTTTACTCGTTTCGTTCTCCCGAATACAAAATATTTTCGTTATTATTATTATTATTTGAAAGAAGACAAAGGGCAAAGCCGTTCCGACGCTAAAATCAGCTTGTCGAGTATAACCGAATAAAAGCTTTTCTCAATTTACCCATGCAAAACAATAGTTATCATTATTCGCAGTGAAACAAAGCCTATTGTCTCATCGTTGATTCGCCTTTTCCATTGAAAAAAAGTTCCCCTCGTTTTACAGATGGAAATATATTTATCGTAATTATTCGTTGGGTAAAAAATAAACGTACGAACAGATAAAAGTATGCAGGACCGTTGTACGATCGCGCGTCGCGGTCGATGAAAAAAATCGATGCAAGATATCTTTTATAAATACCCTTCATTCCCGTGCTCCATTCATTTCTCCGGGCTTCGGACTTCTCCATCTTACTCGATCGGGGAGAATAATTATTCGTCGCCCGCTGCAAATTCAAACCGTTTATCGATAAATGTGCGGAGCGCACGGGTGTCGATCTCGCGTTGACGCAAAGGAAAAAATGGCGTGTGCCGCGTTCCCACCACGATCTTCCTGCGTTCCACAGCTTCGTCGTGAAGACGCGCATGCGCAGTGGCGTTACTCGCGATGACGCGCAGAGGCAGTTAGCGTTTCGAGGATTGTCGCGCCTGCGTCGTAGCGCGTTCCGGACAACCGACAATTTTTTTAAACATTTCCAACGCGTTACCAGGAACTTGAAGACCTACCGACCAATGCATTAATATTACCCATTGCCAACAAAAATATTCAACACAATGATCCACAGACTTTTGAAGAAAAATACTTAACTAATTACTCAATTCGATACTAATTTTTTTCCCCGGGTCAATTCTTCCCCACAAATCCAACTCTCGCTGAATATTTCCAACCGAGAAGAATCAATCGTTTCTCAATTTTGAAGGTTTTAATTAAACTTTTAATAAAACTACGAACAATGTACATTCGCCTGGAATATTTTTCATTCACTTTTTCGAACGCTTTATTTTCAAAACAATCAAACCCAAACAAATAACGTGAAAAACAAACGCCTGATACAGTGTCTGTTCATAATTTTATTAAAGAATTAAAAGAATATTTGTTTTTCATTACGAGCAACAAAAAAATATAACGATGATGCCACCGAAAATTCAAAGTTTTGCGGAACTACGAAACGAGTGTATGATTGTTTTTGTTAAACTTTGTTACTGACAAACTTACTCGAAAGTACATCGTAAATTATATTGCGAATTGCTATAGTGCAAAGTTGCTGGAGGACGTGGTACGTTCTACGCGTCATATATACTCGCATATATACTCATGCATACTCACAACATACACATGTATGTAAATACGTATGAGAGAAGAACAATTTGAACCCATTGTATATCTATGTAATGTTGGCTATCAGCACACCCAGCTGTTTTGAGGTCGGTCTTCGTAATCGAATGTTTTCAAAATTCCCCAATATATATATATACACATATATACAGGGTGGTCCAAAAGTCGTGGATCAAACGAAGCAACGAGGTAGCCGAGATCGTTATCAACCAAAAAAGTTATATACAAGTTGGTCCGTTTCTCTACGATTCCACAGTTTTGATTCTTTTTCAATATTTTTGAGACATCGATTTCCAGCTGTACAAAAAATGAATTAAAAAAAACTACGTACTATATGGGAGTTCTTTTTTAAATGTATCTTGATGATGTGGCTTTCGCATGAAAATATTATCTTTATAATTGTTATCATGAGTTCTTAGAATAAACTGAATCCTAGGTTTTCACCATTGATTCATAGAGAAAAATGTTCTACCGTAACTTGCCCCTAAATCAATGATGAAAACATAGGGAAAAAAAATTATGATCCAAAAAGTTATTACAAATTCATTTTATTCTAAGAACTTATGATGACAATTATGAAAACTACATTTTCACGCGAAAGCCACATAAAAAAAACTCGCTTATTATAAGTAATTTTTTGGTTTTTAATTTTTTTTTGTACAGCTGAGCCCTCATTTTTTAAAAATATTTTAAAAAAATGGATAGCTTTGGAATTGTTGAAAAACGGACCAGCCAACCTCTATACGCCCTTTTTGGTTAGAAATGATTTTGGCTACATTCCCACTTCGTTTGATTCACGACTTTTCGATCACCCTGTATATGGCGGTTTATGTGTATTACGACGAAGTCCGAATACAACAGAGAGTAGTTACAGAGTTTCAACGCTCCCAGTTGAATGGAGGTGGCTAACGTTATTATAACATCGGGAAACATAAATCATCGGTGGTTAAACGCCTAGTGCACACGAGATTCTCCTCCGGGACGTCACCCTCCTCCGCTCCTGGAAGGCTTGATTATCCGTGTGCGTCACTATATTCAACGGTATGTGTTGCTTTGCCCATCCGCTTTTCAAGCTTTCGCGCAATATAACCGCGAAAGTTATAGTTCGTATGCACCGCAGGATATTTCAGTAGTTACTTAAACTGGTATCGGTCAAACTGCGAGAGAGTTTTCGAATGTACTACCACGTAGCGCAAACGCATAAGCGGAGAATAGCGAGAGAGAGAGAGAGAGAGAGAGAGAGAGAGAGAGAGAGAGAGAGAGAGGGAGGGGGAGAGCGAGAGAGAGAGAGTCAGAGAGAAAGAGAGACACAGGTAAAAGTCCTGGGGTATGATCAATCGAGAAGTTTTGACTCGTTGGAAATCAGTCGGAAGCTAATAAAAGTTGGCTACTGCACTCTCTGCCTCAAAGGGGATGGTCCAGCCTCGGGTTTCGCGTAACGAGAGTCGACCAACAACTGTTAATGATGGACTCTGGCGAACATTTTTTTATGTTTGGAAGCGAGGACGAAATCTTCTATTAAGATAGTAGTTATTCTACTGAAAATTAAGGGGTAACGGCAGATTTTTAAAGCGAAAACTGTGAAAGTGATGGTGTCGTTGGTTCGATAGAATTTCATGAATTTAATTGAAAATTTGTAATTGAGTGCTTAGCAATTTGAAAAACACGAGTTGTGCAAATACTTTTTTTACCCACTGTATATAAAGAAGATATAAAGATATAATGTTGTTTGTACAATTTTTATGATTCAATCTGAAACAATATACCGAAGCGCTTGCTAAAAGGTCTGCATAAGCTTGAACATCTTTAGAATGTGATTTTTTTATTGCATGATTTTAAAGCCTGAGGAATTTGTAATGAATCTTTTTTTCTTTTGCGTTTTTCTCGAAATTGTTTTATGTAACGGTGCAAATCATCTCAAAATGTATTCGTCCGAATCATTTCAAATTCGGATAGAGCATAGTTTATAACATTCTCTGTCGTATGTTATTTTTATAGGTCAAAAATCGAACTTTTGTTTACCGTTTCGCATTTGTGTAATTTTCAAAATTGCGAAAAAGCATCTGGTCATACGAAAGTTCAATTATTATACTAAAAGTACATTTTTTATTTATCATTTCAGATGTCTCCAGCTGCCAGAACCACCTACACCAATTGGCCATGCAACAACGGCAACACTTTTTTTAAGGAAAAATAACTTAATTTTTCATCTATATTTTTCAATGTAAAAAAACTCAAATTTGGCAAGACTGTGGAGTAGTTGTGTATAAAATGCCGACCTCGACCTCCCAATACTCTCATCGAAAAAAAAATATTTAAGATCGAGCTTTTTTGGGCTTCAAGCTTATGTAGACCTCTTAATGTAGATTTAAAACACTAGAGAAGTGCCAGAAGTCTGTCTGCAAAGTATTGAAAAAGCTTTATGCAATGTCTATTTATATAAACACGTTTTCTTGAAAAATGTAAGTGTACCTCATGTTTTCGCAAGTAAATAACTTTTAAGCATTCTCGGTGCTTCTTTAGTCTTTTGCATCTACGTCAAAAAACACTTTGGTAAGCGCTCCACGTTAAAAACTAAAAACTGGAAAAATTCCATCGCGGAAGTTTTTACAAAATGAGACGAATTCAAAAATCGTGCCGCCATTTTTTACGCACGATAATTTATAAATAACTGTTTATACACTTTTTGTGTCTATTCTGAGCAGCTGATTGCCAATTTTCAATAAAATTCCTTAATTTATCTCAAGTCCCCTCGGAACTTGCTCCATCACTTTTCTGCCTACCATGGTGTTAATCCTCAATGCATTTTCCATGTTTGCGCAAAATGTTTCTTCCAAATTTGAACACAACGAAATCATGATACGAATTTACTATACTATCGAGTTGGACTTTGATAATTGTAATGTGCTGATGACAATTTTCGTCCATCTGTGATGTGAATTTCGAACGAAAGGAACTTCAATTGTGAGAATTCAAGCAAAGCTTCGTGTAAATTCCTTTCGCGTTCAAGAGCTCTTCGTGAGTCCCCGTTTCCTCCACGCTTCCCTTGTTAATCACCAACAGTCGTGGAAACAATTGCACCGCGGAGAAAGGATCGTGGGATGAGGCGATGCAAGTCCTGTCTCGTGACGCAGCCTCGATTACCGTACGAAGAATCTTCAACGGGAAAGAAAAACGTTTGATTATTAATTTCATTGGCAAATATATATATATGAGTATGACGGATGGTAGTGGGAACGAGGTCGATCCAATCTCTCATACCAAGCAGCGTTGGGCCTGCTCATATGAATATATGTCGAAAAATAAACGGAAAATATGATGCAGTTGGTAGTAATCGTATTCTCTTACGAATTCGGCTTCCTCGCTTTCGCCGCGCTTCAAATCCAAAAACAGAAGAATTTTCGGCTTTCTTATCAGAGCACGTGCCAGGGACAAACGAATTTTTTGGCTGACGGTCAACTCGACCCGGTCATCCAAGACGGTTCTATATCCCTGGAATTGAAAAAAAAATACTGATTTTGGTATTTCTAGTGACGTTTGTGCCTTGGCTTGAAGACGACCTGGAAAATATTATATAATATTTAGAGCGGTAGTTCACAAATTAATTCGACGTAACTAGCTGCGGGTTGAACTCACTCGGGGCAGCGTGACGACGAAATCGTGGAGGCCAGCCAGCCTGGCAACCCGAACAATTTCGTCCATACAAATATCCTGACATAAATCGCCGTAACCGATATTATCGGCGATTGTGCGCTGAAAAAATATCGGATCTCCTTCGACAAGACCGATTTGCATTCTCAGATTTTTCGTGTCCATATTCGTCTGATGTTCGCCATCGAATATCTGCGAATACAATGAAATTGAACCGAATGAGCGAAACTGAATAAGACATTGATTCGATAAGGAGGTTCAATAATACAAGAAGAGGGGGATTATAATTTCGGAATCCTCAATTCATAAGGAATTGTATTCCCGAATATATTTAACAGGAGAAAACAAATGCAGCTAATAATAGGAACCATAATACGGATTGTTGTTTTGATTATTATTAAATGATACAATTCAATTCGATATAAGGTCTTTTCATTCGAAATAAGGGAAAAACCCTTCAATGAATGAGAAAAAAACGATTGTAAAATCAATTCTGACAATTCGTTCGTAAAAAAGGAACTCACAATTTTCCCGGACGTAGTTTCGTAAAATCCCAAAATTAATTCAATCGGAATGGAAACTCCGGAATACGGAGTACCAACCAGCCCTACGGACTCCCCGGCTCGGACATCCAGACTGAATCTGCGAAGTTTGGGCGATCCCGCGTACTGCGAATGTTGAAACGACACGTCTTCGAACGTAACCCGTCCCGCGAGTTTCTAAAATTTGTGGGTACAATTTTACAGCAAACGTTCAGACTGGAAATACGAAGAAAAAAAATCGGTTTTACTTTTTTATCGATGTTAACGTGTATCGGAGTGGGACTCTCGATTATTCGAATAAGTTTCGCTGCGGCGATTTGGGCTTTGACGATGTTAGGCGCGAAGGATACGAGGTGTCCGACCATCAAAGTGCCCAGAATTATAGCTTCGGCCACTCTGATTACAAAAATAACGGTGAATTCGTGTACAATATTTGCACGATTAAAAAATACATCGTTTTTTCAAAGCAAGAAAAAAAATTGAACAGGATAGACATTTGCGATTTTTAAAAAGCTATAGTTAACGATTGTTTCACCCTCTGGATTGGGAGAGTGGATTGAATACCATGAATAATGCTCATGAGAAAAAGCTGCGGCTTCATGCTGAAAAGAATGAAAATTTACATCTTGGCTGACTGAAAAAAAAAACGCACAATTTTTACGTAGTCTTCTCCCTTCTTCTGAATATTTGACCAATTTGTTAGATCGAATGGAGAAAATCTGACGGCTGATGGCACGAGTGAAGTCGAACAATCCAATTTTTGAACACAGAAAACTTTTCAAACTCGGTATAGCTCACTTGAAGACTTTGCCGATCTCAATCTCGTGTCGCTTGAGCATATAGCCGCCATAAAACATCGATATGGCGTAAGCAATCGCTGGTAAAGCGACACAGGATCCGTGGATCAGCGCCTGCAGTCCTCCGTTTCGTCTGTGCAGCGCGAGTTTTCGTAACTCGTCTCGGTATCTTTGCAGGAAAGCTTCTTCGAGGGTCAGAGCCACGATGCTCCTTGCGTTCGTCACTGCCTCTACAATTATCTATGAAGAGTAAAATTTCTTTCATTAAACCGCCGTCAGTGAAGACGGCTTTGACAATCGCGAAGTCTTTAAAAGAATTAAACAGCCAGCAGACATTCATTTGAAGCCATTCATGGTACAACGAAATCTGAAAACCCGTGCAAATTTAGGAAATGAACCTTTTAGAATGTAAGTATTAACAAAAGTACGGGTGAAATTTAAGGATAAAAATATAAAGAAATAGAAATTTTATTTCTATTTGTTTATATTTTTACGATATTTTACGACCCGCTCTCTAAATATGCACCGCACATCTTTGATTTTTGTTTTGTGTTTTTAGTGTACATTACAAGTTAACTAATTATTTTGGCCACGTGACACCCGAAAGATTAATAAACGAAAAAAAGACTCACCTCTTTTGCGCGATTTAAATAAAGTGATGCGTGAAAATTTCTTCGCAGATGTAACTTGCCGTTGTAACGAAGCAAGAAAAGACTGATGGGGGTAAAGATGAGGGTGAAGCGCCCCATTTTCCAGCTGTATGACAAGGATAGTACGATGCTCACGGTCAACGACGTAACAGCTTGCACCGTGAAAACGAGCTTTTGGCCGCAAGCTTGCTGCAACCTGGGTGAGCTCGTTCTCAGTAGACAATTTATGCTAGCCTCGTCGTTCGTCTCGCAATCGAACCATTCCAAGTTTTGCTGCAAAACTGTTTTCAATGCTCTCTTGCGCATTCTCGTTGTCAACTTGCTTCCCGCTACGCTCAGCATGTAACCCTGAGAAATTTCGGAAAATTAACCTAATAAAGTACGTACAAGCATAGAAATGTTACATATGAATTAGTGTTCTGTTTTTTTTTTGGCTTCGCCGTATGAATTTCCTTGTTCAAATTTTCAACGTGCGATTCAGTTTTCAAATGAATTATCATGTTTTCATGATCGAAAATTACGATTACGAATGTAATTACGATCAAAATGTATTATTGTTTATTTTTTAATGTTATTATTATTTTTATACATTAAATTATTTCATCCAAGCTTGTATATGTGTATACATAAATAAAGTTAATCTAAAAACAATATATACCTTTTACCAAATATTCGCACCAACACACCTGAATAATGGTACTGATTCCCGAAACAAATCCAGCAACGAAGAACATATTGGTAAAGAAATTCAGACGAATCTGAAGCTCAAGCCCGTTGTGCAGAGCAACGAGGCTTAGAGTCTCGCCGAACAGTACGGTGTACACGGGTAAGCTAAAACCCAGGATGGCCGCGGCAACACAAGCGAATAATAATTCGAGCCACTCGGTTAAATTATAGCGCAACAAGATTTCAATCGTCGTGAATGCCATATCTGTCATCTACAAACAAGGAATTCACTTCACGCGTGTTCGAGCGTTGTGTAAATATGTTTTTCTCCATTACCAGAATATTTTCAGTAGTCGCGATATCGGTGACTTGGAAGAAAACCGGATAACGACCTATTCGCACTAATTCGGAACGCAATAATTCCTGATAACTTCTTCCCGTGGAGCTCGAACTGTTCGGGAGAATTATCCTCGATGTTGATGCAGCGTGCTTACACTTCAATGTTGTTTCGACTGGAAACAATAAAAAATATTAATGAAATATAGAATCGAAGAGTTGTGCCTTAATAAACGTTTTTATTTTATTTTTTTTGACATTAAATACAGTTTCCAAAATAATACGGGCTCTACCGTAGAGCCGCAAACTTTTGTAACAACATTAAGAACCATAAAGGCCTTCAAACTAAAACTAAATTAATTTTGTCAACAAAAAATTTATGTGGAAGACAAAATTGTATGGAAAATTTGATATTCTATCAAATGTGAAACAAATTAATTAAAGAAGTGTAAAAAAAAACGTTTCCATTTACTATCCATGTCTTCTACGACGTCGCTTCTATCACGTAAAATTTGTCTACTCGCGGGACGAGCATCAATCATACTATCCACCGAAGTAAACTCGTCCAGGGTGCCGTTCTCCGTATATAGAATTTTTCCGACTTTTCGGAGAACCCGAGAATTATTCGTTACGATTATAATAGTTAAATCAGGCCAGGTCTGTCGAGAAAAAAGCGATCGACATATTCGTATGGATGGATAACAAGTAAAAAAATGGATTGAAAAAACTAGAATAGTTCAAAATATGATTTCACGATTCGGTTGTTCGAACGAATTACCGTTCGTATCGAGTTGTACACATTGGCTTCATCCTCGGGAGACAAGGACGACAGGGCGTTGTCCATCAACAAAACGTGAGGCTTTCTGTACAGTACACGGGCCAAGGCTATCCTCTGCCTCTGTCCTACCGATAAATCCCTCGTCAACGGATAGCTGTACGTCTGCAAAAACATAAAAACAAAAAATGTTTGAATAGACAGCTAGTCAATCATTCAATGCAATGGTCATGCTTTTTTTAAGAAGGTTTCTTATTGGCCCTTGCGAGATACGGTCCCTTTTACTTTTACCCGATACTTGTCACTTCACTATTTCCAGTTACTAAGAGTATCAGTATAGCCCATGGCAAGTCGTTTCCTACTGCCCTAGCGGGTCCCATTTGCATAAGGGCATAGGAAAACTGTGGAGAACCGACACCGATACAAGCGGCTATACTTTTACTGAATCTTGCCGATGTCATTAGCGTGGCCAAGAAGGGGTCTGAGGTGCCCTCCCCCCCCCCCCCCCCCCCAGAAAAAAATCGGTCCAAAATAATTAAAGTCAAATAATCGATAAATTTTATTTAAGTTTCACCCTTCATGCTTCATCAAGCATGAAGAAATAATTTCATAAAACTTGAACTCTTTCTTTGGTCGTAATTTCGTAATTTGTATAAAAAGTAACTATTTCATAACGTAAATTAAATAGGTATTCAAATTTCACAATCAAGTCAACTAGGCAAAAGCAATACTTCCGATTTCCCGGCCGATACAGAATCAGAAGAATACTGAAAGATCAACACTTATTACCAAATAGTAGATAATATCATTGTAAATCTAAAACTCCGAATTAAGAATTTACCGTTAGCTCATGCAGCTGATGCATTTTTGAAATTGGATATGAAGAAGGGAGAGGATTTCATCAATAATTCATGAAAAATCTTAATAATTGATACGTCAGCCTTAGAAGTTGACGCAATGGTCATGAAAAACATACTTCAATAAAAAAACATCCTAAAATAGATGCTGAAATATTAAGAACAAATTTTGAAAAGGAGTACTGCTCTAACTTATATAAACTTTTTCAAGGAGCAATAGTACTCATCCCAGTGAGCTCCGCCGTCTGTGAGAGAAGTTCTTCTGGCATGAGACGATAAAAAATATGGCTTAGAATGACAATGCTTGAACATGAAGACTGACATTGTTCAAAACAAATTCCAGCTGAAAAAGTGTTGGGCCGATTTGCAGAAAAAAATAGTAAACTAAGACTTATTTAAGTTGATTATTTTTTAAGGTACTGCAGGAGTTTGATATTAATGTTAACATGAATGAGTGGTTAAGGCCTTAGACCACTCTAGGATTTTTCAAAAATCGTTTTTTTTTTGGTAAAAATGTACCTTAGTACCTATAAAATTATATTCCAAAAGATTATGGCTGTGAAAAATCTCTAAATACTCAATTTTCGAATTCTAGCGCAACCCCTCTTGATTTATGTCATGACTTTCTACTAACTTTAAACGCGTTTATCTCAAAACCACATTTTTCAAGTCGGCCGGACTCATAACTCAAAAAAATTTCAACCGATCCACTTGAAATTTTAACTGTATATTTAGAATTACAATTTCTGGGGCACTACGTAGGATTTTTTAATTATATTGCATAGTTCCTTTTTTATAAACAATTTTCTGACGATTTTCTCATGGCATTTTATACTTTTTGTTTTAGAAATGCTCCATTTGACAAAAAACAATATATCAAAAAAATCCTACGTACTTCTATAGCTATTCTTATTTATAATCGAAAAAACTTTATCGTCTCATCATAACTCAAAAATTATAGGAGCTGTTGGTCCGGCCGTTGACCTTCTAGAAATAAAGGCGTCATCGGAAAAATGCTGCACAGTCGCCATTTTGACGTGTATCGCTGTGAAAAAATAATTTTCTATAGTCAATTACGTGTATAATAAAACCCCTATTTTGTAATTCCGATTTATTTTATGGTTTCGCTGAAAAAAAATCACAAAATATGCCCTTTTTTGGCCTCTAGAGTGGCCTCAAGACTTAAAGCAAGTTTCATTTTCCATGTGTGTTACGTGATTATCGAGTATTTCGTAAATTGTATTAAAAAAAAGATGATTGTGATCAAAACCAGTTTTCGTCAGACCGGCCCTCCTAAGCCCCTCTCACCCAGAAAAAAATGCTGGCTACACTAATGGCAGTTGCGTTCACCATTGGAGACTCATTGGAGACAGTAAGACTGCCTCCTGCTCTGTAGGTGCACAAGCCAATCAGCGGATACCCATCCAAGTATTGGCCCAGGCCAACGCTGCTAGTCGTTCTGTCCATTCATTCATTGATTTCTTTACGGAGTCTTTCTCCAATCAATAGGAATTAAATTACTTCCGGAAATTCCATAACGGAGGAGTGAATCCCCACGACTCTGGAAACGGTCTCCAAGTACATGGGACTTTTGTAGGACGAGTGACAGGTTATGCCCTCCTCGATAGTCGTGCCGAACAAGACCGGGCACTGCTGTACGTAACCGACCTGTTTTCGCAGGGAACTCTCGTTCAGTTCTTGGATGTCGATCCCGTAGAAACGTATCTGCACAAATTTATACGTAATTTTTTTTTTTTTTTTAACAAACTTTTATTTAACGTACTAAAAAGTAGAAAATAATTTTTTTTACAAAGTCATCTATATGTGACTATAAATAAAAGCTTGGGGTGCTCCACTTCTTAAATGTTTAATTAAAGATTATATATCTAAATTTCAAGCGCCCCAAGCTTTTATTTATAGTCACATATAGGTGACTTTATAAAAAAAAATTATTTTCTACTTTTTAGTCGTTAATTGATTTTACTAGAGCTCTAACATTTTTTCAAAGAGGGATTAATCGTAGAAATTTTGCATGCTTGCAAAATTTCAGAGCTCTAAATAGTCGGGAAATGGGTGAAATGTCGATTTTCCATTTTGCATCTAACAGAAAATCATTATTTTATTTATTTATTCATTTATTTATTTATTTACTTTTTAGTTGAATTATGCATTGTTACCTCTTAGATGCATGTTTGCAAAATTTCAGAGCTCGAAGTAGTCGAGAAGTGGGTGCAATATCGATTTTCCGTTTTGCATCTCACAACAAGTCAAGTTAAATAAAAGCTTGTAAAAAACGAAATTATCTCTAGAATATTGCCAGCATTTTTTCCTGGTCGATCTACGCGTTGATAAATTAACGATACCGTTCCTTCTTGCGGCTCGTAAAATCGGTGAATCAATGCCAGGCACGTCGTCTTTCCCGAGCCGGAGGCTCCCACAATCGCCACGGATTCGCCTTTTGATACGCTGAAGGAAACGTTCTTCAAAACCTGAATAATGCAAATATTGGAAAAATTATTCTTACGACGCAATTATCTGCTACGAACTTGCTATGGTGTAAAATTTCAAATATAGAACATTATAACAAAACTATTATCGGTGGTAGACTACACCGACGTCCCAAAAAATCGGTGCAAAATTTCGAAATTAATTGTGAGAAAACTAGTCACGCGATTTTTTTTATTTCGGGTACGTCGTCGGGACACATTTTAACGAAGGGATCTGTAAAATTTAAAGGAAACGTAGAAATAATTAGCAAAGTCTATAAGATCGCGAGAAAGGCCGGCAGTGGGATGGTGTACGAAATTCCGCTTACGCGGTTGGTCTGGAACAAAAAAGAATTTTATTCCCGAATAATATCTGGTGATCATCTGACGAAGCCTTGTTTTATCTTGTTTGGCAGATGAAAAAATAAACCTCGCATTGTTTACCATGAATTTTCGAGAAAAAAAATCACATTATCATTAATCTATCATAAAAAAAAACCATTATAGAAAAAATCGCGCGTGAGACGATCGTCCATACGATATAATAGACGAATTAATTAATTTTTTTATTTCGGACCAACCAGGTACACGCAATTAAACACACCGATCAATTCTAAATAACAATTCTAATTATTTAGATATTTTTTTTTTATTTTAAAGAAACTTTTTTTTACGTGTACCGATCACAAGCCGAGAATAATGTAAATGGGGCAATTGATTTTTCGTAATTAAAACCCCAAATTTGTAGCAATTATTCGAATGACACTACAACGTACCCGCTTAATTCAATATTGCCAATAATAATGCATGATATACATTAACGTCGATCTATTATGCATTTAATGAAGTAATCGAAGCGTTGCACTCCTCGATAGAAATAGAAATTGAAGTTGATGGCACGATAAGGAATTTTATTTAATATTTATTTGATGGTCAATTAGATTCACGGAGTCGATCGATGGACCAACCGTATTTTCGTTCTGGGAAGGATAAGCGAATCCAACGTGACGAAATACGACCACGATTTCCGATTTCCTGTTCCGTTCGTCCACGTCAGTGCTGATCTTTGCCCGATGAGCTCTTCTTATCGTGTCAATTATCTACAAATCCAACGGTAAATTCCACTAAATTCATTAATATTCGTAATCCGTTTTACTAGGTATTTTCGATAATTCAACCACTCCATCGTTTAATTTAATAATATCTTATCCAATAAACAGACCTAGTACCTTTGTCGATGCGGCGTTTGCCTTGGTAATGAGAAACAGATACTGCGGCAATTGGAGAATGTGCAAAACGCCTATTTGTACGCAGAAAAAAACCTGTAAAATTGACAAATTTATGCGTAAGAATATTTGCTAATTTTTTAAAACATTTCACTTTAAAACAGAGTTAAAGTTTTTACAACTCGAGACTTCGTAATATTTGAGAAAAGGTATTTTTATTTCTAAACATATATATACTTGTTCGATATATAGTTATGATTATACATCAGAGTTGAGATACTTGCAACAATGAGAGTAGTGACTGCATAGTCATGATCGATTCTCATCAATTCGACTCCTCGCCAAAAGGCGAAACCGTACATGCAATAAATAATGGCCCACAGTAAGGCACCGGCAACACTGTTCACGGCCCCTCTCGTCACCTCAACGTCTTCGACCCGATCCAATAATTTCACTAATTTTTTGCACTCGTACGACTCCCCTGAGTACGCTATGATCGAACGTATATTCGAGAGACTCTCTTTTATCAAATTCTCAGCCGGTGTGTACAACGAGGCTTCCTGTTTCTTCATATAGTCATTTATCTCGAAACAAAAATTAAATATTATTAACAATTTTATAATTAATTATTTAAATCATAAAGACAAATATTTATTCCGTAAGTTATTAACAACGTTGGGATTTGCCTCGGAACAACATAAATTTTTTTGCCGGTTATAGGCTACGAAAGTAGAGGTACAAATAGGGGTCAAAGCAAAAGCGATCCTAACAGTTTCGCCAGGACTCCGAGGCACATTCAAAGTAAACAAAAAAATGAGAAAGTAAGCAAATAAGTTGCATTCAAACGTTGCAGACGTCACGCGTTATTCGATATATGATTGAAGATCGCATCGTTGGAACGCAATGAATATTGATATTTCCGGATTGCTGCAATTTCTTTTGCCAGATTTCGCCAACAAAGTCACACAGCCATTTTAAAAAAATACTTATTGAGAGACAATGTAAATCTGCCGAATATGATTTTGTATAATAATACAAATAAGTAAATAAAGAACTGTCGTTGCATACCAACGGTGCAAACGTCAACACAATGTTCATGGACTCACTCGCTTCGTGACCTCAATTATGACGATCACAATTGGGACCACCGTGAAAAGTGCACTGGCCAATTTGCTACCGTAGTAAAGTGCAACCAAGGTGCAGGTGCATGCCCCCATCGTGCTCGACACGAAAGAACCAAGTTTCTCACCGAGACAACCTTCCAGATAACTTGTTTCCCTGATTAAGCATGCATAATACAAAATACTTATCGTAAGTACGTAAACAGGGGAAGAAACATTATGTCGACAAAAAATACTGCGAAAACCGAAATCCCCGTAGAAAAATCGTCGAATTCTCTTATTATTCCAGAAAATGCCCACGAGTTGTTAAGTAATTTTTAAATCCCAAACCGCTGTAGCAACTTAGTAATCTTGAAAAAAAAACTTACGAATAAGCAAATTATTTTACTCATTACTAAAAGCATTCTTTAAAAAATGAATTATTCATTATATACAGTAAAAACCGGTTATAACGACAGTGAAGGGACCCTGCAGTACCGACGTTGGAACCGATTCGTCGTTGTAGGCCAGTAAATTTCAACCGGTGTGCCGTGAGTATATTTCGTGTGTGCCGCCAAAAATAGGCGGATTTATGTACCACGTAATAAAGTCGGCACCGAACGTGACGAGTGTCGACTCGTGGCGCTTGGAGATCGCATGCTCGGTTTTCGTCATTATTGAGTCATTTCATCGTGAGTTTTTGCTTGTTTCTAGAGCATTGATATATATTGTATCAGGATAGCACCCGCTCGAGCCACTGTTTACTACTGTAAAGGTCACAGCGCGCATTCAAGTCGAAGCCTCGCGTCTTCTGACACGTCGCACAACGCAACGAAGCTTTTTTCGAATATTGATACAATGTATCATTGTATATATAATGTATCAATGCTCGAAAAACGCCTCGTTGCGTTGTGCGACATGTCAGAAGACGCGAAACGTCAAAATGCGGGTTCGACTCGAGCGCGGGCTGTGACCTCTACAGTAGTAAACAGTGGCTCGAGCGAGTGCTGTCCTACCGGCTCGAATCGAAGTTTTGCTTCGGGTGTAATTCCGTCTTTCGGCAGTACGGTCAGTACTAAGCCTCAATAAATTCTGGATATGCATTTCTGAAGAATATTGCGAATTGTCAACAAAAGCACGTACCACTCTTCTATCATTTTCCACGTCATATCTGCGTGAACTGGGATTTTCAGCACTCACGAATATAAAAAAGAATAAAAGCGAAAATCTGCTTTCTGTAGAAGTATAAAAAAAAAAAGGATGACAAACACTGTTGTAGGCAATGCATTATAAGCGGTTTCGACTGTATATATTACTTACTATTTAAAAAAATAATGAAAATATTTAAATATTAAAAAAATATATAAAAATGACCATCTTCAATTTTCTTCTCCAAGTATTTTTACGAGTAATTTCATTTACTTCAAGAGTAATTGTTTGCCAGCAATTAACAAGCAATTTGCCAGTAATTTTTTACAAATATATTTTCATGAGAACTTTTTTCCTTTCCTTGATTCAAATTTTTCACGGGTAACAAATTATGTTAACATTGTTGCTCATGTTTCTGATCGTGGTGCATTTTTTATTCGCCCGGTGGGTCGACCGAAATGCATGTTTTGCAAATTTTCATCAAACCTTATAACGTTCGCTGCCAAGTCTCCGGGATCCTGTAGATCGAACCACGCGACTGTTTGGCGCAGAAGAGCGTCGAAGTAAAGGTCTCTGGCGCGATTTGCGCATCTGAACGCGCTGCGATTCAGGCAAAGCATGTACACGGAGGTGAAGACGAGTTGGGCGAGAGCGAGGGCCGCCGAAGACAGGGAAAAATTGAGGGTTTGCCTTGCAAACTCCGACGAGTCGATCTCCGCGTCATCGATTCTCCTGTGGATAAAATAAAAGCTTGAATAGAGCTCATTCACGGCTCGACGTAACTATTCTTAACAAAATCAATTTTAATTAATCTTATATTGAGATAATCTTGTTCTAAATTAATATGAATTAAAACTAGTTTCTGAAACGTAGAATAATTCCAATTAATCTATACATACACAGTTAACTCTCACCTATTTTGCCGTGAGGGGCGCCCCACTCCAGGCTTGATGAAAAGCGACACCCCACGGTAACCGCGCGAAGTGACAGTACTATTTTAGCGGAGGCTACCTCAAGACGAGGTTAGGACGTTAAGGCCATGTGTCACACGTCCAGTCGGTAAAAATACTACTGCCAAGTTTTCTCCTAGACGGATCATAATTCGGACAAAAGAAGAGAAAGCGGTTGTTCGTCGTTCAACAGAGCGGAACGTGTTTCTTTTCTTTTTTCCCAAAAATTAACCGTTTCAGAAATCCTTGGGAATCTGCAAATCAGCTATCTCTCTCGCACTCATGGTCGCTCGCTCGGCGTGATACTTGGCCTTAAGTGAGGTTATACCTACGAGCAGATCGGCAAAGAGTGGGGGGTTCGCAAAATAGCCGAGCAGATAAAATAGGTAGCGGCAAAATAGCTGAGAGTTGGCTGTAAAACAGTTCCGTGGCTAACTCACTGACTGACATATAGACAACGCACAGCCTAAACCGTTGAAGATAAAAACATGAAATTCGAACGATATGTTCCTTACAAGGTGTAGAGGTGCACTAAGAAAGGATTTTTCGAAAATCAACTCTTAAGAGGGTGAAATAGGGTGTAAAAGTTTGTATGGAAAATTATATTCCTTGCGTTTATCAACTTGAAACTTGGAAGATATGTTCCATAAAAGGTGTAGAGGCGCACTAAGAAAGAATTTTTCGAAAATCAACCCTTGAAAGGTTGAAATTGGATGTAAAAGTTTGTATGGAAAATTGTATTCTTTGCATGTATTTGAAACTTGGTATAAATATTCTTCAAAACAAATAATAAAACGCATATTTTACTACTTTGTAAAACAACCCCTAATTAGGAGTGCAATGTGGTGTTGAAGTTGCTATGGAGCAAATTCCACGCGGTGGAAGCTCGTCTCTAAAAGACATAATCGGTAGTAAATTATGGACCGACAGTAGCGGCCTGGTCTGCTACTCGGATGGGTGCCCGCTCAGTCGCGCGCTGACCTGCGCGCTAACTACCGTGCGAGACGTTAATTTTACCGAGTTTCCGAAGGTGACATAACCTAAAACTTGGCAAAATATAGTCTGCATCCACAAACGTTTTCCCAGTTTCCCTGTGGCCTAGTGCAAATACGATACAGTCGTGCACGAGGAAACGTGTTGCGGTGGGCAATACCCTCGAAGAGGCTTTAAGGTACTACTGAAATGAAAAGTGTAGGTTAAAAGATAAGGGGATAGGGTCGCAAAAGCTCTGGAGGGCATGCTAAGAAACAAAACAAGTGGTTAGTCATGGAGGCAGCGGTGAATATTTTCAGGCAATCGTAATCCAAGAGCGAATATTCTTACCTTCTGAAACCCACGGGAACTTGACCCGTACCATTGGCCTTTCCCATGGCCACATTTATTTCATACTGCACGAAAATCTCGCTCAAATTTCCGTACAAAATGATTATAACCGGTACGCAGATACCGGACAAGACTGCAGCCAACAAACCGAGGAGGGTCAAGATCGTATCCAACGACGATCCGAAGCAGAGCTATACAAACGATACTCGTCCAATTTTCATACGATTTTTCAAATTTAATCAACAGTACTGATCAAATGATTCACTTTTTAACTTTTGTAGAGCGACTCTCGAAGCAAATTAAAAAAAAAATGCACGTAATAAATCGTAATTACTCGCTGGTTGATTACAGAAATGATATTGATTGCAGTGCGTGCGTTACCTGGGACATTGAATAAATTCCGCGATCGGAATAAATAGTGCCTGCATTTTTTGTATCCGTTTTCATTTTTCGTATCTTTATTTGATCGATTGAAAATAATGATTATCAATTACTCAACGTTCATTCGTGTAGGTTAGCGTTCTATCGGCGCTCGTTCGTAAAACATTCGACGGCGTGAGAAAAAAAAAAAACGGATCGTTTTTTGCCTTCTCGGAGATTTTTCTGACGAATTAGAACGTATGCAAATTTCAAATATAATCGATTATGAAATAATTTACAAACGGTATCGATCTTCGGACGAAGTCTCTCTCTTTCTGTCTCTCTGAGAGAGACTTTGTATTCGCTTCTTTGTTCAAATTTTCAAATCCCACGGTTCCGAAGACTCTTTTTGGAGTTTCGCTCTTTTAGGTTGTTGCGCGTAGTGTCCATTGGTCAAGAGCCATTTAATCAATGATTCGTTACCTGCGCGTATCGCCATTCTCAGAAAAATATCGTACCAAATACTGTTATCACCCAAACTACATCCTGTATTAAAAAAAAAACCCAAAATCATACGCTCGGTAAATTTGACATTTGATTACCACAAAAATTTCATTAAAATCAATATGAGTGAGCGAAAGCCTAACTAATAATCGAGAAACGAAAACTACAATATTGTTTTGTAACCAAAAGGAACCTCGTCATTTTATATATTTTAGTATATCATGTTTGGTTATTTTTTTACCAGCTCGCCGGAGCATTTCGAGGCAGGTAACTGATCCGAGCTGTTGGTTGTTTTGGTTTATGTAATAATGAATGGCCAGACAAATCGGGCTTTCCCCGGCGTCCGAATTCAGATATGGATTCGCGCCTATGAAATGCATTTGCAATTAATACTTCAATCAATATCGGTGTTTATTTGGAAACAAAATTGTAGATTATAGAGAAAAATGCCCCGCCCCCCCCCTCTTCAGCTTCGATTTTGTTGTCCAACAAAGTCGCGACGTTCAATCAATTTGTTGATTTGAATGTATACTACCGGCGAAAAGTTTCCGGACAAAAATCAAAAAAGTTCCGGAACGATTTGTTATGTCATTTCGTCGATAGTTGGCGTAAATTAATTTAATAGACGGCATTTTGAAGGAGAGGAATTCACGTTCATTCCGTTTTTTTTTAAATTTTTTACGATTTTTTTTTAGTACTCTTTGTCGAAAACGACCATTTTTCGCCTTTTTTTGTTCCTTTTCTGGTAGACCCCGTTTACCGACATTTCATTTATGCATTTCTTCGACCGGAATCATAAAGGGGGAAGCTCAAGCTTGAATCTTGTTTTTTATTTAAAGCTTCGTACGATTTTTTTTCTAAAGATATTTCGATTAAAAAAAAAGAGACAATATGTAAAATAACGTGTAACGCGAAAACGACAAGGATTCAAGGAAAACCTCACGATAGTCAAAAGTTGAATTGGTTTTCATTGAGTTCGTGAGAATTTTTTCAAAATTTTTTTTCACTTATTTTCGGTAAAAAATAAGATGATTTAATTACCGTAACTCGACAACTAAGGGGTTTGTGATAAAATTTTAAGAGAGGAAAACATTTAGTTTTTCTATTTTCAACGCAATAGAATTATTTCAAAAATTTTTCGACTTTTTTTTCTCGAGTTACGGTATTTAAATCATCTGATTGTTTATTGAAAATAGGTAAAAAAAAATTTCGAAAAACAAAGTCTGAAAAAATTCTTGCGAACTCAACGAAAACCGATTCAACTTTTCACTATCTTGAGGTTTTCCTTCAATCCTTATCGTTTTCGCGTCACACGTTATTTTTCAAATTGTTTCTTTTTTCAAAAAAATCAAAATATGTTTAGAAAAAAAATTGTACGAAGCTTTAAAAAAAAACAAAATTGAAGCTTATGATTCCATTCGAAGAAATGCATAAAAAAAGATTTGTCTGTAAACGGGGTCCACCCGAAAAGGAACAAAAAAAAGGCAAAATATTGTCGTTTTCGAAAAAGCATACTAGTCGTAAAAAAAAAGTAAAAAAGTAAAAAAAAAACAGAATGAAGGTGAATTCCTTCCCTTCAAAATGCCGATTATTAACTTCATTTATGTCAACTATCGGCGAAATGGCATGAAAAATCGTTCGGGAACTATTTTTGAATTTTTGTCCGCAAACTTTTCGCCGGTAGTGTATGTATATTAGAAAAAAATATTTGGAGGACAACAAGACCGCAATGGCGGCCGTTTTTACGCGAACATTAATACAGTTAACATTTTTCGTTTTTACATACCCTTTGCCAGCATAAGCTCAATAAGGGAGGCTTCACCGTGAAAGCAAACTCGGTGGAAGGGAGTTTGGCCGGTAGACGCTAATTTTGCGTTAACGAAATAAGGAAAATGTACCACGAGCCTTCTGCATTCTTCGGCGTATTTTTCTATGAAACATTTCTGCAAATCAGTGAAAGTTTGTCAATAAAAATAAACGAGTTTTTTTTACGTAAAATATTTTTGATCGAATGAAAATAATTTGCTTCCTTTACATCAGCGGCAAGGTACAGTTCGCTCAGACACTTTTCATGGATCGTAGTTTCGTGAGCTTTCACGGACGATTCATTGATCGAGTCGCTTCTGCTTCGATAGTTCGGAGCTCCGTAGTCATCTTCGAAACTTACGCGATTTCTCCTTTTTTGTGCTGAAGCATTGTTGCGGGACAATAAATGTGCACGCCACATTATTCCCCCGATATATTGTTTGTTTGAATGCCATTTTTTGTTTGTTTATTTTTGTTTTCGATTTGAGAGTGAAATAATGAAGGGTAATTTCGATTATAGTAATTTGAAGAGTATTTTTAACATGCATTGAGTGAAAATACATTAAGGGGTGTGGGTAAGCGTAAAATTTAAAAAATACAATTTTTTTTATTGCATTGTTTTATAGGCTAGGATCTTAACTGTAATTTGAAACAAAGATTTCGTAAAAGTACCAAAAATTGAGCGAGTTAGGACGATTTTTGTGACGGGTCTGATCGTCCACCGCGTTACGGTGAATCGCCTTGCTATTTACTACTTTTCTTTTTGCGTTTTTCTCGAAATTATTTTGTGAAACAGTGTACATCGTATCTCAAAATCTATTCGTCCGATTCACCTCAAATTCGGACAGAACACAGTTTATAACATTTTCTATCGTACGACCGAATGATTTTTTAATATTTTTATCTATTTATTAATAACTGATGATTAAATTTGTTTTGGGGGGCCTATGCTTATGCGGGTTCCTTAAAAACCGGAAGTATCGCGGTGTAACATGTAACCTTTGTGTGAATTTCCGGTTCGAAATGTAGTCATAACATTTTATACATGATCGTACACATGCGTACGTGAATGCGATAATAATCTCATATTATCCATGTATATCACATAACTCAACTTCGTTCCTACATCCCTCATTCGTTTCATTAATTACGATGAAAGTTTGCGCCCGTATTGATTACCGTTCGATTATACGTACCGCTCAAGCGACGTACAGCTATCGAAACGATCGCGATGATTGTCAAAGTGAAGTAGGCAATAAGAAGATTGGAGAAGTCGGAAGATGCAAGATCCCGAGTTATCAAATTCAGAAAATGGATGACCGAAGTTTGTTGAACTTCCAATTGTTTCATTTCGCCACTGGAGATAATAATTCGCGACTTTCGTTAATCTTCTAGACCCACTATGCCCGACTTGTTTACTTCTTTTCGTTTATTGCTTTCGGTTGGAAAATTCTACTCGTTCCGGAGTTTCGAAGCATTGCAAGCCTTGAACAGTTGAGAACTACTCGATTGACGAAAAGAACGAGAATAGAAGAGGTATTTGCATTCTGCGTTTGTACATGAACTTCCACGTCGATTCGACGTTCAAAATGCTGCGTGGATAAAAAAGAAAACAACGATACCGGCGTAATTTCGAGCAGCTGCTTTCCTACGGAAGCCTCTGCTACAGAATGCGCAGCCTCACACAACACAACACACACAGAGGCATACGATAGAATTCTCTTCGCAACGCACGAGTAATTTCTCATCACGTGCATCGCATTCCAACCTAACCTCGTTAGTTTCCCCCACTTTCGCTCGCTCTGTTAAACTGCGATGCGAGTGACCAACAATGGCGATCCCGGAGGACTGTCAAATGTCTCGTATTTGACAGTTTGTTCGCGCGATGAGAGCTCTGTCCAAGGTGACCAAAGGACAAAAGTACACGAAGATGCGTTAGTCGGTAAAAATTCGATGCGTTAACAATCAAATAGTATGACGTTAAAGTATTTGGGTTTGAAAACAAATTGAACAGTGGCAACGCGCGTCGTAATGTCGAAAAATCATCACCGTCCCAACTTTATTTACGTTTAGAATTTATTAAAAACGTCCGAGGTATCGAAAATTCTTACAATTTCAACGCGTCGAAAGATCAAGAAATCGCGATGTTTTTCCCCCTTGGCGATTCATAATTCATGTTCGAGCATAGGAAAAAAAAGCGATTTAAAAAAACACGAAAGTGTTGTTGGCTGATCGCGAAAAGACACGCAATTCATATATTATGTTTAAAACGGAGGAATCGTCGAGGGACAGTTTTCTTCAGCAGACCAAAGCCGCGAGGGAGGAACGCGCACACGAAAAATGCAAGGAAGACGCCGTCGTGTGTATCCAAAAGAACATCAGAGGCTGGCTCGTCAGGGCAAGAATCGCCAAGCATGTATTGTGAGCTCCGTTATTATTTTTCAATAATAATCTTTCCTCCTTAACATTTCTTCATAGGCCTTGTCCACTATCATTGTTTTTAAAAGCATTTGCATTAAGACAATCACGAATTCTGCATAATACGGAAGTTTCTAAAGTTCAAGGAATCCTTGATGGAAAATGAATAAAAATTAATGATATACGACAACATCACTTTGTTCAGGGACGAATTTGACGCTTACTTTCCGGACGAAGCATCGTCCAAGCTTCACACAGAGCTTAAGCCGTCTCTGCAAGTTTATCGTATGGTGACGCGATTTCTCAGAATATTCAGAAAGGACAGGGATCAGACGAGGATAGAAAATCTGTCCAGGCAAGTAGAAAGATTTACATTCGCTACGAGTATTTTCATCGAGCGTGTAGCTGACGTTATCTAGTCCACAGGTATCTGGTCAAGTCACTAGATTCGGATTCGCCGAAGCTCTCGTACATCGGAATGGCGTTGAGCAAGGATTACCACATATCCTGGATATCACAGGTGAAGACGATACTGCATCATTGTATGACGGGACTGGACATTCTGAGGCCGGAGGTCCCGGCAGATCACAGGTCGATATTGCTGAGGCTGCACACGCTGGTGAGTTTTACGGCGTCGGGAACGTGGGCGATCCAGAGGGTAGAGGGGATGGAAAAGCTTGAGGCTGGAATGAAGCAACTGTGCGCCAACATAATGGGACACCTGGTGAACAATGGATTTTACACGGTTATGCGAGTACTGCTGGTGAAAGGATTGGGCAGAAACGACATAGCTCTGAGTCCGGTGGCGTTATCAGCCGCGGTGACGCTCTCCCTGCGTCCTCTTGTGTCATCGAAAATGTCCGACAAGCTGGTATCCCTATTTCTCATCAACATCTTCGCCGTACCGGCGATCGTTTATCACGCGAATCTTAACGCGCCCGAGTGCATCGGCTCCTTCTTGACTCACGGACTTTTCGCGCGTTCCCTCGAGCTCTTGAATTCCGAGCAAAATTTGCGTATAGTCTTCAACGCGCTGGAGGGCAGTTACGCACTGTGTCTCTTGGCTAATCTCATACAACTGGCGAATATCGAGAGAGACGAGGTCCTTCGCGATCTTTACTTTCCCTCGTTCACGTTCGTCGCGACGAAGATACTGGAGGCTTGTCAGCAATACGTCGTCGCGAAGCAGAGCAATTTGACCTATTGGCATCCGGTTCTCGGCTGTTTCGCACAAGCGGTGGACTCGTATCTTCACGGTGCAATCGATCATACAAAGGCACAACTGACGCATCTGTGGAAAGGTAAAATCGTCTCGCAACTGATCGGACGTGCGTTGCAAGAGCTCGTGGAAAAGGAAAGTCCGCCTCAGCTGAGCGAGCAACAGAGCAGCACCTCGATAGGAACGAACATATTCCGTCGTGCTTTCCTCGAGGCTCGAACAAATCGCAACAACAGCAACAAGAATTATCGGAAACTCGGTAGTCCCGAGAGCACGAAAATCGCTCTCATTTGTTCTCTCTATCAGACCGCCTTTCACACACTCACGGAAATGAAGTCGGACATTCTCACGGGTCTGTGCTACAAGGACAAGATACTCTATCACATGTGGCTCTTCCTCGGTACGCTCGGACCTCATTGCGGCCTCAAAGGCTTTCTCGATCTTCTCGCTGTTAACACGAAGTGCACCGCACCCGAATTTCAAATGCTCATACTCTTCTGCGACTGTATGACTCATTACGTCACGATATTTGACGACATGGAGATGTACGAGCAACAGGATCCCTTCAAGCTCAACGACTTCGTTACCATGTCGTACTTTCTCAATCAATTCCTTTACAAAGCCGTCCTCAACAATTTGTTCGACATAAAGACCGTCTCGAACAATCCTCTGTTTACCTCGCTCCATACTCTCCTCATGGCGATCTATCGACGGGACTGCCGAAGGAGCTTCTGCCCCGAGGGACACTGGCTCGCCAAGGAGGTCAGAGTCTCCGGTTTTCTCGCCGACCTCGAGAAAGGCAGACGAGGCGCTGCTCTTCTCCTCGCCAAAATGCCTCATGTTATACCGCACTCCGAGAGAGTCGTCCTCTTTCGCAAGCACATCGCTGATGAGAAAGCCGTCATGGGACTTACCGAGAGCGCTTGCAACAGTCCACCCTCGACTCTCATCGCCGTTCACAGGTGAGAAAAGGCCACGTTCTTGTATTCACCATCTTACTTGGAGTTTGAAGTATCTTCATACCATAAAATTTACCCTCTTTACGTGTCGGAATAAATATCTTTTTTGGTATCAAGTTCAAGTTTTAGGTAAAAATGTTGCAAACTCATGGAACTATGGTTTTTTTTAGCGAAAAAGTATCTTTTGCGTTTCACCTTTTTATGATTTTTTTTAACATGTCGCCATTTTATTTCTTAATAAATAAATTTTTTGTACATCATCTAGAAAGTTCAAAGCATGTTCCATAATTTTTTGAACCACTTCGGACGGATAGTTTGGTCCCAATACTTTTTTGAAAACTCACTGGGTAGAATCGACCCATGTGTGACCACCGCGATTGAATTTGGATGTGTGACCACGAAGCATTAAAAACGAAGAACATTTTTTATGCGATACTACTCTCAATTCGTGATCCATCAGACACTCGACGACATTTTGCTTCTTCGATTCGTTTGGATGTCTGGCGTCTGACATATACAAAATTCGCAGATCTCGGATCGTGGAGGACGGTTATCGTCAATTGGCGCTGCTCCCCTCGCAAGCACTCAAGGGCGTGATACGCGTGCGTTTCGTGAACGAGCAAGGCCTCGACGAGGCAGGAATAGATCAGGACGGCGTCTTCAAGGAATTCCTCGAGGAAACGATAAAGCGAGTTTTCGATCCGTCGCTGAATCTCTTCAAGGCGACAAGTGAGAATCGCCTGTATCCCTCGCCAACCTCGTGGATGCAAGAGAATCATCTGCAGCTCTTCGAGTTCGTTGGTAGAATGTTGGGTAAGGCGGTGTACGAGGGAATCGTCGTAGACGTGCCGTTCGCCTCGTTCTTCGTCTCGCAATTCTCCGGCCAGGCGGGCGGCGCCGTTTACAGCTGGCTTGACGAGCTCGCCTCGCTCGATCGGGATCTCTATCGTAGTCTCACCCTCGTCAAGCACTACGAGGGTGACGTTAGCCAGCTCGAGCTCACGTATTCGCTGGACGAGGACGTCATGGGAAAACTTGTGACGCACGAGCTCAATCACGGCGGGCGAGCCCAACCAGTCACCGATCAGAATAAAATCAATTATATTCATCTAATGGCGCACTTCCGGATGCACGGACAGATAAAAAATCAAACGGCAGCTTTTATAAAAGGCTTTCGATCGATCATCAATCCGGAATGGTTGTCACTGTTCTCCACACCGGAGGTATGAAATCTTGTCTTTTTACGTTTCCGATAGGAAATGGTTCAATTCGGAAAGGGAATACGTAAAAGCCCGCAAGGGTATACGTTGAAACCCAGAAAATTAAATATAAAATACTTTCGAGTAAAATTCTTGCAGTTACTGTAGAATAATTTGTTTTGCACAAAAATAAGAAAACTCGTTTATCGTAAAGCTCCGTCTGCCATAATTTCGACGTTGTTCAAAATATTTCACGTGTCCAATATTGATGATGATGGGTGTTGTGGAATACCGATGTTTGATGAACAACATACTATTTCGCTAACTTTGCAAGGCTGATTGAGTTTTAATTCAATGTTACAATAATTTGCCTACCTGACAATCTTTCTCAATCGTTAGGATTCAAATTAACTGTAATGTTTAGCTCCAGCGTTTAATCTCGGGCGACAACGTTCCTCTGGATCTTCGCGATCTGAGACGACACACACAGTACTACGGTGGCTTTCACGATAGCCACAGAGTGGTCTGTTGGCTCTGGGACATCCTCGAGTCGGATTTCACCGAGGAAGAGAGAGGATTGTTCCTGAAGGTAGCGCTTTCTTTCTCTTCGAATCTACTCGACGAATCTCTTCGTCGAACCTCATAAACATTCATGTTCGCAGTTTGTCACGAGTTGCTCGAAGTCGCCGCTTCTCGGGTTTGCTTATCTGGAGCCGCCATTTTCCATAAGGTGTGTCGAGGTCGGCGACGACGAGGACACCGGTGACACGATCGGTAAGATTTTTCTCATAAAACGGAAAAAAAAGGTTTTCCCGACCGGGAAACGCAAAACAAACTTTTCGTCGCGACGATCTCCAAGAACAAATCCATTCTTTTCTTCACAAAAAACGTTTCGATGCCTTGCAGGTAGCGTCATTAGAGGATTCTTTACGATCAGGAAAAAGGATCCCCAGAATAGATTGCCGACATCCTCCACCTGCTTCAATCTTCTGAAGTTGCCGAATTATCAGAAGAAAAGTACTCTGAGGGAAAAGCTGCGGTACGCGGTGACGAGCAATACGGGATTCGAACTCTCGTAGAGACTCTGGCTCGAATCCCTGCGAAAAGATTCGTCGCGGCTGCCGGTAGAACAAAATAAACATCAAGGGCAAAAGATGGAGGTCTTTTGCCTGAAAACTTCACGAAAATTCCGCTTTTTCGTGACGTTACAGCGAGACACTTCCGTGAGATTTTTAGATAACGATACGAAGGTAGTTTGCAATGAAGAAAGAATCGTCAGAAAAAATAACTCGATGGAACGAGGTATTTTGGAATCGTGTTAGGTAAACTTTATTTTTTTTTCACGGAACTAAAGGAAATCGGACAACTGTGTCCTCGTTGAAAGGGTAGCCATGAAGAGAAATCTTGTTGTCTAATAACCCACGTGGAAAGTTTGTTTCGATCATCTCTGATCTCCGATGTAACCTCCCCCCCCCCCCCCCGAACTTTCTCACTTGAGACAAGTTTAGATTCTCCGGTGGTTTGGTGTTTTTTTCGCCTAGGGCACGATGCAACAGTTCTAATAATATAACGAGCAAACTCGCGCAACAAACGAGCTTACGATTCGAAGGATTTTCCGTCGCGTCACTGGGTGAAAACCGATCGATTTTACCCGAGATATTTTCCAAAAATGCTCTACGATTGAAACAAAAACGAGTCAGCGAGATCCGAAAAAAAAGAAAAGAGAAACGTGCGCTGATTTTCGCATTATTTCGGTACAATGAGTCGTCGATCTTGTATAACGAGGGAAAGATTTAGGCGAAAGGACCAAAGATTTCGACGTTAAAGTATAAATAAATAAATAAATGAACGAGCCGGGTGAAATACAGTTAAACGCTTTTGTACATTGCTCGCTTGTACGAAAACGCAACTCGATAGTGTTTTATACTATTTCAAGTACGTGTACATTGTTAAAACATCATTAGTTTGTAAATTCGAAAGTCTAGGTTGCGCCGCGACTACGAGACACCTGTGAAAATTTGATTCGATGACAATTTTGGGATACAAACGTCAATTCTCTCGGCCGTAAAAAAAAATATGAGTAGTTATTTATGGGATGGCAATTACCCCCCGATTTCAATGACCTTGAGACATTTTTGAGCCCACCGTCCCGAGTAATTTTACATACCTATGGTCGGCTCGAAGTGTTGTAGTTACGAAAATATATGCAAGCAAATATTATATGATATCGAAGTTTGCATCGTTGAAACGCAACGAAAGTTTACACTAGCCAGCACTTTTTTGGCAAATTTGGGCTACGAGTATCACTCAAACATTGTTTGGAATTCTTATCAGCAATCCACAGCCCAAATTAACGGGATAAGATTTTCAATAATAGCGAAAGTCAATAAATAAAAATAAAAAAAAACAATTTTCGTTGTTTTTGTCAATAAATAAAAATTAAAAAAACATTCCGACGATGCAAATTTCAACATCATATTATTACAATCGCAAGACTCACCTCGTACGGCACGCATGGAGACGTATTTTGTCAAACAAACCCAAACAAACTCATTACCAATTGATTTTAACGTACTTGTGTTCTGTGCTGGGATTTGCTTGGGCTTGTTTGCGTTATTACTTTCCCTTCTGTTGTCTTCGTAATTATAAGCGTTCGATCCCCCATATACACACTCACCCCTATATATATATATAAACAATTACTCGTGGGGAGTGAGCTCTTGACCCTATTCCAGATAATCGAAATCGGCAGTGGGGCCGTATTTGTAAATTATTACTATATAACTTTTCAGATACCTTTTTCTCAGTAAAAAATCACTCAATCTGCAAATAATCACAAAACGATTGTAAATAATTGCCCACAAAAATTTCGCAGTCTTGTATTTTATTGTTATTATTTACGAGGTAAATAATAGCTAAAATACAAAGCTACGAAAATTACTCTGAACTCGTTTGGTTCATCGATTTCCCCTATACAAAATTCACGACCCCTCCCGTTGATACTCGTCGAATCGATTTTTCAAGGTTTCGTGGCGCAAAAGTCGGGCGACGCGAAAAAAAAATCGCGCTGTTTAATTTAATAATGTTCGACAACGAGACTCTGTGGTAATTATGTAAATAATTGATCCGACGATACGATCGTTCGAACAGCGGATGGAGACGACGCTATATACCCAGTTATGAGCAATGAGGAATAAATGCCCGCCGAAGATTACAAGAGTGCCGAACTAAAAAAAAAAGAAACAATGATTAACAAATGTAATTTATTTCTCGTGATACGTAGATTAATATTTCTTCGGATGAACGATGTGTACCTTTTGTGATGAATTCTCGCACCGCTTCGACAAAGGAAATACCAAGTGTACAGAGAGACTGGAGGTTAACATACATTTACACTTTGTGGACGTGTTGGACAAATGAAACGAAGAATTAACAAAACGAAATGGAACGACTGGGTTGAATTTTTTATTCGACATTATTACAGGTTACGAGCAAAGGAATTGTCCGGGAAAATCCTCAACGGCACACACGAAAGGAAAATTCCCTTAAAATCTTCGAAAAATAAAATGTTTCGACGGGTTTGCATGTGCTTGGAGCCCGAAAAACCGGTTGATTTTCAATATCTTTTTCTGACGAGGGTATTGGGATGACGTGTCCCGAATTTTATGCACAACCAATACATGTTCTTGCCAAGTTTGGCCCTTTTTTTAATCGACGTATAGATAAACAATGGAGTTATTAAACAGATTCGCCGCCGTTGCTGCATGGCCAATCGGTGTAGGTGGTTCTGGCAATCGGGGTGATCGAAATAAAAAATGCAAAAATGTACTTTCAGTATAATAATAGAAATTTCGTTTGATACTTTAGTGAAATTTAAAAAATTACAAAAAGTGAAAAAAGTTCGAATTCCGGCCAAAAAAATAAGTAATTTGTTATTAACAAATGGATAAATATATTTAATAAATCATACGGCTTTGCGATAGAAAATGCTGTGAACTGTGCTCGGTCCGAATTTGAAGTGAATCGGACGAATAGATTTAGAAATACGACTCACATCGTATAAAATATAGTTTCGAGAAAAACGCAAAAAAAAAGCGGTTCGCGATGGGCGATCTGACGCTTCACAAGAATCGACATAACTCGGTTAATTTATGGAATTTTTACAAAATCTTTGTTGCAAATCAAAGTTCAGACCCTAGGCTATAAAACGATGTAATAAAAAAAATCATTTTATAAGAGTTAAAGGTATCCGATCAAAGTGGCCGAGTTTTTTTTCAATTTTTTTTTCACAATCCGTTTTACATATTACATATATACGAAAAAAAAAACCTTTTGCGTCCGATTCACACCAATTTCAACCACACCAAATATTTTTCAAACATTTTATATCGAGCTCTTATAATCCAGAATAGGTACGGCCCTGCACAAAATAAGAAGGCCCACTCTTGACATCCCAACTCCCCGAAGACTTACATCGAACTTACAATTCCCATTCGCAAGTAATGCAATTAAAAAAAAACCTTACGGCCTGCCAAACCAGCGATATTTTCGACAAAAAAAGTACCACGCCATTCAAAAGAATTTTCCCGCCATTTCCATGAGTACCACGTGACATTGGGTACGTGTTTGGGTCGCGAGGGCGGCGCTATCGTTCATTGACAATCGTCGCGCGCATCCAACGAAAGCGGCGGCGCTTCTCGTCCTCGGTTCGGGTTTCGTTAGTGGCCAGCGAGCCTTGGCTGCGTTACGACGTGTTTTTAAGCTTCCTTCTTCCCTCCGTGGCGAGTTACTCTCTCTCTCTCTCTCTCTCTCTTTCTTTTTCTATCCGACCCCGCCGCGCGAGGTAGGCGTGTGACCCTTCCCCCCGCGCGCGCTGCCCCGTGTCAGTTGCCCGAACTTTAAGAAAAAAAAAAAAAAGAAAAAAAAACAATCGGCGAAAGACCGCAATGAAAAACTGACGAATAATTTGTCTCGTGTGTCACAGGGGGGCAACAAACGAACAATCGTCGCGGTACTATTGGAAGTGCGTGCATAAAACTCGCGTGTCTTTCCAGCTCTCTTTCGTGTCTATCCCTTGTGCGTTCTCCTTCCTTTTTTTCTCGTGCGTGTGTGTGTGTGCGTGTGTACGTGGCTCTGTGTGTTTCCTCGATCGCGGTATACGAAATAGAAAAAGAGCCCGAAATCTCGTACAATTACAAGAACGTTACGACCAACGAAACGAGGAATCAGGAAATGTAATTGAGCAATTTATATATAACGCCTTGGTGTGGACGTGTATATATATATATATATATGGAAGAATAAATCAAAGGATAGTGTACACATTTGGAAAACGGTAAGCATCTACACCCAAGACTAAGCGAGAGCGCGGAGAAAAAAAAAACGAGCCAGACGTCTGAGATTTTTGACCTGGCGAAAAAACGTCCAGTTTGTAACTGCGCGATCACAAAAGCAGCCTAGGACTTGCTTTCCACTCGTTTCGCGAGCACGTCCGCATTGCCTAACCCCCACCACGGCCTCGTCTCCCGTGGGTTTATTATTGCTTCCTCATACACGTTTCGACGATTTGCTCCCTCTCCTCTTTCGCTATCTCGCTGGACACTCGGTATTTTAAAAAACGCCACAAATTCCGTTCTCCGTACGGCTCCAAAATTTGACAACTTTTCGAGATATTGCGAACGCCGAAAGGATCGGCGAAGGTGGCGATCAAATATGCTCGATAAGTTACGATTTCGTCAACATGCGTCGGATTGATCAACTTTTGAGACACTTGAGTTCATCATTGATGGCTATGATAGCCATTGATGATCGATTTAAAAAAATCTGAACTTATCGAACAATTCCGGCAAAATTCGATCGTCACTTTGGCCGGTTCTCTTGGCGTTTGCGTATGGAGTTGGGCCGAAATCGTTCGAGGAATTGCAATTGAAAAAATAAAAAAAATGACAAAGCTTGCATCGTTGTAACGTAACGAAAATGATTTCCCAAATTCCCTTTGGCAGATTTAAGCTACGAAAATCACGCAAACGTTTTTTTTAGGATTCTCAGCGATCTACAACTTAAATCTGAAAAATATGAATAACAATGAAAGTGAAAAATTAAAAAGAATTTATGTTGCATTCCAACGGTGCAAACTTCAAGCCCATAAAAAAAACAAAAGAATTCATGCAAAATCTACGTTTTTTAATTTTCGAAATATCATCACAATTTTCTACTGCAGTATTGAGGAATGATTTGTAGAAAAAAAAACGGGTGCAAATAAGAAACTCGAAGGTTGGTTAAAAAAAAATAAAACGTCCGGAGGAAGTGCAAGCTTTCAATTTTCACAATTTTATCATCCCATCTCATTATTGAATTAAATTCACCAACACGAGAGTCCAAATTTGCGTGAAATTTATTCAAGAAAATTGCTTCTGCTTGGGTTTAATTTCACGTGCTCGTTACTTCGCGTTAGCTGTAATTATTGACGATAGAAAAATACCAGGTGGACTCGGAATAGGGTTTGAAAAAAATTAAGGTCAGCGACGAATGAGAGAGAGCTTGTCAAGCACATGCTCCTTACATGTGAACACAAAGTTTCCCCTCTCACCATTTCGTCTTATCGCCCCCTCCCCACTCTAGCATTCCTCTTCCATTCCCATTCGGTCGGCTTGTTCCCTTCGCGCGAAATTCAGATCAAAACATGACCTCACTAATCTTTCTCCCTTCTCCCTTCTCTCTCTCTCTCTCTCTCTCTCACACACACACACACACACTCTCTCTCTCTCTCTCTCTCTCTCTCTCTCTCTCTCTCTCTCTCTCTCTCTCTCTCTCTCTCGAATGCCGAAGAGGGTGACAACAAAGAGTAGATAACGATGATAGCGAGGGCGCGGGGGAAAACGGGGGAAGAAACATAGGCACGCTGCGAGAAAGGCCGCAAAGAAAAAGAGGGGTTGAAGGAAGAAACTTATCGAGAAGCGCGATAGAACGAGGCAAACACGAGAAGCCGCGGGAGGGACGGAGAGCAAGATCTTTAAAATGTAGAGGTTGTTCTCGCCCGCCCTCTATCCCCCACCCGCGGAACGCCTAACGTCACCGTCACTCCGACGGAGAAGCCCATGGGTTGGCCGTTTACTCGGCGCATGCGCGTCACGCGCTCGGCAGGCAGTCCAATACGATCGTGATAGCTGCGATCTAGGTTATGTATCAATGTGTTATCATTTATGGAAAAGGAAAAGTCGTGGTTTCACGCACTAGAGGGCTAGCGTATGAGCAATTTTCGATACTACAGGGAAACATAACCTCTTTGCATTAATCTGCATCGGGCGTGAAAAATAGTGCTATACTGGAAATCGACAAAGCCGGGAGTTTGAATACCACGGACCATTGGTGGTCGAGGATATTGAAACCGAGGAACGGGCTTGTACACTCGTAATGGAGTTGTTAAAAAAATCGATTTTTTAATTTAGAACTGATCTTTTGTAATAATTAAACAGAATGTCAAAATAATTCTAAAAATAATTATTGCTTTTACATCACGATAATTCAAATTGTAGATGTTGGCGCGAAATGTCACGCCATCGGCGCTGGCACTTGTGACGTCACCGCGCGAACGCGACCGAATAGGCTATGTATACGGCTTACACGCAAGTGTACGCAAATGTGAAATTTCGTGTCATTTTGCATCTGAAAACATCTCGAGCATTCTGAAAAAGTCAAAAACGAGTTCAATTTACGTGCAACGATGTGTGAAAGTGGATTTGTGAAAGCAAATTCGAGTAATTTACCGACCGTGGATAACTGAACATTTTTATGTTAGGAGAGGCTTGATAAACTGTGTAAGTTATTGTCACTACGTATCATAAGTATTTTGAAAAAGACGTATTGAAAAAAAAGATTTCAATACAGTTTATGTTATAACACGTTTACACTGACATCAAAGTGGTATTCACAGCAAAAATAAGTGGACAATGATTTTGAGTTGACACGGCGTGCTGCATTGAACCACAGATTTCGACGTTTTATGTCTTGTGGCACATTCAGAAATACCTATTAGGGGCACTTTTCGTCGTATTTGTACAAAGAGGAACGAAACAAGGCATACGATTTTGTCGTTGCCGTCGTTGACAGAATACGCGTATTACACGAGTAGTTTGCATATCGGATTTCGAACGGTGACGTCACAGAGCGCTCGGGTAACTTCGGATGCTCTCGGCGCGTTTTTGCCGAGCCGAACAGAACAATTTCAAAGTGCTATATCGTTGTTAATTGTTGAAAAAAAAAAAGATAAATACTTGGCTTTGAAAACCGCACATGAACTTTGAATGAAAAAACAAAATTATTTAATGACTCAATTAAATCCAAGCAGCATACACGCGTTCGTATCCTAAAATGAGAGCCACTGAAAGTTGCCGAATAACGCTGGAATTTACGGTGACGTCTGGTTGTTCCTAAGCCTGGCCGCGAAAGAAACGACGTGACGAAAGTTTAAAGATCCCAACGCTGTATACAAAGTTCTTGTACGATTGGGCAGAGAGCGTGCGTCGGCTGTTACTCCCGCGCGCGCAAGTACCTCGCGTTCGCAGCGAACCTAGCGTTCGTTTCGGTCAAGCCGCGTGGAACCTTCTCCCACCACTTCTGACTTTTTAGGCCCCCTGTAAGGCCGCGGTCGTTTCGAATTCTATTTGTTCGCGCTAATTTCGAATAGATCCAAATCCACAAGGAAAAAGCATGTCACTTGCGATCCTTCGTGCACTTTAATGCCGGTAAATATTCCGCTGTACGAAAAGACTCGAATGATCAAGTTTAGATTGAGGCGATGACGTTTTATGAGGCGAGAGATTGAAAAAGAGCAGGAATTCCGATCGGAAGGTCCCGGATGTCATTTTCGTATTAATTCTAATTGCGATCCGTGAATTTTGTCGCATTTGAAGGTTTCGGGATGAAATTGTTGAGGTGGGAACCATGGAGCCTAGATACCAGGAGGTCCAGCGCCAATGCTGGAGGCACTGAAAGAGCGTTCCCAAAAAATGGCTCGAAGTGATGGCGCTGGGGTGCAGCGGCACCTACATATATAGTAATATATTGGTCAACGAGGTGAAAGTGATCGGATGAGTTTCTAACCTCACGACAGACCGATCGTGACATCAAACGTCGAAATTTCCGCCGATTAATTTCCTCATGACGGCTTGAAAAAAAAACTCAAAAGCGAGAAAAGATGAGTCTTTTGTTTAAGCATATTTAATATTCCGGCTGAAAACTTTATCGCCTGTAGAGTAACTTATTGTATAATTTGTGACAAAAGTAACTTCCTTGTTCACTGAGAGTACGGATAGGCATAAATTCTTTTTTATTGTAGATATTACAAATAATATACCATATTCGATAATTTAAAACTATTGTAAGTATTTTATTCTTGTTGCTGCTATGCGTTTGTTCTGCTGCTATTGTTCTTTATGCGTATCAATCACCGTAGCACTCGTCGTAAATTTTATTATACTTTGACACTTAACACGAATGAGGGTTAGGTACATCAGCTGTGATCTGTTTAGATCGCACCCATGTTTAGCGTATATCTATATACATAGAGGTGCCGGAGCACCCCAGCGCCATCACTTCGAGCCATTTTTGGGGACGAGTTGAGAGGCCTCGCTGGACCTCCTGGTATCTAGGCTCCATGGTGGGAACGATGCAACAAGCGTAGTCTTCGACAGGTTAGCCATTTTTGTTTCAACACGTGCGTGCGAACACGATCATAGGGAATGAAGATTGAACGCGTGCGAAGACGCACGTAAGCAGATCGAGTCTTTTTCAAGTACGAACGGCTACTTTGTCACGCGGTATCGTGCTATGACGTCATGACGAACACCCACACAGATGTATGAAGCCCCGAGACGCCACGACGGTGAGACGACCCGTTACAGTTGATCGTGCCACAAACGGCCTTAGACACCGAGACCACGCAATGAAGCCGATAAGTGTTATGCTTACGATCGCGTGAAGTACGTTCCTAAAAATCAGCAGACGCTCCGACTTCGTTCATGTTCGTGATTGGTCGGTTTTTTTTTATTACTGAAAAATCTATCAGAAACCTGAATATCGCGGTTATTCAAATGTATGAAATTGCCCAGGTAACAATTGCCAAATAGTTGTCCAGAAGTTGGCTAAACGGGTACCAAATGTTAGCTTGGAAGTTACCTATAAGTTATATGTCCAACAGTTGTCTTTTTGAATTCTTGTCAACTTGAAGGTATCCTCTTTTGGATAACTTTTAGAAAAATTGCTACTTGGGTTCGAGACAACTTCATCCCCGATAGGAAACCGCCGGCATCTTGTTGGCGCTGCAACAGGTCAGCCGCCATTTTGAAATGTCTATAGTTTTCCATAATAAAGGCGACCAATCACGAGGAGTTCGCGTCTTGGCGATCATAGGACTCTAGGACTCTGATTGCAGAGATTATGCGGCGGTGGTGGGGGTGGAGTCTGTAATTTTTGGGACTCCGACATGGAAGAAGCGAAATAGCGATGCTGAGGTTCTGATTCAAATTCTAATTTCACAAAGAACCGACAATGTGTGCGACAACAATAGATCTGTTAAAAAAACTTGTTCGATTTTTTTTTAGAACTGATCTTTTGTTATATTAAAACCGAATGTCAAAAGGGTTTTTCTTTGAAATAATTCTAAAGATAATTATTCATTGTTTTTATATCACGATAATTCAAATTGTAGATGTTGCCGCGAAATTTCACGCTATCGGCGCTGGCGCTTGTGACGTCACCGCGCGAACGCGACCGAATAGGCTATGTATACGGTTTACACGCGAGTGTATACAAAAGTAAAATTTTGTGTAATTTTACATCCCAAAATCTCGAGCATTTTGAAAAAGTCGAAATATAGTTTAATTTTCGTGCAACGATGTGTGAAAGTGGATTCGTGAAAGCAAATTCGAGTAATTTACCGACCGTGGATAACTGAACATTTTTAGGTTAGGAGAGGCTTGATAAATTGTGTCAGTTATTGCCGCTACGTATCACAAGCATTTTGAAAAATACGTATTAAAAACAAATATTTCAATACAGTTTATGTTATAACACGTTTACACTGACATCAAAGTGGTATTCACAGCAAAAATAAGTGGACGATGATTTTGGGTTGACACGTCGTGCTGCATCGCACCACAGATTTCGACGTTTTATGTCTTGTTGCACATTCAGAAATACCTATTAGGGCCACTCTTCGTTGTATTTATACAGAGGAACGAAACAAGGCTTATACGATTTTGCCGTTGCCATCGTTGACAGAATACTCGTATTAAGGCCCCTCCACACTACTCGCGAAGTTAATCGAAGTTGGGCGAGGACGAGAGTGTAGAGAGGCACTTCGTGCTTCTTCGCCTCGCTTTGCTTCGCTTCGGGTGACTTCCGATCGGTGTCGGTATTTTGGGCCGAGTCAAAGGACCGAAGTCGCGCCTCGACTCGCCCAACTTCGATTAACTTCGCGAGTAGTGTAGAGGGGCCTTTACACGAGTAGTTCGTATACCGGATTTCGCGCGTTGACGTCACAGAGCGCTCGGGTAACGTCGGATGCTCTCGGCGCGTTTTTGCCGAGCCGAACAGAACAATTTCAAAGTGCTGTATCATTGTTAATTGTTGGAAAAAAAAAAGAAAAATACTTTGCTTTAAAAACCGCACATGATCTATACAATGAAAAAAAAAATCATTTAATGGCCCAATTTCCGTTTCCCCCTCTCTCGAATGCTACGCACACGCCTTGGGTCCCGGATTCCCGCCGCTCACACTTTCGTGCACGTTCATCCTCTATCAACTATTTCTCGAATATTTTTTTAATACAAAAAACATCCATCTTATACAAAAATTTGTCGATTGTTCGAAACAAGCTTATGCCAACGTTCATCGTATTATTTTCTTGGACGTACTTTGGGACGGTTCAACACATAAATTCGTGCACAAGAATAGCGTGCAAGTCGCGTTTCGCTGACGTACGACTCTCGATCGTAACGCCTCCCTGTGGCCAGAGGGCGAGATATTTTGATCTAAGGGTAAGTCGGCTACCCCCCACCACCGTCCGTTCAAGACCCTTCTTCAAAAGCCTGCACCGATGCGTCCCCGGCCCGTAAACTCGCACTCGGACAATCTCTATTAGAGCTTGATGATCTCTTGGAGAGCGGGTCGCAGCAGCTCGAGTCCCTCTCGCTCTGTTCTCTCGTAGCCTCGCACGGCACTTAACAAAGTTACAATACGAGTCGTAGATTAAAAAACGTGATTGCGTTACGGAAATTCGGCTACTGTATCGCGGAGAAAACATTGAGCCGAAGCATTTTTCAATTACCATTCTCATTTTCTCCGCGGTCCTGTGTTAACGGGGGAGACAACAACGTGGCGGAAGTTTCAAACGTGACGTTTGCCTCTGTGCTGTCGAACAACAGAACAAGAAGAGAGAAAAGGGGAAAAAAAACACGAGACGTGCCGAATCGACGATTCGCTAACGAGTCCAAACGCGTCCTCGTTTAACTCGAGGTAGAAAGATAAGATTGCAAAAGAGAGAGAGAGAGAGAGAGAGAGAGAAAGAAACGAAGCGCGAGTGAAGTTGACGAGGCGAGTGACTATTTATTTTCCCTTTCAATTCCAGGCCGCTTCATCCCAAGGAGACGGAAAAATATCGCGGCGGTTGAAAAGTTACGTCGTATGCATCGGAAGCCGCAGAAGGGATCAGTGATTAAAAGTGAAGTGTGTCCAAAGTGAGGGAAAGTAAAAGAGAGTGCAAGGGTATACATGCAAAAGAGGGAGAAAAGGGTCGTCGTCTGAAAGTCCTCGAAAGTAAGTGCGGGAGGTTGTAACGAGCGAGAGGAGGAGGAGTAGGAGGAGGAGGAGGAGGAGGAGGAGGAGGCGAAAGGGAGGCAGAGGGCGCTTCAGGGTGTCCCCAGGAAGGACTTGATGGCAGTAGTTGGGCCCAGTCGGCACTCGCGGGTGTCCATGAGCGTGTCAATGTCGTTGATGCAGGGGGCTGCGCCCGGTACGACAGGCGGTGGTGCAACAACGGGCTCACATCCGGCACAATCGCGCCTGGGCCGCGGCGCCGCTGTTGCTGCCGCCGCCGTTGCGGTTGCTGCGGCCCAGGCCCCTCCCAATTATTATCATCCGGCAGCTCCAGCACCACCCCCACCTCCGCCGACGCAGGATCCCGTTCAACCGGACAGGCCCATCGGCTACGGCGCTTTCGGCGTTGTTTGGTGAGTCTTTTTTTTTTACACTTTTGTTTTTTCGCTCTATTACATCGAACATGGATCTTTTTAAGGAAGCTCCTTCACGAAAGACCGGGTTGCGTGGGCGCATAAACAGCCCCCCCCCCTTTTTTTAGCGATACGCATGTTTGTCATAATACAGTTGGATATAAACGTATTATTGGCCATTTTCATTTCATGGTTCATGGCGACAATAAAAACAGGGCGCCACCGAATGTTTAAAGAAAATATTAATTATACAACTTAAAAAAATGTGACTAGCACAAGAATTTTTGTAACCGCGACTTCTCAGAGAACATGTAGAAAGGTCTAAATGTACAAAATTTATTCGACTTTTTTCATCCCAGTTACCGTTGGGTATAATAATTTATTGTAACTTACTTTTATTAAGCGCCACTTTCATTTGCTAATTGCTCAAACGAGCCCTGGCTTATTACGCATACAAAATACTGCCCTCCGCCAAAGGAATACCTTAAAAAGCAGCTATGGCGGATATTGGATTTCTGTGTATATTCGGAATGGATATTAGGGATGACGTTGAAGTTTGCATCGTTTAAGTGCAATAAGAATTAATTCTTTTTAATTACTCAAATGTATTTTTTGGCCCGTCTGTGGCTGTAAAAATCTCTCAAACATTTATTATTACAAAATTACGACCTCGATTTGCAATAAAGAGTACGTTGAGGACATTCTCGCAGCTAAAATCTGCTGAAATAATTTTGGAGAAGTAAAAAAAAATGAATTTTCATTGAAGTCCAACGATGCAAACTTCAATCTCATAAAAAGGGTAAATCGCAGCGAAGCGGTTCGTCAGAACGCAGTGAGCGAACTGATGATGTTGAAGTTTGGATCGTTGCAATGCAACGATTTTTTTTTCATGTTTCATTTCTTTTTCTTTATTATTATCAAACTTTTTTTTTTGCAAGTTGAGGTTTAAAATCTCTAATGAAAATACGTAAAAAAGTTTGAGTATTTTTCGAAGCCTAAATCGGTCAAAAAGAATATTCTTTGTATCCCAACGATGCAAACTCAAACGTCATGGGAACTATTCCTTCATAAAAATCGTCGTAACTCGGTCAATTTTTTGAATTTTCACAAAATCCTTGTTGCAAATTAAATTTAAGATCCCAAGTAACAAGACAAATTTTCAAGCTCATGCAGATCCCTCCAAATAATTAGCTTTCAAAAACAGAGAAAAACTGTTTTCAATCCGAAAAAGTCCCACCTTCTGTATTTGCGTCTTTCGCCCGAAAATTACCAAAATGAAATATCGACGATTTTCGGTGCTCGTAAAATACCGTCTTCCAACCAAGATCAGTTAAATTTTCAAACTTGTTCAACGTCATACCCTTTCAATTGACCCAACAGAAAAAAAACGAACAATCGATGAGAAATTCGATTAAAAAAAACACGACCGATCAACTTTATTCTCCTTACGTATTTTATTTCACCGTTGAATAATTTTGCTAAATATTCCTGAAACATTTCATTCTTTCCTACATATCTTTCGCGCCTTATCTCCCAAAGATCTTTATCGCCTACAATTTAATTTGTATAATTAAGGAATTCCGATTCTCACTCGTTGGGCCTATCGGACCAATGATTTCATTGCGCTTTGCTGTAATATCTTTCCGTGTTCCTTTTATCCTCGTCCTTCTCTCGTATCGTCTCGGCACAAAGAACGATCGCACGGATACATATATAAATCGACGTTGAGGGCATTCACTCCTCGAGCGCGCACGCACGAACGCCAGACGTTCCGAGTGTCGAGGGCCCCGGACGCAGAGGGGCGGCGGGGTCGGGAGTAGACGGACTAGTCGTAAAACGAGGCGGGGGGGAGGAGGGGGCGGGGGCAGGGGGTGGACGAGCGATTCGGAAAAGGGCCCACTGTAGTCTAAACTCGAGAGAATTATTCCGGGCGGCATTGAACCCTGGGGCTGCTTTTTCCCCTCGCCTCGCACGCACACTCGTTATCCTTGTCTACCCGCTATCAATAATAATAATAATAACTAATAATAATAGTTATTATTATTCATTTAATATTGTTATAAAAACTGGGAAAAATTGAATCTTATGTTGAATGCTCTATTCTTTTTTCCTTGTAAAATTCCGTGGTGAATACATAGAAAACTTCATTTATTGGCGAAACATTTGGGCGTATGTGTTTTTCAAGGGGAATCTTTGAAAAGAAACGATTATTTAATTTTTTCAACCTTTTAAAATTTACACGAGTACCGGTAAGAATAAAAAGGACGATGAAAAAAATGGAGATTTGTATATAATTTTGCATAGAATGCGGATATATATTGGCAATGTTTCGCGTTATCCAATAATCGTTCATTAACGGCTCTGCATAATTGGTGCTGAAAGAACAGGTCGATTTTTAATATTTTCTCTGATGAGGGAGATGGACAACTATGGGCTTGAAGTTTGCATCGTTGGCATGCGACGAAATTTTTTTAAATTCTTTTTTTTTTAATTATTATCCAAAATTATAGCTTGCAGATTCGTCGTGGATCGCTAAATAAGAATCCTTAAAAATGTTTGCGCGACGTGTGTAGCTTAAATCTGCCAAAAGAAATTTGTGAAGTAAAAATAAAAATCATTTTCGTTGCAATCCAACGATGCAATCTTCAACGTCATGGACCACTAGGTTGAAATGAAGTGAGAAAAATGTACCTTTAGTTCAATAATGTAACTTTCGGATGACCGGATGGTTTTTTTGAAATTTTGAAAATTACGCAAATGACGAGCTGTAGAAATAAAAAGTTCGATTTGCAGGAAAAAAAAACACAGCTTTAATAATTTTTTATTAACAAATGGCTAAACATATACAAAAATCATGCTGCTGTACGATGAAAAGTGTAACAAACTACGCTCTCTCCGAATTTGAATGAATCGGAATAATAGATTTTGAGAACGATGTTGAAGTTTGCATCGTCGGAGGGCAACAAAAGTTAATTTTTCTTCCATTGTGGCATTTTTTTGCACCTATTTAGCGTATGAGAATCACCCAAACGGTTTTTCTTGTCTTCACTAGACATCCACGACCTTAATCTATCAAAAAAATTATCAATCACGGTAAGAACGAAGAAATGAAAAAAAAAAAAAATAGAACAGAACTTTCGTTGCGTTTCAACGATGCAAGCTTCAACGTCATTTTTGAGATACGACTGATATCGTTTCATAAAACAGTTCCGAGAAAAACGTCAAAAAAAAAAAAACGCAGTGGGCGATCCGACCATCCACAAAAATCGTCATAATTCACGAAACTTTTGAATTGTTCACAAAATCTTCCTCGAAAATGAAAAGGTAACACGCTAAGTTATAAAACAATCCAACGAGACATCGTTTTTTTTTTTTCGAAATTTTGTGCTCACGAAAAGCTTGAAGCCATCAAAATTCCGCCCAGGTATAATTCATAAATTATGCGTAAACGTTTGAATTTCGTCCCCACTTGTAAACGTTCGAGTCTATGTTTATCCCTTATGTGGCTATATAAATAGGCATTACCTCTACGCCCTTTTGTACATTTAAAACGTTTACCTGGTTTTGGTATTTCAACAATGGGGAAACTGTACGGTTTGTGCTCTTACAGACATCGTCCGAGAGCTACTTCGGTGTATCCGTAGGGCACACGGATTAACCCGCGTGTCGTCCATTCAACGAAGACAATGGGCTGCCTCAAGGGGGAGGGGGGGGAGGGGGTGCGGGGATGGTGTGTATAGACAATATATAAGCCTCCGGCGTTTACCACTACCATCACCACCGAATTCATTCCGTTTCGCATTCATTCGAGTCAATTAGACCGGATATGCAATCGATATCCGACTCCGCGAAACCGACCCCTGTCCAGAACATTCGCTTCCGCATTCTCCAACCAATTCGTACGAAATGTCGTCTCGATGACCCTCGGTCTTCGCCCTTCTTTGTCTCTAAATCTCGGTCCCCTCTTGTTTCCAGTTTTATAAGAAATTCTCTTGCCTGTCGCGCGGTCGTACATCCAAATTCTTGGCAAATTTATCCGAGCAGGCTTTTTCCGTTTAGCCCCGGGGGAGGAGAAATTACTTACGATGATTAAAGTGGAGGAGAATGTCGCGACTGTTCGAACGTTCCTCTTGGAAAATTCAAAAAGCCCAAACTTCGCTTCGATAAGAAAATGCCCAACGTACATTCCACCCCCGCCCGCCCTGGATGTGAGGGCCACTACAGAAGCTGGGACACTTTCCCTTCAGCGCAATTTTTTTTTCTTTTTATATTAATCCAGGTAAATGAGATTTTCCTGAATAACTATTACATGAAAATAATATATATGGGTTAATCGTGAAAGGGAGTTTGTCGTGTATGCGTTGGCGTAGAAAATTTTGATTCAAGCCACTCTCACGAGAGTGCGTTTGTGTTGTTTTTTCGTCTCGTTTCTCGAGGACTTCCGGCGCGTGCATGAGATAACGTCGATATATTCGAGCGAGAGCTCGTTTACTCTCTCTCTCTCTCTCTCTCTTTCTGTTTCCGCAAGGCACGAGAGAAAAATTCTAGCATCGCAGTAAAGGACGCGCGCGCAGTGTCGAGAGTGAAAAAAACTATCGTGGTATTTTTCCTCCCGTTGCTTTATTATGCCCCGTACGTAACACACAGAACTCCAAGGTCATTTTTCACGGCTTGCCACAGCCGCAAGGATGCGGCCGTATTAGCCCGAGAATAAGGGTCGAAGCCTGCGCACACATATACATCTATATCTATTTATATATACATACAGGGTGACCCAAAAAACAGTGACGACCAAAAGAAAAATCTGGATGCTTTGTATTAATCAATATCTATCCGAATCACCCCAACGGATGTTTTGCAATCTTTTTTAGTTTTTGAGAAAAAAGCATTGAACATTTTTTTTTCGCGTTTTCCCGTACCGTAGGTTTTTATTTTTTTCTCTTTTGCACATGTGCGTTCCTCTTACAAGGAACATCACTTAAGTGTCGGCCTTAGATTTTGTTGAAATTCATGCATGTGATAAAGCATTGAAAACGATTGGACACGTATTTTTTTTTTATCGGCGGAAAAACGATTTTCAGCGGGGTAACCACCCCGCAAAGGAAAACGTGTCGAGGAGTGATTTTTGCATATTACATTGGATGAAGTAAAAAGTTCTGAGCGTTTTCCGCTAGATGTCTTTAGTGAGCCATATCTTACGATGTATACATCGCATCGGGTCATACTATACGGCGATTTAAAGGTGACATTACGCTTCAAAAAAAGTTCTTTGACAGTTTTGTGTTTGGTGAAGCCAGTTGTGTGTTACAGCGTTCCAAAATGGAGCTAAAAAAAGAGAAAATTCGATACATTCTTCAGTACCACTACGACCAAGGTGAAAAGGCGGAGCAGGCAGCCAAAAAAAATTGTGCTGTTTATGAAGCCAATACCGTATCGAATGCAACAGCAAAGCGGTGGTTCCAACGATTCCGTTCTGGTAATATGGACGTCGAAGATGAGGCACGCTCTGGTAGGCCAATCGTCGAAAATGTCGATAAAATCATGAAAATCATGGAATCGATTCCATGATTTTCCATGCACTTATTCCATTGCCCAGGAACTGAAGATAAGCCAGAAAACCGTTTGGAACCATTTGCATAAGGCTGGTCTCAAGAAGAAGCTCGATGCATGGGTGCCACACGAATTGACGCAAAATAAGCTTTTGGACCGAATTGATGCCTACGATTCTTTGCTGAAACATAACGAAATCGACCCATTTTTGAAGCGATGGTGACTGGCGATGAAAAATGGGTCACACACGAGAACAACAGGCGAAAAAGATCTTGGTCCAATCGCGGAGAGCCGGCCCAAACGATCCCAAGCCCGGATTAATGGCCAAGAAGGTTTTGCTGTGTGTTTGATGGGATTGGAAGGGAATCATCCACTATGAGCTGCTCCTACCGGGCCAAACACTCAATTCGGACCTCTACTGTCAACAACTGACCAGATTGAAGCAGGCGATCGACCAGAAGCGGCCAGAATTGGCCAATAGGAAGGGTGTTGTGTTCCATCAAGCCAACGCCAGGCCGCACACATCTTTAACGACGCGCCAGAAGCTCCGAGAGCTTGGATGGGAGGTTCTATCGCACCAGCCGTATAGTCCAGACCTGACACCAAGCGATTATCACCTCTTCAAGCATTTGCAAAATTTTCTTGATGGTACAAAACTGGCCTCAAGAGAGGCTTGTGAAAATGAGCTGGTCAAGTTTTTTTACCAATAGGGACGAGGACTTCTTCAATCGTGGAATTATGAAATTCCCTTCAAAATGGACAAAAGTTATCGAACAAAACGGCGCATATTTGATCTAAATCGGATAATCCTAACTATGTTAATTTCATCGTCGAAATATAGCGAAAAAACGCTCAGAACTTTTTACTTCATCTAATCTATATATATGCCGAGGGTGACTCGAATTCGTATTGCCTCAGAGTTGTGGCCCATCTCGCGTTTTTCGCACGTTTCCTCATGCTGGCTGGTTTCGAGATCCCGTCACGCTCGTGCGTATCCTAATCAAAGCGCCAAAGGGTTGGCGGCGACGAGTACTTCGACTGGGCTTGGAAAAAGCGGCGCTGGGCGCCAAGGAGAGGGACGGGGGCACGACGGAGACGTCAAAAGAAACGGTATATAAATGAAACAGGGTGAAAAAAACTTTCCAACTTTAACCACGTTTTCACGGGATCCGACATTTCGGAGAATAATATTTTTTTTTTTCGAGGGTTGGAAAAAAAGGGGCGAGACGAAACGAAAACTCGGTTCACGGGAAAGAAGCTACGCTTCGAGGAACCCTATCATGAGTAGGGGGAAGTAGGTGCAAAAAAAAAGGTAAGGGCAATATTTCATTGGAGGCAAAGGATAGCAGTATTTTGGTAACTTACTAGAATTGGTTTGGTGATTTTACGAGCTAGGGATTAGGCACTAGTAACGACTGTAATTTTACCAAAATGAGGCTATTTTTTGGTATTTATGAAATATTTCCCTTAAAAGTGTGAGAAAGAGAGAGAGAGAGAGAGAGAGAGAGAGAGAGAGAGAGAGAGAGAGAGAGAGAGAGAGAGAGAGAGAGGGCGAGGACGTAGGGAAATCGAGAAAAAAATAAATCGCGTAACACTAATGTCAAGCTGCAGTTGAAGTAATATTGAAGAATAATTTTTAATTATAGTTTTGCATCTGAATTTCGAAGTAACAGAAATAAAGGAGATTCGTAAATGGCCGAGGTAAAATCAAAAGGAAAAGTCGAAAAAAACGCTAGGGTTCGGTTTCTCCCTTTGCCTCGCTCTTCCATCTTTCTTTCCTCTCGCTTCCTGTGCGAGTGAAAACGTGATCGATCTCAGCTGAGGGTGTTTTGTCCCTCTCTTTTCGGCCGGAAGCTGAACCCGGAATCCTCACGATGCTCCCTCGGAGCTCGACCCCTTGAACACGAGAAAATACGTATTCCTCTATTCCCTTTTCTCTCCTCCGTGGCTAACAGATAGGTAACATTTTCCCACATACCAAATGTCTGTTTATAGAAAACCGTAACGAAAGAGGAGAAAAACACGCGCGAGGCATTTCGTAAATACATGGGCGTATGTATTTCTCGTAAGTGCATTTACTTATGATTTGATGATAATAATAATGACGATGACAGTAATATAGAATATTTCATTTTTTATTTTGATTATTTTTAGCAAAAATGATTTACAAATGGTCTTGTTAGGGGATAGTTGAGCATACGAGAAATATGTATCCAATTTATCTACGAAATTTGGAAAATTCAAAAAAAAAATATTTCATTGCATTCCAACTATGCAAATGTCAACGTCATTTCTTCTTCTACTTCTTATTATTATTATTATTACAATGACCACGAATTCGATATTAAGGCGGGCAACCACTTTAGAAGACCGAAAATTTGACGATTTTTTGGATTTTTTTTATTGTGAAAAAAAAACGGAAATTTCCGCAACTCTGACAATAATTTATTCATATTTTCATAAATCTCTGGTAATTTTTTCAATTTATTTCATCCATTAATTAAGGTGTAATCCGCTGTGTCCCTTGGCGTGTCCTCACCGTCGTTGTCGATTTTCGGGAATTGTGCAGCTCGCAATTCGCATCTGAAATAGTTCAACAAATTTTTATACATTCTTGAGATATTTTTTAGGAACATGAACCTAAATTTTGAAAAAAAAATCGAGAACTGAATATTGGAACGTGTTTGAAAAAAAATGATCGATTTATAGCATTTTTTTCCCGGCATTTTGCAATAATAAATATGTTTTAAACAATCGAATCTTTCCAACTTTAGGTTCATGTTTTGATAAATTAGATTATGTAAACGTGTTCTAAATTCGAAGATGATGTATCAATTAGTTTTTGAGTTATGATTCCCGCAAATTGAAAAAATGTCGTTTCGAGAAAAACACGTTTAAAGTTTGACAAACGAAAAACTCAAAGTCAAATGTGTTTAATCAAATGATAAAGTGTGTTACCGATTAATCAGCGATTCCAGCACCATACAGCAGTTCTTCCTCTTCCTCGTGCAACTCATTTGAAGCTTGCATTTCCTCTTTACGAGCTTTTCGAGCTTCTTTTGTCTCTAATAAACTTTTTCTATTTTGCCGAGCCACGCGCATCTGACCCATTTGCTCGGCATATCCGTAGCTCTGCCTGCCAACTACGATTTGTAGTTCATTTATAACCATGAGTAGGGCTGAATTTCCTTCATTGAATAAAATAGCAGCAAGATGTGCTGCTACCTCGATTATTTCGTACCCAGAATGAAGCTGTTTTGGAGCTAATCGCCAAACGGTCGATTTTGGGTTTGTTTGGGTTATGAAAACCCAAGCAAACTACCCCGAGCAGAAATCTAATCAGGCTGCCTGAGGATCCATCAGGGCCGGATCAGGGATCAATAAGGCGCCCTGATCAGGCACGCATGATTTGCGCCGGACAGGGGCCTGAGCAGGGATCAATGAGGCGCCCTGATCAGGCAGGCCTGATTTGTGCCAGACAGGGGCCTGAGCAGGGATCAATAAGGCGCCCTGATCAGGCACGCCTGATTTGCGCCGGATAGAAGCCTTATCAGGTATCAATAAGGCGCCCTGATCAGGCACGCATGACTTGCGCCGGACAGGGGCCTGAGCAGGGATCAATAAGGCGCCCTGATCAGGCACGCCTGATTTGCGCCAGACAGGGGCCTGAGCAGGGATCAATAAGGCGCCCTGATCAGGCACGCCTGATTTGCGCCGGATAGAAGCCTTATCAGGTATCAATAAGGCGCCCTGATCAGGCACGCATGATTTGCGCCGGACAGATTGGGCCGGAAAGATTGGGACGGTCATCGCCAAAACCGGAACAAAAACTAAACGATCAAGTCAAGTAAAATAAAAACTTAAACTTAAAAAAAATGTTTTCATATGTTTCATATTTTTAATAACGTTAGTAAACTTGATAACGTGTAACTGCGATAATAATTTAATAAATGTTGATCTATTTTTAAACAAAAAATTAATCAAATGATTGAGCCAGATGACACGCATGTCTCAGGCAGGATGAGGCACCTGATCCGGGCCAGATAAGTTGCTTGATCCGAGCCAGATATAGTGCCTAATCCGAGCCTGGTAAGGTGCCTGATCCGGGCCTGATAAAGCGCCTGATCAGAGCCTGATAAGGTGCCTGATCCGGACCTGAATTTGCAAAAGCGTTACATCCCTGATCAGGGCCGGACTAAATTTGCCTGATCCGGCCCGGATTTGCTATTGTGGCAGCCTGATCCGGTCCGGATTTCACCCTGAACAAATTTCTGCTCGGGAGGTAACTGAGCACTCGTGGATACCTGAGCGCGCTTGGGAGTCGAGCGCAAAGTCTTTATCATTTATGTACATACCGTTAGAAGGAATCCGAATATCGTTTTGAAATTTTCAGGGTGTATTCTTAAGATATTTTGCTAACGATTTATGAAATGAAAAATTGATTTTTTGAAGCATCTAAAGTGGGTGCCCGCCTTAAAGAGTAATATCGAGATCAATTTTGGGTGAATTCATTATATATTCAAGAAAATGTAATTTTTTACAACTTTTCCATTCAATTTTACTCTTATTTTTACCATTTTTCACTTGTTTATTCACACGGACCCAATCCATGCACACCTGGCGCGAATAATTTGCGAGGATCGTCGTGTATAACGCGCGTCTCTCGCATATATGCACTCCGATGTATGCTCGTGATCCACATTTTCCACAGCCGATAATTTCGCGAACAGGAAGTGAACGCGCGGCATATATATATCTGTATACATTGAATCGCTTTCCACGGGGATTTCACGGATTTCGCATATTTCCGTAAGGTAGACTCGTTTATGGTGGCTCGATGGTTGGGGAAAGGGGCGTCAATAAACTGAGTGTGGACGGAAAAAAATGTCGATAACTATTTCGGCGCTGGAGTCTGCGTCGACTTTTCCCCCAATTATGCGCTACTCGTGGAGCGCGGAGTTTGATATTCATGCTTGAACCGCGATACCGACGGTGTTGAAGTTTCCATCGTTACAATACATCGTAAATACGTTTTTTTTTAATTCTTTTATTTTCTTATTTTCATTATGATACAAAATATTTTATCGCCTGTTTGCGTTGTAGATTTTCAATGAGGATACCGAAAAACGTTCGAGTGATTTTCGTAGACGAAATTTCATTTTTGATGCAGTCCAACCATGCAAACTTCAATGTCATCGATATGGCCCTTTGCGAATAATGAATTCGCTCCTGGATATCGACGCAACCGGCATTGATAAGAGGTATTGAAGAATTGATCAAATGGGGAAGTTATCCGCGTGAGGATAAGTAAAATAAATTAATGTAATTAAAAAAAAAAGTATTGATTATAAGTAAAAGATTTAAAAGAAACTCGGGAAGGGAGAACCGCGGCGAGGAAGGGTCGCGTGCGAAGTCACGTGGCGGTATCGATAATCGCGTCTCGACCCGTATGCGTTTTTTGTATTTTTCTTTCTCTCTCTCTCTCTCTTGCGCCCTGGTCCTCTCTTTCCTCTTCTCCACCTCGTAATTCGCGCTTGATTCATTAAAATTTCTCTCTCTCTCTCTCTCTCTCTCTCTCTCTCTCTCTCTCTCTCTCTCTCTCTCTCTCTCTCTCTCTTTCTCTCTTTTTCTTCTTTCCTCGCCCCATCTTCATTGGGTTCTGCATGTTTTAATACGATTCGTCGCTCGTGTCCTGCCACGTAATACGAGCTCCTCACATGTACTCCCCCATTGCCCTTACCCCCTTCTTTTTTTTCATCCTCCATCCTATCTTCCTTTTTCTCCCTTCCTCTTGCTTTTTCTCCGACTCGCGCATTCGTCAAATGATCTTTGCGGCACGGTCCTCGGCTCCGCGTGTACGGTGTGTTGCGGCAGGAAGAACGGTCCGCAGAGAGAGAGAGAGGGAGAGAGAGAGAGAGAGCGAGAGAGAGAGAGAGAGAGCAGCAGGACCGCACGATGCGGCAGCGTAAGCGACAGCCGGAGAACCCGCGCGCGAAATATTGTGTACACGCAGGGCGCTGTACGAGCCCGGGTCCGGGCGTGCCAGCTGCCGGGCAGGTGACGGCGCAGCTGTCGATTTTGCTCGAGAGAGAGAGAGAGAGAGAGAGAGAGAGAGAGAGAGAGAGAGCGAGAGAGGGTGAGCGTTGGGGGAGGCAGAACAGCCGAAAAGTACAGAGAGAAAGAGGAGGAGAGAGAGAAAGAGGGAGAGAGAGAGAGGGATATGAAGCAGGCCAAGCAAGACCGACCGATATTTAACAATTTTTTTTCTTTCGGGCATTTAAAAATCCCAAAAGCTTAGGCGAGGCCTGACCTCAGCCAAAAAACACGAACCGATCGGTTCCATTTATGACGGAATTGATGACCCGTACATCATCACGGTGATAACCATAAATAATAATGAATTGTTATTGAATAATAATAACAATAATAAATGTACTAAGAATAATAACGAGCAAAATAACAATATTTATAATAATTTCACTACTTTTTTATTTGTCATTTTATTGTTGTTATTATAATAATTATTACTACTATTATTATGGACTTGTGAATAGTCAATAGAAATAAGATCAGTTATGACAATAACAAAAACATTAATTACTATTACTATAATAACTATAATATAATAATGTAATATAATACTATAATAATTATTATTATAAATAATAATTTAAAATAATACTATAATAATAACAAATATTATTATTATTATTATTTATTATTATACCACAAACAAGTATTTCAGTGTGGAACAAGTGCTTCATGTGTTCATCATTATTCATGATATTGAAGTTTGCATCGTTGGAGCGCAGCGAAAGTTTAGTAGCCCGAACTTTTTTTTACCACTTTGGGCTACGAAAATCATTCAAACGTTTTTTAGGATCCTTATTAGAAATATAATGGCTGAATCTGCAGGATAAGATTTTAAATGACGAAGAAAATGAAGGAATAGCAATTAAGAATGAATTTTCGATGCGTACCAACGATGGTTATACCTTTCGGCATATTTTACGACTGTTTCGCATGATGCTGAAGTTTGTATCGTTAAAACACAACGAAAGTTCTTTTTTCTCATATCGCTCACATTTTTTCCGCCGATTTAGGGTACGAAAATCGCCCAAACGATTTTTCTAGCGATCTTCTTCACTAGACTTCAACTTCACTAGAGATCCACGACCTTAATCTATTCAATAAATTATAGATCATGATAAAAATGAAGAAATGAAAAAAAAAATTGAGAATAACTTTTTCTGCATTCCAACGACTCAAACTTGAACGCTATCTTTTTCGCTAACTCTCGCACTTTTCTATTCCTTAATTATTTTAGCCTATTCTCTAATTATTCCAGCTACTTATTTATTATATTTATATACACGCACACACCCAAAAAAAAATTGTTTAGAATTATTTCGAACCTTTTCGTGGCTGCAATAAAATGGTGATTTTTCTTTAATTCTATGAACCGCCCGACGCTATTCATTCCTTCTCAATGAAGACACATACAATTTGAGCCATTATCGATGATATCCGGTCTCTGCGGTATGTTCCCCTTTTCCGGAAGTCACCGCCGAGCGGTGTAACACCGAGCTCGAAATATTATACGTCTTATCCGTAGCGCGCGTAAAAGCATTCGGGAAAAAAATTCTACAAACGATATGACAAAAAGTGACCGTGCTTCAGCGATTTGCATCGGTGCAAAATGCATTCATTCTCATTAATTAAACTGGCTGGATTAGGGAGTTTGAACAAACGTGAATTAATGATAGAATCAATAGATCGAAAATCCAGGAGAGACAATTCTCGAAGAAATTGGACATTTATTTTTCGCTCTCTTCTGTGCAAAAATTGTCGTAGTTATCCAATTGGAATCCCATACTTGTTTCTACTCACTGATAGGGATCCAATGGAGCATCGCATTGTATCCCTATACTAAAGCGTCACGCTCGTACATTGACGCGCGATTATCATTGAAATTCCCCATTGGAATCCAAAGTACGTATCCGATTCGAATTCTAAAGGATTGCCACATTAACAAACAGAACCCGATACGATTCTCGATGGATCTCATCGCATTCTGTAAATTGAATTTCGAAGTTGAATTAAAAAGTATAAATCTTACGTTGAAAATTATAAATTGCTTAAAAAAAGTATGTCTTAAAAATCGATTTGAATCACATAACTGCAAATCCGCTTTAACCCTTCGTGGTCACCCTGGGTAGAATCGACCCGTCGATCAATTTTTTGCGTAAATATATAATAGTTCCCGGGTTCAAATGGGACTGTATTCATCATCTTACCTGGAGTTTGAAGTATCCTCATAGCATAACATTTACCCTCTTTACATGTCGGAATAAATACCTTTTTTGGAACGCGCAGTTTGCTACTATTTTTTCCCAAAAGTAGCATATTTAAGGAGTATCACGTCCAAATTTTAGGTAAAAATGTTGAAAATTCACGGAAATATGATTTTTTGAGCGAAAAGTGTATTTTTTGCGTTTTCACCTCTTTATGATTTTTTTTTACATGTCGCCATTTTATTTCTTATAAATACATTTTTCGTACATCATCTAGAAAGTTCAAGGCTACTTCCGTAATTTTTTGAACCACTTCGGACGGATAGTTAGGTGACAATACTTGTTTGAAAACTGACTGGGTAGAATCGACTCAAGTGTGACCACCGCGATTGAATTTGGAAGTGTGACCACGAAGGGTTAATGATCGTTTGTTATTTATTTTGCCGCACTGATACAATATCACCACACATGTATAGACGCTCACGAAAAGTGCAAGTTGTGTTTCAACACGCCGAGTTTTTTCTCGTGTTTTTACACATATTTTCGATTGGAACGTGGTGAGCATTCTCAAATGGCGTTCATCGGGGAACAGTGCAGAATCCAAATGGAATCCAATGAGAACTTCGTATGTGCGGGGGCCCCTGACAAAACCCTATAGGGATGTCATACGATCTGGCGACTCCCCAACAAATTTCTGCACGGGCTCTTCCACCTGGTTTACTTCTTTGCCAGTGTCACTTTGTTGGAAATACATTTACGTGCGAACGTCAAGCCTTTTTTTTTGTTCCTCGATTCAAACGACTGGAGAATGGAGAGAAGTTTCTTGGATGAAAATCAATTTTCCGTTGTACACATCCTTTGGGATTATTGTTATTTTAGGTTGAAAAGGGGGAAACATTTGATCCTTGAATTGGCGGGTTTTCACAGTGCCGGGACAAAACCGATCGTTTACCCGTTGTTTTACGACCTCGGAGGATGAAGAATGGGAGAGAGTGAGAGAGGGAGACGGAGATGTAAACCTCGCGGGTAACCGGTCTCTTCGATAATCCACAGGGCATACGGTTAATCTTCTCTCTCAGCGTAAAAGGAAAATGACGAAAGGGAACGGTGTCAAGTCCATCGATGGCACTCCGCGTAGTACCGCACGAATATATAATACCACACGCGCGCGTACTTTCCTCGCTGGTACCATACACGACTCTGGATTTATTCAGTGATGTACACGAAGGTGACTCTTGCATTTTTCTTCCATCACCACTGAGAGAGACCACGTACGATCGTCCTTCCTTGTGCTATTATTTCTCTCATTCCCAACATATACTCGTCCCCCTTCGACGTCTCGTTGGCAAATCCCAAACAATTCATATATATATATATATATATATTCATTATCCGGTGTTCTCTAATCTCAGCATCCTCTCTCCACTTTTATCCCCTTCAGACTAAATCCTGGACTCGCATTCATTTGTACAATCGAACTTCGTTGAGTTTCACCCTTTTTAAAAAACTTCCCTCGTTATTTGCATTCACCTGGGGAAAACAAGAGGGGCTTGGATCTTCGCGGCGAATCTAAAAGCCGAAAATTTCACGAAATCGAAATTTGCTTCCGAATGCAATGAATATCTTAACCTTTTTTAATTGCTTATTTTTTTGGCACTTTTAAACTCCGAAAATTACACTTAAAGTTTTTCTACGATCCTTGTTAATTCGTAAAAGCACGTTTGGGTTATCAAACAAGACCAAAGTGAGCCAAATCTGCGGGAAAAGGTATTGTATAATAAAAATAAAAAAAAAGAAGAAGCATAATTATAGTAAATGTAATGAGATACCCAAGTTCAATAAAAATAAACAATACCCGTGGTCTTGAAGCTTGCATCATTGGACCGCAACGAAAATTTTTTTCTCTTCCATTATTTCTCAATCTTCATTATCATCGAACATATTTTCTTGTCAATTTATATTGTAGATTTTTAATAAGGATTCTGAAAAACGTTTGAATGGTTTTTTGTAGCCCAAATCCGGCAAAAATATATTTAGGCAACCAAAAAAAAAAATTATTTTCGTTGCAAATATGCGAAAAAAAAGAAAAAAGTATAATTTAAACAACTATAAAAAAAGGATAAGCCTAATAAAAATAAGCAAGAATAAAAGTATGATAAAAATTAATCAATTGAAAAAACGTTTTTCCGTTGCGTTCCGTTTCAACGCAATAAACTTGAACGTCATAATATTTCACGAGACAATTCAAGTTCGACGAAAATTTACGATTTTGCTTTCATTTAAATATTCGTTCCATTAATCGATTCAATCATCGTTTTCCCCTATTATTCGATGCTCTATTTGGATTATTCCGCGGGGATAAACGTGACCTTAAACCAGTGCGGCACCTGGAGAACCGTCCAGGTGTATTAGAAAATTGATTTTTCTTCGTTTTTCCCCCTGACGCAGGAATACATAAATCACATGCGCGCACGCGCCATTGTACAATCGCGCTCCAATTATCTATCGTATAATGAGAGGACGATAGGGAGCTTTGATGGCTTTCGATAAGTGGATGTCGTTGCACACGTACATATGCCGGATTTATCGTGCCTGAACGCGAGGTACGCGTATATACGTCCACTTTGCGGGGAAGGAGAGCAAGAGAGCGTTTGAGATGAAGATACGACGAGGCTGATGTTGAACCGGCGTTTTCCTTACGAGAATTCGTGTCAAGCACAGCAACACACAACGGCCTTCCACGTGACGCGCAAAATATCGTGATATGAATATCCGGACGAAGTACTGGAATGGTCCAAATTTTATTGTAATTATTTAGGCTTGGGTACGAATATATGTAAAATCAGTCTGAAGTTTGCATCGTTAGGATGTGATGAACATTTTTATTTTTTAATTGTTCGAATTTATTTTTGCAAATTTTGGCTATGAGAATCGCTCAACCATTATTTTAGATGCTCATTTTCAGATCTACAATCGAAAGATTCAGAAAAAAATGTGGTATAATAATTATAATGAGGAAATAAAAGTGTAAATAATAATCTTCGTTGCATTTCAAGAATACAAACTTCAGCATCGTCATCATCATCATCATCATCATCATTATTATTATTACTATTTATTAATATTCATATTTACTATTAATAATTAATATGACTAATATTACTTATAATTAATAGTACTATTAATAATTAATATTACCATTAATAATATAAATATTATTATTATTACTATTATTATATTTGCAATGAAGAAAAAATAATGAAAAAATGAACGCGGTTGAATACACGTTGAACCCCGTTCAAAGTTGGCTCTCTGAACTTTTCAGACACACACATAATCGTTAAATTGAATTAAAGCTACATTACATTCGACAAACTTGCAAATTAATCTGTTATTTACGGAATTACAGCAATTTACCACCAATGATACTTATCATTATTTCACACCGAACACTCAACAAATTTTTAGACGCTAACAAATTTATACAAATAATTAATTGACCACATAAAATCTTGTTAAACGGACAACGTTTTTCTGATATTTTTTTCCTAGGAATAATATTGCTTTGCAGTAACCACAATCGTTTTGAAATTACTCACTCACATGTGATTTTCAAGCCATGGAATGTTAAAGAAGCTTGGAGGGGGGGGGGGGGGGGCGTGTCTTTATTGCAAACAGACGGACCGACAAGTTACTAGAATTCCTAGTGGCTGTGGACTGCCAAAAATTCGATATTCTCATACAAATTAGTGATCGACGTAAATCCTTTTTTTTTTTATAGCGATTGAATAAAATCGCAAGCAAAAATTTCGCAAACTCGAAACACCGCCGCGAGCACGATTAAAGCTTGTTTCGTTTGCGCCGTGCGTTTTCCGTGTAGACGCGACGTACAAATCGATGAAAAACACGACAGGGCGCGGATGTTCCACTCGTGTTGTATGTTCCGGCGAACACGCGTATTACACGCCGCGAAGGATATTCCCGCAGGAACTCGAGGTATGCAATGACAGAAGACGAGATGTCGACTTTATAACGCACGCGCATACTCCTAAGAATTTTCTCAGTATGCGGTCCAACGTAATTACCGAGCCTGGATACTGTCTTTTCCCGCGTCCGGTTTCCCCCACATTTCATTTCATTTCGTTGCTTTCATCCTGCGCCACATTCCTCATCGGCCTACCGATTTATCTACTCGCGCGACTTCTGACAATTTGCCATATGGATTACGAGAAAAAAAGAAATCGACGCGCGATAAATAAAGGAAGGGGGGGAGTCGCCATCGGTTTTATCGTATCGTCGTGTGACGTCAGAGTGCGAACGTGCTCGCGGGTTAACGTTAACAGGGTGGGGCGGAAGCGAGAGCCGCACGGGAATCGATGAGCGTCGCGACGCCAGGCAACACAAAGTCGACGTTGTCGGGATTCAATCCCCCCCCCCCCCCCCCTCCCGCTCCGAGATCGCTCGTCCTGTCTGCTTGGACGAGTTCAGACTTACGCACACGGATTTTAATTCGGAAGTGTGCCGCTCTCTCGTAACGATGCGATAAATTGTTTGGCTTTGGGGCCTATTGGGAAATTTGTTTAGCACACTTTTGGCATTTCCTTTTTTTTTTTTTTTTTTGAGTGGCTTTAAATTGGGAACGGTTATTGGCGATTGGATTTTGGGAAACATGTTTTTAATTTTTTAAAGAGTTTATGGTTATTTATATTTATGCATTTGAAAAGATTAACTTAATTTTTATGAAAGAAATTTATTGAGTGGGCCATTGAGAAATATGTTTAACACACTTTTGGTATTTTTTTTGTGGCTTAAAATTGTGAAATGTTATTGAGGAGAGGGTTTTCGGAAACTTGTTAATTTTTTAAAGAGTTTATAGGTACACCTGTAAAAGTTTATTTTATTTTTACGAGAGACAGTCATCGCGTGAGCTATTAGGAAATTGGTTTAACAGGCTTTAGGTCTGTTTTTTTTCTTTTTTAGAATGGCTTTATTTTCTGAACGCTTGGTGAAGATAGGATTCTTGAAAACTTATGTTAATTTTTTTATTAAATTTATAAATAGTTATTAGAGTATCCCTTATTTTTCGAAGTCAATATTTTTTTATGCATATGTCCTTATTATATGCATTTTACTCTAAAATGTTCCCACAATAAATTTCGGCGCATTCTAGGCACTGTAACCCGTGCCAACTTTCATCGAAATATATTCATACAAGTAACTCGAGAGTAGGGGAGACCGAGGAGGATTGTAACAATTTTTACGTTACCAATTTTTACGAAATTGGTTTTTACAAGTGTACACTTGTAGAAAGAATGAAAATATTTAATTAAAAATAAAAAATATTTAAAATCGTTCTATTTTTAAAAATAATTTTTCTAGAAGTTCATGTATTTTATGAACATATGTTTTTTAGATATCCTGATGGAAGAATTTTATAAGAATATTTTTACGAAAGAACTGTATTTTTTTTTATGAGCTTGTAAGTAGTTCATTTTATTTACGAACGTCTATTTTTTGAGATATTCTTTTGATCAGAATCTAGAGTCATTAATTCGCGGGTCGAAAATTAGCTGTGTATGATTGACGTAGCGTTGATAAAGCTTCCGACTCGGATATTCATGGCACCGAAATATCCAAATAGCGCTATCGGTCGGCGAAACACGCGAAATCTCGTTTATCAACGATATTCCGTTATCTCCGAGTGAATGTTTCTCTGACGTTTGCTTCCTCTTTCTCTCTCTTCTCTCTACAGCGCTCTGTATACAAACGTGTATAATTTCAATGGGTCAATGTAACGAGTTCTGTCACTTCCCAGCACTGCGGTCTCGTCTCCACGAACGTACCAATTTACTTGGCAATTTATTTTCGCTCATAAAGTTCATCAACGTTTATCCGCGAATATACGATTTTATTTTTTTTCGATGCACAAAATTTCCTGCAATAATTTTTATTTCCTATCGAACGAGGGCATTTTTTTTTTTTTTCTTCGACACGAAAGTGTACAATGATTCACGACCGAAAAGCCGCATCGGTCAGGATGAAGGTGCAGCACAGACACGCACTCTGCACCTGGTACGGTCGATCGCAGGTAGCGCAAATTCTTTTGTGCACATCTTCCCTTTACTCTGCCGGGCCTTTAACGTTGATCGTTCACGCTCTTTCTTACTCCTCGCCACCCTCCTCTACCCATCGCTTCCTTCGTGTCCTTTATTTTCTTTTTCCGCTTCACCCACTTGGCGTCCTTTACGGACTGCACTCCCCTGTCACTGCCTCAGTCGCGGTAGAACTTTTTATTCCTGCATTATTACACGATTCCTATGTTACGGGGATTTACTCCATTCATTTCTCACTTTCGTATAGAATTTTTTAGCTTTCCCTGACGATTCGAGGTAAACCTTCAGTTACCTGACCCTCGAAAAAAGTTTTTTTCATCAATATTTTTCTTCTAAAGTTCTGCGCAAACTTTATCTTTGACTTTATCAATTCTCGATATTTATTTGTACACTTTATTCAGTAGCTTCGTCATGCAATACTTAATATATATATATATATAAATATATATAATAGATTTGAATTAATTCATTGTTGGAGATCCGATTGAAAAATAACACTACACATTTTTCGTAAAATTGCATGAGAAATAAAGCCATTCATTGAAATGTTACAATAAATATCTAAAACTGATCCAAAGAGTCAAAAACAAAATTTCATATATTCATTAGATTTAAATTGAATAATCATAATCAGTAACTCTTACATCATTTTTATATATTTATATATATTCTTTTCACCCTAGTGAAGGAAAAATTACACCATTTTAATAAATAATTACATAATGATTTTAATAATTGTATTGACATACTTATTTTAATATTCAATAAATGATTATTATTATTAAACTTATGTATTTTTAATTTAACAATATTCCGTTTAAATCGAATTGATTCCTGAAGATCCAATTGGAACTGCTGCCTAGTTACAATTTACACTACACAGACCCTAAATTATATCTAGTTATTGTTAAAGTTTTAAACTACCTCATCGGAATATACACACGGAGAGAATTAAAAAGTAATTTTTGTCGTGAATTTCACGGTAAAAATTACCGTGATATATTTCAATGTGGTGACAAGTGAGAAAAGCATAATAATTCGTATGCGACAAGTTTTTTTTAACTCACGTTACAGAAAATTTCAAATGCGTAGCTAAAATTTTACTATACAAGAAGGGTAGCGCGCACGATAATTTTTACCGAGAGCACAATACATTTTCCTATAACACTCATTAAATTTTATAATAAATCTTAAAATAACTGTTATAAAGACGATACTTTTTTATAGACATTTTTGAAAGGAATAAAATAATAAAATGCACAGTAAAATTTCGCTGATATTATATATTTTTTAAATTTAAGTTTTGCGTATTTTGTTACACATCAAAATTTACTAGAAAATCTCGTAAAATTTTCTATCTGAAGAAGAAATTTTATTTTATTTTCGTGAAAATCTGTGTTTTACTCAGTAATAATAAGCGAAGTTTCAGGGTTGCCATCTGGTTACCGTTACTGCACGGTAATTTTTAACATTTAATTCTCTCCGTGCAAAAAAAGACAATAATATAAAAGTTCCCTAGGAATAGTTTTTTCTCTCACACATTGTCTTTTTATTTAAAATCCTTTGTTAAATAGTAACAAAATCGGTATCTCGGAGATACATCGAGAAACGCAACCCTGTATATTCACGTTGATGAATTCTTTGGATCTTACCTCTCTGGTGTCCCGGCAATTTTTTTTTGTTTCGTGGTTTCTCGGGGTCCCTCGTCTTCTTGGCGTTCAACCGCCGTGGCTGATTCTTCGTTGGCGATGATACTCATATCTCGCTGATGCTCGCCGTGTGCAGCATCCAACAACGACGATTTCCTTTTCCAAGAATCCTCCACCCACATATCGAATGCAAGGCGCGCGCGCGAGCGCGTCCATACGAAACCCACCGCGACGTGGTCCACGCTCTACTGCATTGCCTATCCCTCCTATCCTTCCTTCCTTATTCCTATTTGCATAACCTGCTTCGACAACGTAGGAATCCCTCGTTCCCATTCTAGTCGCGGACCCAGGCTACAGGGGGTTACTTTGTCCACTATGCGCGAGGTCGTCCACACACGTTTTTTTTTTTTGCTTTTTTCTTCTTTTTTCTACATTTTACCAACTTTTTTCGGTTTACCAAAAATATAATTGGTTTAGCTCTTTTGTACGGTGAGTTTCGTTTGATGAGATGGCCCTTTGACGCTAATTTCGCCGTGCTCGTGAGAGACATTGTGATTAGTCGCTCGAGCCCGAAATATCGAAAGTATAACACAGACGTTGCTGAAATCCTCATCGTTGGAATACAACAAAAGTTATGATTCTTCATTGGTTCAAATTCATTTTGGCAGATCTTAGCTTTGCAAAACCTTACAATTTTTTTTTCATTTCCTTATTTACAGGTCTATAATATAAATTAGCGAAAAAATATTTTATTGAAATAATGAAAAGGAGGAAATGAAAATATAAAAAAGATATTTCGTTGCATTCCAACGATGCAAACTTCAAGAGCCCCGACACGCGACTGTTCGAAATGATAGGGATGACCACCGTCGAAGAAAATATGAAAATATCATTATGTCGAAGTTTGCACCGTTGGAATGCAACGAAAGTTCTTTATTTTCTTATTTTTTTTATTGGTTGAAATTTTTTGCGGCGCATTTATATTGTACGTCTCTCAATAAGGGTCTAAAGAAATGATTGAGCGAGTTTTGTAGGAGAAATCGACCAAAATAAAATTGGTCAGGGAATTGAGAAATTGTCAGAGAAAATTTGTACATGAAAATTATTTGGAAAAGGGCATCAGAGAACTTTAATACCTTTTATTGAGAAAATAAATGTATTCCCTTATTCTAGTGCTATTTGTCGTCGATTTTTCTCGTTTATTTACAGCCGTTTTTTACACTTAGATAATATTAAGTATGCCGAACAAAGGATATAACTCGGTGTATTTTTCAAATTTTTATAAAATATTCGTTGTTAATTATAAATGATATGATAAATTAAAGTTAACATCCTAGACTATAAAACTGTGCAATAAAAAAAAGCATATTTAAAAAAAATTTAATCCTACGCAGAACTCTCAAGCAAAAATACCTGACAATCTATATGATCGATCTTGAAGCTTGCATCGTTGGAGTGCAGCGGCAATCATTCTTTGAGAATTCCCCTAGTCTCTTTCCGCCGTATTTTGGCTACGAAAAATCGCCTGAATGTTTTTTTACGATTCTTATTAAGGGTTAAAACGCGAATCAGCAAAAAAATACTTTAGTTAATGATAAAAATGAAGGAACGGGAAACAGAAAAAGAACTTTCGTGACTTTTCAACGATCCAAACATCAATATAGTCCATATTTGTATCACAATGATACTGTGCAGTGCAAATTTCAGGAGCCTGATATCCAAGTTTATAGTAAATCTGCACTTCGGTCTTACTTAACCGAGCATCCGGTCAGGGAAAATCTTTGAAGTCCGGTAAACATGAGAAAAGTTTTTTTCTTTCCGTTTAGCAGCCTGGGGTCCTAAGAAAACGTTCTCGGCGAATATTTCAATAAAACTTGTCGATTCGTTTAGAAACTATGTCGACTGATTGGTCTCGTTGCCATTGTATTATAAAACATTGATAACTGCCCTTAATGACGAAGACCTTTTCGCGTTCGCGTTTGCTACAGGTGCACCGTTGAAAAAGAATCGAGACAAAGAGAGAGAGATATACGGGTCTCGTGTGTGGCCTCCTGCAACATATATATATACGCATGTATCTATATGTATACTAAGTTTATACACATATGTGTATAAACTTAGTATATGTATGTATGAAGTGTATACCCCGGCAAGTCTCATGTTCGCCAGGTGCAAGATCAGGTGCGCACAAGCCAATTCAGCGTTCATCCCGACGAGACGAGACACCTTTCCCGCTTCAACAACGTTTTATGCGTTTATACGTGTTGTTTTTTTTCTCTCGTGTTCCTTGCACTCTAACGAGCGTCTCGATAGAAAAAAAATGTTGCGGGGCTCTTGGAGGTTCGTACGATTCGGAAAAAAAAACTAGGATTGAGATAACTTAGATGGAAGAAATATTCATCCTAATGAGTGGATAATTTCGATGTTCCTTTTGAAAAGATATATACAACGATTGATAAAGTCACGAACGTCATTGCACCGAATGATATTTCCTTGAAACTTATTGGCAGCAAATGCTTTTGTTGCTAATAAAAAAAAAGATCCTCTGTTCCTCGATTGCTAAAATACGGAAACTCGAATCGGGAAAATTATGTCGTGGCGTTTTAACTGGCCTACATAAGCTTGGAGCCCAAAAAACAGGTTGACTTTCAATCTTTTTTTTCCTGTAGGGTGTATTGAAATTACGAGGTTGGGATTTTGCACACAATTAATACATAGTCTGGCCAAGTTTGAGTTTATTTTTTATCGAAAAATATTGATAATGAAGTTATTATTTAAGGCAGTAGTCTGCTTTAGGAGCCGAAAAAAAGCGTTTTTTCAACAATTTTTTTGAAAGGGAAGGAAATGATTGCGGTAAACGAAATTTTGAGACGATAGTATATTATATTCAAGCTTTAAAAAACAATTTTTATTATTACAAATTATTGAAATTTGCCAAAGTTGTAACGATTTTTCTGGGGCGCCTGGAGTGTGCACTCGTAAATCGGTGCCGGTGATGGAGGTCGTGCGATGCATCTGAAACAGTGGAACCAAATTTTTGTTTAGTTTTTATAAGTTCCTTTTCTATATGAACTAAAAAAATACCGAAGAAATGACGAAATTCCAAATTTTTTCGAAGTTTGAAAAAAAAATTCACTTTTTTGAAAAAAAAAATTCACTTTAAGTTGCAAAACAAGTAATTTAAATAGTACTTTTGTCCAACTTTTTTAGTTCAAATAGAAGATAATTCAATACTGAAGCTAGATCACTTTGGTTTTTTTCGATCGGACATATATTGTTTTTACTATCGCCGGCACCGTTTTCCAAAACTTGTGAAAATGAAAACTCGAGAAAACGGGCTGTAAAGTTCTGCCCGAGCATTCGCACCTGCTCGACGCTCGGCCACTAAAACTGATCTAGCTTCGAAAATATGTCGAATTGGCCTCTAAAATTTTGAACACATATTCTTGGATAGTTTTGGAATAGATTTAAGACAAAAACGAAAAATCGATTTTTTGAAGCCTGTAAAGCAGACTACTGCCTTAAACGAAGTGCGGCCATATTGCTGGATGGTCATCTGAAATAAAAAATCTACAAATATTACACAAAGTGCAACTATTTCATGGCACTGGAAATGTAATCAGACCTTTCGGGTGATCAAAAAGGTAGATGCAAATAATATGAGGTGCTCTGACTCTCTCACTTTCTTCTCACATTCTCACTCTCGCGGTCTATCACACACACACACGGAGAGAATTAAAAAGTAATTTTTGTCGTGAATTTCACGGTAAAAATTACCGTGATATATTTGAATGTGGTGACAAGTGAGAAAAGCATAATAATTCGTATGCGACAAGTTTTTTTTAACTCACGTTGCAGAAAATTTCAAATACGTAGCTAAAATTTTACTATACAAGAAGGGTAGCGCGCACGATAATTTTTACCGAGAGCACAATACATTTTCCTATAACACTCATTAAATTTTATAATAAATCTTAAAATAACTGTTATAAAGATCATACTTTTTTATAGACATTTTTGAAAGGCATAAAATAATAAAATGCACAGTAAAATTTCGCTGATATTATATATTTTTTAAATTTAAGTTTTGCGTATTTTGTGGTATATCAAAATTTACTAGAAAATCTGGTAAAATTTTCTATCTGAAGAAGAAATTTTATTTTATTTTCGTGAAAATCTGTGTGTTTACTCAGTAATAATAAGCGAAGTTTCAAGGTTGTCATCTGGTTACCGTTACTGCACGGTAACTTTTAACATTTAATTCTCTCCGTGCATGCTCACGTTCTCGGATTCTCACTCTTACTATCAAACAAACCCAAATCCAAACAAACCCAAAAGCATTTTCAATGCTTTTAAAGATTTTTTTTAGAAAATCTTAATGTTAGTGTAATAATAAAACTGTCGTATAAGCGGATATGCTTTTGAAATTTTGAAAACGACCAATATGGCCAGCTGTAAAAAAAACGTACGATTTTCGACCAAGAAAATCAACTTTGCTCACTTGTTTTTAACAATTGGACAAACATATTAAAAAATCATCCGGTCATACGATAGGACATGATATAAACCGTGCGCTGTAAAAATTCGAAGCGAATCGGACGAATAAATTTGGGCATACGACTTATACCGTTTCAAAAAACCGTTTGGAGAAAAATTTGACTCTTCGGAAAAAATCGTCTCAACTCCGTCAATTCTTCAAAGTTTTACAAAATCTTCATTGCAAACTAAAGTGGAAATATAAAACTTGGCAATAAAAAAATCGTGTTTTTTTTATTCCACGCGTCCGCAGTCCCCCACCGAGAACGGTCTCATTCCAACCGCCTATATTTCGAATTAACAAAAAAATACGCCTCCCATCGCGACGAGGCAATTCGACAGAGGCATTGCGATAAACTCACCGAGAGAACAATTTCGCGCGAGAGATAGCACACGTCGCCGTTGAAAATAAAAATTAAAAAACAGGTTTTTCGCGATGCTTTTTTTCGCCTCGTTGTCTTCAAGTACGAGCGAGACGAGCTCGGTGCCACCGAGTGCTCCTAAAACGAAGAATCGAAACCGAGGACAACCGGGACAGGATAAACTCGCGCGTAAACGCAATACTAAAGCGCAGCTTAGGCATTGCCCGCGCGCGTACCAGCGCGAAGGACGAGAAGGTGCGTACGTTAGAAATTGAAAGATAATAAAAAAAAGGAAAAAAAGTGACAAGAACGAACTAACGCCAAACTGAGATTGCCACGGTGCGGCAGTGTTCAATAGACAAGATCCGGGCTTTTGTTGCGTTGGTATAGCGCGCAGCGAGCGAAGCATTCGCGAGTAGCCAAGGCCTCACCATATCCGGATGGTAAAAGGGAAACCGCGTTGCTTTTATCTCGCTCTCTCTCTCTCTTTCGATCTATCTACACACACGCACATTTCAAACTCTGATTTCACACTCGCGAATTCCAGTTCGTCACTCCCGAGGCCAATTCTACGACCGCTTCCCGTGTAGAAATTTGAGTCGGGAAAAAAGTACTGCCCCTTATTTGCCTTCCCTAGATAATATCAGGCCATGGTTAGTTCTTCCAGCATGGATCAGATTCGCCATGTAACAGGTCCAGGCACCGATCTGTCCTTTCCTTTTTCGAGAACTGTCAGGGAACTGACGAGGAAACGGATTGGAACATCGACGCGGAATGAGGAGGAAGGTGATGGTGAATTGACAGGGGCCTGCATGAAAAATAAACTGGTGGACGGATAAAGTTATGATTAGATACTGAAAGGGCTTTTAGGGAGGTAGGATACAACGAGCCGATTGAAACTCTTATATTTTCCTAACATAGATAACAGATTTTCATACATACCGATAAATGCACAACGGGTATTATTTGCCAATAACATTGGGAGCCGACTCATTGTGCTCAACAATTCGATGACACGTTGTGCTCCACACAATTGCCCCTAAATATTTGACGTTTTTCCGGCAAGCGAATTTTTTTTTTTCGAGGCTCCAATTAATTTTGTACTTTTAATAATTCTTCGTGAGCTGCTATGGACTTCCTTTTGGGCCAGCCGAAACTTAATATAAATCACGGACCAACACAAAAAATTTCGGATTTTACAAGCTACAAAACTCCGAGAAATCGCATGTGGTTGACAGTTGCCCGTGACACATTGCGCTTCTTCGGAGCGTCGTCACTTCTTTGTTTCCTCATTGGAAGTCGACTCATTTTGCCCCACCACTAGGTGACATATTATACCCCACGAGTAAAATATTTGATTATTGATGAAAATAACTATTAATTAAACTACGAATGGAAAAACACAAGTCACTGAGTGCATCATAAATAATAAAACTATCGATTAGGATCGAAAACCCGAACCGCTACAGAAAGTATCGTTATATTTTACGTTTTCCCGGCGAGCGAAATATTTTTTTTTTCCAAGCCTCAAATCAATTTTTAATTTGCAATAATCCTTTGTGAGCTGCTATCGACTTTCTTTTAGGCTTGACGAAACCTAATGTAAATCGCGGTTCAACACATAAAATTTCGGAATTTGGGAGCTACAAATCTCCGAGAAACCGCATATCGCTCACTGTGCCCCGTGACACATCATGCCCCACTCTCCCCTACATATTATTTCACAAGTATGACAAAATCATAAGCGACAGTGCACGCTGTAAGCATAGCACTTCTGTACGTGATACAATAAGAGGTCGAGGTTTTATCGTTGTACGATGGTGTCTTGGTCGTCAATTTGGGCTACAAAAATCACTCTAACGTTTTTCAGGATACTCATCAGAAAGTTTAAAACATTGACTGGCGAGAAAATACGTTTGATAATAATGAAAATAAACGAATAAAAACTTCGCTTCCAACGATGCAAACTTCGTCGCCTTGTGGTGCGGAGTGGACAAAACTTGTCCCTCCACGCCACAATGTTCCTTCTCTACGATACGTTATCAAGATCGCACTTTCTAATAGGAAAAATTACAGCACGAAATCCAAGAGCCCAATGTGGAGCGAAATGGAAAAACAAAAAACGTTTGAACACACGCAGGCTTTTTGGAAAAGCTTCGGTATAGTTTGGTTTGCGTGGCTGAGTCATTTTTGTCCTCCGAACGCACTCGAGAGGCAAATGAAAGAAATGAGGGAAAAAGTAGTGGAAAAATAGAAGTACGAGAGAAGAACAAAGGGCACGGGGGTCTGGGGTAGCTGGCGAGGTTTAATCGGCGTCGAAAAATCGCGGTCTCCGGTCCCTTTGTTCACGGCACGGCGTGCAGTATCGATCGGTCGAGTCGTCACGTGGCGCGGACCCTCTCGTCTTTCTCTCTCTCTCTCTTTCTCTCTCTTGCCTCCGCATACGGCTCTACCGTGTACATACAAGGATGAGAGACAAGGACTCGAACGAGATGATGATTGTACGAGTAGTTTCGACGAGTAAACGCCACGAATATACGAGCAGCATTTGAGGACTCGTCGTCCTCGTTTTTCTTCGACACGACTTCCCAAAACTCGTCTCCTGTGGCGCGAGAGCTCTGAAAAATTTCGTCTCTCCCCCCCGTGGACACGCCGAAACGTGCTCCGTTATCTCGGCTTACCCATTAATCATATGGCGTACCCTTCGCCGCTCTTTTCTATGCTTCGACAGCATCGACTTGTGGCGCCTTTTGTCAACGATAAGGGCGTAAATCCCACGACGGTACGCAAGACGACTCGAGAAAGCGCGGCTATCGACATACGCCTTTTCTCTTCTACCTCTCTCTCTCTCTCTCTCTCTCTCTCTCTCTCTCTCTCTCTCTCTCTCTCTCGCTCTCTTTTCCGAGCCCATCCTCTTTCCGCTCGCTACGAAACATTACTTTTACGAGCCTTTTTCACCACTCCCACGTCAAAGACCACTTCAACTTCTCCAACCCACTAGCCTTCTCTAAATTCTTCCGTCTCTATGTGGCCCGTATGTATCCACGAGTACGCGCTTCAAAACTCGACCCCGTCGTCAGAATTTATCGGTTTCCGGACAATATCAAGTTGGACTTTCTACACTGTGAGATACGCCACGTGGTCTTGTAGTTCGCATCGTGTGGTATGCAACGAGAGTTCTTTAATTTTTTCATCTTTCGCCGTTGTCCAAAAGATTTTTCTGCAGATTGAAGCTGTAGAATTATTATGAGAATCTCGGAAAAAAAAAGTGCGAATGATTCTTGCAAGCGTGAACCTATTTTTATCGCAGTCCAAAAATGCAAACTTCAACGTCCCGAAGTGCAGTGGCGCATCTGAAAAAAAAGTACATTTACCTCCCCCGCAGACCGCAGGCTATCTCGTTAATTCTGATGCTGTTGAAGTCCGCGTCGTTGGAATGCAACGAAAATTCTTTTTTACATCTCCATTCCACGACGGTCAAATTTGCATCGTTGAAAATGCAACAAAAATGATTTTTTATTGCCTGAATTTTTTTTTGGCTGATCTTAGCTATGAAAATCTCTCAAATATTTTTAAATTTGCTTGTTCAAATATCTATAATCTAAGTTTACAAAAAAAAAAAGATTTTTCAAAATAATAAAAAGGAGGAAATAAAAATATAAAAAAGAATTTTAGTTAACGTTCCAACGATGCAAACTTTAAGAGCATAAATAATTAATAAGGAATCAATAGAAATTAAGAATTTTTATAATAATAAAAATAAGCCGTTAATAAAAATGAATACGAAATAATAGGAATTTTATAATAATGAAAATAAGCAATCAAGGCCTTAGGCCACTCTAGAGGCCAAATTAAGGGCATATTTTGTGATTTTTTTTTCAGTGAAACCATAAAATAAATCGGAATTACAAAATAGGGGTTTTATTATACACGTAATTGACTATAAAAATTGTTTTTTTCACAGCGATACGTGTCAAAATGGCGACTGTGCACGGTCCAATGGCCGGACCAACAGCTCCTATAATTTTTGAGTTATGATGAGACACTAAGGTTTTTTCGATTATATATAAGAATAGCTCTAGAAGTACATAGGATTTTTTTTGATATATTGTTTTTTGTCAAAATGGTGCAGTTCTAAAACAAAAAGTATAAAATGCCATGAGAAAATCGTCAGAAAATTGTTTATAAAAAAGAAACTATGCAATATAATTTTAAAATCCTACGTAGTGCCTCAGAAAATGTTATTCTCAATATATAGTTAAAATTTCAAGTGAATCGGTTGAAATTTGTTTTAGTTATGAGTCCGGCCGACTTGAAAAATGTAGTTTTGAGATAAACGCGTTTAAAGTTAGCAGAAAGTCATTACATGAATCAAGAGGGGTTGCGCTAGAATTCGAAAATCGACTACTTAGAGATTTTCCACACCCATAATCTTTTGGAATATCATTTTATAGATACCAAGGTACATTTTTAACCAAAAAAAATCGATATTTGGAAAATACTAGAGTGACCTAAGGCCTTAATGAGAATTATCGTTGTATTCGAACGATGCGAACTTCGAGCCCACACCATTTCCTTATTTTTATCGTACCAAAAGTTTTTGCATTTTTCCATTGTGGAACTTCGAATGAGGATCTTCGAAAAAAAAAACTTCATTGCATTTCAACGACGAAAACTTCAATCATCCAACTCCGTCGACCATGGGAACCATAGACCGTAAGCCTCAAAATGTTAAATCCCAAATCTCGTGTCACCGTAAAGAAAAAAGTGAAAAAGCGTGCGACGGAGGGTCATGAATCGAAACAGTGTACTCATCTGCCCATAAATAGTATTCATAACGTAACTGACCAGCCGAAACTCATCTGCGAACTGCAAAGCCCAAGGCCGATTCTCTGCTCTCCGGCTTCACTTATACGTTCTCTTGATGCCTCTCGTATGGAAGCGCGGGTTGGCGTGTGTCTCTCGCAAAATTCGCGGTCCTAGAAAGTTGGTTCGTGAAGTTTTTTCCTCGTTTTTTTTTTTTTTTTTGACACCTTACGGTACCTTAACACACTGGTCTCGGCCAACTGACCTGTCTATACATTCGGCCATGCTTGCATGCATGTACATCTATATACATACCCCGACCACGAATTCTCTCGTGTAACTGTATCCGTATCTCGATGCACGAAACGAGTAATTCCGCATTTCTCGGATTCAATGAGAGCGAGCGAAACAATTATTCGCGGGAAGAGAAAGAGAGAGAGGAAGAAAGAGCCACGCGTAAAAATCCATCTCAACAATATTCTTTTTTTTTTCTGCCTGCTTTTACAATGTATCTTCTACATTTTTCTATTTTAGGAAAACCTAAAGAGATCCTCACAAATGTAGGGATTGTTGACGAACCGGAGCTCGGTTTTTACTCCACGGAGATACAATTTGTTGGACTCTAAGAATAGTCTTGAAGTTGAACTAAATCAACGTTTGAATCATTCCGGTAGCCTAAAAATGACAACAAATTTGGATGAAAACAAGTAAACGATTAAAAAAAAATGAATTTCCGTTGCATTCTCGACCTCCATCATCCCTAAAACGACCGCACTGGACTCGAATCTTTTTCACATTTAGCGACAATCGTTTTTTAATTCACGCTCTATGTTACTCCCGCGAATAGTATAGAGAAGAAAAAGAGCTTGGTTGGAAAAAAAAAATAACGGGGAGTAGCGGATTGGATGGAGAAACGAGACGGAAATAGAAACGAATATGGCGAGGAGGGAATCGCGAATTACCGGGTAGAATCGATGAGGGAAGACCACATGCTCGTGATGGATATCGCACACTTGGAGCACACACAATATCGCGTAACTGCATTATGCGTTACCAGTTCCCAGCGGGCTTCGGATTTACGTTTACGTCATCCATTCCAGACTCCCTATATGTCCCTTGGCACTAGCGCGCCACCGCTCTCCCCTCAACTGCCACGATATCCGCACAATTGTCGGATACTCCGGTTGCCAGTCGCTGCTGGGCTACATGCCGTATTAACGCGTACGAACGAACTGGATCAAGCCACGAGACACGATCTAACGTGACATACGGCTACCAGAAATACTCGAGAATAAATAATATTGTGTTTGGCATTGATGCGTGTGACTAGCCACGTGGTTACCCAATCCATTCGAATGGCAAAAACATGATTCGCGTATCTTACGTTCTTTCAGAAATCTCTTTGAATCGAAGTACATTTGGAGAAGTTTTGGGGAGTGTAAAGTGGATAACAACATCTTTATGACATTGTATAAGAGTTTCGAGAATTGAAAGAGCGGAGTAGGTGGTCCAGAAGGAACCATATGGGTCTTTATGGTTCTGTATAGGTTGATGGTTTTGTCATATTTTTTTGTGGTCGCTAATGGTTCTACATAGCTTTTGTATGTTCTACATATGGTTTTATGTGGTTATTTATGGTCCTGCATAGGTCCGTATGGTTTTATGCGGCTTTTTACGGTTCTACATAGGTCTATATGGCTTTATAACGGTTGTACATTCTATATGATTCACTATAGTTTTATTCTATAAATTTTATTCTAAAAAAAATTCACTCTCTAAATTATTCTACATGGATTTACACCGGTCTATATGATTCTACATGTTTTTTTTTTTGTGCTTCATGGTTTAATTCGATTTCTTGTCGTTCTATAGGGCTCTTTATTCGTCTGCACGGTTTTATTTGGTTTCTTTCCGTGCAGAAAATTAGCCGGGGATCCCTAATATGATTCGGGGCCTTCGAGGGATTGTTTGTGGATTCCATAATAGGGTTTTCCGTGTAAGAGCCGGACCGGGCCCCTATTACGGAATAGTAGGGTAATCCATTCGAATGGCCAACATGATTCGCGTAACTTACGTTCTTCCTGAAACCTCTTTGAATCGAAGTACATTTGGAGAAGTTTTGGAGAGTGTGAAGTGGATATCAACATCTTTATGACTTTATATAAGAGTTTCGAGAATTGAAAGAGCGGAGTAGGTAGTCCAGAAGGAACCATATGGGTCTTTATGGTTCTGTATAGGTTAATGGTTTTGTCATATTTTTATGTGGTCGCTAATGGTTCTACATAGTTTTTGTATATTCTACATATGGTTTTATGTGGTTGTTTATGGTCCTTCATAGGTCCGTATGGTTTTATGCGGTTTTTTTACAGTTCTACATAGGTCTATATGGCTTTATAACGGTTGTACATTCTATATGATTCTCTATTTGTCTGTACGGTTTTATTTGGTTTGTTTCCATGCAGAAAATTGGCAGGGGATCCCTAATATGATTCGGGGCCTTCAAGGGATTGTTTGGGAATTCCATAGTAGGGTTTTTTATATAGTAGGCTCATAAAATTTTTATGAGCCACCGTGGAGGCAATTTTGAAGGCCCTGGTTATTTTGCCTTCAATGGCCCTCGGTAGCAAAGTGTGACCGGCCACTGATGACCCATGTGTGAGGCTTCCAGACTGGGGCCTTAATAAAGTTAGGGAAAATTAAGATGGGTCCGATCAAAGCTCAAACTCAATTTCCGCACGGGTTACGGTTCCACGTGGTTCTTCATCGTTCTATAATCTGAAAATGTTTTTCCTCAGCAGCCTAAGAAGGTCAGAAACATAGAGGCTGATCATAATAACTTGTAGTAATATTAATAAAATAGAGACGGCGAAACGACGATCCTCGTAAATTTCGAGGATCAAATTACGGTCAACGGACGAAAAAACGGCCATAGAAGAGGAAATAAGCTATTAGAAAAGAAATGGATTGCTAGGTAGCATTGTAGCAATACATTCAGGTGGATATGGCTCATTTGATAAACTTAGCGGGAGAGGATATATATATATATTATGGCAGTGAGACATCGATCATTATCAGAAACACTGACACGCGTGGAACTCTCGCTTTCTCCGAGTCCGTCAATCCAACCCCTTTCCTCACCCCGTTATCTGAATTCTCTCTCTCTCGCTCTCTTTCTCTTTCTCTTTCTCTCTTTCCCTCCATGGCCGCAACAGGTGCAAGCCTCTCCGTTTGTCCTATCGCTCGTTTCACTCGATCGATGTACCGATGTGTGCCCGCACACGCGGAGGATTTCCCTTGTCCTATTTTTTTTTTAAATTTATTTTTATCATTTCACATGAAAAGGATTTGCACGGACATCACAAACGTTTTATTTTCCATGTTTGAACGGACACAGAATGGACTCAAATAAAGTTTGCGATAAAGCTTATTGAAATTGAAACAATTGCATTTCAGACAAAGCCGTTTTTCTAAACAATCGCATTTTACTTCGATATCCCTTTCCTCCTATATGAACAAAATAAAAGCACCTTTTTATCGCGAATTGTTTCTAACAATCCATACAACTTTAACTTTCAAAAGACCATAAACATCAGACGATACGAAAGAATAAGAAAAACTTCGTACCTAGTTTACTCTACGGTTTCTGCACTCAGCCTGAGTATACCCATTCGACGACAATTCATCGAGACTCGAGCCTTTGCCAATAATTGTACGTAATTGAGAAATTTAATTGGACACGGTTTTTTTTTTCAACAATTTTTCTTTCGCGACTATACCCACACGGACTTGGCACAACTGCGGTTCGTGTCTCCGGAATGATAAAATGTGTATGTGCGAAAGGACTCTCACGAGTGCGGGGTTGCAAAACCCCACGAGCACGACGATCGATAATATCAACCCCCTTCTCTCTACATCCACCCTCGTCTTCTATTTCCATATTTTTTGCGCTTCTTTTCTTTTTTTTTTCTGGGCCCTTCACTATTCGCCCCGCTTATTCTGAACGTGCAAAAAAAAAAAAACATACGATTCAAGTTTTCATCGAGTTTTTCCCTGGACGTTTCCATTGGTCACCAATGATTCTCTTCGCTCCATTGAGAAATCTACTCGAGAATAATCCACATGGACTAGTTCTGATTTATCCGCCGTTGCTCCGATTTTTTCCCCTTCGAACACTTAACGTGGCTTCGAATGTATTTTACAAAAATGGCAAGCTCGTTCCTTTGGCTCCACCTCAAAGTGTTCATTTACAATTACTTTTAGTATAATACTCACTACGTTATTTATAATAACTTTTGATGCAACATTTACTAGCTCATTTGTAATCATTTTTACTATAGCACAATAATTACACGATTTTTCTAACGAATTTTCTTTATTTGTTGTTTTTCGTTATTTTCGAGAGGTCGTTCAATTATTTTTCCTCCTAGGTAATGCTCGGAACATAATAAAAATAAAATAATATTCATACTTTCGTATTTCGTAGCTTGTCTAAGCACCGATTTAAAGTATTTATATCTGCGCACCAACATCTCGAGTTATAGCGCGAGACAATGGGCTTTTGTTTTTTTTTCTCTCTTTCCGGAGCGAGAAATTAACGTTTGAGCAAGCGCAGAAGAGTCCGCGTTTCTTTTTTTGCTTCTTTTTTTTTTCTCTCTCTCTCTCTCTCCGCAGCCACGAGCGGCATTAATGAGCCAATATAGCAAGGCTCCTTTCTCTGCCGATTTTCCACCGCCGCTCAACGCCTTTTCTCGACCATCTCTTCTTCTCCACGTGCTATGAGATGCTTCACGTCAGATAGGCGACGTCACGAAGCTCCGACGATGATACAATCCGATGAATAATACCCCAAAAATTTGTTGTTGAAATGCAATGAAAATGAATTATTTTTCCTTCGATTTTCCTTGCATTTCGACGAGGCTTTGTTCGAAGTCATATGTATAGCGTGCTCGAGTTTGCCCGGCTGCTCGCGTGTATAAATGGATTTTGGGATCTCATTGAATTAACGGGTTTGCGCAAGCTTGAGGCCCAAAAAACAGGTCCCTTTTTAATATTTATTTCTGACGAGCCTTTCAGGATGGCAGGCTAGGGATTTTACACACTATGTTAGTACATAGTTTCGCCGATTTCGAGTTTTTTTTTTAATTAAACAATAAACTATGAAGTTTTGAAAATTAAGAAAATAGCAAGCTGTGAAAACGAATTTGATTTTCGAGAAAAAAAAACACAACTTTATTTGTTATTAACAAATGGATAAATATATAAAAAGACATCCGGTCACACGATAGAAAATGTTATAAACTATGCTCCGTCCTAATTTGAAGTAATTCGGACGAATAGATTTAAAAGGGTAAATTGCAGCGGGACGGCTCGTTCTACCGCAGTACATGACCCTTCATAAAATTCGTCACGACCCGGTCAATTTTTGCAATTTCTACAAAGTCTTTATTGCAAATTAAAGTTAAGACCCTAGGCTATAAAACTATGCACAAAAAAAAAGTATTTTTTAAATTACAAGCTCATGTAGAGCCCTTAAAGCTAATGAAACTGCAGTACATTGCTCATCCTTGAGAGCTTTCTTGTAAATTCTTGAGCGCTATCGCACGCCACTAGCCTGTCAAAAGAAAAATCCTCTCTTCTCGCGTTCTGCTTGACAAATCCGGCTGCAACAAAGTGCAAAAAAAACCTGGATTTTTTTTTCATCTACCAAAGGTTCAAGAGAAAAGCTTCAGTCTTTTTCACGCCAACTTCGCTCAATTTGACGAACAGGCAGACAAAATAAAAAAAAAATGGACTTTGTCCCAGCGCCGTATTCTAACCTTACCAGCTTATAATTTCACCCTGGAAAATGAATTTTATATTATTGATATAATTTTTAAAAAATCCTACGAGAATCGATATGCCAGAATGGCAACCCTTCGGGACTCAAAGAACCTGTACATTGCGTTACAAGAAAGAACAAAAAAATGCGCAAATAAATAAAAACGCGAGTGTGGAAACGAAGCTGCGCCAAATGGCAAAACGCACCTGCATTATTTCCTTTTGGCTGCAACTCACACATCAACTGTGCGTATATATACTCGAGACTTATGCTCGCGATGCAGTTCGTATATATGTTATAGAAGCGTTGTTGCGCTCGTTCAAGGGCAGCCTGCGGAACGACCTGTTGCGTGCAATTTTTACGTGTACTCGCTTTACTCGTTCGTACACCCCCCCCCCCGCCCCCCCCCGCCAACCCTCTCTTTTCAGGTGCATCGACGTTGCACCGCGCGCGGCCGGAACGCAACGCGACGCATCGTTCCGATCCATGCATTTTCCCTATCACCACCCCCCCCTCTCTCTCTCTCTCTCTTCCGCATTTTACTCTTCGCGCTTGTTCCGAGCAGTAAAATGATTGGAAAACAATTAGAAAATTGATAAACCGCGCTTATCCATTAGAACACAAATTCAATCACGATAATGATTTTTTGCTTTTCATTCGCTGTGCGCATGAGCGCTGGTTGTTTGATAATCGGCAACGAAGTGGAGGAAGAAAAAAAAATTGTAATTACCGTTGAAGTATTCAGAGCGTTGGAGGCTGCATCGTTGGAGTGCAACGAAAATTCTTCCTATTGCTTCCTTTTTATTGTTATCGAAATTTTTTTTCGCCTTTTTACATTGCAGATCTCTAATAAGGATCCTTGAAAACTGAAGCTTTTTTTCGTCGCATAGATTTGGGAATAATAATGACATACCAATGCTGCGAACTTCAGATAGTGAAGAAGTTTGCATTGTTGGAATGTAACGAGAATTCTTTTTTTTTCCTTCATTTCTTTGTCTTTATTGTTAGCGAAAATATTTTCTTTCCGATTATCTTAGATTTTTAATAAAGATTCTGCAAAACATTTCAGTGATTTTCGTTGCCCAAACCCACATAAAAAAGATATTTTGGCAATCCGAAAAAAATTATTTTCATCGCGTTTCAACGATGCAAACTTCAACATCATAACTTCAGTGCTATGGTCTTCAAGTGAAATTCGATCTATCGGAATCCATCGAAAAGTACCTGCCATTTTTGTTTTAGTTTTTAGGAAAAGTGGCATCGAAACGTTGTTCAACGCGAAAAGCACGAAACAAAACTTTTGTAGAGCAAACAGAGCGGTATTGTGCTAACTGCTATTTGCATTATTTACTTATAAACCGCAAATTTACTCGCGCCGTACGAGTGAGGGAAATTTCTGTAATTTATCTATACAATGGAGGTTCAAAGTGTGCGAAAACGAAAGTGCAAACAAGGAATTGAGGGAAAAATGAGGAGCGAAGGGGTTGTCGGAAGACCTTGCTCGTGTCCCTCGATTGCCGGAATAATCGCCAGAATATAATGAAAGCGGATTATAAGCGAAAGAGGAAAAGAGAGACGGTATATCCCTCCCTTCGGTGTGCCAACGTGAAAGCTGATGTGGAGCCAACAGCTGCAACTGCTGTGGGCCACATATGGTCAGAAAATCTACCGGAGCCGCACGAGAGCTTTGTGTATCTCCTATCATCTGTTATTCCACCACTCCGATGAATTCGTACAACTATTATACGCGAATATATATTTATGAGCATCAAATTTACGCCCTGCTCACATATACAAAATAAAATAATTAAACACTAACCGGGTTTCGTTGTAGCACTTTCTTCTAATAATTATGGGTACTCATGTTTTGCTCAATTTTATTGCACCCTGTGTGACAATTCAAGTAACGTAATACTCTACTACTATTACTACTATTACTCTGCTATTCATTGAATTTCTTCATCTATTCATTCACTAACTTCAAACGTTCGACAAATTTCAATGATATCGAAATATCATTTTAATCTACGAATAAAATAATTGACGGAATAATTGTTATTCATAAATAAATAATTTTTTTCGTAAGAAATGTTATTTATTTATAAATCATGTTATATATTTATAAATAAAGATAAAATATTATTTACAAATATTATAATTTATTTATAAATAAATAAATAACTTATTTTAAAGAAATGTTAAGTCGAAAATGTTATTTATCAATTCAAGTTGCATCCATGCATTCACTGAAAAATAACTTTTTACGTGTAAAAATTGTTCACATAAGCTTTTCTTTTTTATTCATGGATATTCGCGTTTTGTTCAATTTTATTGTACGTGTTCATTCGTATATTCATTCATCTCCCCTATTCATCAACTTTAATAGTGTAACAAACTTAAACAAAATCGATATATAATGTTCAGTGGTGAATAATAAATATAAAATAATTGTCTACGTATGAAATGGTATTACGAGCATTGTTTATTTATTTATGGGTATTTGTGTTCAAAGCAATTTTATCGCACGTTCTATGTAAATTCAACTGACGCATCTACTATTAATTGAGCTTCCTAATCTGCCTACAAATTAGCTTTAACAATGACTTGTCGCTGCCGCTGCGTCGTAAAAAGATCCCTCGATGTGGAGCAAAATGCGCGCACGAAGTTTATCGAAAATTTATGTATGTCCCGTAGCATAAATCGTGGGTAAATTTGTTCATGCAACTGATCGACTACAAATAACGCGATATTATACGCAATCGCGTATGAATTTCATACGGACATTTCACCGGGGCATTAAACGCATACACAGAGAAACGTATGAGTCACGTGACCATTCCAATCCATATATAGATTGGAATGAAATGACGAAGTGAAAACTTTCATATATATACGCGCGCAGAATCGAGTGAATCGTTACTCACAGGTGTTATGTACTTCCAATAGCATATCCTTCGCCCATATTTTTTTTGTTGCCATTACGTAATTCCACTCGTACAATAAGATTTATAAACGCCACGTGAATTTTATGAAAAATCATGAAACCTTGATTATTCCAGTTTGCTTTACGATAATTTTTACTTTTCAACGCTATCAAATAAAACGTCTTTTTCCCCGTGGGTTGTCGGTCCTTACCTCAATCGGCAATAAAGTTCATCATCATTGTCGCGGCCTCATCGCAGTCCCGATTTGCCGAACGAAAAAACAATTCACGCAGATATTTGCGCACTATTAAAGCAGACTACCAGCCTTAAGCCCGAAAAAAAGGTGAATTTCGACAATTTTTTATGGATATCTAGTTGATTGAATGAAAATTCCATTCCGTGGTCTTTATTCTACATATCTTCAAGTAATTTGACAAATTTTTTCACAAAAGTTTGTAATAAAGTGTCAACGCAGAAGCAGGATGAATCGAGTCACCATTTTCTGATAGCCTCCTGCGACCCGAGAGGTCTATCCTCCAATTTTTTACATGGAACGATAATTTAAAATAATTTTCGTTCTAAATAAGATTTTCCGGCGAAGTACGTAACAAAACCGAAAAATATCGATTTTTCATTAAATGATGCACGATTACAAAAAAAAATTGCTTTTTTAAAGAAAAGATGCCGAAAATATATATATATTTTTAAGTTTTCAATATATCAAAAACCCTCTAGGCACTTCGAGGTAAAATGTTGTTATAAGTTAAAAAATAAATTCAAGTCAATAGGTGAAAAATTGGCGATGTAATCTTGCCGGTCGCAGGACACTGGCATCCAAAGGTGACTCGCTTCATCCAGCTTTAGCGCCGCCATGTTGTTACAAAATCTTCTGAAAAAATTCATAAAGATGCTTGAGAATATGTAGAATAAAGACAACTGAAGGGAATTTTCATTTTATCAACTGGGTATCAATAAAAAAAATGTCAAAATTAACTTTATTCCCGGACTGGTAGTCTTTCTCAATTAATTCCAATAAAACCTTGCCGATGATATTGCGCAACATCCTTACAGAAATAGCCTGTACGCGGAAAAATTAATATCAATCCGTATTTTAATCTTTTGCATCGATTGATAGAATTTTATTCAAAGTCCAATTATCTCGGTCCCGAATTGCTCGACTCGTAAATTACAAATAACGAATGGTTCGTTGACTCTCTATTTAGGCAGTCAATAACTTCGGTAATATTTTTTTTACGAGGCTATCGTAAAATCATTAAAGCCTTTATGCAAAGTGGGCCTCAGCCGGCTGAAGTCTTGATGGACCGAAGCGAGATAATAAAGAGACTGACGGGAGTGTTCTAAGAGGAGTAGAAAGCGGATCAATTAAATAATTCGTATTCGCGGGAGAACAAGAGTAGCGGAGAAAGTAGGCAGCGAAAAGACAAGGAGGGAAGAAAAGAAAAAAAAAAAAGAGAATTAGTGTAATTGGTGGGTGGATTGAATGGAGAGCAATGATTCGTCGACCCTCGATGTGGTCCGCGGGCCTTGGGCGAACGGCGCCGGGGTCCGGACACTCCATTAGCAAAGGTTATCGGGTCGACCTCGATGATTCTCCGCCATGGATATCGAGGCCAACGAGGACAATGGGTGGCGCAACGTTTCATGCTCGAACCACTGCTGCCCAAGGGATGGCTGCGCAATCTATGCACAGCATGAAATAAAGTCCCCGCTAGACGTGCGTCCGCTTCCACGAGCTGATCGCGGCATCTCCTGGACAGATTTTCACGCGGTCAAAAATTATCCGGCTATACGTCAGAAAATGTTATAAACTATGATCTGTCCGAATTCCAACTGAGTGACGGATAGATTTTGTGATACGGCTTGCACCGTTTTGTAAAACATAGTTTCGAGAAAAAAAGAAAAAGGAAAAAGGGTTAATAGCAGGGTGGCGGTGAGCCGTAGAGCGATGGGCGATCGTTCATAAAAATCGTCGTAACTCAGTCAACATTCAGAATTAAAAAAAAATCTTTTTTGCTCAATGTAGTTGAGAGCCTAGGCTATGAAACTATGCAATAAAAAAATCTATTTTTGAAATCTCAACCTTATGCAGGCTCCTTACGAAAACCAAAGGATTTACGTGAGAATAAAATCTACAGTAGACATTTACCTACATTTTACTGCAATAATGCCTCTGCCTCGGTTTAAAAAGGACCTCTAACTGCAGAGTAACAAGCAAATCCCACAACACACACGCTATCATGGTGAATTCAAAATCGTTCCCGTACAACGCCCGGCTCGTCAGTTTTCTACTTGAAAAAATATTAAGTCTTTTTACAAAACCAATTCATTTGTTCGTAATAATTTAAAAAAACTAACAAATTATCGAGCAAATTTACATACAATAGTGGAATTAATTCTGGACACTAAATTTTTTTGAAAATTCATACTTTGTAATTGTTTATTAAAAAAATTAACACATTTACAAAATGAATCATCCGCAAATGTTAAGTAGAACCATTATAGATAAAAAAAAAACATCACAGTATCATTTGAGCATAGCAGAATATACATTTTCTGCGTAAATATAAAAAAGCAAATTTCCATTAAAAGTATCCTGAATCAATTCCCCTTAGTGTAGTGCTATTTTCCAAGCGTTTCTCGTTTATTAAGACCCTTTGATAAACACATTGACCAAATGTATAGGTACACTTTGAAGAAGCGTCAAAAATGAGCGTATCCAAGTACAAGTCCACAATCGTGGTTAGTCATCACTGAGTCTTTATTATATCACGTCCGTATGATAGAGTCCTTCTTCCGATCCTCGCGTTCTCTCGAGACTATGAGAGAACAAGGGCCGATCAAAGAGAATCTTATATACGTGTATGTATATGTATATGTGAGGCCTCGTTCCGCGGTGGTGGCTAACTCGTTGGTTACGGGGCAAAGAAGTCACTTCGGGGCAGACGGAGAGCGAGTCCGAGATGTTGGCTTGCCTCTCGCGGGCAGCGTGCGAGATCGGTTATCCAGATCCCAGGGCTGCTTGGCTCTATCCGGTTTGGCAAGTGCGCGCCACACAGAGTTGAGCCGAGAGAGCGGTTCTCCGGACAGGGCGAGCGCAAACGAACTCCTGCGAGAGCTCGCAGTTGAATTGTCGAGTTCGTCCCGAGAGTAAGAGAGAGAGAGAGAGAGAGAGAGAGAGAGAGAGAGAGGGAGGGAGGGAGGGAGGGAGGGAGAGACTGAGAGAGAAAGAGAGAAACGGAGGGAGTAAGAGACAGACAGATGAGACATAGTTCAAAAGCGAGAGCACAGTGAGGGCCGTAACGATCCTCCGTGTTAGGTGAATCATCTCGAGATATATCGCTACTTCGCCGACCGCTTTGTTGTATACAACGATTGCCCCACCTCCGGCCAATCTCCGCATATCTATATTTCAACAGTTGCACTTCTTAGTTGGTGCACTCTTTGTACTTGCCTGCAAACTTTTTCGTAAGCTTCGAATCGCGACCCTTCACAATGCTCTCGTCACGCGATGACCGATTGATTTTTGAGTAACTTTAGCGAAGATTTCCGAGACGAGACGTCGTCACCACCAAAAGTGGTCGAACTTAGAGAGCAGGGTCTGGATGGCTTGTTGTTTCTCATCGCCATTGTTCTTTTGCTCCCGTCCATTTGATTGTTCTACCTCTTTCACTCGCTTCTAACTCCCTGGCGGATCTTCAGCTCTGAAAGCTTTCCGACTGTTAATTCGCCATTTGCTTTCGGCACGGTTTTTTTTATTTTTATTTTTTCATGGAGACACTTGAACCTCTGCTCTACCTTCGCTTTCTTTGCGCTACTTTGCTGTTTTTCGATGCTCAGCACTGGATGACGCTGGTATCGTCAGAGTAACGGAGGCAACGAGCAATAAAAGCCGAAACAACGTTTTTGATCGGGAGTGAGAGGCCTTTGAGAAGGACACTGAGAGTCAATAAAGTATTGGATTGAAGGTTACATCGTTGGAATGCCGTAAAAGTGCAGTCGTTGCATTACAAAAATGCGAGCTTCAATATCCTTACAACGATGAAAACTTTAATGAATTTGGAATCGATTAAGTTCCTTTTTCCAGATTTTCGGTAAAAGAATCCCTCCATAATTTTGTGTGATCTGGAGATCTGTAATCGAAATATGCAGTAAATTATTTGGTTATTATGATATAATGATCATAATACTTCAACATAAGAAATCGAAGGAATTGTCTTTCATGACGGAACTTAGGAAGGCTGCGCTAAGTTGTGATATCGTGATTGGTCCGATTGGATTGGGTCTCCGAGACGATGGAAACTCGAGACAACCTTATCCGGCTTCCAACCGGGAGATACCGATGTAGCTTATAAAGAAAACCCCACCCCCTCTAATACGCACAAGCGGTCCTAGTTATACGTTCGAGAATATCGAGCGCCGGGATGGCAAAAGAAAAATAGCTGGGCGACGGCGTAGGGACAACGGTCCAACGACCCACACCGACAGTCGGTTCTCTTTCTCCGTTTCAACACCTGTCCTTCCTTCGGAGGGTGGAAGCTTCGTCTTGTATTCCACTTTTTTCTTTTACCTCTCACTCTACCTCTGAGTCTCGCTCGCTTTCTCTCTCTCTCTCTTTCTACTTCTTTCTCCCTCGCTCTCTCTCTCTCTCTCTCTCTCTCTCTCTCTCTCTCGGATTCTCTTTCTCGTGTCCGGACATCGAACGACGAGGGTTGCGTGTTCCCTGGCGTACCGTGAACCGCTCACGAGTGTGATTAAGGTGAACATCGAACGGAAGTATCTCCGGTGCGTTGCCCTCTTTGTACCGCATTTACCGGAGCTCCCACTCTTAATACTCCTGTACTAAAGTCATTTTGATCGATTTCGGTGACTTCGTGACTGGCTTTGCAACTACAAAAAAATAACCTACGTAAGTCCAGTATGGAAATCATAGAAAGGTCTTCGTAACAGCAACGCAAGGAGAATCGAACACTTCAGAACGGATACTCGATTCGTCGGCTTCGACGGATTTGAGATGATAGCGCTTTATGAAGTTCCGACCGTAATTTCGTTCGATAGTCTCTTTGTCCAATGTGCAGGCAGGCGCAGTCCTCGAGGGGGAAATTTGTTCTCATATCAAAACCCAGTCGTGAAAGCTTTCGGAGCTCGTTGATGGTGAGGGGATCGATGTTCCGATAGTAATCGGAATATTCAACCGATAGTTGACCGGAAATAAGCCATTTAAGGAGGAACCAATTCTCCACTGAGTCGTGATTCCTCTCTCTTTCTCTCTCTCTCTCTCTCTCTCTCTCTCTCTCTCTCTCTCTCTCTTTCTCTCTGCTTGTGCATTCTTTGGTTTGATCGTTGCCCCTAATCAATTTCAAACTCTTGCACAATATCGGCATGCACGGAAGTTCAACCCGCGGGGAACGGATACCAGAAAGTGTAGGATGCAAACCTGGCCACGTTTGGCAGAAGGACCACATCGCGATCTCTTCTCGCTCTCGACCTTCGAGTTTCCAAACTAGTTGGGCAACTGCACCTCCGCATACCCATGGATAGGCCCACTCGCGTGAATGAGCTGTGGCCAAGTATGTTGCCACTTTTGTCCCGTTATGCCCATCAATTTGGCGATCGATCCTATCGCCCCTGTTGGACCAATTTTCCGCACGTGCCGTTTGTCTCTCTGCAGCGTTCGTCTTATCATTCGGTATCTTATGCCTCGCACCTCATTAGTCATCATCATCATATCGCACTACTGCAATCATCATCATAACTAGATTAATTTATATATACTAATAATATATTAAAAATGAAGGAAATTTATCTCTGATTCATCTGATATTATTAGCCCTAGAATAGCACATCCATTGTCTGATGGGCTGACTGTCTCACAGAATACGTGACATGAATTAGGAAAAAAATGGATGCGATGACCTGCTATCAAGCTTGATAATTTGACTTAGCATTACAATCTTCAAAAATGATGTAGGAAAATCGGCCCTTCTCTCATTCTTTTTACAACAAGCAAGAAAGAACGGTAGGAAAATTCTCGTCGGCTGTCAGATGTACGTCGCCTTTTGGAATCTTTTCTTCGTGATACTTGTACGCTGGCTGGCAGGTGCTGGATCGTTTTGCCAGGTGATTTCCGCCAGCACCTGCTGCTTTCGTCGATACCAACGGTTTGCTAGCTTCGCGCAATCGCTTCTTGGTCCTTCCGGGATTTCCGAAAGTTTATCCTTTTCCATAACCGTTGCTACTTTTTCGGCTCGGATTTTGCTTCCTCTTGCCCTTCGGGCGGAAGGGAGCTTTATCGTTTCCATGAATAATCATTTTTAAATGATTCGATGTACAGGACACACTGATTAGAACCTTTCCTGAATTGGTCCAATGAACAGAACATATTGATGGAAACTTTTGTCGAACGAGAGAGAGAGATAGAGAGAGAAAGAGAGAGAGAGAGAGAGAGAGAAAAAGAGAGAGAGATAAAATACGTCGTAAGGATTCACGTGCGAACTTGGGTATTCATCGATTTCCGTTTTTTCCCGATGTTTTCAGGGCGGTGACGGATCCGAGGGACGGTAGAAGAGTGGCTTTGAAGAAATTACCGAACGTCTTTCAGAGCCTCGTAAGCAGTAAAAGAGTATTCAGGGAGCTCAAGATGCTTTGCTTCTTCAAACACGAGAACGTGAGTACATTCGCGCTTTACAACCGTAAACAATTTACCACAAAACTCGCTATTACCGTCTACCAGTGCGACGTCGGCCTGCCTGATCCCCTCGCCTCCCCATCCCTTGTATCCGCAATCAACGGAATTGTCGGTGATTCGTAGCTCTCCGCGTCGTTACGGAAAATTACGAAAGGCTAATGAAAATACGCGCCTTATATTCGCTTCCTAATGATCACAATCTGACTCTTTGCAGGTTCTATCGGCGCTCGACATACTCCAACCACCACATCTAGACTTCTTCCAGGAAATGTATCCTTTTCGAAATTCTTCGTATGTGTCTCGTCACAGACCGATGATCGTGTTTTTTTAAAACTTTTCTTTTCCTGGTCCTTTCCACAATTCGAGAGATCCCGCCGAAATACTCTCAACAGGAGAGTCCAATGTGACTAAATTAGAGATTGCTATAAAATTACATTAATTTTACGCCTGATGAGTCCATTGAAGTACGGACGGTGGAGCAGAATGAAATGATTACAAAAAATGCTGCGGAGCATATTTTTCTCGTGTTTATAGCGACGGCTCCGAGCTCGAAGTATAAAAAGATATTCGCGATTGAGTCCGATTGGTTCTTATTTTTTGCTTTTTTGTTTTAGAAGCCAGTAGGAACCTGCATAATTTTGTCAGGTCTGATTAGTCGTCTATGACATCAACCGCCCCCCCTTCCCCCCGAATAAACCATTTGGTTTTTTCAGCCTAAAGCAATTAATGAAAATAGAATTTACTGCGTGCTCTCGTGTTAAATTCTTACTGGAAAATAATTAGTTTCGGAAAAAAAATTATTTTAAAAATCATTTTTTTTATTTGACTTCGCTATGTGTCATATTTTCACCAGTGCGGAAAAAATGGCATTGAAGTTTGCATCGTTGGAATGCCACCTTATTAGAAACCGATGGCCTCAATCTACAAAAAAATTTGAATTACAATTGAAAGAAACGAAAAAGAATGATGATGACTTTCTTATTGTTTTTTTTAAATTAATATATATTATATAATTATTTATCAAAATAAAATGAAATAAAAGTACCTTCTTATTTATTTTTTAGAATTAATATACAATATATAATTCTTATAGAAATGAGAAAATAAAATAATGAAGAATTTTCTTTTCAAACAATTTTTTAATTCTAATTATAATTCAAATTTGCATATTAAGGAATCGTACATCTCTAAGGATACGAAAAACCGTTTGATTTATTTCATACCCTGGATCGGCGAAAAAAAAGTTGAAGTTTGCATCGTTGGAACGCAACGAAAATTCTTTCTTAAGCATTATTTCTTAATTTTATTCGTCATTTAAAATCTTGTCCTGCAGATATGGCCTGTAGATTTCTGATAAGAAGCCTAAAAAACATTTCAGTGTTTTCCGTAGCCCGAAATTGGTAAAAATAAAGTACGGGCTACTAAACTTCCGTTGCGTTCCAACGATGCATACTTCGATATCATGAAAAGAACATGTGAGCTATCAATCAACATTAACATTCGTTGCATTTCAACGATACAAACTTTAACATCATTCAAAAAATACTATACGTCAAATATTGATACTTATTGGTGTTTGTAAAATAATGCTGTTTAACAAACGACCGATTAATTCGCAAATTCTTTGAAAGTAATCAAGTTTTTATTAGATATTATAATACTTCGCATAGCTATTCTAACAAATGACGAAACCCTATTTCAATGCGTGATCCGGCACGCTTTCAACCACTTTTTTTAAAAAAAGGCAGGGATCCCTACTACTATGTTGAGTCGAAAATAGAGAAAGGAAAAAGTGAGATAAAAGTGGATTGCCAGGATAGCATATATATATATATATATATATATATATGCAAAAGATGATGTACATTTATGTATATACACGTATTTACAAAAAAAAATGTGATGAAGAACAAAAGCGTCTGGACCCCCCACGCGTCATTATGCCTCCTGATATTCCGCGGTTCAAGCAGTAGCCGGAGGAGACGAGATAGAGTATAGCCGAAGGACTGAAAGGTCCGGCGGGAACAGACGGGAACCAGCAGAGCATCACGAGGAACCACCGGCATAGCGTAGCTAGTATCGATCCGCGCCCTATACCGACCGACTCATCGTGGGAAACTCGAGATTCTCGCACGTACACACCAACACAAAAAGCTTCCGTCCTTCGTCCATGCCTGCCTCGACGATCTTTGAATGAACGAGCGTTTCCATTTTTTCCCATCATTTCGCGAAAAAAAAATTGTCCACGGCGGTGCTATAAGACGAATCGAATTCGATACCGCGTTGAAGAAAATTAAACCTGTCGAATTTCCCTTGCAGGTTTTCGAAAAAAGGAGAATGATTTTTTTGGATAGCCCTGGAGGTTGGTCTATTGAATTATGAGGGAGTGAATTTTGATCGAAATGAATTCGTACATGACAAATAATTTTTGATACTGAATAAAATAAAATAATATTGGTATTTATATGAATAATAATACGAAATTAGTAAAACAAAAATATTAAATAATAATATTCAATTTTAATGCGTTACAATAATACTTTTATATAATAAATATTGAAATATAATAAATACAGTTTTCCGTTGTAAATATTCGGAGTACGTGCGTATCGTTTGGGTTTGTTTGGGTTAATATAAATGATTTTTTGCTCAATTGGAGTAGCAGGATGTAATAGTTTCAATGAAAGTCATTTTAAATTGACGGCATAACTATTTTTTTTGTTCGGCTCATAAGGCTTACAATATTTAATAACAAATATTCGCCTTTTTTGGTGCAATCAACCGATTCCAAAAGCCGAGCAGCCTGAGAAGGAAGCTTCTTTAATCAAACTTTATATTGCACTCCTTTCGGCACTAAGGAAAGATCGCGAATCCGTTTCATAGTTTTTTTTTGTTGCTTTCCATTCGCCGTGCTTTAACGTTTTCTCTGTCTCGCTTTCGTTCTCTCTCTCTCTCCCCCCCTCCCTTCCTCCCTCCCCCCCTCTCTCACTCTCTCTCTCTCTCCCTCCCTCTCTCTCTCTCTCTTTACTTGCCCGCGAGACGGAGGCTTTGGTTTCCCTATCGCAATGTGGAAACTAGAAACCCCGATGATGATACGGGCGCGGAAGGACTCTCGTCTTTGTACCGATCTCTTTCACCGCCAGGTTAATATTTCCCTACCAGACGGCCTGAAAGTTTATACGCCCTTTGTGGCTTCGTACTTTTTTTCCTTCACATCCGGACATCGATTCGGCCCTCATTGTCGTTGCGGTTTTTTTCCTTTTTCATCTTTTCTTCCTTCATCTCTTGGCCGAGTGCTTAAATCCCTTGGTATTTTCGCCAAAACTCGAGTGAGAACTGAGTGAAGTGTTCCTTCTTTAATTCACGACTCGATTCACTCCGCAATTTATTCTCACTGCTCCTCATAATTCGGAAAGAATCAATGGAGAATACAATACATTGTTTTTAACTCGATATTACCGATTGTTTTTATAGCTGCGGTGTGATACAATCGTAATCCGCCGCAGTAAAAATAAACAAAAATATTATGGTATAAAAAAGCTTGAAAGTTTGTGATATTGATGATATAATTGATTAGGAATATTATTAAAAATTCCACGAATAATAATGACGTTGAAGTTTGCAATCGTTGGAATGCAGGAATAAATTCATTCTTGTAATTGTTCAATTTTTTTGCCCCATTTAGGCTTTGAAAATTACTCAAATGTTTTTACGAATTTTCATTAGAGATTTATGACCTCAAATATCAACGCCGTGAATAAACTGTGTGCAAATTATAAATCATAATAATACAGTAAATAATAATGGATAATCGAATGAGATAAAATAATGTAATAATTAGTACAAAAATCTACAGATATTACACAAAGTGCAACTATTTCATGGAATAGAGAATTTAATCAGACTTTTCGGGTGATAAAAAAGGTACATACAAATAATGTGAGTTGCTCTCTCTACCTCTCTAACTCTCTCACTTTCGGACTCTCTCACTATCCATACATCAAACCCAAACAAACAGATCCAAACACAAACCCAAACCCAAGCAAACCAACATTGTAATCTACGCACCAAAATTGAAAATTACAACTTGTAACCACAAATGACTCTACATGTAATGCAGCATTTTTCAACAAATCACAGGCATTAGCATGTCGCAGCTCCCCCCCCCCCCCCCCCCCCCCCCCCCAAAATTGAAATTTGTTTGAGTTATGAGTCCGACCGACTTGAAAAATGTAGTTTTGAGATAAACGCGTTTAAAGTTAGTAGAAAGTCACGACATGACTCAAGAGGGGTTGCGCTAGAATTCGAAAATCGAATACTTACAGATTTTTACACCCATAATCTTTTGGAATATAATTTTATAGGTACTAAGGCACATTTTTAACAAAAAAAGAAATCGATTTTTGGAAAATTCTAGAGTGGCCTAAGGCCTCAAGACGGCTGTGAATGCAACGGAAGTTCGGTTAGATTAGCGTAGTGCGGGTGGGGAATGATAGGAAAGGCTTCAATTGGGAAGGGTGCATAATAACCTTCAAGTGTGTCCGTTCGGACTTAAGAAATAAATATATAATATAATAATGTTGACCATTATCTGAAAAACGTTACAAAATTATGCACTCCTGTCATAAAAATTTCTAAACCACTTAATTGTTATTGAAGCGTGGTAATTAACGATTCATCAGCATTTTCTCATAAAAGACCAGAGCGCCGACCTTAATTTTCCCCGGCCCCTTTTCTTCCAAATTAACGCCTTTTCGTAATTATCTCTGATTACCTAATTATTTTTTTTCGCGCGTTGTTCGCGAGTGCCATTGGATTTAAGTAAAAATAGATCGTCCGATGTCTCGCGGAAAGATAAGAACGACGAGGCTAACGAAACGAGAGTCGCCCCCGCGCGCGTGTGTGCTTGTGTCGAGATCGCAGGCTCTCTCGCGCCAGGATCTCTCGCGAACGCTCGCGCCAACCTCCGTGCCCGCATTCCTACGAACCCGCGTTCGACCTCGTTCCTATCCGCGAGCATTATTAACCGTTCCGTTTTGTTTTTCGTCCCTCGACATCAGCTCCGTTCTAACTCTACTCGCTCCCTTTCGCTGTCTCTCGGACTTTCCACTTTTTTTCATTTCGTTTATTACGGATTATGCTCTCGCTCTTCACGCGTCGCTCTTCTGCGATTCCAGTCGTCTGACGTTCCGATTCATTTTAAAAGAAAGAAAATGATCAATATGTTTATTTTTTATTCCCAATGTTCCCTTATGCCCTTGAGGGCTTCTACGATCCCGTCACCCTAGGCTTGTGACTTTGCTATTACCGGTTCTTCGGAGAGCTCCCCCCCCCCCCCAGAGTGTTGCTCACCGCCACTCGCTTCCTAATGCACCACTGTATCGCATTTGCACGAGGGCACAGGGAAACTGTGAAAATCCTTTGCCGATACGAATGACTTGATTTCACCAAGTTTCAGGTGTTATCATAATCGAAAACATGATAAATTTGCTATCCATCCAAGTATTGGCCAACGTTATTGAATGCGCGTGTTCACCAAAGCCGCACACTGCATTCTCAAGCTGCAGTTCAGTTGAAAACGTAACGTGGGAAGAAAGATTGGACTCTCCGAGATTTCCTGACTCCACCTCTATATTTCCTCGCGCAGCCCATTCCCATATCGTACCGCCTCCTGCACCTTCTCCTCACCTCTCTTCCACCGAGCTCTTTCGTCGAGCTAATGAAACATCGAGTACGAGTAATTACCAGTTGCCAATCGATAGTTTCCTTAAATAGTAATCGATACGCAGATACGTGATAACGGAGCTGTTGCAAAGCGATCTTCACAAGATAATCGTCAGTCCGCAGCATCTCAGTCCAGACCACATCAAGGTCTTCCTTTACCAGATCCTCAGGGGTGAGTAAACTCGACGAGAAATACTTTGTTTTCATCACTCAAGGAAATAACGCAATTCCGAAGTACGGACAATCTTACTGCAATGGCAAAGTCCTAGAATTTTTCATTTGCGAAAACTTCGGAAGCTGCGGAGTTGTCGAAATATGACATCTAAAAAGGTCACCAAAAAGTTGTTTTAAAAAGTCCTAAACCATGCGTTTCATTATTTGTTTTGAAAAATACAATTTTCCATACAAACTTTTGCACCCCATTTTATCCTTTTAGGGGTTGATTTTCGAAAGATCCTTTCTTAGTGCATCTCCACACCTTCTAAGGAACATATCGTCCAAATTTCATGTTTTTTTTTAGCAGTTTAGGCTGTGCGTAGTCTATATGTCAGTCAGTCGCGTAACTCTTTTATGTACAGATGAAGAATTAGAAATTTCTGCATCGATTCCGTATAATTCTGTTACGCTCGTAGTGTCCAATAAGAGCGAGATGTTTTTAAGGTCTTAGGCCACTCTAGAGGCAAAAAAAGGGAATATTTTGTGATTTTTTTTTCAGCGACACCATAAAATAAATTGGAATTACAAAATAGGGGTTTTATTATACACGTAATGGACTATACAAAATTATTTTTTCACCGCGATACATGTCACAATGGCGACTATGCAGCATTTTTCCGATGACGCCTTTATTTCTGGAAGGTCAACAGCCGGATCAACCGCTCCTATAATTTTTGAGTTATAATGAGACACTAATGTTTGTTCGATTATATATAAGAATTGCTATAGAAGTGCGTAGGGTTTTTTTTTGATATATTGTTTTTTTGTCAAAATGACACATTTCTAAAACAAAACGTATAAAACGCCATGAGAAAATCGTCAGAAAATTGTTTATAAAAAAGGAACTATGCAATATAATAAAAAAATCCTACGTAGTGCCTCAGAAAATGTAATTCTAAATATACAGATAAAATTTCAAGCGAATCGGTTGAAATTTGTTTGAGTTATGAGTCCGGCCGACTTGAAAAATGTAGTTTTGAGATAAACGCGTTTAAAGTTAATAGAAAGTCACGACATGAATCAAGAGGAGTTGCGCTAGAATTCGAAAATCGAGTAGTTAGAGATTTTTTACACCTATAATCTTTTGGAATATAATTTTATAGGTACTAAGGTACATTTTTAACAAAAAAAAATTGATTTTTGCAAAATCCTAGAGTGGCCTAAGGCCTTAATTTGTGGTCCTCATTAGGGGAGCATTGGGAGGGCGATAAAATAATGAGATTGTGAGCACTGGACATATTACCCGTAAAATCTGCAATAAAAAATCACCAGAGTGAAGCCTCCTCCACAAGGAAGCGAAACCTGTTCGGGACGTGAGACCGGAAGTAGATTTAGCCGCAGTCAAGGCGTATCGGATAGTAGTGGAGAAATTGATAATTCTTATACGTACTAGAGAAAGGCTTGGCTAGCGAACCGATAGTAGAACCAAAGAGCCTAGCTATAGAAGCGAGGAAAGCGCGAAAGAAATAAAAACAAAGATGGGAAAATAATGGAAGTTCTGTAGCCAAGATAGGGGGAATGAAGACCGGTCCTGTAGCTGCCCATCCATGACCCCGGACCTCGTCATCCGGTTTGTCTGTGTTGGTCGCGCTCCTTGTCTCCTCGGTGTCCTCACAATCGTGGGCTGTGCCTTCTGCGCCTCCTCATCTCCTAAAACACCAACATATATCGCTTCTCGCACTTCCGATCGCGTTCACGATTCTTTTTCAGTTTCTCATGGCATTAAGAAAGTAGTGTGGCGAGCCGAACTTACGAAACTCCAATTTTCATGTCTTCTTGTTACTTTCGCAACTTTGCGGCCAGAGTCACGTAAAAAAAAGTCATCGATCTTGACACAATCTTGCCGTTTTTTTTACGACTCGTTTCTCGCAAACGGCAAAAATCGTAAATATTTTTTTATGACTGACATATAAAAAACATTAAAAAATCGACTTCGTTCCAGTATTCCAAGTGTAAAGTATGTGGATGATCGTGAGTGACCGAGCAGCAAATATTTTTATTATTGCAACCGAACGGAAGTCTTGAAAGACTCCAGCGCCCGTGTAGAAATTGAGTTAGGGCTTTGATCGGGCCCATCCTAATTTTCTCTCATTTTATTCGGGCCCCAGTCTGGAAGCCTCATATGGGCCATAAGTGGCCAGTCGCACTTTGCTACCGAGGGCTATTAAAGGCAAACTAATCAGGGCCTTTAAAATTTACTCAACGGTGCCGCAATCAAAACCATTGCAGTCCTTTGTATACGTGTTTGTGCACTTTATAAAAGGAATGTATGTGTTGTTTCAATACGTTTTAGACTTGGAATTCTGTCGAATATTTCAACACGTCTAATCCCGCGTTGTTCAAATGAACACATTGCATGCGTGTTCGTTTAAGGCATCACAGCCTTAATTATTCAAATGAGAAATTACAAAGTACGAATTATGAAGTACGAAATTTCAAAACTTTTGAAAGTGTCTAGAATTAATTCTACTAGTCTATATGGCAGTAGAAAGATCTTCGAAGGATTTTATATGTGAAATAGGAAGGGGGTGGTAGAGAGAGGAAGAGAGAGAAAGGGGCATAGACAGTCAGGCAGACAGAGAGCAATTATATGCCTGTATGGTAGATCGATTATATTTAATCAATTGTGATAATTATTATGCCATAAATTATTTAGTCAAGCTAGTTATACTGGTTTGCCCCTGTAATGGTGAAGTCTGGTAGTATTCGGGAAATCCGTACTAGGGAATCTACAACTTTGAGCCTTAAAGGGCCTTACTTGGTTTCCGTACGTAGACCATAGTTTTACTTAAGCTACCTACCCTCTCATTCCCTAATAGGGACTTGATCTGGCTCCTTTATGAAAACCCCTACTAGGGAATGCACAATTAAGCCCTTGAAGGCGCCGAATTATGTTACGAATGCCCCGTCAATTTTCTGCACGGGGACGTACTCGAAGCACTAATGTTATCCATTTTTGGCTAGGTTAATAAAAAAAAGATCACGCGTTCGATGCCCACCTGCGTCGACCGGTTAAACGTCAAAAAAACACTCACAAGAAGAAAAAAGACGAGAGAAAATATATTTCGCAATTCCGCATTCAATTTCGCAATACCAACATGCCTTCTCTTCCAATCGTAATAAAAAATCGACGACCGATGCGACTATTCAAAGAGTATAGATTTCGTACGTACGTAAGTTGGAAGTACATTAGAGACCTATGAGCGATAAAGTTTCTCGTACATACCGTGGCAAACTTTCTTCACCGAAATTGTAACAAAGATAAACTGGGTGTTCCGAATGGAAAGCATACAGAGCCGAGTGGGTAAACGTCGAGTCCCGCGCACGTGTGCTATCCGGAGTTCTCCTGCATTATGCACGTAAGGGCTTTTGTCGGCCTGTGCCTATGTGACATCGCGTCATACGCCGCGAGTAGTGAGCGAAGGAAAATGCGCACGTATGTATAACGGCGGGACTGGATCGGATTGCGTTCATGTTCATTTTACACGTCCCCTGGGCGCGCACTCGCGCGTCTCTACATGAATTTCCACCAAGAAACTTTGTATTCGCTCGCGTGCCCGACTCCCGTACACATTCGCGAAATGCCAATTGTCATACTTGTTCGTTCGCGCCCTCAGATTGCACAGACTCGAGTGTTCCCTCGTGTGTGCGAACCAGCATGAAGTCTCCCCAGTCGATACGAACCCGGCCAAAATGATAATGCGACCACGTGGAAAATTATACAACTGCACGGAAACTTATCACAAAACGTTCAAAATCAAATCGAGAACAGCCAAGACGGAACTAATGCTGTTCGCTTTTCTTTTCTATTCGGCTATGGTATCAAAATGGGTCTTTAAAATAGATTTTATCTTAAAGATATTACGCTGCAAATAATAACATAATAAAAATAATGCTGGAAACGATGTAATCATCATTGTTATTAATATTGTAATCATTAAATTATTAATAGGAATTAATAATGATCATTTTCATTCTAATTCTTATAATTATTAATAGTATTAATAATGATGATTGTTATTATTGCAATGATTATCAATAGTAAATATTGGCTCTATGCATAATTCCGTAGCGAAATTCTGACAGATGTCGTTCGCAGCTGTTTTTCCGCTTGCACATGCGTCAATCATATGAAATCTCGTATATTAAGGAGGCTCCGTCACAAACGTCGTACGTCCAGAAAAAAATATTTTTTGGGGATATCATATATAAGGTACTTATGTTCACGTATGCAAAGTTTCAGATAAGGTTAACGACTAAATAAGAGAGATACAAAGATAACGACTAAATAAGAGAGATACAAAAAACGTAGAATATGTAACACAGGGCTTATGGAAGTCCCCCTCAAAACGCTTGTATCAGAGGTGATGTCCTTACACTCACGCAACAGATATTGACAAAAAACTACAGTAACGTTGATTAGGTCATGAGGATTCCAAATACAATAAAAAATACTTGAAGTTCCGAGAGGTTTCGCGATCGCGTAAAGATTCGGCAGCGTAGCGGAAATCAGATGTTTTGTATACCTTAGGTGCGCATGCGCGCGAATCAAATCACCAGCTATCCAACCTTAGATTTGTTTGTGATTGACGTGTAGACAGAACAATTGGATTCATCGTAATAAAATATTAAATTTGATCGATCAATGAAACTTATCATGTATTTCTCAACAATAATAGAAAATAAATTTGTATTTCAGAGTAAACAGGCATCTTTTCAATATTATGTAAACTCTTTGAAAAAACGAAGATTTCATTTACAATAACAAGTTCAAATCACGCGATGACCCGCGGTCAACCCGGTGTCATGAGTACGACAGAGAAATCGAAGGAGAGAGTGAGATGGAGAATTGCAACGTTGTCGTACTTCTCTATGCAGCATCGTAACGTAAAATTGTGCCAATTTTACGGTATTTATTGATCGATCTACAGCTAATAAGTTTTGTATAGAATGACCAATAATACGTTTAAATCCAACTGTATTATAACAAACATGCGTATTACTAAAAAGGGGGGAGGGTGCTTATGCGCCCACGCAAGCCGGCCCTTCGTAACGGAGCCTCCTTAAGTGAGAGCTGAAACTTGTGCCGACATTTGAAAAAAAGTATCCATCGAGATCTACGACGTATAGGAAATTTAATTGTATTTTGAACATAGAAGAAAAAAACGTGTATTTTCGATGCATTTCGCTTTTTTATTTCCAAAAAGACAAAAACGCGCCGCAACTTACAAAAAGATATGGGCCGCGTACAGAGAGAATGCTATCAGATAAAGTGTCTGTTGGAACTGGTATTGCGAAATTTTGTTGTGAAGATCTTTATCTCCAAGATGCTCCTCGCTCAGGTCGGCCAGTCACTACTGATATATCGATAAAATCAACGCTTTAATGGACTCCGACCGGCATTCGACGACTACAGAGATCAGACATAACATCAACATTGACCAATCAACTGTTTCGAGGCATTTACGGAAGCTTGAGATCGTAAACAAGCTTGATGTTTGGGTGCTGCACGAAATGAGCGAAAAGAATTTAATGGACCGAATTTCAGCTTGCGATTTGCTGCTCAAACGTCATCAAAACGAACCATTTTCAAGCGAATGATTACTGGCGATGAAAAGTGGATTGTTTCCAACAATGCCAGTTGAAAAAGATCATGGTCGAAGATCGGGGAGGCTACTCAGACGGTTGTAAAGGCTGGATTATATTATAATATTATTTTTATTATTTTTCATTCAAAAAGGTCCTTCCGCACGGGATATGATTATTACTATTGTTTTTGTAGTTGTAATAATTGTCTTTTAAACGTACTCGTATAAATGCAACAAGAATTAGACATTTCCAATTCACTTCTTCATTTTAATGTTGTCCTCTTTCACATCTGTTTCGTTAGAGATGAAGCGCTTTAATTTTTTTCCCTTTACAAAGGAACCCTACTGTTAAAGCTTGTGCTCGCGTTGTTAATTTGTTTTCACGATCGTGGTAGAAATATTTTCATCCCGGAGGACACGAGGATAAGAAAAATTGTCGTTCTCCTCGGCGAATGCGTAACGAACCTACTCGTCCGAACCCAAAGTGGCTTGCACTGCTGACAAGGAACATGACGGATAGACGCGACAAACAAAACATAGCAAGAGAAAGGGACAAAATGAAAATTCGAAGGCACTCTTACCGTTTTCCGATACACGCGTATTTGTGCATGTTTTTTATTTTTCGTTTTCTGGTTTGCGTTCGATCGATATCGTCTTCCCACTTGTCGTGCCTCCCCGTTGGAAGGAATAATGAATAGGAATTAGCGAGGATTCAGGTGGTTAGAGAACAATGTCGATTCGGCGAACGAGAATCTTTTGACAGTAACGAATATTGCAATTAATACTGCCGCTGCAAAGCTATTGTGCGTCACTATTGAAAAATGTACAGCTTTAGCCAATTTGCAATTTACTTGCCATTATAATTTACAGGATTTTATCGGCGAACATTTTTTTATCGTACAAAAAAAACATCAATGTTTTCGCAATGTAAATAATGTTGCGGGAATTCCTATTCCGCTTGTACGAAACTCTGGTGGAATTATTTTAGTCGAGCATGGAAGTAATTCGATTGAATTGAGATAAATGGAACACGAGCGACTTTTGGGTTCGAAAATATCGATAATAATAAGATAAGCGAAGAAATCTGCTTAACGACAATTGCTGTCCATTTCTGTCGCATTAATATTTCCCGTTTGATTTTTCAACGATGGTAATGGGGCAACGAACGATTCTGATTGTAAAGGTGAGTGAAGGAAGATCGTTTCAGTCTGAGAATAGTATACGAGGAGAACAAGTTGCTCGCTAGACACGAGATGAGAGCTTGTCGCACGACTCGGCAGAGAAAAGCCACCGCGACATTCACACGTACACACGGTTATCGGTCGCTGCCGAAAATAAACCTCCCTTCCTTATTCCGAAGCTTTTACAAAGCTCTTTGTTTATGAGCTCGAAACGTGCACCAGCCCCCGTATCGTATGCTAATTTTCTTCTGATACGTGATCGTATAGTTGGCTCATCGACGACAATAAATTAGAACGGCAAGGTCGATTCTTCGCGAGCGAGACGAGTAAATTTCAGTTTATTGACCCCGATGTGGCTTGAAACGGTGTGGCAATTTTATATCCCGTCGCAGGGAGAGTTCCGAAGGGACGTCGGGTCATTTTTAATGGATTTGATATCAAAGAACATCGGTAATCCTGAACGCTATTAATTAAATAGAATAATTAATTTAACGCGAAGAAATATAATTAAAAGTGAAAAGGATAATTTGCAATATGCAGTTTTTTTTATGTTAATATTGTCATTAAGAGGTCAGAATTTTACACATAATTAATACATAGCCTTGTCAAGATTGAGCTATTTTTTAAATATTGTTAAACAATGAAGTTTAACAATATTTACACAAAGTGGGTTCTGGTAGTTAGGGTGATCCGACATTAATAATAATAAAACGTCCTTTCAGTATAGTGATAAAACTTTCGTATGAACAGATGCTTTTTTATTTTGAAAATAACGAAAATGGAAAGCTGTAGAAAAAAACCGATTTTCGACCAAAAAAACAACTTCTATAGTTTGTCATTTACAAATGACAAACTTTTGTTCGAATTTTGAGTGAATCGGACCTGACGGATTTTGAGATACGACTTAAACTTTTTCATAAAACATAGTTTGAAGAAAAAACGGGCTAATCGTAGCGGGGCGGATAGTCGTGACGCATTGGGCGATCGAACCCTTCATAAAAATTGTCATACCTCGGTCAATTCTAGGAATTTTTACAAAAGCTCTATTGCAAATTAAAGTTAATATCCCAGGCTATAAAACTATGCAATAAAAGAAATCATATTTTTCGAATTTCTAGCTTATTCATACCCCTTAAATCAAATCAAGTTTAAATTAAATTTCCATAGGGGTTTAAAAAAACCGATCCCTTTCAATTTTATTCCCGTATTGCAGTATCGCATTTACACGAGGGCACAGGGAAACTGTGAGAAACCTATATCAATACAGGCGGCTATATTTTCATTGAGTTTCAATTGTGTTACCATCGGAAACTCGATAAAAATGGCTCCCCCTCGGTTGCCGGTAAGCCAATTTGCGGCTGTGCGGTCAGCCACTGGCCACTCAGCCATTGGCCTACCGTCGGTCAAAATTGTCTCATTTTCTGTCGTTCCACAAAAACGTTCCCATTCGCCGTGCAACTTTTATATCCGTATTGAATAATCACATTTTCAATGTAAGGCGAGTGTAAAGAGTTCTCTGCATATTGTTCGGACTATTTTATTCAATTGCAACCCCTGCAGCCTTGCGTTCTCGACGAAACACGGGGGTTTCGAAGTGCCGACGAGTTTTAGGGTGGCAGTTGAATGCGCCGGTGGATCGTACCTCAACCAACCTCGTCCACCCTCTTTTATACAATTTATACAAGCTACTCCGCCTCGAGGGGTATGTTTTTGGATCGAGAGAAGATTCATCCAGACCTGTTTCGTTGGAGAAGGGCAGCACAGAATTTTTTTTTTATACGAGGCATACAATATCGCGGAAGAACTGTTGCAATTTAATATTCTCGGATAATGAGTGTCGTTCGAAGAATTATTTGATGTTACATGAAATATCCTTTATAAATTGGGACGAATAACTATTCCCGTTTGGAACCCCCGTTCTTTTCTTCTGTCCTAACGTTCCAGACTGAGATTATCTCCCATGAATATGCTCGTTGCCTCCACTGTCGTTTATCCCTCAAACCGTTAGGATGGGGTGGAGTGCCTGACGATCATGGAACGAAATTCAATCGTTGCGTCAATTTCCCGCCAATAGCTGTTGACATTTGACAATGTTGAAAAGTTCGTCGCATTGAAATGCAAAGTTAATCTTTTTTCGTAAAAAAAGATTCTCAAAAAAATGGAAAATGAAGAATTATTATTTAGTGAATGGTTTAATGATGAAATATTTATTATGTTATTGAAATATAAAAATGGGATTGCGTTCGAACAATGCGAATCGATCATCGCGATATTAATCTTCTCGTGATATTAATTTCTTGTTTACTTCGATGATTCACTGACCGTATTAATAACAATTTTGTGATCGATTTTGTATTTTCAAGGTCTCAAGTACCTGCACTCGGCGAGGATTCTTCACCGGGATATAAAACCGGGAAATCTCCTGGTAAACAGCAATTGCGTTCTGAAGGTAATTTTATTTGAAAAAAAATAACTATGTTTATTTTTAAAAAACATTATGTCGGAAAAACTGAACGGGCCTAATTCTTTTGCTTTTTTGATTTTCGAAGATCTGCGACTTTGGTCTGGCGAGAGTCGAAGAGCCCGATCAGAATAAACATATGACCCAAGAGGTTGTAACGCAGTATTACCGAGCGCCGGAAATTCTCATGGGGGCACGGCACTACACAGCGGCTGTCGATGTTTGGAGCGTCGGTTGCATATTCGGTGAATTGCTCAGACGACGAATTCTCTTTCAAGCTCAAAGTCCGGTTCAGCAGGTAACACGAAAATCATTTACAAAGCTTTTTTTAACGAACTGTTTAAAAACCCATGCTTATGACGTCGACATGTCTTTTAAAATGTTCAATGTTCTTTCAAGATTTATTGTTTCTAATATAAGTTTGCACGAATTTGAAAATTCGGATCAATACGAAAGCCATTTTTTGGCAAACTCGTTTTTTGAGATAGCTTTCTCACCGGCTCACCTGTATTCTCATTGATTTTGTCTGGGTTAATTTGTCTGCCAAGATGTTCGGGTTAGCTTTGGGTTTGAGTAGCCTAACGCTACCATTGTTTCGAAACCGCCAGAAACTGAAGCTGATTTCAATACTATGTTTTTTTTTAGCAAACAAATTTACTGAGATTTTCACTTTACCGCGTTCAGTGATTTATTTTATGCGTTTAGAAACGTATCAAGGTACACATAGATGATGTACATCGATTTATTTTTGCGCGAACACAGTTGGAGTTGATAACGGAACTGCTGGGAACACCGACCCTCGAGGATATGAGGTACGCGTGCGAGGGTGCGAGATCGCACATGCTGAGACGAGCGCCGAAGCCACCCTCGCTAACGGCCCTCTACACGCTCAGCAGCCAGGCGACTCACGAGGCTGTTCATCTGCTCTGCCAGATGCTCGTATTCGATCCCGTCAGTATTGCCAATGCGAAACCCGTTTCTCATTCTCTTTGGCTCTCTCTCTCTCTCTCTCTCTCTCTCTCTCTCTCTCTCTCTCTCTCTCGTTCTCTCGTTCTCTCTTACTCTCTTACTCTCTCCCAACCCCAGTCACGAAATAAATTTATTTATTTATTTACCATCACGTCTCGTGCATGCTTCTTGCGTTTGGAAAGTCCTTCCGACAAATTTCTTTGTAGCAAAATCAATCAGACAGATTCAAAAATTAAACGCATTTTATGATATTAAGATTTAACAAATAAAAAAATTAAGTGCATTCAATTATATCCAAAATGGAGGAATAGAGTATAAAGAGTATTTCATGAAATTAAAAATGGAACCCTTTCCGTTAAGTTGAGATACGGCGAATTGTGAAAAAGAACGTTTCGCATAACTGAAAATAAATCGCACTCGTCGAGAATATTTAATAATTAAGAACTTAGGTAATCGATTTTCCTCGTGAATAATTTCGTGTCCGCTTAATATCTCGAATGTAAAATGGAATTTTGTTTTTCGCTGTAGGACAAGAGGATCACGGTTGTGGATGCTCTGGCGCATCCTTACCTCGATGAGGGAAGACTGAGATACCACTCGTGTATGTGCACGTGCTGTTACACGACGAGTGCGGGTATGCGACAATACACCGGTGATTTCGAGCCTGCTACATCTCATCCCTTTGACGATCTTTGGGAGCGTAAACTCACGAGCGTGCAACAGGTTAAAGGTGAGATTTTTCGTTTTTTTGTCTTAACCCCCACGAGCCTGCACACATCGCGACGATTTAAAAAAAAATATACATTTCGATTAATACTGTCTCGAAGAATCCAAGGGATTTGCGAGTTCCACCCTTTTGCAAACCTGCCAAAAATATTTCCGATAAACCTAGTACAATTGCTTCTCATTCTTTATTGAACCAAAGTGGAGGCCCCATTTTTCTGGAAATGTAATCAAAATGAGACTGGTCATTTTCTAATCGAATGTTTAATTTTTTGTTTTACCTATTGCAGAGGAGATGCACAAATTTATAGCGGAACAGCTGAATACGTCGCGCGTGCCGCTCTGCATAAACCCGCAGTCCGCGGCGTTCAAGAGTTTCGCAAGGTAAGCCGTACGTGGCAGTAGAACCCTCATCACTCAAACTCCGTCTAGAGGGATACAACTTGCATCGTGTTGAAAAAAAAAAACATAAACTTCAAATAGAGTGAAAGAAAAAATTATATTTATAAAGAAACGCGCTTGAAATCCGTGAAACGAATTATTGAATGCAAAATAATTATTTGTAATGAATCGTAATTTACAATGCCACCATTCGTCCGGCGAGCACGTTTTTTATTCTTTATTTCTCTTTCTTTGTTATATCTTTGTCTCTTTCCGTACTGTCCCTCTCTTTCTCTCTCCCCTCCCTCTCTCGCTCATTCTCTTTTTTCGAAAAAAATCTTGACCCCCGCAATCAAACCATCGAATTGATAGTACGTCTCTCGAGAAGTAAAAAAATCTCTTTGTCTAAAAAATCTCTTCCGTTTTTTTCTTTCACGATCCTCTCCCCTCCGAAACGTGCACGTCGTGAGACGCAAGTGGCTCGCGGTATCTCGTGTCCCAGAAACCTCGATAAATAATCATTCGAATTCACGATTGTCCCAAGTTCTCGAACGTCCAGAGAAAAGAAGTGCGCGATCTTGACGAAATCGAAGAATTCTGGGACATCGAAGGATACTCGAACGGCGTGAGATACGAAACAATCGAGAGAAAGAGAGAGAGTGAGAGAGAGAGAGAGAGAGAGGGAGAGAGAGAGAGAGAGAGAGAGAGAGAGAGAGAGAGAGAGAGAGAGAGAGATAAGCGGGAAGCAAAAGAAACAAACAGTAACGTTACGGAACGGGGGCGGAGAATATAAAGATCGAGAAGCAGGAGGGAAAACCGAGATGTATGGGAAAATGACGCGGATCTTGGGAAACAAATTCTGAATTTCGAAAGATCCATCCCCGAGGCTTTTCGCGGAAATAAGAAAGGCATTGCTTTGCGTGGGCCAATGAGAGAACGACAGAGAAAGAGAGAGATGAGCTGAAAAAAATTCATTTTATAATCAAGGATTAACAGAAATCACTTTAAATAACCGCGAGTGTACTTGAGTCGAGAAAACAAACACACCCACACACACACACACACACACACACATATATATATATATATATATATCTACAGGATGCATAATTTAAATCGACCTTCTTGAACATCCTCGATATTGTTAATGATACGAAAATATATTTGAGGCAAAAGTTGAATATTCTGCGGCGCCGCATTTTCTAGTACAATTTTTTTCTAATGGATTCGTAGACATATGCAGGTTAACTCCATTTTTCGCTATGACGTTCAACTCTACATCGTTCGAACGCGACGATATAAATTTGAAAAAAAAATTCTCTTTATTTTGATTCTTATCCAAGCCTTTTTTTGCATATTAGAGTCGTACATTTTTACTGAGAATACGTAGAAAGGTTTGAGAGATTGTTACGGCCTAAAGCTGCAAAAAAATGGAGTAATTGAAACAATTTATTTCCGTTGCATTCGAACAATGCAAACTTCACCGTAATTTTTATTTCTTATTTTTATTATTTATTATTATTATTTTTATATATTTTTCAATGAAACTATCAGTACTTTTGCTTCCGTCTGAAAGAATGTATGATTCCGTTATTAAAAAACAATGTTGATCTTATGTTGTCTATGGGTCTATAGAGAAAAAAAACTTACACTAGACATTTAACCCTTATCTGAAACATATTTTCGTATCCACAATTCCGAAGATAGTAGAGTGTCTAGATTTAAATGGGATTCCATTGTATAAATAAATAAATAAATATATTTATATATATGCGTGTGTGTGTGTGTGTATGTGTGTGTGTAAAGGATAAAGATTGAACTTTGAGCCTTTCATAGAGTCACGAAAAAGGGGTATAAAGATATTAGGAAGCCGATATCTCGATTGCGAAACGACTGACAAAAAGAAAATCGTAGTACTTAAAAAAAAAGTCGTAATGACAAGAAAAAAGAAAGTTTGACGATGTGCCTAATCCAGATATGTTTACTGATCTCGATTTTGTTCGTCTCTTGCTTTACCTGCCTACCTGAAGTTAGAGCAAGCCAACCGCCGAGCCGCCGTCTACGTGCCCCGCGTATACTACCACGTACTACAAATTACCACTACCGAATCAGCGATACGCTGCTGCTACCACTACTACCACCACTGTCGGCTACCGCTATCGACTACCGCTACTATCGTCTACTACCAATACTACCGAACGTTACGTCTTCTTGTGAATACGAAAGAGAGCAAAAAAAAAAAGAAAAGAATTGTTTGAGAAAAGAGACAGAAAAAAATTCACAATATCGTCAAAACGAGAACCGAATGAACAAAAAAGAAAACCGAAAAACGAGCAATCCAGCTATAAGTCGGCACGCACCTCGCTCGCAGAGGTACTCACCTTTAAACTTTACCTTTACGTTTCGTCATCGTCATTTTTTTTCTTTCTTATTTTACGTTTTCTATTACCTACCATAACTCTTCCCTGTTTCAGTTAATTCTGATTTCGAGCTTACTCGCCTCGCTGCTCTTACTCTTTTTTTTTTATTTACATCTTTATGTTACGCAACTTTTTTTCTATTGAGCCATTGAAGTCACGCGGAAATAATATTCCGTAGTTTCTTGTCGTCTTCGCCGAGAATAATTAAAGCTTGAAGGTCGATTTGCGCACTGTTAAGAAAACCACGGGAAATTTGACGGCACAAGTCAAATTAGCGATAAAGTTGTAATTTCAGACTCGGAGACTTCAATGGATCAAATACTCTGTTACAAATCTCTGCTTCTTCCTACGACCCAAATAATCATAATATAGCCTTCTTCATTTCACTCGGAACCCCGCAAAATTGTGATCAAACAATTACGCACCTGTATGTACACACTCTGCCACGTCATCCAATCATTCGCCTCCCGAAATTCTAGCCCCCGAGACCTTTTTTTTGTAATTTCGTGTTTGCAGCGACGATTCGAGCGAAGTCGGTGTGTGTTCGCACGACTCACGTACACGAGCGAGTCTTCGAGGTGTCGACCGTGGTGTAGTGCAAAAAACGAAAAGGATAAAGCGAGTCGCGATATCGCCGCGTTGCCATTTTTTTTTTTTTTTACGATTCCTTAAATTTCATCCAAGCTGAAATTTTCCCGAATTTACGCGTCTCTTTGAAATTCCAAATTTTGCTAACGTCGCAAAAAAAGAAGAGGAGTTTGAAATTCCGTCCTGAAAAGATCGGAAAACCGACAACTCGTGTGTCATTAAGTTTGTCTCCCGACTCTTTTCGTTGGCTCGTTCAGAAGAACAGACAAAATTTGCGATCGATGGAAGAAAGAACATTTTTCAACCGATCGCGTGGATAAAAACGCGATGCTCGTTCGAATTGTCGACGCAATATTCCTGTCCGGTCGCTTGTTAACGATAAACTGCTATCTTCTTGTTCCAAACGCTAGACTAGAGGGCCTGATTCACCATGCAGCCTTCAGTCACTCAAAAATCTTGAAAGCCCAGTGTCGTACCGGTCAACAGTTCGCGTTGTCCCATCCGGCAAAAAATATCCGTAAAACCGCGAGAAAGAAAAAAATACTGCGGTTAAAGATAATCGAACGTATGAAGATGCTTCGCTGCGTAAATAGTTGAATGAAAGAACGAAAAAAAAAAACATAGAACGAATGAAACGTGAAAAGCGAAAGGTTCGATGCAACGAACACTAAAGAATTCGCTTAAGACGAAAGAAATATAACGAAGCGTTTGCGAGCGGCACAAGGAAAAAGAAAAAAGACGAAATAATCGAAATAGAAAAAGATTCTTTATCGGCTGTCACGTACGCTGACAGCTGCATGGAAATCGGAATTGCTTTATACATATATATATATATATAAACATAAACATAAACACAAACACAAACACACACGTACACATGCATATATGTGTATACCTATATCGCCCATCAAAACATCAATTACATGTATATATTCCTTTAGTCCGTTAAGTTGGCAAATTTATTTATCAGCTTGGTATTTGGCCGGAGGAATATGAAATTCGCATCTTCTGACCTTTCGTGCTGTTTTAATCGCGTTCACGTAATTATCCGATGATTTCTCTCACTTTCATCATTTCTCTGCCCAATTCAGTTATATTTTGTCGTGACTCCGCCTGCACACGTTCTCGGTGACCAATACGAAAAAGTCATTCGTTTACGTGCCGTTTCTTGACCACGTTATTAGCGACGTGTGGTGTACTTTTAACTTTCAGTAACAAAGTCAAGTAGACACAGTCGAAATTTCGGAAAATTACGTGAACGACGAGCCTCGTTAGTTTTCTACGAAACAGTATATCCGCATTATTTTAACGCTCGTTCGTTTGTTTCATTAAAAATATTACAGCTCCACGGTGGCCCATCCCTCGGAATTGCCACCATCGCCTCATCAATGGGAATGAAACGATGCTTCGTCGTCGGTTCCTCCGAAGAGTCGTCGTTCGCCGGGACTCGAGTTCGCCCTCCGAACGATTCCAAAATTTCCTCGGGCACATGAGAACAGCTGACATTTGTAAATGTAGCAAGAGCCAAAAAAAAAGGAATGAAGAAAAATAACGAGCACGGGCAAAGTGCTCGATAGACGAGGGAGAAAAGGGAACGACGAGAAAAGCAATGGGGCAAATGGAATCGGGGGACCGCCAGGACGAGCCATGAGAGACAATAGACTGCCGAGCACCGTAGCCTCAATTTTTTTTCTACTAGCTGACTACTGCGTTACACGGGTCACACTAATTGCCCATAAGGTTGCTAACAATTTCGCGCTACTCTTGAATATTTAAGGTCCAGATTGACGTGTAATTTCGTTTTTTTCCATCGTCGCACATTTGGCAATCTTTGGAGAACGCGACAGTTTGTTGAGAGCTCCTTGCGCGACTGATCCAATTGTTACTCCTTTTGGTACCGTGATCCGGTAAATGTGTGTGTATGTGTGCGCGTGTGTGTGTATGTGTGTGCTCTATACATATTTATATGTATGTATGTATAGATGCATACAAATAGTCTCGTATAGTGCATATATCCATACGATACGCGAGCGGTATTAAGAGATATTTAAACGATACAAAATGAACATTAAGTGGAGGAAAGCGTTTAGCAATTTTGACGTACGGAGGGTAGACAATTGCGTAGATAAATTTGTGATGGTAGTAAAGTAAAGAGTCTCTTTCGTCGTGTACAAAAAAAAAAGAGAAGGCAACGTGACGACGACAAACCGTATACACGGGCCAGTTCGACTTTTCGTTTTCTTTTTTCCTTTCGTTAGTTTTTATGTTTTGTTTTTTTTCTCGCGGTTTCTGACCGTGTACTAGATACACGAATAAAAGATGCTAACCATTTTCGAGAAAAGGGCAAACGGGGACTACCGAGATGCGCAAAAGAATCGGCTGGCAATTCGTAAGCTCGAGCGATATGAGTATAACGATTCTCCGAATCGTTTTACCATTCTACCCAAACGTATACCCAAAAGACACGTATGGGCATCGTAACGCATACGGTATCAGTTTTCTTACATTGCGGGGTTACACATTGACGAATGAACACATGCATGCGAGCGTTAAGTGACGAGTATCACGATTTAGGAAGTTATTTAAACTCGAACATTTGCCGCGAAACATAAAATAGCTGAGGACCGCGAAGTGAGGGAAGCAACAAACGGGGTATATGGCTCGTGAACGGAGCGATGCATTTTTTTCTGAGCATTCGAACACGCATTTCATGGGGCAATTTTCTTTTTTTTTTTCTGTAGGACAACTGTTCCACGATACAAATTCTGGGCTGGCATTGGCTCAGTAGAAAGGTTATTTTTGACAGATTTTCCCCGTTTGAAACGATACGATCGATTGAATACGTAAAATCGTTTACTGAATCCGAGAAAATTTGCTCGTTCCAATTCGAACGTTCGAAAGAGCATTTCTCTTTAGGGATATTTCGCAATATATATCCATACATATATATGTTTTTTTTTGTTCTCTCATACGGTTCCAATTTCTTTTTTCGCGCTAATCGCGACGTCGTGCATGAGACGCGAAGCTCGCGGAACACCCTCGTGACTTGATAGGACGCGGGGGACATATAGGAATGTGCAATTCCTAATTCAAATAAATTATTAATGAACTCGACGAAATTTTCATTCCGCGAATTGATACTACAGGCCTCACTTGAAGATCATTCTGTATTTCTGCCGAACACATTCGCTCCAAAGTTCCAACTGAACCATCAATGAAATCGGTCGAAATGCTCGTGACATAATTGTTTTCCAAATGATCGAAAGAAGTAAGAAAGAAATATGATTACGTCGGTGTAGTGTCGAATAATTTCAGATGACTTCGTGCGGGGTGTAACTAAATTGATTTAGACCATAGAAAATTTCAGTTGGTGTCGGGGACTTTCGAATCTTATCAGTTCGTGTAATGACCTGTTATCGAAACACTTACGTAATACCGTGCACTGGACAGAAACACTGCCCCTTCCAAGGATCTCAAAAGAAACAAAACAAAAACGCGGAATCGTGCATCCCATATTTTGACGAAATACCATCAGTTACGAGTTTGATAACTGAAAAGAAAAAAAAAACGAGTACGATGCCGCGTTTTGGGGAGATCGTTGTAAATAGTGAGAATTCCCATTTATTTTATAAAGTATAGCTAAGATTTACGGGCAAAATGCTGAATAACGTATTTTTTTTTCGTCCGAAGCGGAAGACTCCTTGCGAATAAATAGTCGGCCAGGGCCGAGGTCTGGTACGTGTTTTTCTTCGGATAAAAAAGAAACCCGCGTTATGCCCCATTGTATACATGATTACGTTCTGAGTGTGATTTTAGATTTAATCCAATTATACGGAGAAAAGAGAGGGAGGAGGGTTTGAGGGAAGAGGGGGTAAAAGGTAAAAAAAAAGCATACGTCGATAGGGCCTAGAAATTTTTTATGTCGAATATTCTTACGATTTAGTGGCCCTTGCAGAATTTTTAGTTCCGCAGTACAAGAGCAAGACGTAGAAAAAGCCACGGGACAATTGACGAAAAAGAGAGAAAAAAACAAGAAAAAAACGTAGCAACATTTATAAATATACATGGTACACGTGTTCGATTTTTTTATTGCGGAAAACATTCGACTCGCTCATCGACTCGAATCACAACGATTATATTATCGCTTCTCCGTTGGCGAGGTTTCTAGGGTTTAAGAATTCCTTTTTTTTTAGTACTTGAATATTGTTCTTTATTTCGAAGACGGAGAAAGGCGCTTCAGGTGGAAAATGAGATTTAAAAGCGAGACAAAGTGAAAAGTTTTACGAAAATGATCAATTAGTGACGAAACTAAGGGAAAAAGTGACGCGCGATCGAGGGACCAGCGCAGCATTCAGTTTAAATATATTTTATATTTTTGTCGTCAAAATAGAAAGGAAAAATATCACACAAAGCTTTGACGTAAACTCATCAATTGTTTGTAAATAACTCATCACCCTCGATCTCATCACTGTACATAACACAGAACACCCTTCGCTGCGTTGGAACACTTGAGAAACGACGGATTTCTTTAATCTCGTTCCTTCGCCACTTCTAACATCACGCGCCGTTGCAAATGTACATACGTTATCCACAATTCCACATAAAGAATTTCCGCATGCAATTTTACGCATACGCCCATTTCTTTTTGCTTGCGAACAGTTTCCCAAAATGTGCCAAAGTTTTTCAAATTATGCGAACAACTTTCCGCGAGTTTAGTTTCGGGTGTGATCGGATGTGGAGAAGTCGGAAGGAACGATTGAAATTCGTCTCGTTATTTTTCGATTTCGCGTGTCTTTTCTTGCCTCAGTTTCTCAAAGTAATTCTTTTCTTTACGCGTTTGCAATAAATTCCATCTTATCGTTACAACATATTCTCAATATTGTGCGACCACGTTGCCACGACTGTGCAACAACGTGGTTCGTTTTGTAATCGAAATGCCGAACGAACGTATAGAGCGAACGAAAGAGAAGGGAACGTAAGAGGAAGTAAGAGGCGTTGGTTGTAACAAATACATAAATGTACAATTTTCCAAGCGGTTCGGTAGACTTGCGAGGTTTACTCCTCGGTGTGCGCACTTGTAAATACGGTATATATATACATATATTTATATACATACATACATATATATATATATGTGTGTGTGTGTGTGTGTTTGTGTGTGCGTGTGTGTGCGTGCGCGCGCGCGCGCGTGTGTGTGTGTGTGTGTGTGGGTATGTATGTGTATAATGATTAATCGAGAGAAAATTAATGGGGGGGGAGCGGTTTAATGTTAAAATGAAAACAAAAGCAAGCAGCCAGTAAAGCTCTCGTTTAGCCAGTGTCCTGCCAATTAGCCAGCGAACGCTGCCGTTACACGATAATACGTTCAATTTTCGTGATGGACAAGTTTTTCATTAACGAGTTTAGTTTTATTTTCTGTATATGGCTTTGTACTTCCAGCTCCGAAACTCGATCGTGAAAGTTTCGCGCGTGTGTACTGGTTCGCCTGTCCTCGTTTTGGCACTTCCGCGCATCGATTAATATTTTTTTCTCGTTCGACGGAATTTAATACCCCGAAAGAAACTGGATGAAAAAAAAAGAAAAATTGGACACACTCGTGTGTGAGCGAAACCTCCCGATTGAGCCAACGAGCTCGATGTTTCCTATTAAGGGCGCTTAGACGAAGAAGAAAAAAAAAGACTTTTGGAGGCGCGACGATGACGATTTTTTGTAAATAATAATTAATATTAATCATAACGATAAGTACTTGGCTCACTGTAGCTGGTCAGTTGGGCATTCGATGAACCGGAAATTCCGGTTATTGTCACATATTCGAATTAGAGGGAACGAAATGGGAGGAAAGCAAAAAAAAAGCGGAAAATACATTTCTTTGCTCTCGAGTAAAATGTAAAAAGCCGTTGATTCGTCGTTGTAATTTTTGTGACAAGCTGAACGGGACGGAAGACAAAAAGGGACGGATCGAATTGAGCGTGGAGAAGGATTTAAAGACACGGAATGTATCGATCGAACAATATTTGATCGAAATTTCGCTCCAATGCACGGGTGCGTTTGACGATAGTGCGTAAATCTCGCAGGAGTGCGTTATTACATATACGAAATAATAAGAAGAAAAATAGCAAAAAAAAACAACAACATGCATCAACAACGTATAATTTACAATAGCGAATATGCCTTGATTATTGGAAAGTGAAGCAGCAAGATGCACCAAACAATAAAGTTGCTATATAAGAACAAAAAAAAAGTTTTCGTTCGAGGTTTCAAAAAGTTTTATTTCAACGTCTTGCGCTATTTTCATTTCCATTATTTATATTTTTCCTCATTTTTACTCCTAATTTATCTCCTCTCTCAATTCTATCCCTTCCCTTACTCTAAGATTTTCGTTTACTCCGTATTTTTCATTTCTTTTACGTTGCGTCAAGCCGCAATTGAGGAAACAAAGACTTTCCCCTGTAAAAGAAAATCATCCCAGTATCAATGATAAATATTAAATGTTTCGAACACTCGTAAAGACGATGTAACGATCAATATTTCGTGTAAACAAAAAAAAAACACGAGTCTGATAAATTTATGTACATTTCCGAAATTAACACGTGGACGAAGAATGCCTCGTTGTGTCAAAGAATAAAGAAAAAGAAACTTGAGACGAAGGAGGTTCGCTTTCGTACCGATAGTCGTAGTGGTCAGATGAAATATATTAATTATATGGAGTCAAATGGATAAGTTTAAAGTGTGTGATGACCTGTCGTTAGTAACTAAGAGGCCTTAATATAACACGTTTACAGACATAAACAATGTAGATAACGTATAAGTGACATCAATCTAATATTATTATTATTACTATTATTATTAATAGTGTTATTATGACTATTATTAATATTATACAATGATTGTAGTCTTGTGAGATACCGGGAAAGCTGACGGGAAGAAGATTTACTAATATAAATAGATAGACGAGATGTATACTATATTTAACGAGAAAGGTGACGAATACGTAATACTCGAAAATTATACGAATTGATCGCCGGAAAATTTTCATAGATAAACAAACTCGTTTAATTCCTGTGGACGATAATACAGACACAAGAACCCTTCGTGCACCTCCGATTCACGTGCACATGGGATATGTACTATCGGCCCACCCTGTAGCAAAAAAGTACGAAGAAAAAGAAAAAAATCAACGTACTATATTCCGTTCTGGGAAAGTAGAGAAAAATTTATTGAGCTCTTTTACTACAACAGAGGTCCGTAAAAAGGTGTCACTTTAGGAAGTTTTTTCCGCTTGAAAAGATGCAAATTGAAAATCTATTTAAAGGATTCATACAATACGATATCATTGGATTATTCATCATATCATTTGAAAAAAAGTTTTTCTATGCGAAAAAGAGTTAATGAGAAATCCCTATAACAAGAGAAGTTCTTAACAGATCAAGAAATCCCTACGTATTTTTGTGAAAAATTCAGTGTACAAGATACTGTGAAAATTTCAAGTAAGTCGCATTAATTTTGTTCGAGTTATTCCGCAAAACGTTAGTTCGTGAAACATTATTTATAACAAGATAAGTTTTTAACAGATCAAGAAATCCCTACGTATTTTTGTGAAGAATTGAGTGCAGAAGAAATTCTGAGAAACTGAGAAAATTTAAAATAAATCGCATTAATTTTGTTCAAGTTATACTGTAAGCTAATTTGAAAAACATTAGTTCGGGAAAAATGCCTCTGAAGTATCTCGTCATGTTATTTTGAGTTTTACGATAAACATTGGGTATTAAGAACAGTAAATTTTCGGTTTCAGAACAATTTTACTATTAATATCCGAAAGTATCGTTTAAAACTAAAAAAAATCGTTTTTTCCGAACGTCCGGTCTGGCGTTCCGCCTAAAATGAGCAAGGGGTGTCGATAGTACGAACTTCCATGGGTTTACGTAACTTTATCCTCGTGACCGTTGTTTCACCAGCACTGCCATACGTCGCCGTCATTTTTTCGGCCCGTTTCAAGATGAAAAGATAAAACCAAGCTGCGATCTTAATTTAGTCGAGCACCGTTAGCTCTAGTTAATCGCAGAGAAGAAAAGAAACGACCCAACGAGAGTCCAAATGAACGTCTCACGATTTTCTTGGACTCCCGAGTCCACGCAGAAAAATAAAAGCTCCGGTGATAAGATTCTAGATCTCTACATGTTTTCTCGTTCGTGTCTCTAGTTCTCAATGTTCGGCTCGTCGAAGTTTTTTTGTAAATATATTTGTGAACGTTAAGTCGGATGACGTTGAAAAGCGAGTGAATTTGATCGTGTGTGCGTGTGTGTGTGGTCTCGACGTCGATTGCAATCGAAATCAAAATTGTATTTCCTTCGCGTATGTGGAAACTGACGCCAAAAAGAGAAGCGCCTCATATGAATCTATCGGAAGAAAAAAAGAAAAGGTATTCTTCCCCGGTGTTCAGTTGATGGGCACGTTGAGGAGGAGTACTTTATCATTGATTTTCAAATTCTTACCCATTGGCAAAGGGGAAAAACGCAACTCGTCGCTCAATGTAAAAGAATATTTGTACAATTATACAAGCGTTCCATCACAAGGATGATAATTTTGCCAATAATTGAGGCAAAAATTGAAGAACATCATTCGCGTTTCATCTGCCTCGTAAAAATAGTTTTGATCTTAGTGTGACACGTTATTTATAACGTAGCTGTGAGTACCAAGTTGAGCGAAGGAAAAATAAAATAAAGAACATTAGATTTTGAGACGAGTTTGATCGGTGATCGGTTCGTTGTTTCGCGTTCAACGACCATCTTGTAAATAAGAAATCTACTGATGTACTATAAACAAAAAGATAACGAGTGGCGCACGCGACGCAGCCTCGAACAGACGTTCCACCGTGTAATGTATATGGGAATAGTAGATTTAGTCCGTGGACTTTGGGGATTTCTCGAGTATTAATTTCACGTTCGACGAGGACCCGCAACGTTGATTCGTCAATGGCGTAACGGAGACGAGCGGATCATCCCCGAGACGTGAAATTAGCAAAATATTGTGTAAATAAGAATACGTAACGTTTGTAAAGTAATGCAGATATTTCCAGAGGTCCACGGTTTTTGTCAACGTCAGTCAAAGTGTGCAAAAAAAAAAGTCGCCGCGTTGAAGATTGGCGAGAGAAACATTAATGAGTGAAGTAAAAACAAAACACGAGCACAAGACTATCTACCACCATTATTACTCACTATTACCGCTACGACTCGATTATTTATCACTAACTGAACTCACTTTACGAACTATCGTCGCTACTATTGAACAATTACCGAGCTAACTATATTTAATATTATTGTAGGGTACTAATGACAATTTTAACTATCTGTATGTGTGTGCGAGGTGATTTCCACTTGATATAGATTTTGTATCATCCTGTGTATCTCGATCTCTTCGTTTTATCGCTATTTATTTTTTATTGTGAGTTTACGTAAAGAAGCAAACGAGGCTGGTGGTAGTTTCGATCGTTTCTGCCCATAGATAAAATCTAAACAAACTCATTAGCTTCCAATCGTTTCTGCCGCAATACCTTGTTCATGGCGTTGAAGTTTGCATCGATGGAATGCAACGATTTTTTTTTCTTCATTTTTCATTTCGTTATTTTCATCATAATCCAAAACCTTTTTTTGCGAATTGAGATCATAAATATCTAATAAGAATATGTGAAATTGTTTGAGTGATTTTTACAGCCAAAATCGGCGAAAAATCTAACATTGATGAGCAATTAGGAAGAATTAATTTTCGTTACACTTCAACGATGCAAACTTAAACGTCGTGCTCGTTCTTCATTTTAAATACTTATGAAACTTTTTTTTTCATTCACACGTACCAAAATTCGATCCGAGATGAATATTTTTGCAGTCAAGGCACACTTGCAATGCAAATGATCGAATGCAGGCTAGCTGCGTTTGAAAAATGTGATCTTCCGTATCCGCTATCGAGAATATTACCAGCCTTGGTTACCTCCGAAAAAAAAAATAATAGATCGGGTCCTTCAGCTCTGAAAATCGATTCGAGAGTCTGGTGGAGCCGCGTGCCCTTTCCGGCTTCAATACACATTATATCGTGCACGTGTTGTGTAGATGTGATCATGCACATAGAAAGAGCGGTTCTCCGATCGAAATGCAAAATCCGGTGTCCGATGATCGTTACGCTTTATCAACTTACGATTGAGGTAAACAATTTAAAACACACACACACACGCATATTCAATCTTAATCGTCCCGTCAGTTTAAAAAAAATTTCCTTGGAAATGAATAATCGAAATTGTACACGCATCGAGAGTGAATTCGAACTGAATTCACGCGAATAATATTTCAGAAATATTATCGAAATAAAGAGAACGAATCATATATGACGCAATGGAAAAAAGTCTCACGCAAAAGGCACAACAGAGAAATTATTGTATTAAAAAGGGAGAACCGTTGTGAAATAAAAATGGGAAGAATCTTGGATGAAAACAAAACAAGAGCATTGAAGACTGGCAATCAAAATGTAGATTAAGCGACTCCACGCGTACGATCGTATATATATATATAGTTTGTATAGAGTATGATCGGTTCGTCTCAAACTGTTTACCATGGCTCGCTCATTTATATGTGTACACATATACACACATACCCATATCTATTACACGAGGAAAAAAAAATCACAAAGCGGACTGTGGGTACTCGGGCACTCCCTGTTTATTGAAAAAATCGACAAATAATTATGGCACGCGTGTGCATTTTTCGCCGTTAAGAGAAATATTATTAGTTTATTTAGAGCGCTGAAATTGAGACGAACCGATGATGGAATTATGATTTGAAAAAAATAGGCGTATCGCGCGTTCGATTGTAAAGCACTAAGTAGAGCTGGGTAGATACCTGCATATTTCAGGAAAAAAAAAAGTCTAAACATGCTTGCATAGGTCCGCAATAAATCGTTATACATGTTTTGATAAATTGTCCGAGTCTTCATTGACTTGATTCATTTATTTTAAACCAATTCACCATTTTTACATCGTTGCCGATGTAATCGTAATTTAAAATAGCGAGTTAAAGTTCTCCGAGCGTTCACGGTGTGTAGAATTCGTTTTTTTTTTTTACTTTAGGTAATCATTGAATTGGAAATCGTTCACATGGGACTGGGCCGTTAAATTCTGAAGATGACGAACCTGCCGCGTTTCAGGTGAAATTATACTCGGTGTCTTTTGAGTTAACAAAAACAATTATTAAGTTACACAATTTGCGGAAGTAGTGGTTAATCTTCTTGTTTTTAAACAATTCAACAGCGCTGAACGGCATTAACGAAGATGGCGATGGTTCATTGCTTTTCTGACGGAGAGCCACAGTAATCCTTTTCTTGTTAGGGTTTTCTATTCGCGTAACCTTCCACACTCATTCTAATAGTTTGCGAGAATTCGAATTTTGACGTTTATATTTTTATTCAGGAAGTCTCAAGTTATGAAAAGTGCCAGAGAGGAAAACCTCTATTACAAATCAAACGCCACATCGCCACAGTTGTGGCGGTGGTTGCAACTGTTAGTTACTCACTTATCGACGGCGGAAGGTACCGCCACGGTTATCCATGCGGGATCGCCACCGATGGGTAAACTGATATACTAGATTTTCAGGATTGTCGATAATATCGATTGAGCTTAGTTGGTACAATTTCACAAGTTTTATATGTAAACAAATCTCTAATTCCAATTTCTCCAGCATTTTTCCATAAAAAAAGGTTAAAAAAAATGCTGAAAATATGTGTTTTGCACTGTCGAGAGCCCAACCACCTTGAAATGTGCATGAATTCGGTGCATCAATTAGTAATTCAGATTTCATCCTATGGTAACTACAATCCGTGGAGTTTTTTTTTCTTCAAAATATGGAAAAATGTCGATGGTCGACTCTTTCTGCAGCAATATCGGGTGTACACAATAAATTTCATCTCAATTGATTGTAACGTTTGGTAGAAATTAGGGTTCAATGTTTCGAAGTGGTCGGAGCGTGTGGTACATGGCCTTCTCTTTGTCTTGTCAAATAATAAACCCCGCTGTGGCGACGCAAGCGCATTAGAGCGCTGCTTAGTTCCTTTTTGTCCGTTGCGAGGCGCTAGTGAACCTCGAATGGCGACGCTTCCGCCATATTGAGCCCGCAAGCGTATTCGCAGAGATTAGTAGTGGTATTCGGCTGGTATTCGGCTATCCAATTACCATTCAAGTCAGTAGAGACACACGTTCTGTGCTTTGCATTCTGTATGATTGTACCCGCACGTGTTGAAACAAAAATGGCCGACCTGTCAAAGATTCCACTTGTTGCTCTATCGATCGACACGAGAATACTTCTTTCAACGCTCTTAAATCCAACCAAGTGGCTACCGACCGACGATGGATTACCAAGGTTGTTACTCCACGAATTTGTGACAATAAAATACGTTTGCGTTTTATCTTCTTGCTCGGGGAAACCCCGATTAACCTAAATGTCAATGTTTGATCAACAGTCGCACGACATTTGTGAGAAATTAGTGATCGCCGCGATACATTGTCGTATTCATTTCAACCGTGTTTCCAGAGATTGGCGGGGCTTGGCACATTTGTGGGAAATTGGCGGTGAAACTATACCATCGCTGGCATCGCACGCCGATCCCACTGGACAATTGTTGACATTTCTACAAGACAGGAAGAAGTCTTGTACCGTTCAAGATCTGCAGTCAATCTTGACCAAGATTGATAGATGGGACGTCGTAGACGATGCTCTTTCGTTGATGGGTTCGTTCCACTCGTTTTGCTATTTGTAATAATCACCGAATTGTCCACTGTCCTCAATGATAATTCGAAATTTTCTTCAGAGAGGGACGCGCTAAGATACTTGGAAAGGATAGAGCGGTGCTCCGGTTCGGTAGATGAAATCCAGGCTGAGGTGGAGAAGGAGATTCTTACTATGGGTACGCATACTAATGCTTATACGTATTCATACATAATGGACTCACAGATGTATGGGAGATACAATCTATTAAAAAAGCAGCAGAAACTTGAAGTTCTCAAATGTGTTGTAGATGTAAAGTAAAATCTCAAGCTTTCAGTTTGAAGTTATTTTCGCGGAGATTGTTTTACCTGTGTTTGTTAATATTTAACCTGTTGAAAGTGAATATACCACGTCTGACGACTGTCGCGCTTTATCAACCGCTTATCTGTTTACAATATAGCTTTATCATTCAGTAATGTGAGAACAAGAAAATAAGCAGAATTTCAGGATGTTGCTAGTCATTACACGCCAATTATGTAGAGTAGAATTGTAAAATCTTGTAAAAAGTTCCTTCCATACATAAATTACCCACACGAGAAATTAAAAAAAATGGTGTACAATTTTTTCTTGGTGTTTTTTCTCACGACATCTGAGAATAAAACACTGCCGGGTTATAACGCTACTACTGCTAATTACTAGTGGCAATTAACTGAATACTACTGCTATATGAAATTTGTTAAATACTACTGCTAATTAAGGGTCTGATCATTCTTGAATGAATTAGTGAATCGATAATTACTCCTACATAGAGGCTGGAAACAAACTACGCGATCCTATTTTAATCACCATTGTAGGATATCAGACTTGTTTCTCTTTCAAGATGACCTGTACAGAGTGAAACAGGGAATGGAAAGCCAGAGCTACGACGCTTTTGTATTGTACGCAGAGGAAGATTTGGAATTCGTGAATGAAATGATAGATATTCTTGAAAACAGACACGGCTTGAAGGTACTTTATCGACCTAATTGCAAAAGTAGCTTCATTCTTTCAGCAAATACATCGGATTTTCGCTAACATAATTGACCCATTAATGATTCTATGCTTTTGTTCTCCGATTAGTTGTGCCTGAAAGATCGAGACCTTGTGGGAGGCATACCGTTTGAGCACGAAGCAGTGATGCGCTTGATTTCGGAACGTTGCAACAGGCTAATAGTCGTGATATCTCCCGATTTTCTCAAAAGTCCGGCAAACTCGTTCTTTCTGAATTACGCACAGGCAGTGGGCATAGGTTCGTACTTGCATATTTTCCCAATAATCAGCCCATGAAATCTTATCAATGACATTTCATCTTTCAGGCACTGGTCAGAGAAAAATTATTCCTTGTCTGTACAAAAAATGCGAGTTACCGCCGCAACTTGCGTATCAATTTATTTTGGACTATAGCAGGAAGGGGCTGTACGATTTTTGGGGAAGACTCAACGCATGTGTGCAAATTGTAGTTCCTGATAACAGTACAAAGAGGTACAATAAAAAAATACCTTCTGCCGCTTAATAAAAATAATTTACGTAAGTCTAGAATTAGAAAAATCGAGTTATTTATTTTCAGGTCCCTGCCTACGCAGCAGTCGCCCTGTCATTCGGAAAAGCGAAACTGCCAAAGAGAAAGGCCTTCGCAGTCAGTGAAAAATAGCATTGACTGCTCGGATGTCACTGCAAATTCCCTGAAAAAAATTAATGGACCGAAAGGCGCCGCTGTCACTGATAAAAAATCTGACAAACCGACTAAAACGAAAAAGATAATGATTTGGTCAAAGGGAAAACGTGGAAAGAACGGGTTGCGTGGTGTGAAGGAAATCGAAACGGTAACAGAGTCAGTTTCGATCACCCTCAGTCTACCGTCACTCGACAATCTTCCATCCCTTGATACTATAGAATCACCAGCAAGTCATAAACCAACGAAACGGTGGAAAAGTCTAGTCAATACGTGTCTCAATAAAGTACAATCACTTGTACCGAAGTAGTGAACATTCAGATTTTTTACTGAAAATCAATGTTCGCTTGAACATTTACATTGTACATTTGTATATAAATTTATATATATGTATAGATACATATATATATTAAATTATCGCAATAATCATGCCTTTAAATCGTACAAAGTTTTTTTTAAATACATATAATAAATGAAACCGCAGAATTTTTTTTCACTGGAAATTCACAGAATTCAAATGAATACTGCAATCAATAACAAATGTATATTATTTTCTGACAGTTTTGTACCGATCAAATCCACTTTGGAATGCTCTAAAACACCCACGTTGTTTTCATAATGTTTATAGTTCACAAGGATATCTGGTAGAAAAGTGTACGTTTCCGATGGTCTGTACTTCGCAGTTTTCATGGCCGCGGCCACCGGTTGTCGTTCGAACAGTTCCTATATTTTATAATTATGATGACCAGGCCCGATTTAGTTTTTTCCCCAATTTATATACGCAAGGCGACTAATTAATGTAATCGGATAAAATATTCAATTAGGGACTCCACATATGTAAATCTTTAATGTACACTCAACTCTAATCTATTTTGCGAAATGGCGATCAGTTATTTGTCTGAAGGGTCGTTCCCCTAACTCCCACGCTATGACCATATGCCCGTAATTATAACCAGTGAGGTTATAGTTACGGGCATATACTTGCATAAATCGTCATATAATCAACATCTATTATTTTAGTAAAGGCTATCACAAGAAAAAGTTAGGATGGTAAGTGATACCATCCTTTACTAAAATAATAGATGTTGATTGTATCACGATTTATGCAAGTTCTTTAGTTAAGTCGTCACCGTAGATCCCTACAAATGAATAATAAAGTTACCAATTAAAGGGTTCGAGGGTTTTTTCGATAAATAAAATAAGATTCGTTTATTATCACAAAACTTTGTCTAATCTTAATTTATAATCAATCATTGATTAGTTCAGTGAAACTCGTCTATGCATTTTTAACATTTTTTTGAAGCATTGACTGCATTCCAACGTTTTTTTTTACACATTTATTGTCCCAGTCGATAAAATTTAGATATTTTGTGAATTTAGTAAAAATAAAATTACATTGGTTGAATGTTACGAATATGAAGAATCCGAAAATGAATAGACGCCTTTTGCTTTCTTCCACGGGTAAACTAAGTTTGTGTCAGCTATATGCACGCATATATATCCCCAGCGCAGTAGTACAGTGTATGAACTTTCTCTTTGCGCGGTTCCCGTAGTATATCGCTGCTATAGACCCTATTATATAGTTGGGTGCGCTTCACGCCGCAAAATAAAGGACTCGTCGGTCCCGGCTCTGGAAAATAGATGCCAGTTGGGTGTACTTCCATCATCTGTCGTTTAGATTGAACTACACATTCGTGGAAGTTTTAATCGTGCGTTCAACGTAATCTAACTGCTCCGACACAGCAGCGTCGCCGTATTAGTCTGTTCTCTATATTATTTCGATGCAACCGGTTGCAAGTTCCGCTTGCAATGTCATGCTGAATGATTGATCCGACAACGCAATAAATATGTGAAAAATAGATGAGTCAATCTTCGCAGCGAAACTTGACAATACTATGAATCTATTTGTAATGTTTGAAATTATATTCATAATGAAGAGAAGTAATACACGTATGTGCGTGAGAAACCCAGGGCTACATCGTTGTTCATGAATTTCGTTATTTTCTTTAAACCTTCATAACTCAACAATGTAAAAATTAAAAAAATACTTTATGGTAAATTTTACTAAATGAAAATGAAAAGCACGGATTATTTAATTTTTGAAACATTTATTCAGGAGTGTGGCTAGTTATAAAGCAATAATGGGAGTGTGACAGACATATTACATTGTGTCGTAAACATCCCTTTATGATGTATCGAATGCTTTGAAGGAGTTGTTTTGCTTGTTGTAGCCGAAACAAACACGTAATTTTTGTCGCTTTTATATTTTTTTCGATTTTTGTAAACTCTACGCATACTCGCATCTTGCAATCTCGTGACAGGTGAACTTCGAAGAAATTTTGACCCAACTAAGGCCATTGAGTTTACATGAATTGCACTAAAAAAAACCGTCGAACTATTTGTAGCCGTCGTCTGACATTGATTTTAAAAACTGTCAAAATGAGATGTTATGAGGACTTGTTTCTTACAGAACTGTCACACGGTGATATAAAGGGCTAAATGGTAAAAAAAAATTCACAAACAATTATAATTAAGAGAAGTTGTAATAATACAATAGCGCTTACTTTGGAAATGTTAGCAAAGTAATCAGTTTTTACATATTTTACTAACAAACGAATAAATAGTAATAAATAATAAGGGTTGACGAATAAATTTAACAAAAATAGAACTGTTTATATTCAGTCACTCGCTTTTCGTGAAGTGTTACGAAATTTAGACGAAGGCGTTACGAGAAAAGGAGGGGTTGATAAAAAAATCTAAGCAATCTCTACCAAACGGCGCATCGCTTTGCGGGATTCATCAACGTTTTCCGCGTACACTTGAAATCGGTTGCGAATTCCGGCATATTCGAGAACGGCCCGATTACCCTGAACGGTGCGAGGGTGTGTTCTTCGTATCTGATTCGGGACGGTATCCATTGTGGGTTGATTCTGGTGCATACGACACTGGCAGCGCTTATCCAGAACATCTGATCGGTTGAGTATTTTTCGAGTCCCGGCATTCTGCGCGAGTCGGGATGGTTCCTTGCCCAATTCTTGTGAGCGTCGTAAGCAAGCCTCAAACCTCCGATGTCGGCTAAATTTTCGGACAGCGTTTTTCTGCCATCAGGCTGCAAATGAGATATTGGATTTAGCCTACACTTGTCAATTAAATGTTTCTAATACCCGAGAGACCTACCACCCGGGTGTTGGATCGTGTCGCATTTGTATGAGGACACAGGGAATCTGTACGGGCGGCTGTATTTTGACGGACCTTTATTTAGGTTCACCATTGACATTGATGATTGATTGTGCATGATGCTCACAATTATCTTCTTTTTTTTTTAAATAAAATTGATACAATAGTCGATAATCACGTAACACACATGAAATACGAAACTTGGTAATCATGTTAGTATTTATATCAAATTCTTGCAATACCTAGAAATAATCCAATAATTTTTCATCATTCTTTAATCCAGTTACCAAGTCTTTAATACTTTTAGTAGGTACTCAATTGAATAAGTTTTAATTTTCTAGTTTTTTCCGCAAATCGGCCTGATACTTTTTCAGCTGGAATTTTTTTAAAGAATTTCGTCCATCTTCATCCGTGACATATAAGAGAATAAGCCACATTTATATCTGCCTCGTGGCAGAAAAACTTCTCTCACAGCCGGCGAAGCTCACTGGGAGTACTATTGCTGCTTGGAAAAGTTTCTATAAGTTAAGATAGTCCGCCTTTTTAATATACTTTCGTGACCATCCCTTCAGCTTCTAAGGCTGACGTATGAAATATTAAGATTCTTTTATAATTATTGATGAAATCCTCTCCGTTCTTTCTATCCAATTAAAAAAATGCATCAACTGTATGAGCTAACGGTAGATTTTCAAATCAGCGTTTTAGATTTACAATGATATTATCTACTACTTGGTAGTAAATGTTGATCTTCCAGTATTCGTCTGGTTGTGTGTCTGCCGGCAAAGCCAAGGTATTGCTTTTGCCCACAGTTGACTTAATTGCAAATTTTGAATATCTATTTTATTTACGTAATGAAATTGCTACTTTTTTAAATACAAATTATGAAATTACAACAAAGAAAATGATTCAAATTTTATTAAATTATTTCTTTATGCTTGCTTGGCTGAAACTTAAATGAAATTAATCGATTATTTTACTTCAATTATTTTGGAACAATTTTTTCCTACGGGGGTTCATGGAACTTTCTTGGGGGGTCGTGCCCATCCCAGCCCATCACATCCCCACCCCTGGCTACGCCAATGACCATTGGGAACTGGGTAAAAGCGCCCTTCCGCTCGGTAGTCAGCATGCGTGCATGACAAAGCGATCACCCGCCCAAGTATCGGCCCAGGCCAACGCTGGCTGACACGGGCCATCGCCGCAGCCTCGCACCGACCGCACTTCCACAACTGTCAGCTCAGCGAAGATTATGTTTGTGGCGGATATTCTTTCGTGCTTGAATTTTTTTTCGAAACTTTTGGACGCTGAAGCAACAATATTTTTTTTATGCCTTTTTTTATCGATATGTAGACTCAATTCTCGTCTCGAATAGCAATATCATATGAGTAAGAAGGGCGCGCGGGATTCGTATTCATCGTGTACATGGGTTACCTTGATACCGCTGTCGTCGACCCGGTAATTTTCGTACTGATCGATTATGCAGCGGGAACGCTGTTCAAAGTTTCGCCTCGTTGTTTCCCCCCACCAATCGTGCGGCTCGCCATTTGTACCGTAATAGCTTCCAGCCTCAAAAAAGCCATGTGTCATCTCGTGGCCAATCGTTGCCCCGATCGCACCGTAGTTCATGTAACTCGGTCGATCCTTGCCGTAGTACAGACCTTGAAGTATAGCAGCTGGAATTCCTGAGACGAAGTAACGAAAAGTTAGAAAACAACAAATTGTACGGCCAAATTTGGACGAACGAAGGCTTAGGAACGTACGAATACTATTCTTCATTGGTGCATAAGCAGCATTTGTGGTAATAGCTTCAAAGCATTCCTTCCAGTCGGTATGTCCTTCGGGTTTTCGCAGTTCCGCGATACCCATCCCGAGATCGTGACTCGACAGTTTATTAATATTGCCGAAATAATTGTCCTCGGTGAATTCAAGATCGCCATAGTAATCTTCGAGCTTTTGATGGTCGATCAGCGCTTCCGGATAACCGATGTGGGACTTCATCGTGGCGACTTTGTCCAACGCTACCTGTCTCTCTGGCCCGTCCATCCAATCGATCTGGGCATACGGTAAATAAAAATGGATCTGCATTTTGGAAACTAACACTTGGGTCAACCGTGTTATCGATACGATCTTGACTCGATCGTATATGGTCTGGTGGTACTCCGAGCTTTACCGTGACTCGATGAGATAGCGTAATCCTCAAAAACTTCTTAGTTTACTGATAACGTGACTAGCTTCATAAATGTACACAATATGAATACAGGAGAAAGGACATTTTGCAGCTGTTATATATCTATGTAACGCTAGGTATTGAGAAATCTGTTTTAAGAACACCCACTGGACTACGAAGCGCAGTTACAAACCGAACTTACCGATCTTAATGTGTCGTCCAATTGTAACATGATCTGACTTGTTATCATGGCCACGTTTTTCTTCTTCTCCTCGCTGAAAAACACTTGCACGTACATAGCAGCTACGGCAAGCCGAAGACTCTCCATTACTTGGTCCAGGCAATAATCCGCCCGATTTCGGATGGAGGAGGAACCCGAGACCGTAGCTAGAAATTGGTAAATCGTGTGACGCATCAGCTCGGTCGAGAAAACGGCGTTTCGCAACGCGATTCTGGAAATGACGTAGTTGGCCTGAGTCCTTTTGGGTGTTGTGGCCATGAGGGCCTCCAGTTTGACGTAGTAGTCGGGCAATTGGACGTTCACGATCTCATTCTCGGACACGCTGATCTCTGGGCCCACGAAATACCTAATGTACTTCATCCAAGGTACACTTGGATACTTCTCGTTTAATTCGGCAATGCTCATCGGATTGTAAGGGCTCCTAGTGGTTTCTGGGAACTTGATCTGCGCAAAACGAATCGGCAATTGGATGGAATTGAAGCTCGGTGACTTTTTTTCATGTGGGCTATTGCGGTTTGATTTCTTCATCAATAAATGCGCGCTTTTTACTCACATTGGCTATTTTCATTTCAAAATATAGGGCTTGGCGAAGTTCAGAATTTGCGCGGACGCTGTCAGCACCAAGCATAGTGGCTATGTCCACCATGACCTTGTAATAGTGAGACAGATTGGGCGTCCGTCCGAGCTCAAAGGCCTCCTCCGTAATACCGGGACTCATCAACCCATCCGGTTGGAAAAACTATTGGCAAAAAAAAACCTTAAATGATAATAATAATGGCAGCAATTCGGCTGATGACCGAAGTAATAATAAACGGACGAGGGGGTAATCTTTACCATAGTGCAACTTATTTTTATGATTTATTGTAATCATTATTATTATTAACGCGTAGTGCATATGCGACCACGGCGATTTTCCGTATCAGGCTGTGTTCGCCCGGACCAACACACGGATATGACGACCGCTCAGCCGAACGTCGGATCGCGCACCGACTACAATGCGGAGGCAGTTTCACCGATGCTAAACATCGGTGAAAACATAAACTCAGTGAGTATCGGCACGGGTTTTCCTCAGTGCCTAGTACAAACGCAATATACTAGTTAAGGAGGCTGCTTAGCTATTTGTGAGCGGGTGTTACGACTCCGTACAAAATTTCAAGGCATTCGTCTGCATCATTATTGATCAATGAATTATTGAAATTAGGTTCTTATACACGGTTGACATAGCGAAAGCTATATAGGACAACTCTGATACGACTCTCGCAACATAATAAAAGTGGTAAGAATTGAATATAAATAGGCGGAAAAAATGCTTGACATTTGTACGAATAATTTCAACGAAGAGTGTCGCATATTGTCTGCCTCGTTATCAAGATATTCTTGAAATTGAACAGAAAGTTTTAGCTGATTTGCATAAAACGATAAAGTGGGTTACGACACGTGGCGACGTTGCTGTGAAATCGGACATTTTGAATAGGCGCCGCAATTAGAAACGCACAAACTATTGCACCCTCGTTATAAATTTTTCACCGTTGTTTCATAAAGAGTACTTAAATATTGTTTTATCATTATTGTTATATATGTTCCGCATGATTAAAATAGAGAGTAAAAAACTACAATGTCTGCAAAAAAGATGATTAAATTATGTTTATTACCAATCAAACAAACTCAACGGATATTTGGCAGACTACAGAAAATATCGAGGCCAAGCCATGTTTTTCTTCACGTCTAATATTTTTTATCCATAATTCCTCTCCACAGAAGCTGCAGAGCATGTTTTTCGACATAAACTTCAAATCAATTATGCGTCGACTGCGCATTAATTTTCCGGCTCAACTACTTTTTTTCGTTGCTTTTCACTTTCTACTTGCTTTAACCGACGATTGTACTGTTTTTCATTTTGTACTTTTTCTTTTCATCTTTTCATTTTCGTTGATCACAAAAACTGAATTCTTGCTACCAGCTACTGAGAACTAAATTGCGCGTTTGCCACGTTTCAACTTGGTATACGTATTCGCGATGTAAATAAACAAAAAAAGATTAACAACATTTCTTAACAGTCAATTATATGCATTCCACATATTTATTAGCTGAAATTTTATTTATCTTACGGAACCGAAAATTTGATTATTCGGAAGTGGCAGCCGTTAAAGGCGCCCGTGTTTAAGCATATGCGTCCCCCCCCCCCCCCCTTGCCACCTGCCCTGCAAAGACCTTGAGAAACCTCCTCAATAAGCGGTAAAGAAATATGCACCAACCGTCATAACGCGTTTCAATGGATTTCGTTTGTCAGCGTCAATGCGAAAACCGATCAAATAACCGATTCCGTCCCCGATTAGGTAATCGTCATAGTTCCCATCTTTACGAAACTTGTAGATCGTCCTTCGCCAATCGAATTTCTCTTCGTTCCACGAGTCGCCATCGACCACCGGCCATCCACCAAACATTTGCAGATAATCTTGCAGGGGTTTTAGACCTAGGGCCTCTATAGCAGCTGAAGAAAGAAATATTCTATTATTTTTTTCCCCTTGTTTCATAAACCCTCGATCTGAATTGAAATATTAGATGAAGTAAAAAGTTCTGAGCGTTTTTTTTGCTTTATTTCGACGATGGAATTAACTTAGTTAGGATTATCCGATTTAGATCGAATATGCGCCGTTTAGTTCGATAACTTTTGTCCATTTTGAAGGCAATTTCATAATTCCGCGATTGAAACTTTGCAAATGCTTGAAAAGGTGATAATCGCTTGGTTCCAGGTCGGGAGTATACGGCCGGTGCGATAGAACCTCCCATTCAAGCTCTCGGAGCTTCTGGCGCGTCGTTAAGGATGTGTGCGGCCTGGCGTTGCCTTGATGGAACACAACACTCTTCCCATTGGCCAATTCTGGCCGCTTCTGTTCGATCGCCAGCTTCAATCTGGTCAGTTGTTGACAGTAGAGGTCCGAATTGAGTGTTTGGCCCGATGGGAGCAGCTCATAGTGGATGATTCCCTTCCAATCCCACGAAACACACAGCAAAACCTTCTTGGCCGTTAATTCGGGCTTGGCGATCGTTTGGGCCGGCTCACCGCGATTGGACCATGATCTTTTTTGGCTGTTGTTCTCGTATGTGACCCATTGTTCATCGCTAGTCACCATCCGCTTAAAAAATGGATCGATTTCGTTACGTTTCAGCAAAGAATCGCAGCCATCAATTCGGTCCAAAAGGTTCTTTTGCATCAATTCGTGTGGCAACCATCGAGCTTCTTCTTGAGACCAGCCTTATGCAAATGGTTTCAAACGGTTTTCTGGCTAATCTTCAGTTCCTGGGCAATGGAGTAAGTGCTCACATGCCGGTCCGACTCGACGATTTCCATGATTTTATCGACATTTTCGACGATTGGCCTACCAGAGCGTGCCTTATCTTCGACGTTCATATTACCAGAACGGAATCGTTGGAACCACCGCTTTGCTGTTGCATTCGATACTGTATTGGGTCCATAAACAGCACAAATTTTTTTGGCCGCCTGCTCCGCCTTTTCACCTTGGTCGTAGTGGTACTGAAGAATGTATCGAATTTTTTCTTTTTTTACCTCCATTTTGGAACGTTGTAACACACAACTGGCTTCACCAAACACAGAACTGTCAAAGAACTTTTTTTGAAGCGTAATGTCACCTTTAAATCGCCGTATAGTATGACCCGATGCGATGTATACATCGTGAGATATGGCTCACGAAAGACACCTAGCGGAAAACGCTCAGAACTTTTTACTTCACCCAATATATCTTAATTAGGAGTTTAAATATTAATTTAATATAAATGCGATTTAAATGTAATTTGCATTTATAAGTTCAATACAGAAGGAACAGCATCCGCAATTTGCATTAATATATTATATCAATTCAGTCAGTGTTTACAATATTCGTAGATTTCTCATATCAAATTCAATTTATCAGCTATTTCAATCAAGTAAAATTTTATGAATATTGTGAATATTTGAAAAAAAAATAACTTGCCTGTATTCATGCAACTCTTGTGTAATTTTTTGACGAGTTTAAAGATTTTCGGTTCGTTTGGTTCGATCTCATCCTTGATCATTTGTCCGAGATTGTTGGTAATTTTTTGCTTCAAGATCGAGAAGTAATCCTCTTGTTCCTTGGTCTTCGACATTTTGGCGAAGTTACCGCAAACAAATTGGTAAAAGTCGGTGCAAGGATTGACTCCTTGATCCATGTTCTTCAAGATCGTCGTTGCTGAAGATCAAGTTATGCATGTGATAGCTCTTGCGATAAAAATTATTTACGAGGGCTCGAACGAGCTTGAGTATCAAAGATCAATAGTTTATATCAAGTATCGTTCGTTGCCACGAGTTTGAGGATTTTCCGACGTACCGGTAGAAATACATTCCTGTGACGAGCAGACGTTGTCCTCGTTTACGGAGGGGCCGTCGGTTGGCAGAGCTCCAACTGTGAATACTACCAATTTTATTTATTCTAGTAGCTGTCGCGGCATTGTATTTTTTTTTGTAAGCTATTTTACCGCGAAATCATTTATTTTCGCGTACCACCATAATGGAATCGAAGGCTTGCAGTATATACTCACTGGCAACAGTGCAAGTCGCGATGATGTGCAGGAAATATCCTCGAATCGCCATTTCCGTTATTTAGAATTACACGCAGGGTTGTTACCACCTTATCACGATGTATTTTACTACCGCGAATGAGAAAACGAATAATTCGAATATATTCCACAATCTATTGATTTTTCGATACTTGCGTGGTTGTCGCGAATGCGATAACCTTAAGAAGAAGAAGGCCTAAATGTGCCGGGCGTTATCACTGTGGCAGCATTTATATAGGCGAACAGGTTCATTGATAGAAAACACATGTGGGGATAGTATTTTTTATTTTTCGTACAGGAAGTTTTGTTTCCGCAGAACAATTTTCCCTGGAATTCTTATGCAAATGTCTTTAGTAGGTTCGAAAATTTCGAAACATGATGGATATATACGTGTATGTGTGTGCACGGATTTTCTACTACACACAAAAACTTCAACAGCTGATTAGATACCTGGCTAAATTTTTTCACACCTGAAAAATATCATAGGGAGTATGTTCTCACCGACTATACTGAAAATCGCATACATATTTTCGATTTAAAGGGATGAGTTTAATATTCATCCACGTGTCTTTCTGCACCCAAACTTAATCTTTTTTTTTGAAATATATACATTTTTTATTTAAAGAGATTTGAAGGGAGCCATCTGAAGACAGTTTAATTTTAATCCGAACGTCTTTCTGTGCCCTAACTTTCACAATTTTTTAAATATATAAAATTTCAACTAGATATAATATGTTTACGGTGTAAATTTCTCAAAATTTAAGACATTCGGATGTTCTTGCACATGAAATAGAGTATTGTAGTTGGAAGATATATCATTTCGCGGAAAACGATGATGGGTTCTAGATTTTGAGACGGTTTCAATTTCAAATTAAACATCTTCACGCTAATTTTATGCAATTTTTAAAAAACTTGCAACTTGAAACAGCGAATATAATTGTATTTCAAGTGCGATACAAATTCAAATAATTCGAAACTGACAAGAAAGTATAATGGTGAGATTATTTAATATAAACAAATATTACCGACACTGGTAGATGTGAGGTTGGGGTTCGGTTCCGGTGCCTTAACTTCGAGTTAAGCAGCCTTGTGCGTGGCCACTACTCGGGAGCTGTGACCGCTCAGCTGTGCACCGGCTGGCGCAAAAAATAGTGAGCGGAAGGCTAACACTTCTGATACCTTGATTAAGATACTTGAGTAAAAGTTTTTGCACCAGAGAATCCGAAGAATATGGAGCCGTCTATACTGGTACGGGTTTTTCACAGTTTTCCCGTACCCTCGGCGAATGGGGTGTAGTGTAGCTTAAGGCGGGCAACCACTTTAGGAGACCGAAAGTTAGATGATTTTTTGGTTTTTTTTTATTGTGAAAAAAAACGGAAATTTCCCCAACTCTGACAATAATTTATTCATATTTTCATACATCGCGGGCCATTTTTTCAAGTTATTTCATGCTTCAATTATTATATCGTTGCTGTCGATTTGCGGGAATTGTGCAGCTCGCAATTCGCATCTGAAATAGTCCAACAAATTTTTATACATTCTTGAGATATTTTTTAAGAACATGAAGCTAAATGTTCAAAAAAAAATCGAGAATTGAATGTTGAAACGTATTTGAAAAAAAATGATCGATTTTTAGCATTTTTTCCCGGCATTTTGCAATAATAAATATGTTTTAAACAATCCAACCTTTCCAACTTTAGGTTCATGTTTTGATAAATTATATTATGTAAACGTGTTCCAAATTTGAAGATGATCCATCAAATAGTTTTTGAGTTATGATTCCCGCAAATTGAAAAAATGTCGTTTCGAGAAAAACACGTCTAAAGTTTCACAAACGAAAAATTCAAAGTCAAATCAAATGATAAAGTGTCTTACCGATTAATCAGCGATTCCAGCACCATACAGCAGTCCTTCCTCTTCCTCATGCAACTCATTTGAAGCTTGCATTTCCTCTTTACGAGCTTTTCGAGCTTCATTGCAAAAATACGCATTTAAATTTTAACATTTAGGCTGTGAATTCTAAAATACTTTAAATATAAAAATATCCTGTTACCCACGTGTTCTAAACACTTTAAGGATGCAAATTATGTAAAAATAAAAATCGAATTTTTCATCGTCATGAACGGTAACCTGCCGTTAATGCGGGCAACCACTTTAGATGTTTCGAAACGTCAATTTTTTTTTAAATTACATAAATCGTTAGCAAAATATCTTAAGAATACACCCTGAGAATTTCAAAATGACATTCGCATTCCTTCTAATGGTATGTATATAAATGATAAAGACTCTCCGCTCGACCGTTTGGCCATTAGCTCCAAATCATCTCCATTTTGGATACAAAATAATCGAGGTAGCGGCATTTTTTGCTGCTATTTTACTCAATGAAGGAAATTCAGCCCTACTCGTGGTTATGAATGAACTACAAATCGTAGTTGGCAGGCAGAGCTACGGATATGCCGATCAAATGGATGAGATGCACGTGACTCGGCAAAATAGAAAAAGTATTAGAGACAAATGCATTTGTCTGTGTTCCCATGGGAACATCATTTTTAAGCGCGCGAGGCGCTCTACAGCTTCAACGGATGAAATTGGGAAGTGTAATACGTAAAAACCCGCAAGGATATACGTTCGAACTCAGGAAAAGAAAAATACATAATTGTTGAAAAAATTAACGATTTACATAATTGTCGTATAAACAAATATTGTTGAATTTTATTGTACGAAATAGATATTGTGCGCGATAAAAATTGCACTTTAACGTGCAATAAATTAATAACGAAGCAATTGCTTCCTTATTAATTTCCTCATATAATTAATAAGGAAGCAATTGCTTCCTTATTAATTTACTGCGCTCGCAAGGTTGGCCATATGAGTAACTTTGTTTTTTTTTTAAATATAAAACTTTCTCTACATAACGAAGCCAAAATGCAAAGACAGACCTACGCATGGTACGTAACATATAATAGCGATTAAAATTCAGACTTACTCATATGGGTCGCTTTGTGTACGAAATAACCGAATTTGGCTACGCTGTCGTCCTCAACGATGCCGAAGTTAATATTTGCAGAAATTCGAGCATTACGACGGCTTACGAAATTACTCGCGGTAGAATTAATCTCCAAATGCTTATCGAGACGGAAATAATGGTTAAATACTTTTTAAAAAAAAGTAAACGAGACTAACATTTTTTTGCGTTTTATGTCATTTACGGATGAAGTCTTCCCAATTATCATGGCGTTGAATAATATTTAATCACCTGCGAATAGATCAAATTGTCGTCGATTGTGGGGTGAAATGAATTCACGGGATGGGCGATGTACGGTATTGACTTCTTTCAGCATGTTTGACAACAGAGTGACGTCGACATTAAATATTGAATGTGCAAAACGATGGAACGAAGAAAATAGCAAGACTTTGGTGAAAGCCTCCATGAAAATGATTATAATTATTGAAACTACAAGGATAAATATGTTCGATCGTCACAGCTTTTCTTGAAAACTTGTGTTTAACTGAAATACGCGTCGGTTTCTAGAGCGAAGAAATATATTCGCTTTTTTTTAAATGACCAACATGCTTTATGGATGGATACATGGAGTGACGCTAATAGTTTATTCACGTTGTTCAAAATAATATTCATAATTAAAGAAGTAATACGTCTAGGCAACAATCCCAGGGGTAAATCATTATTTATTATTTTGCTCGTATTTATTAATTGGAAACAATTCATGAGCTATTTGTTACAAATAACATTAAAACACAGAATTTTGTATTAATATAATAGAATTGCTTCCACCACCAGAAAAAAATAATATTCAAGTAAAATTTCTGGTAAAATAAAAATTAAATGATATCTTTGCACTCGCGAAACAGATGTTGACAAAAAACTAAAGTAACGTTGATTAGATCATGATGATTCCAAATACAATTAAGAAAACGTTTTGAGCTAACGACTTATGTAAAGAGATATTTGATTTTATTTATCGATATTTATTTATTTATCGATGTACTATTAATAAGTTTTGTATAAAATTACCAATGATACGTTTATAATCAACTGTATTATGACAAACATGCGTATTACTAAGAAAAGAGTCCCGCTTATGCGCCCGCACAATCCGACCCTTCGTAGCGTAACCTCTTTAAGAAACTGGTATTTAATTATCAATAATACGAGTTGACAAGGTAATTTCATTAAAATTAAAAATAATCATCGCGCGAGCTCTACCAAACGGCGCACCGCTTTGCGGGATTCATCAACGAATTCTCCTTGCAATTAAAATCCTTCGCGAATTCCGGCATATTCGAGATCGCTCCGATCACGCGAAACGGTGCAAGACTATGTGTTCCGTATCTGATTAAGTCCGGTATCCATTCCGCTCTTATGATGGTGCAATCGACGCTGGCGGCGCTTATCCAGAACATCTGTTCGGTCGAGTATTTTTCGAGTCCCGGCATTCTTCGCGAGTCGGGTTTAGTCCTCAACCGATTCTTATTAGCGTCGTGAGCCAGCCTCAAACCTCCGATGTCGGCTAAATCTTCCTCCAGCGTTTTTTCACCATTCAGCTGCGAATATAGGACAATAGAGTTAGCCCACACTTGTCACTCCAATGTTTCCAGTTTCCGAGAGAACTACCGCTCGAGTGTTGGGTGTTGAGTCTTATCGCATTTGCACGAGGGCACAGGGAAACTGCGGAAATCCCGTACCGGTACAGGATTTCGCACAGTGTTTCAAATTCTCGATAAATGTGACAAAATATCAAAGAGATGTCGGGTCGCATCTCGTTCCGTGAATACTTGTGAACGCTGCTTAGTTTGATGAATTCTCTTAAAAATTCGGCGCGTCATTTCTTCAGAAAAAAAAAAGAAAATCATCGACCCTTGTTGCATTCTCCCGGCTTTTAAATTTATTTTATTTCTTGCTGGACGATAATCGTAGCTGTTCATACTGTGACTATTTTGTTCGTTTTATTCTATACTGTTCGTCCATTATTTCAAAGGCGCATCAGCAACTATCCCATCGAACGGTTAAAGTCCGCTGCTATCGAAACGGAGTATGGAATACTACTCACGCCTCAAAACTCCGAACAAATCGTCAACGACCAAAAGACGAAAGCAACTAAAGAAGCATCGCGGACTTATCCCAGTCCGAAAGAAGAAATAGCTTCGATATCATCCCAAGGTATCGTACCTTCATTACAAAAGACCCGCGAAGGAGAGTGATATGGGAACCGTCGGTAACGTCGGTAGCCGCCATACCGACAACACCCGAAGTGCCTGAAAGTTCAACGAGTACATAACTCCCACATCCGGAGTCTTACATCGCCGACATCAAGGGGACTATAGAGTCTCCTTGCCCGACATAAAAAGAAGCCAACTAAAAAAACATCCACATTAAACATCTTTGTTGTTTCGTATTTTAGAAAAATAAAAGTTTCATATATGGAAAGGCCATAACTTATCATTCCGTAAAATTAACGGCACCAAACCGCTACATATACATGTGCATGCATACTCCGTGTGCGAGTGAGCACGTAACGCATATTTTCTTGTTACGATCATTACGATTACATAATAATTCAGCGTTTACCGACACGATATCTTCCGGTTTATATTTCCACGGAATGAAATTTCACGTAATGAATTGTCAAAATAGGTGTTTTTAGCATGGCTAGGAGCCAGTTCTTTTCTATTTGCAATTAGCTCGATCGAATCATTGTTTCGTGACCTGTTCCAAAAATAGATTTCTGCATTAGGTGCATTTGTAAATTTTGTTTCAAAATAAAGAAAAACGGAACGCACGCTCCACTCTTCAGCAAATAGAAGCCGCCGTAAAAATATCCACGGCGCATGCGCCGTTCGCCCGACATTTTTGCGCGGGATCACGGGTTACGTGCAGCGTGTGTTTATGTTTACTAAAAAGTCGCGGGAAACAGCAACATGCGAGCGCTTGAGACTTCGAAGGTTAGCACGTTCCCCCGTTCAAATGATACATTAACAAAAGTGAAACAATTTCGCGTTTAATAATAGTTTTAATTCTGTACAACAGATCCGCCGAACTTAAATTCCAGCCGATACGATGGTTCGGCGAAAGTCAACAGCGAGGTTTGTAGGTTATGCCGAAGTTCGAAGCAAATCGGAGTCCCGTGGTCTCGTAATACTTTCATAACGTCCAATATTTTTTTTTTTTTTAGATCGCAATCGGTGCGTTCCGGATCGTCCGCAAAATCGACGGAAGCTGCTGGAAGATCTAGTAGGGTAAAAAATAAAACGCCCACTTTTGATCGACTCTATGAATGAAAGAAAAAACAAATTCTAACATAGCGCACAAATTTTCCAGACCGAAGTGGTAGTGAACAGAGGCGCAGCGAAAAGGCAGATGAGAGCTCTCCAAGAGATCAAATATTTAAGGAGGACAACAAAACTGCTCATACCCAAGTTGCCCTTCTCTAGACTAGTTCGAGAAATAGTTATAGATCTTTTTCCCAGGCAAGACATATCACGGTAAGACTTTTGCTCTCAAATTAAAGGCAAGGCTACTTTATGTATTGAGGGTGGAGGACGCAGTAATAAATCCATTGGACAGTGTTAACTTTCTATAGCATTTTAAATCCTTGGGTCAATTCATTAACAGAGCCCCCGCAGACTGCAGACTTTCTGTTGGCCGATAGTTTGGTTGGGTTCTTAGTATAAAGATCTATGCAATTGTGCTCATTATAATGATTTTGTATCAGCCAATAAATAAGTTGGATGGGCTACACGATTGCCTTCGAACTGAATTGTCGGTGAACTATCGGCCGATTGCTAAATCAGTATGGCGCGTGTATCCATGGGCGCGTACTTGTAGATCGTCTTGTCGGCCGACTTAGCCGATAGCTTTAATTCACTTTATGATTTTAATTCTAATAGAAGATAATAGTATTTGTGATTTATCTTACCGTATCGTAACGCGCATCTCTCCTGCACAGGTATAGAATGTTTAAAATTTGTATCCTCTTTCGCTATTGCTGGCCCAATAAATTTGAAAAGTTCATTGAAGCTGGTTATGCTCATTCGATAAAAGGCGAAACATTTTTTCGGGAAATCAAGTAATTTGGAATGCATCATGTAAAACTTTCATTGCAATAATCTATCACTGTAGATGGGATGCAGCCAATACTATCGGTTTCTCTTCCTGATACTTCTCCTCTGTTGTATAAAAGCAATAATAACATTCCTGGACGATATTATATTGGTTTTCATTACACGACCACTCTCTTTACGAGCAACTTAACTGGCAAACCTCACCTTACATAGCCAATTGTTCGAGAGCAATTGGCCGACTGTTGGCTGGTCTGCGCACTCACCACGAACCAGACTATCTGATTGGTCCAGTGTCAAGCTAAGAGCCCAACCCGACTCAACTATCAGCCGATAGTAAGTCTGCAGTGTGCTCTTATAAGCCCGATCTTGCTATGCTGAAAATTTGGGTGGAAACTTCGATGTTGATTTTTTTTTAAACTCCTAAAGGTACTAAAATTACAAATTTAGAATTACTTTCACACAATATACACTAAAAACAAACATCTTTAAGATCTTTTTCGATATATTCCTGCACACACTGGCATGCTTTTCCAAATAATCTTTCCGTGAAATACCGAAGCGATTCGCAATATACCCATAAAACACTAGAGAAGCACCAAAGATTTTGAAAGAATATTGCTTGTTGAAGACACGGAGCACATTTGCATTTTTTCTTTTCATAAATTCGAATTCAGAATAATTCCACCATGGAGGAAATGCTGCCATTTTCATTTGAAAAAAATCTTAAATTGTTCCTGTGAAGTGATTGTAAATTTTTAATAAAGTTCTTTTTTTTAATCAACTTTAAAGTATCCATATAGGTTCTCAGCCTAACATGGTGGTATTCCCTTCTTGAATCGCTGCCTGCATTTGAAATCCTGTATAAGCTTGGAATTAGAAACTCGTTCGAATACACACGTTTTTTTTTAAAATTTATCTGGCGTTTTCGCTGCTGCGACAAACAGTTAAATGTTGAATCATTTTTAATCAGAATACAAGCTTCCGCGCTGGAAGCACTCCAAGAATCCGCCGAAATGTACCTTACACAATTTTTTGAGGACGCCGTTTTATTGGCGTTTCACGCTAAGCGCGTAACACTGATGCGCAACGACATGATACTCATGAGGCGTCTGCGGGGACGGGACGACGTCATTAACAGATAGAATACGTAGACAACGGCTATTCAATTAAGTCGATCGAAATTAAATTTTTCATCCACCTACAAGCTGTGCTTCGACGATAAAAATGGTACATTTACGAACGAAATTTCCAGCGCATCGAGTAGAGCTGTAACGTTTGACAATCTACAAATATCACATTGTGCCAACGTTAATCTAGTAATAATGAAAATTACTCTTTGTTAATACTATTTTTGTAAGTAGGTAATAATTTTTTTATCTGACTTTGACAAATGTATCCTAATATTGTATTAATGTAAGGAGAGATAACAAATTTTGTCAATATATCTATGTTTCGCCATTTTACTATAAAATACATTATCACTGCCGGACCATTTACTCTCGTTTTCATTAAAACTGCAGCAAGGAATAAAATCTCGTCTATTTCTTATCCGAAGTGTTTTCTAGGAGTATGAAAAATAAATATCAGATGTGGGAGTATGGGGTACATGTTTTAAAAAGTCGTGTTAATGCGGCGATATTGCGTGGTTTTTTAGTAAATTTATTTTCGTTTGTTCTTAAAAAAATCTTAGCCGAGAAACATTAAAAGAGAAAAATTAATTTTAACGCAAACTCATTCTCCACTGTGGTGAACCTTTGGTAAAATATGGATAATGGTTCTTAAATAGTGTATTATATATATATATATATATAATTATTTATTTATTTATATAGATCTATGTATAACGATATCAACATCGTGACGAATATAGCATTCCATTTCTTCCAAAGAATGTTGTCTAATACAGTCAAATAAAAGTCGTCTAATTGTGTCTAACGAATATCTAAAATACAATTTAAAATCGATATTTCAATTTTTAATAACTAGGCAGTGTACAAAATATTGACACCGCCGCGGAAATTTGACGGTCAATAATAGCTGCGACAAGGTCGAAAGTCGTAGTAATAATAAAATAACAACGTATGTATAGTCCGCATTTGAAATAATCAACCTAGAGGGGAGTAGACGCTCGATCGAATAACCAGTACGACATTGCCCTAACTACATAAGAATAGTATAATACATTTTCTGTATGGAAATATAAAAAGCATCTGTGAAAGCTGCCTATTTCTTACTTCTTAAATTGTCGGTATTTAAAAAAAAACAATATCTCCGAACAAGACACATTTGTTTAGCTTAGGCACACAAATTTGTCATCCTCTCAATGCTGCCAGTCGTTGTACATTCGTGAAAGATTCTCAGATCCCCGATCATCGAATCATGCTACAGTGTATACATAATAATTAACAATTATCGAAGAGGCTTACTCGCGTCAGTCGAGCCGCCACAATGTTTCTCAAGAGAGTCGGTATATTCGGCGTGGAGGAGGACTCGAGTGACGGCGGAGAGCAAAGGGATTTTCTCTTCCCGCCCGGGACGCTAACGCACTTCCGTTTCGTTCAACACTTGATGTAGAAAATTTAATAATAATAAGTCTATATCACTTTTTCCGTGTTTCTAGCACAGGGGCAATTATTTTTTTATCAACGATCTGACCTTGTTTACGCATTTGTTCATGAAATTTCGCTTTCTTTTCGGATCGGCGGCACACGTTGCGTGCAAAGAGAGCAACGAGCCCCTCTGCTGTTGTTGTTGCTGTTGCGAATGCACTTCTTTGCATGCATCGCCATGACCGCCGTATTCGTTTGACGAATAAATTTCGTTGCTATCTAATCCCGCACCACAGCTCTTGGCTTTGAGTAGCAACGAGCAAGGCTTCTTGTCGTTCCTCGAAGGCGACGGGACGTGAGTCGCCGATTCGTCGCTCTTGTCCCGTCGTAAATTCGTCTCGTCCCTATCACAGTTATCCGGGTTGTCCCGTTTAACAACTCGCAAATCGGAGCTGTCGCGCTGTTCCGCGCTCGAACGGCCCGGACATTCGTCGAAGCACGGTTTCTTCTCCGTGCAATCTTCGGACGACGATGAAATCCTCGAATTTTGACGCCTTGTCGTTGCTTCAGCCGCCTCGTTGAATTCCAATTTGCCGGAAGTTATTTTGGTTCTCAGTCTCGGAACCGGCATCGGATTCGAGTCGTTGTCGTCCAGATTTTCCACACGTATGATCGCTGCCGCGTCCTTCCGAATGTCTTCTGCGCTCTCGGCAACCGCGGCTTTCGGAATTTCTTCCACGGTCGCGTTCAAGCTCCGAGTACGTGTTCTCGTCGTATCACTCTCCGTGGCCGCGTCAACGACGAGGCCGTCGTCGTCGAGAAGTCCGTCGAGACTTCGCGATCTCGGACGGGGCAGTGGCTCGGGCTCATTGGCGACCGGTTCCTCGCTTTTGCTCTCCGTTTGATCGATCAACTCAAGAGATCGCGAGCGCGCCGATGGCGAGGACGGGTGACGTGGCGGACGACGGGGTATCGGACTTCTTCCCGGATGTGTGTGAACGAATTTTAAACGCGGGGACGTTGGTGGCATGCTCATCAGCCAATGGGACGGACTCGATGATTTACGAAGCCTGGATAAACAGATCAACGCACGAAACGTCAGTGATCGATGCAAAAGAACAGTTACTTTCGTTATCACAGTCACGAAGAGATGCCATGCTCATTCATCTAGCAACGAAAAAAAAAATAACAATAATAATTGCTGACGAGACGACTTTGTGCAGTTTTTTGACGATTGGCATGCTGACTGAAATTTGAGATTGAAAACAGGCATGGACAACAATCGAATTCGGATTGCGTGAAAGTCGAGTCTATTCTGAAAGTTAGCCTTCGGGACGTTTAACAAGAAAATATAACTTCTGACTTCTCAGCAAGCATAACAGTTGTTCCTTAAGAAACAGCTACAACAAAAGCTAAAGTCATCGCATTCTTGGACATTCATTGATTAGAGTATTGTGACGGTTCGAAAAAGTATATTATTTTCAGATGCAGTTCGTCAAAAGGAGTAAACTTCCGATCAATTTTCACTATTTAATTTAAATATTTGACAAAAGGTAAAAAACAATTATAATTAAGAAATCATAGCGAGAGGGTGCAGAGATGTTGGTTCTTATTTAAATGTCTGAACGGTGTACCTTATAACTCCTTTTTGTATCATGTTAAAAAAAAGATTTCTCAAAAATAAACTTTGCTTTTATACATAAGAATTCACAGAGCCATTTTCGAATTTTTAGAGAATTCGCGTTATGAGAGAGAGAGCTGAAAAAGTGTCGATTTTCGCTGGAAGCTCCTTAACTATTTCGCTGTACTTTTCCAAAAATTAAAAAAATGGCTTCGTGATTATTTACGTATAAGGGTAAACGTAATGAAAAAATATTGCATTTTCGTTTTAGAAAATACGAACAAGAATTATGAGTTGGACAATTTGCAGCTCTGAAAAAGGACCAGTGTCGATGGCTTTTAAAATCACGGTAATTGTTTTCTACTTTCTATAATGTAATTCAATACAGTAGAAAACCACAAATAGATCAAGTGTTGACATTTTTTAAGAAATGCATCAGAAAATCAGGAACTTTTCTGGCCTGTCACAGTAGTCTAATTATTTAACTGCTGGATTGAACATTGTTCCAAACAAATATATTCCAAACAAATATACTCCAAACAAATATATTGCGAGGCCGATTTTTTCCTACACCATTTGTGCAGGAAAAGTAGTAGTTTTTTTTAACTACCGATTTCGAATTTTCTTTCGCACACTATCGCGGACAGATCCGAGAGAAACACAAGACCTCGGCAATGAGTGGTGAGGGGGGGGGGGGGGGGGGGGGGGGGGGGGCAAAGCGACGAGCCATATAATTGATGAATGTACCGAATGGAAAAAAGTTGAACATTTGCGAAACGAGTGAGTGACGACAATTAGACAACATCGACGACGAAACAATGCGTTTATCGTTGACTGACCTATTCGATTCCGATCTGATCGTGTTCTTTTTCGATCTTTCCGGTCGCTTGGTTTGCTTTTTTTCCTATCTACAGTTTTTATTCCGAACAATCCTCGCTGCCGGGAATAAAATTGTTACAACCGATTCAGTTAGTTCCGAGGTTTCGTGATCGAGAGTGCAGTAAAAGAGTGTGAGCGTTGGGAAAAAGGAAACGTGAAGATGGTTGTACCTGCTGGGTATGGCTGTGGGCGGGCCCTCTAGTCAATCTCTACCATTCGTAGAATCTTTGTCGCTTCCTCGGCTCTCGTTGCTGTGCATTCTTTGATAATTCGGCGGTTGCCGCATATTCGTGCTTCCCGGTGTGCTGGGTGTCGTCACGTCCTTCGATCCGATGCCACGAGGTATACCGCTCAATAGTTCGGAACGCACGGGTATTTCCCCTCGCATAAACCTGAACAGATGCGATTGAAAGATACAATTCTCCGCTTCTACTGACGAAAAGTCGTCGAGGAAAAAAACAAGGAAAGCGTAATCGACTGACCTTTCTAATTTGTCTACGCAGGCGTCCTGATAGTCGTGAATCCATCGAACACCGTTGAAGTGACAAACGGACCTCATGTCCTCGGGCAATTCCTCGGGTTCGGGCCATTGGAAGTTGTCGATTATCGGAATAATATTGCACTGGGACTGCAGCGCCGCAACGATTTCCTGATGGAACGGAAGTAACGATTAGTCGATGAATTCACCGTAGAACGATTAGAGGGATTTGCGAGGAATATTCGAAATCGAATGCAGAATATTTTAGGCCATGATTTAGAAAACAAATCTTGCAATACGTATTTTACTTTGAGCTTTACTCTATACCGTGGAATTCCCCGCTACTCACAATGGAACGAACTCATCCCTCGCTAAAAAAGTTTCAGAGAGGAAAGGTATCTAGTCATCTTTGAAAAAAATCACAGAGTTCACGAGCAGAATTTCGGTACATTACAATTATTTCCACCACAGTCGTGTAGTGAATGATTGTGGAACTTTCCAAAAAGTATTTCTGGTAAATAAATTACCCACGAAAAAAAAAACCTCAAGGTTCTGTCCTATTTTTTTCACGGTAAAATATTTGCAAGACTCCCACACGTATTTGAAAGACAAGAAGACATATGTATGAGTAAGACTGCAGAACTCACTCGGTGAACCCAGTCTTTGCCTTCGACGTCCTGCGTGCATCGCTCGAGTGCTTTCGGCGTGAGTACGAGTAAAAAGTGTTTGGCCTGTTTGATGCTCTGCAGCAGATTGTTATCGAATTTGCCCGCTTCGAGTCGCTCGACGTCGATGAATACGGAAAAACCGCGGAGTTGTAGATGTACCTTGAGTAAACTGGCCAATTGGGAGCCGTTTGATCGTCGATAGCTGACGAAAACGTCGAGGGATTTGTCGGGTGACTCGTCCAGGCCGCAAGGGCTGAACGAATTCGATTGTCCATTCTTGATGGCGTCGAGAATTCTCAGCCTGTGAATGCTGTTGGTAATACCGCATTCAGTCAGCAATTGATCCTCGGATATGTTTCTTATGTATTCCTTGTCGACGCCGGCGTTGAGCATTCCGTAAGTATAGATGGAAAATTCGGCGCCGATCTGTTGGAGAAAACTGTTCAAATTGCCGATATCGCGACTACTGTAATCGGCCATTTTCTTCAAATTTTGCAGTTCCCGGGTAAAGCGTCGACGTCTTATGCCGTTCGTGAGACCAATATCCTCGCGCAAGTTTTCCTCCGTAAGTTGCAACAGTAGATCACCGTCGACTCGGGATTCGACGAAATTCGTGGCGTATTCGGCGAAGCCGATTTGTTTGACCCACTCGCGAACGTCCTCGGTCGACCAGAGAGGCACCTGTTGGCTCAACTTGTGCGGTATCTCCTCGCCGATGAGTCTGAGCGCTTGTGCCGCGTATTTCGAGGCTACCGCGTTCGGGCAACTCGCCACTTTTTTCAGCGGCTCGATCGCACCGATATCGCGAAATATTTCCGTATTACCCTGCTGCTTCTTAATGCCGGCTTCCATGCAAAAGTGAAAAGCCGCCAAGTTTCTCGCTTCCTCGCGTTTCGAGCTCAACACCGGGACCAACCGTTCGAGCCAATTTTTGCTCTGTCCGTGGGCATGCGCGAGATTCGATTTGGCGAATTCGTAAGGATTGTGAGAAGTGACGAATGGCTCGACGAGATTCAACGTGCCGGACTCGAGGACCGCGGCTTCGATCTCCTTGTTGGCTACGAGGACGGCGATCGCCAGACAAGCGTAATACTTGATATTGTCGTCGTTATGAAAAGCCAACGGGAACAACCAGACGGGCACTTTTCTCTTGATCATCGCTTCCTGATTCTCGGCACCGCCGTACAACGAGAGATTGGCCAGTGCGCCGGCACAGTGACGCAACGTTTCGACGTCGTTCTTACGGCACTCGAAGAGCACAGCGTCCAAACCGCCCAGCCTTATCACGTCGCTGCACGTACCCTCGCTGTGCTTGAACAAATGCTCCAGTATACCCGTGCCCACTCTCGCGTGGTCGACCGAGTTTACGTTTTTTGTACACACGCACGCGACGTTCACGACTTTCTCGAGACCGTTTTCCACCACGTGAGCACGATTCTCAGTCGTCAGGCATTGCTCGAGAAGACGCGCCGACGAGAATTGAAGCTCGTGATCGCTCGCTACGCAATTCGTCATCAGGAGATCCAGGCCACCCCTCGTTCTTAGCGTATTGCAGAGCGTGTAACCGAGCTCGTGGCCGTGGGTAGGTACGGCCCATGCTTTCCGTATTATCTCGTTCACACGATTCAGCAACAACGGCGCCTTGCCACTTTTGGTCGAGTCGTTGCATTTCAAACGTTCGACGAAATTATTGAGAAAACCCGAGTACTTGGCGATCGCGGTGTCCACGTCCTGTGGATTCGAATTCGAGCACAACAGATCCAAATCGTCGAGGGGCAACGACAGCAGTTCATCCTCCGAACGCATCCCGTTCATCAACTGATTCACCGCTGTCGCGGCCGTTATCATTGATGACTTCGACGTCACGCCCTTCGAGGCTATCGTTATGCTCGATTGCGAGGATGATGCCGTGTGCTTCTCGTGATTGTAGATACCCGATGAAGAGACCGTCTGTCTCTGCTGCTGAGCCGCCATTGATTTCTAATAGAAAAAAGAATTAGATTAATACGTTTTACGAGCTCTCACTTCTTGTTTCCTCATGCAAGTCTCGCTGTGTGTGAGAGAATTCTCGATGTGAAATGATTTTCAAGTATCGACGAGTACGTCTGTAGATGGAGGCGAATCACAAGTATTCGGTCAGGCCAAGTTTCATAAAAAAATGTTTTGAGAAATTGTTACTCGAATTGAAAAAGTTAAATAAATGGCAGTTAATATGGAGGTGATTTATCTTTCGCCTTATGGAAGAATCTGGATGATCAGAGTAACGTCGAGGTATTCGGATTTATCGTCAAAGATAGAGGGGGCAAGAAGATAAAACGCCAAAAAATACCTTGACACTTTTTAATCATTCTTTACGAAGCTTTGATCTTCTTATCAATGGAAACGAACGAATAAATTGTTCAGCCATCGCAAAAACAGTTTCTATGAATGATACACGACGAAATTGGCGAACTGCGTAATATGTATCGCGAAGAATAACATTAATCGATGAAACTATCAATGAAAATACAATTCCTAAATCTTACATGTCTGCTACATTGAATTCTATTTATCGCCCATGAATTGTTATTTTCTATTGACCGCTACGATTTTTCGTCGAATATCATGGGCTTGAAGTTTGCATAGCTGGAATACAGCGAAATTTCTTTTTCTTTTATTACCATCCAACATTTTTTGTCGATTTAGTTGATAGATTTTTAATAAGATTCTATAAAAAAATTAAGCTTTTTTGGTACACTAAATCGGCCAGAAAACTGGGAGATTCGAACAAAATAAATGTTTCATTACATTCCAACGATGCAAAGTTCAACGTCGTAGAAATTCACGGGTCAATGATTTACCGGTGCACGCACTAAACATCGATCCGAAACAAAAATCCACCTCAACGGAATCCGAACGATGATTCATAAACGTGTTCTCACCGTTTACGATAGCTTTGTACCGTTTGAATAGAGGGGAAAAAAATCATAAACGGAGAAACGAGTATATAAGCAAAAGATTTCCTACCTTCGCGAGGGGAAAGAAAGAAAGAAAAATTCAATTCGCACGACGTATGAACTTCGTACCATGTTGGAGTCGAGACTCCATTTTCGGAGAGTCGCCTGTTTTCTCATGAGATAATAGCGATAACGTAACGACTGTTTGAACGATCGAAGACTCGTGAAGGTGACAAGAAGAAAAAAAAAAGAAGCGGAGCGATGCTATCGAAAGCGCGTACGTTTGTGAACTGATCGGGAAGTCGCTCTTGCGTCGGCTACAAAATGATTCCCGCAGCGATACCGCGAATCGCTCGATTCGAACGAGTCACAAGCTGCGGCGGGAAAACGTGAAAATGACTGCCGGTAAAGTCGAAGGCCGGAGTTCGCGATGAGGAATGGATGTGAAATACAAACGACGAGGAACGTGAAATATCATAGTGACCTGGTAATAATGAAGAGTGCCAAACGTTTTTGCGTCACTCCCTCTATCTCGCTCTGCTCTCCCCCGCATGCGTCTAATTTACGAGTATCGCGAAGTGAAAATATTTGAACCAAGGCCAGCAACGCGCCGCTCGATCGAAATCGATCTCGAATTCGCAAAGATTCTCGACGCGAAACTTTTGCGAGCGCGATCGAATTAAATGCACACTTGAGTGTGAACGTTGATCGATTTTTTTTTACTCCGAACTGTACAATTTCAATTATTTTCAGTTTTCCAAAATGAGGGAGTTGTTGCAGAAGATTTTTCAACCATTTTTTAATGGATAACGTGAAAATTGGAGCGAAAATTACAAATGGTCTACACGGAATAAAAATAGATTCAAATTGACTTTTTTATCTTCTCGAATAGAGTAATGAGCAAAAATCGAAATAGATTAATGTCAGTTCGTGTATGTGTGCGCACTAGGGAGTACCTAACTCGAGAATGGAAGATCAAATAAATTGTTTTTCCTATTTATTACCGCACGTAGGCGAGACGTGGAATTTCAACGAGGATACATTCACAAGCAATGGCCCCTGAAGTACGTGATAAAATTTATCGTAGAAGAATATTTGATGAAGACAAATGTTTCGACTCATAGTGACTTGATGAACTCTCTTTAACACCGATTAGAAGTTCACCGTAGTGATTGGAATTTCTCTTCACTCGTTCCGTTCCGATTTCACGAACGCACTGTACCTCTGTCACATTTTTCTCCTTCACGCATGAATACGCAAAAGAGCCGAACAAAAACCAATAACTACAATGGCAATTGAAAGCCCCGGCACCGCAGTTGTTTTGTTTCACGGACTTCTCTTTGTATTTGCGATTGGCACGAATTTAAAACGGTTGAACGAACCCGTTTGCATAACTCACTTTTTCCGAGCTGAAGGAATCACTCTGGAGTTTCATCGTCGAGGCGGCCACGTTGTTGCTCTCTTGGTGTGAAAGATCGCCCGCCTTCAAGCTTCTCTGCTCCTGCAAACAGTAACCAAAACTTACCAACTCATTCCATTCGAACGTGTTCTTGTAAATCGAAATATTTTCTTGGAAAAAAAAACATTTTTCGAGCATCTTTAAAAAAAAGTCCAGAAGTTGAACAGAGCCGATTTAACGAACCAGGGGGTACTCGAGAGAATAGGAAAAAAGAACGAAAAAAAAACAAACACTTTTCTCTTGCAACGCAACGGAGATTCGAGAGCTTTCTCCGAGTTTGATATCACTGGGTGCAACAATAATAATGGAAAATTCGCGAGCTTCGTGGAGAAAACAACGAGACGATTTATAGACGAAGAAGAAAGGAGGCCGGGATAAAATAATGATGATAACAATCCTTGTTGCCAGTAAAATAAAGCTTCGTGAGCCGCGAACAAACTGTTTCTGAGAAGCGTCCGTGTTTTCGAAAAATCGAGTGAGATCGACGAGAGTGGAAAGAGGAAAGAGAAGAAAAAAAAAAACTATAATTTGCGCTATCTCAAGGGCCATGTTTTTTTCCTTCTGTTGTTCGAATATCGAGCACGGGTGTTTTCGAGATTAATACGGTGTTGAAAAAAAGCTTCTCCAACACGCGCTTGTTTTAATCCACTTTCGTCTTTTTATAACGAAGTCGAGTTTACGTAGCTCTGAAAAAAAAACGCATAAATAAACATTTCTCACGACTTCACGTATAATACACGAAAGTGATTCGTTCAGCTACGTTGTTTGCCAATAATTTAACGAAAAGAATTATTTTATTGAAAAATCGCTAATCTTTGAGATTGAAAAAGAAATTTCGTATACGAGGAGGGTACAGGCAAACCTGGCCCCTCATTCAAGTTCACTGCGCAACTCTCGTGGACCTTGAACTTCACTGGCTCTCTAAAGATCACAGTGGAACACAAATAAGCATACCTTCTTGCGTCTTCCAAAGAAAATTTCGGGAATTCGAGAAAATAATGCAAAAAATGAAGCAGCTTCCGTACACCCAATAAGCATTATTTATCGACGAAGCTACGACGTTAATTCAGCAAAGCAAAACAAACGGGACGAAAGAAACGATTCGGACATAGAAATTTTACCCCAGTGAATTTCGTTTAAGTTGAGCATTTTTTGTTTTATTTCTTAAACGAAGCAAAATAGCGCTTTTCGGTGTTCGTTCGATCCGATAAAAATCCAGTCGAATATAAATGATTTTCTTTTTCTCGGATCAACGGATAGCCTGACGCGATCGATTGTCCTCACTATCGTAAAATACGCTGTAATACCATTTCGCATTTGTGAAGAACCGGGGATTCCGCGATCGCGGTGACATTTGAATTTTTCTTCAGAGTTCCATCATCTCCGCGAGTTATGGCATTACGGGGATTCGACTCGGGGTAGAAAACCCTCGCGACACGTCCGAGTCGCAGACCCATCGCGTACTGCGACAATGCTGAGAACTGTGCGAGCTCGAAAACTCCACACGGGGGGTGGCTCGCACGTCTCTGTTTTCCTATCGACCGAGACGCGAGGTTGCCCCTCGCGACGCGCTATAACCCGTGACTCAACTCCCCGTACGTAGAATCTTTATTTTCGTCAAGAAAACTCGGTCAACTAGCACTTCGATTTTTTTTGGAGAATTGAATAAAGAAGAAAATCAATGGTCCTGTAAACGAGTACCTAGACGACACGAACGAGGCTCGTTGAAGGACAGCGGAGCTCATGAATTTTATATTTTTCTGCGTCATTTCCATAGTTTGTAATTCCGTTCGTTTGGGACATATGAAATCTAAACAAACTCAATTCATTAATTATAACCCAAGCAAAGCTATAATTTCGAATATTTGAAGTTTTCAACAAAAGGATTGGGGAATAGTTATCATTATTTTTTCAAGTTATTATAAATTGTAACTTATCGTCAATTCTTCTTTTTTTTTTTTGAAAACCTAATTATAAATTAAATATTAGAGATTATAGTTTTGTTTAGGTTTTAATAAATTTAGATAAAAACCGCGAAGTATTAAAAATTATAAGAAAAAACGAAAAGTTATAATTTTTTGTTTATTCGATATTGTGTTGAATTTAATTAAGGCTCATTTTGGGTTAACGAACGAAATGGATTGCGAGAAAATAATCGAATATGATTTCGATTCATTTGGTGGATCTTACCATGGCGGATGCGACGCTCTTTTCCGCCGAGACACCGTCCATCTCGACTCGCGCTCTCGCCGCCGTAGCCGCGCTCTGTTCCTTGTACGAAACATCGCCCGCTTGCAGTGCCCTCATCTCAGCACTGTTGGCCGTCGCTTTTTCCGCGCTGAAACCGTCGGTGACGACCTGGCGACAAGAGAAAATTCCTCGAAGATATTGAGTCGGTTCGATGCGTGGGAGACGAAAAAAAAAATGCCATTATTTGCTTTCTTTCCTTTTAATTCTTTGATACTACATATTGGCTCGGTTTCTTAATTGAATAAAATTCTCGTTCAGGCGCAATTTTGAACGCTTGTAATAACTTCGACTGGCTAAAAGTCTCGGAAAAAAATCGCTGGCAAACTGCCACTCGATGAATCAGCTCGAAATTCGGTTCGCGCGTACTCCCGGAGTCACCGGAAATACATTTTATTACGCGATTACTGACGTTCAACGTTCCGCCAAAGTCTCTCGCGATTTAACACGTCGTAACCGTAAAAAGGTCAGGTACGCGCATAATTGTAATATTGTTAAAACTTCGTCTGCTCGAAAGAAGACGACAAAATTTATTCGTTGTTTATTGAGCAGCCGTAAAATGGAACATGATCAGATAGAAAACGATTTTTATTTATTTTTGCCCCAGTGATTGCGATGTTGAAATTTGCATCGTTGAAATGCAACGAAAATCCCTCAACAATTGTCTCATTTGCTTATTCAGCAAGCTATAAGCAAAATTTGCAAAAAAATGATTTCTTGAAATAATGAAAAGGAGGAAATACTAATATAAGGCTGTGACACGGACCTGACGAAATGTGGCGTTGAAGTTTGCATCGTTGGATTGCAACGACAGTTCTTTTTTATATTTTTCATTTTTATTATAATCTATTATTTATTTCCATAGATTAAGGTAGTGGATTTCTAATGAGAATAAGAAAAACTGCTAGAGTGATTTTTGTACCCTGAGCCAGCGACAGAGTGAGCAATAGAAACAAAATAAACATTCGTTGCTCTCCAAAGTTGTAAACTTCAACATCATGATGAAATTACAAGGGTTCCCGGTATCTACAGAACGCTAAAAAAAAGGTTCTTTCTTCTTTAATATCCTTTTGTGGGAAAATGATGGGAATCTTACGATTCTGGTGCTCGAAGTCATTTTTAGCACGCTTTTCGTGTTATATAATTGTGCTTGAAATCAGATTAGCGTAAATTGAGCCTGAAAACAAAATTAGTGTCCATTCAGAACATGCAATAATTTTCCTTTCCACGGTACAATATATAAATATATATATAGAAATATATATACACACATGCACATACAGTTTGGGTTTGTTTGGGTTTGAAAATGAGTTTGCGTCCGCATGCATGAACATACACGAATGCGTCTATCTATGAAAATATACTGAGGTTTGTCCATCCGTATAAGTGGCCTGTCCATCAACGCCAGAATTACGAAAGCTCGGGGTTTCGAGAAGATTTGAATGCACGCAAAGACCTCGACCCGGACACTCTCCGTGAAGAAATCGTGCAACAAAAGATACTCGAGCGTCTAATATTTCTTCCAACTATTCTCAATCAAATTTCGCCATTCCAGTGAGATAAAATGGCTGGTAGAAGGAAATAACACGAGAAATAAATTTTCCTGTGGCCCCAGCATGGAGAATTCGTTACGGGTTAAATTTTTTAATTGTATAATTCAGTTGACCACATGAATATTAATATATGACTTAAATTTCAAAAACAAGTAGGTAATTGTCGAACGTACGAGGAGAAAGGGCAACGAATAAAGCAAAGCCAAACGGGGATGCTCGGTGAAGATCGCAAGAGTGCGAAATTTCGACAGCCCACCTTGGTTTTCGAGGCGCTCGTCATTTTTTTCTGCTCGAATTTCATGGTTTCCGGTCCGGCCGGAAGGGACGACATGCTCGGCATATTGGACATGCTTATGGTTGGGCTCATGTTGTGAAGATTGTTGAGAGAATTGAGGGAGCTGAGCTGTGATGGGGAATTGCCGGCGAGTGTTACAGCCCCGGTAACCGGGGGTGGTGTATCCGGATCCGGAAACGTAACGAGCGGCTCCGCCAGATCGTTCTCCTCGGGGCCGCTACCGTCCCTGAAAAATAAAAATCACGTTTTCGTGTGTAAACAGTGACGTCTTATTCTCTCGCCAGACAAAAAACGTCCTCTCAAGACTCAAGGTTGTCCAAACTCGCCGCAATTTCGTATCAGGCGCCAAAATAATACAGGATCATTTTTTGACTCGATTATTTTTGCTTTTGAACGAACTGAAAGAGATTCCAAGATAAATATCGTACGGACCACATCTGAATGGAAAAAGAAACGCATTTCCTTAGTTCTTATTTCTTTTTTTTAACTACCACTTTTCGAGAATTGGGACAAAAAAATGTCACATTACCGCACAGTGAGAGATTCACGAAGAAAATACGTAAATTAATCGTAGCAGCTCTGATTGTACAGGGAAAATTTTCGAAAAATTAAAAACAAAAAAAAAGACCGCGGGTACGTGTGTATTTCAAGTAACTACGGAGGGGTCCAAAAATAAAACGAGAATTCAAGTAAAAAGCTGCTCACCTGTCGACGAGATTCTCCATGCTGTTTCTCAGCCGTTGAGAAAAATTGGTCGATATATTTTTCATTTCGGATATGCCACGTTTGAGTTCGGTCAGGTCGCTCTTCATCGAGCTTGCCTTCATCTCGCTCGACGATGACGAGGTTAGAATCCTCTGTGAGGATTTGGCCACTCTGCTGCTCGAGCTGCTCGTTTGGCTCTGGTTCGTGAGTATCTGCGAGAAGCAAAAGAAAAAAATTGAACGTCATGTAAATTCGTCTGAAGCTTTGGTTCTCGAAGTATTCCCGGTTACACGTTAACGAGAAAGAGAAGAAGAGAGAACGAGTGACGAAGAGATAGAGAAGGGAGAGAGAGAGAGAGAGAAAGAGCGAGCGAGAGAGAGAGATAGAGAGAGAGAGAGAGAGAGAGAGAGAGAGGCTGTTCTATTTGGTATTTCCCTTTTAACGATTTCTGTACTCAGACACACGATTCAGACTTCTATTTTGAACTCGTGGGCGCAAAAATGTCGCCTCCGATGTGAATCATAAGTGAAGATCATCACCTCAAATGCCACAAAATCTTTCAACCTCTCCCTTCCTCTTTCCATTTCATTTGAATAATAATAACGATAACGGTGAGCGTGTGTATTATTATTATCATCACTTATATGTCGGTATGTGTGTATATGTATATGTGTATATGTAAAAATAAACGCGCGATATTCTTGACCAGTGGCACGAGAGCCTCGTGAACGAGATTCAAATCGTGACACAAATTGGCAAACGAATTGACAATGCTGCACGTCGTTTGGATGATTTTTGAGGTCGTGCCAGAACACATGCGACCCTATTGATTTCCGATTTCTCCCAATTCTCAAAATTCGATTTCATCGTCGATTTTTTTTTTTTTTTTTTTTTTTTTTTTTGAGAAAAATCCTCACCGACCATAGTTTCCGGATTCGATGAAGTCGCGAGAACGGTCCGCGCAATTGTGACTAGGGTAGTTCGCTGCTGTATTCGCAAAATTGTAAGGCCGACGATAAATTTTGTGGTAATGGAGGCTCGGAACATCATTACAAATCTTTTTCAACGTGACGGGTAATTGCTATCTCGAGAGCGCGCGAAAATTCAGAAAATAACGATTGAATTTTTAAACACTGAGAGAAAAGAATTTAAAAAATTAAATAAAATCGGAAAGGAAAAAAATGATCACTTTAATTGAGAAGCCGCGTTTGCATTGCAGAAAATAAATATCGTTTTGATTACTTTTAAACGAGGACTTCGCGGGATCGTTTGAATTTCTACGTATAATATTATTATTATAATTAATCGTTACAATATTTTATATTTTTATTATTTTTATTTTCCTGCGTTTCAACGTACACCCTTGTGGCTTTTTACGCATTACCCTTTCCAATTAAACACTTTTCGCTCACTCCGTACACGCACTTTGCTAATCTAATTCCGTTGCGTCCCCATATTCTTCTGCTTCGTTGGTGCACCGATATTCTCATTATTATGCACGCAAATCTGTACTATTGCACGTGTACATATTCACGTGTAATCTATCATTATACTTTCCGTTTATCTTCTTGGTTTCTCTGAATCGAATATGTCATGACACACGTGCCAAAAGATCTAATTGATCGTGCCAATTAAACCCTCTGAATGTTCAAGAATCACAAAATACCCACTGGTCCCACTGAATTTCCACGGTAAAGTTATGATCTCGAAAACAAAATTCCAATGAAATATCAATCCCTAACGATTTGTAGAAACTTTGGGTCACCTTTGGAAAAAAAAAAACGGCCACGTTACGAATTTTCCCCGAAAAAGAGATTTTTTGGCGATTAGGATTATTCAAATTACGGCGAAGCGTTTTTCCAATGACTCTGTTCGCAAATTCGACGAATAAACTTCAAAGAGTCCGAGAAACCATCGCGTATACACGAAAAAATCAAATCGAATAAAAATAACATATATATATAGCAAGGAAGGCGACGAAATTCCGGTCTCCGATGACGATCGTTATATTTTCAGATATTATGTAAGCGAAATAACATTATATCGGGAGTGTATTAACCGAGGTGCAAATAACTCGTAAGTTTCCGAGAGTTGAATGAGTCCGCTTGTGTCAAGTATTCGTATACTACCAACTGCACGAAGAAACGAGGTTTCGTTGATTCTCTCGTTTTTATTTTCTTCTTTTTCTTTTTTTTCGCCTCCGACAATGTTTATGGGTGTTAGCGTGAGTGCGTGGGTGTATTCGACCAGCAAACGATTCGTCTTTCGTCAAATGATTTTAAATAACGAGAGATTGTTCTCCTTTTTCACGAATAATGCGCTTAGCCGGCTTGAGTTCTTGATTTATCCGCGAGCGACATAACGTTTCGATGAACGAGTGCAACCTGCTGATCAAATGATAGAAAGAAAATACAATTTCGCGACATTTTTATGAATGCAGAAGCCACTGATTTTTCAAATTTATTATCGAGACGCAGAGATCCTTCGTATTTATTTATCTCGCACTCATCTGTCTCCAGCATCCTCTAAATCTCTCGCACTTGCGAATCAATTGGTGCGTGTTACTTTGAAGAAAAAAATATTTTTGCTCTTGGCATCTCGAATTGATTACACTACGAAAATAAAGATCTCGAGATTATCGGGCCTGTTATGATGTTCTTTTAGGGGTTGCGTGGGTCTGAAAATTTCAAAAAATCAATTTTTTTTTATTATCTAATAGTACAATATATCTAGAATATTCTCCCAAAGTTTTAAGTCAATCGGAGTAAAAGTCTAGGAGAGAGAGCCTTTGGGAATTCCCCCCGTTGGGAAATATCGGCCGGGAGCGACGCAGGTATACGCATTTTTCTCAAAACACTATTTTTGAAGTCGGTGGACACGATTTCTCAAAAACTAATGCACCGATCTTATTGAAATTTTGCACACTTCTTCAAAATAGCATTGACTAGTGATTGAACGAAGCTTTTCTTTTCGATTACAACTAATTTTACAAGGCTATACGTAGTGCAAATTCCACCAAAAATTGAACTATTTTGCTTACAACTCTGCCAAAAATTCAAATTTCAATTTTTTTTAAATCCTTCGTTCAATCAGGAGCTATACTTGTCTATTAACAGAAAAAATTTGGTTTTTTAATTTAAGATAAAGCTATCATGAGTTATCCTGACCACCACGAGGACACTTTTTTTTAGGGGTCTCCGGAAATCAGGTCCCACCGATTGAATTTCCCAAATTTTTGGATGAATTTTTTTTTAAATATTGTTGTAATGTTGCTCTTTTATGTGCTTAATATTTTGAATAAAATAATTCATATATTATATAAAATATATTTTTAAAAAATAGAGAAAATATGTTTTTTTTGGCTTGACAAATTCAAACTTCAAACTATAATTTCAATATGACAAATTCAAACTATAATTAGATATTGTTAATTTGAGCAAAAAAAAGTGTGTATATTCGTATGTACTAATGTAAGTGGGCTAATCCAAATGGCCAATCGGCAGAAAACGGAACGAATCAATTACCTAAACGATAGAAGGAGTTTTGTTCCGAGCGACGGTTAGCCGTTAATAGCATTAGCGAAGAGTGTGCTAAAGCGCCGAGAGAGAGACAGAGAGAAAGAGAGAGTGAGTGAGAGAGAGAGAGTGAGAAAGAGTGTGGTGTGTGTGTGTGTGTGAGAGAGAGAGAGAAGGAGAGAGAATTAACGAATCTGACAAGACCGTGACTTCCTGGATACGAATGAGTCGTTTCTCAGTTACTCAGACGTCGTGCACATCGATACTCGTTTCGAAAAGTATCATGAGCTGCGTAGGTGTAATCCGTCTCGCAGCGCAGCCATTTTTAATTTCTCGTACTCGCGCATATTTTACGGCAACGCGAGATTATTCAATCTCTTGAGAATCGATGGCAAAAAAAAAAAAACAATTTCCACAGAAACGCAATCTTTCTTATTTTGTTTGCGGTCGAGCCCATATAGGAATGGCTCGCAGATATCGCAAAGTGACAAGTGTGGGATAAAAGTAAAATGGGACGTAAAAGTCTGCAAGGGCATACGAGGAAACAATAGAAATATTCGATTTGATGTTGCATCGTTGGGAAGCAAAGAAAATGGTTTTTTTTAATCGACCATTTTCTTTTTTGACGGGCCTTGGGACTATGAAAATGACTCGTAGGTTTTTTAAGATTCTCATTAGCCTTTCAAAATGTTATTTCTACCAATGAACTCCGATTAGAAAAATTGCGGCGATTAGCAACGTTGCATGCCTCTAATTATCGGACATAACCGAATCCCCAAAGAGAAAGCTTTTGGATAAAAACAAAACTTGAAACATTTGGATGAATAAATAGATTTTTCATAATGGAGAAAAAATAAAGAAAAATTGATAAATGAAATGTATGAATAGACTTTTGATGATAACAAATATAAAGCAATTTAGATACTAACAAAATCAAAGTAAAACGCGCCGAAAGTAATTTTCTCTGCAAATTTCATACATAATTATTTAATCCATTTTTTTCTCGACTTTAAAGTTTGCATCGTTGAAATGTAATGAGAGTTTTCTTCTATTTTATTTCATTTCATCATTATTATTACAATATAAATTTTTGTCATCATAGATTGAGATCGCATATTTCTAATAAGGCTAGAAAAAATCGGCTAAAAAAATCGAAGAATCGTCTCTAAATCCTAAATTACGGATTTAAAATTTAAATAAGACAAAAAATTTAGATAAGGAATTGAAGGGATGAAAAAAATTAATTTTCGTTGGGTTTCAACGATCTAAACTTGAAGATCATAACGACGCGAACTTCACAATACCACGTTCACGTAAAAAGGTGGAAAAAACTGCTGAACAGCTTGTTACAATATACATCGAAAATTCTGCGTATATTGGTACAATAAATACAATGCAAAATCCATTATTCCCTTATTTCATTAAACTTCGAAAACACGATTTCTCGGAGGACAAAAATAATTCGATTTACCTGCGAGGAAGTGGTGACCTGTGGATGATGCGAGTGAGATCTTCCGGTAACGAGATTGTTTTTCTTTTGAAAATTCTCCATGACTGCCTGCATGTCTCCGTTCTCGGCTCCTTCGGCCGGGAACTCTGACATCTGCGAACACGCGAATAAGGCAAACGATATGTTTAGTCAAGTAGATATATATATATATATATTGATACGGGCGCTATGAAACGCGCGATCATCTGCCTTACGAATACAACATATTTTAATGCTCTCTCGCGGCGAGTCTCAGCCGCGCCTAATAAAATTCGTAATTACGTCAAGAATGAATGTCGAGGGGGCAGATATCCGTGAAATATATCGTGTTGATAAAACCCAAAGTTTTATTCACAATGCATGGGCATATCGTCGAATTAAATTGTGAAGAACATTATTCGTGCTAAATCTAAGATCGACATCGGTCTACAGCGTTTTTTTTTCTTCGATTAACTGAGCACAAAGAATTAACGATTTCTAATATTATCCAAATTTGAATTGAAAAAAAATTATACTCATAAAAATGATAATAATAATAATTATAATGACAATATATTCTGAAATCCTATCATAGCTCTTCACTTTTTAATGGGCAAGCCTTTTTTATAGCTACTTTTCCTTTCATAAATTTATTATTACTATCTTTATAATTACAAAAATAAGAAAGAGATCTCGAATTTAAAAAATATCGTATTTTTCATATCATATTATTGCTATCATTGGTAATATATGCTAACATTTTTTCAATTTCTCGATTGATGAATAATTTGGCATATATAATTATTATTAATAATAATAATGATATATGCTATATTTTTTACTTTCGATCCCTCATCGATCAAACTTTGCTGCTACGTTAATCTGCATAAATTTGTACTTAAACCATCTTCCATATAAAAACTAAACTCTGAAATATTGGGACTTTTCAATCAAACGTTTTTTTTTGTTGTCTTTGCTTGTCTGAATTTCGGGTAAGACAAGGATTAAACGATGAATTTCGAAACTGCGCGCAGACAGTGTGCAAAATCATAGCATCGAATTAATGATCGGCGTGCCGAAAATTAACGACACACATCGTCGGATTCAATAATGTAAGTTTTTTTTTTTCATTGTAATTGATCTGCCGTCACGAGTGATGAATAATAAGGTCTACGCGAGATTCGTCGGGAATGGGTCGACCAATGAAATCGCCAGGCCCCTCGAATCCCTCTCGGAATCGAAGTGCTTATTAATTTACGATGTTTCACGACCGTTTCTTGGTTTTCGAACGGCGAATTTGAAGTTGCGATAAAAGGGAGACGACAATCATTCCCGGATAGAGAGAAAGAAAGAGAGAGAGAGAGAGAGACAGAGGCAGAGCGAGAGAGAGAGAGAGAGAGAGAGAGAGAGAGAGAGAGAGAGAGAGAGAGAGCGAGAGAGAGAGAGAGTGAGAGGGACGGGGAGGGTCGGGAAGTAGAAGAAGATGTAGGAGAATTTCATACGATCCGCCTCTTCATGTGAAACGTTCAATAACACGTTTTCCAGTTTCTTTTTATTATCCAAATTCCCCGAAATTCATATTAGTTGAGAATAATAAAATAACGCATGTAAAGACAACAAACAAAGATACACGAGCTGTTTTTGTGCGACGCGTGAAGCAGGCAAATAAAAGAACACCTGTTACCACCGAAATTCCGAGTATCGTTAATTCTTAAGCGCGTCGTTGTACGCGTGTTTTTCCACAAGCCGACAGATTGTATGCGCATCGACAAAAGGAAGAAAAAAAAAATCTCACTCGAAAGTCGATTACAGAGAAAAAAAAAAACTTTGCGATTAACAGAAATATAAACGAGCGCTAATTGAGCGGTCTGCGTAAGCTTGAAATTTAATAAAAATACGACTTTTTGTGTTTTTCTCGACACTATGTTTTACGAAACGGTGCAAGTCGTATTTTTAAATCTATTCGTTTGGACGATTATTTAATAGTTTTATCCATTTGATGTTAATAAATTATTTTACAAAATGTTTTGGTCGAAAATCGAACTTTTTCTGTTATAGCTTGCCAATTTTTCTAAATTTTCAAAAAATATTTGATTTTACGAAAGTTTTACTATTAATGGCGTAGTAGCTCGCATCGTTAGAATCCAATGAAAGTTCTTTTGTATTTTTTTTTATTTCTTCATTTTTACCACGATCTATATTTTTTTTTTAATACTTCAAGTTCGTGGATCTCTAATAAAGATTTAAAAAAAACCGTACCCTAATAAAGATTTAAAAAAATCGTACCCTAAATCGGCGAAAAAAAAATTTGAGCAATAGAAGAAAAATGAATTTTTGTTGCATTCGAACGATGCAACCTTCAACATTATTATTACACTAAAAGTACATTTAAAAATTTTTCATTTTCGACGACTAGTTGCCAGAACCATCTACACCAACAGCACTTTCTTTAAATAACAATAACCTCATTGTTTATCAATATTTTCCAATTGAAAATAAGCTCAAACTTGACAAGCCCAATGACGTAGTAATTTGCACCGTTGAAATGCATGGGCTTAAAGTTTGCATCGTTGGAATGCAACGATTTTTTCCCCCTTATGTTTATTAGTATCGATAATCATATTTTATAGACTTTAGATGTAGATTCCTAATTAAGAAGCCTAAAAAGCCTAAGTAAGAAGTCACAGGAAATTTGGAAAAATCAGAAAAAAAAATGTTTTGTTGCATTTCAACGCTGCAAACTTGGACATTACTGAAATGCAACGATTTTTTATTGTTGCATTTTTCATTTCTTTATTTGTATCATTATCCAAAACCTTTTTTGCTAATTGAGGTAATAAATTTCTAATAAGAATACGTGAAAACTTGTGAGTGATTTTCCCAGCCTGAACCGACCAATAAAGATTATTGAGCAATTATTAAGAATTTATTTACGCTGCATTCCAATGATGCAAACTTCAACGCTATCAAGGCTATGTATTAGTTGCGTGTGAAATCCCGACCTCGTCATCCCAATACCCTGAGCAGAAAAAAAAAATTGAAAATCGACTTGTTTTTTTTTGTCCCCAAGTTTATGTAGACGAAATAAAGAGTGAGCGTAACTTGTTAAATAAAGAACACAATAAAAGTATGTCTGGATTGATTCGTGCCGAAGAACAGAACGTTTACCGGGAGAAGATTGTCTAAATAATTCGATTGTGGACGCGGCATTGAGGTGTTATCGATATCGTTATCGGTACTTAGCGTCAAGCCTTGAACGGGAAGGGGCGTCTATAAATTTTCAATGCCTCGTGCGAGCGCCTCGATGAGTATGGCGATTAATTCTTTCCTGTATTCACTGTGCATCACATACTTGCGATGGGGATAATTCGTTTGTTATTGTCGTTGTTGCTGATGGCATCGCTTTCATTGACATTGTGTTTAATAATTAATAATATCGGCAAACGCCGTATAATGTAACGTATAATAAATGCGTGTAACACCAATTATTAGCATTCGATTCAATCAAATGTACATTATCATGTTATATTATTACTCTGAAGTATAGTATACTACAGTATACTTATACTTTATGATACGGTATGGTATATTAAACCGTGAAATAATATAACATTATAGATGAATATTATAACTCGTTATAACGAGTGGGTACGATGAGGATACGATATTATAAAATTACAAGTACTCTTTTATTTCCTGAGTTCCAACGTATACCCTTGCGGGTTTTTATGGTGTTGGAGTTTGCATCGTTGGAATGAGACGTAAGTTCGTCTCCATACTTTAATTTCCTCGTTCTTTTTATTATGAAACATCCTCTTTCACATATTTATATTGTAGATCCCTGATTGATTGTCTTGAAGTATAATTAAGGGATTTTTGTAGGCAAATTTGGGCGAAAGATATTTTGTTTTAATTCATAAGTAGTCATTTTTATTGCATTCCAACGATGCAAACTTCAGCGCACTAATTTTAAGGCGGGTAACCACTTTAGGAGACCGAAAATTAGATGATTTTGTGGATTTTTTTTATTATTTAAAAAAAAACGGAAATTTCCGCAACTCTGACAATAATTTATTCATATTTTCATACATCTCTGGTAATTTTTTCAAGTTATTTCATGCATTAATTAAGGTGTAATCCGCTGTGTCCCATGGCGTGTCCTCATCGTCGTTGTCGATTTGCGGGAATTGTGCAGCTTGCAATTCGCATCTGAAATAGTCCAACAAATTTTTATACATTCTTGAGATGTTTTTTAAGAACATGAACCTAAATTTTGAAAAAAAAAATTGAGTATTGGATGTTGGAACGTGTTTGAAAAAAAATTATCGATTTTTAGCTATTTATTCCCGACATTTTGCAATAATAAAAATGTTTTAAACAATTTAATCTTTCCAACTTTAGGTTCATGTTTCAATCAATTACATTATGTAAACGTGTTCCAAATTTGAAGATGATTCATCAATTAGTTTTTGAGTTATGATTCCCGCAAATTGAAAAAATGTCGTTTCGAGAAAAACACGTTTAAAGTTTCACAAACGAAAAACTCAAAGTCAAATGTGTTCAATCAAATGATAAAGTGTCTTACCGATTAATCAGCGATTCCAGCACCATACAGCAGTCATTCCTCTTCCTCATGCAACTCATTTGAAGCTTGCATTTCCTCTTTACGAGCTTTACGAGCTTCTGTCTCTAATAAACTTTTTCTATTTTGCCGAGCCACGCGCATCTGATCCATTTGCTCGGCATATCCGTAGCTCTGCCTGCCAACTACGATTTGTAGTTCATTCATAACCATGAGTAGGGCTGAATTTCCTTCATTGAATAAAATAGCAGCAAGAAATGCCGCTATCTCGATTATTTTCTACCCAGAATGGAGATGTTTTGGAGCTAATCGCGAAACGGTGGAGTTTGGGTTTGTTTGGGTTCTGAAAAACCAAATTTTGGTTATGAAAACCCAAACAAACCCAAACAAACTACCTAACTGAGCGCTTCGTGGATACCTGAACGCGCTTGGGAGTCGAGCGGAGAGTCTTTATCATTTATATACATACCGTTAGAAGGAATCCGAACATCGTTTTGAAATTTTCAGGGTGTATTCTTAAGATATTTTGTTAACAATTTATGAAATAAAAAAAATTGATTTTTTGAAGCATCTAAAGTGGTTGCCCGCCTTAATCATAATATAAATATATACTTTACACGGAGGATATAATTCAAAATGATGGTGTTGAAGTTTGCATCGAAAGTTCTTTTGAACCTTTCTTATGCACTTATTCTTATTTTTCTACAAAATTTCCTTTTGCAAATTTAGATTATAGATCTCTAAATAATCATCTTTAAAAATAGTTGTAGTCATATCTGCCAATATAAATGTATGGAATTCGAAAAAATTGATTTCGATTGCATCGCAACGATGCAAAATTCAATCTCATAATAAATTAGCATTTCATTGATTGCTTCAAATAATAATGTTGAAGCTTGCATCGTTGACACGTAACGAAGATTATTTTTAATCTTGTCTTATTTTTATTATCAACCAGAATCATATTTTGCAGATGCAGATTTCAGATTACCAAATAAGGATCCTAAAAAATATTCGCGTGATTTTCATAGCTTAAATCTGCTGAAGTAATTGGGAAAATTCGGAAAAAAAATCATTTTCATTGTTTTCCAATGGTGCAAACGTCAGGAGCATTAAATTCTAGGGATCGAACAGCGGTCATTAAAAAAAATCGGCCATGACGATCGGTCGAATCGAAGATGGTCTCGGCTGTGTGTCGAGGCTGATCATTCTCTCTCTCTCTCTCTCTCTCTCTCTCTCTCTCTCTTTCTCGATCGATGTCATAATCCGTCTTCGATCGATACGCCGCCACGCGTTTTAATAATAAACACACGGTCCACGTGACATTTGCAGCGACCTTTCATTGTTTGATCTCAAAACTGATAAATCCTCGCAATTTGGATGATATTTCTGTTCTTTCTTCGCCTGTGAAATTCCTCTCGACACATTTTTTGCGAGAAAAAGAGGAACTTTCGTGATTTTTTTTCAGAGAAAACGTGTGCAGGTTTGCAACATTTTTTTTTCTACATTAAGGCGAGCAACCACTTTAGATGCTTAAAAAAAAATCAATTTTTTAAAATTTTATAAATCGTTAGAAAAATATCTTAATACACCCTGAAATTTCAAAACGATATTCGGATTCCTTCTAACGGTATGTAGATAAATGATAAAGACTCTGCGCTCGACTCCCAAGCGCGCTCAGATATCCACGAGCGCTCAGTTAGGTAGTTTGTTTGGGTTTGTTTGTTTGTTTGGGTTTTCATAACCCAAACTCGACCGTTTGGAAATTAGCTCCAAAACATCTCCATTCTGGGTAGAAAATAATCGAGGTACCGGCATTTCTTGCTGCTATTTTATTCAATGAAGGAAATTCAGCCCTACTCATGGTTATGAATGAACTACAAATCGTAGTTGGCAGGCAGAGCTACGGATATGCCGAGCAAATGGATCAGATGCGCGCGGCTCGGCAAAATAGAAAAAGTTTATTAGAGACAAAAGAAGCTCGAAAAGCTCGTAAAGAGGAAATGCAAGCTTCAAATGAGTTGCACGAGGAAGAGGAAGGACTGCTGTATGGTGCTGGAATCGCTGATTAATCGCTAAGACACTTTATCATTTGATTAAACACATTTGACTTTGAGTTTTTCGTTTGTGAAACTTTAAACGTGTTTTTCTCGAAACGACATTTTTTCAATTTGCGGCAATCATAACTCAAAAAATAATTGATGGATCATCTTCAAATTTGGAAAACTTTTTACATAATACAATTCATTAAAACATGAACCTAAAGTTGGCAAGATTTGATTGTTTAAAACGTATTTATTATTGCAAAATGCCGGGAAAATAATGCTAAAAATCGATCATTTTTTTTTTCAAACACGTTCCAACATTCAATTCTCGATTTTTTTTTCAAAATTTAGTTTCATGTTCTTAAAAAATATCTCAAGAATGTATAAAAATTTATTGGACTATTTCAGATGCGAATTGCGAGCTGCAGAATTGCCGCAAATCGACAACGACGATGAGGACACGCGCCGAGGGACACAGCGGATTACACCTTAATTAATTCATGAAATAACTTGAAAAAATTACCAGAGATATATGAAAATATGAATAAATTATTGTCAGAGCTACGAAAATTTCCGTTTTTTTTCTTCACAATAACAAAAAAATCCAATCATCTAATTTTCGGTCTTCTATGGTAAAGTGGTTGCCCGCCTTAAAGAGTACGGTTTCAAGTATCTTTGACAATTTTTGTATTGTAAAATATTTATAAAAGTCGTAAATGCAATGGTTCGTACTGAATGCTGAAAGCATTCGAAATAAAACAATCAAACGCATTTAGTTTTTGCGTGAAATTATCTAGTGCATGGACGACGAATTTAATAAAATATTGATTTTTTTCAAAATAGTCGAAGTCCAAAGAGAAAGTATCGATTAAAAAAAAAAACTCGGATATATAATCCCTTAAATTAGTAAATTCGCTGATTTCCGTTGAAATCGCGAAAAGCCCATTGCTTTTTTTTTACTGGAAGCTTCGTGAATTTTCCGTATCGAAAAATTTCACGGACGACCTTGGTGGGCAAAAAAAAAAATAGGATAAACACGTAACGCGTAGCATATAACAACATACATGCATATTTATAGAGTTGATATGTGGTTCTCCCCTATTTCCGGGGCCAATGGTGTCGGGCATCAAGCGTGTCGCGCGGCCACGTACTTTGGAAGACACACCTTGCGGCACGCGAGAACCCGAGAGCTCCTTTCATCCCCACTACGTCCAATATCGAGCGTCGTCCTTCTATTTTTTTTTTTTTTTTCGTTTATTCGAATTTATTTCAACGCTCGCGAGGGAGAGCACTCTGTGTGGGACGAAAATGTCACGCTACTACGAAACGTAGGAATTTCACCGACACGGCCCCTCGAGAACCTCACACACGTGCACCAACTTTTCATATTTCATAAGAGCGTTTTTTTATCTTCGACTGCACGAAGAAAAAACATATTTCGTTTCGTAAAATTCATCCGTTTTTTTTTAAATATCTTTAATCGACAGTACTTGACAGTCGAGTATTTTTTTTCTTTCTCTAATTCGAACGGATTACGATACGGGCTTTTAGCTGTCTCAAATACCTGCGAAAACACTTGTTCCTTTGACACTCTGTTTGATCATCGAAATATTCGTCGCGAGTCACCGCGACTCGAAATATCGAAACTCACTCGATCATTTTTATCATCACGAGAATATTTCGCGAGAGAACATTTTTCAAATATTTTTGCGACACTTTTTGCTCTCGCACATTATTTCGCGTTAAAAATAGTAAACTTCGGATTGGGAATTCACTCGGATGATTTTTTCATTCCGTGCTCAAAAAAAAAAAATGTCCAAAGTTTGAATGGTCGTGATATTGTTTTGTTTTTCTCCTCGAGTATACATTTTTATGTCTTTGCGGCAACGCCGAAACGACATTTTCCCAAGCCACAACGGAGATGCATCCTAACCTCAAAGGTTCAACTTTCGAGAGTGCAACGGTCGCGAATAAACAATCCTGTCGCCGTCACGTTGCGAGTCTCCTTCGTGCAATCTTGACCGAATTGTATCGACGAACCGCCGCGAACGTGCGCACGGGGCGAGAGATAGAAAGACGAAAAAAAAAAAAAAATAAAAAAAACGAGAAACTTCGCGACGTCTCGAGAGGCGATGCTACGAAAATACGCTTCGACTATTTTTTTTCTCTTTTTATTTACGATTTGGTGTTTGTCGAGAAATAAATCACCTGGCAGCGACGTCAGCTGGAACGCGTGACGTTGAACAAGGAAAAAAGAAAAATAACGACACGACGACGACGAGCGTGCGCTCGTTCGACTCTCGGGCAAAGGGAACGCCGCGGGCGCCACTGACAGGCGGGCGAATCGCACGAACCGGCGAAGCGCGAGGCGACGCGAGCGCTGTTCTCGACTCGCGCGTACAATTTTCCAACTAAAAAATGTTGCTTCACGCGCGACGAGCGCGAACGAGTAGGCCGCTCGCGGATACACGGCGCCTGAAACATTTTTCGAAAGCGTCAAAGTGCGTGTCGAACTACGTATTGACGTAAATTCGTGCTAGGAAACATACTCGCATCATTGCATAAAAAGTTAATTAAATTTTCGAAATTTCGTCAATACGTTGCTTGTTTAACAACCCTACTTCACACGAGCCGCGGTCATTGGCGATATTTGTTGTGTAACATTTTCGACAAGTGTCGAGAACATGGCGGAACGATTCTTGCCGAATGAAAAACCGCTTAGCTCTTTTTTCCAAAATTACAAATTAAAAATGAAGAATGAGTTAATTGTTTTTCGTCTGTAAACATATATTAATAAAGAATAACAAATTACACATTAGCGAACAAACATTGAAGCGTTACATCGAGTGGAAAAAATATGTTTGGCCATTTTTTTTTATTGCCTTCAATGATGTATAAACGTCATAAGAATTTTTAAGATATTTTGTGGAGCTCCCGTGCGTCCCGAAACGCCCGAAACAGCCTAGACAGTGAACGTAGCAATTTGGAGTCATTTAAGGTATTCCTTTCGCAGAGGCCCGTATTTTGTGACCCTTTTGAATCATTAGTAGATTACAGGCTCGCGTAATAAAAATAAGTAACAATCAATTATTATACCCAAATATGAACGGGAATGAAACATTGTGCATAACTTTTGTAGATTTCGACATTTTTACATGTTCTTTGAGAAGTCGCGGTTGCGAAAATTCATAAAAGTTCGGTAACTTGGTTTGAAATTTTACCAGTATACTGGGATGTATCTTTGCTTAAGGCCTTAGGCCACTCTAGAGGCCAAAAAAGGGCACAATTTGTGATTTTTTCTTCAGCGAAACCATAAAATCAATCGGAAATACAAAATAGGGATTTTATTATACACGTAATTGACTATACAAAATTATTTTTTTCACAGCGATACATGTCAAAATGGCGATTGTGCAGCATTTTTTCGATGACGCCTTTATTTCTGGAAGGTCAACGGCCGGACCAACAGCTCCTATAATTTTTGAGTTATGAAACACTAAACTTTTTTCGATTATATATAAGAATAGCTATAGAAGTACGTAGAATTTTTTTTATATATTGTTTTTTGCCAAAATGGCGCATTTCTAAAACCCGTCCTCGGTTATTGCATCCTAAATTAATCTCTCGACGATAGAAATTTCAAGCGTCTACAAGCATTTCGATTTTGATGTCGGAACTTCTCAACTAAATGCTATCCAATGCCATGTTCACGCATTACTTTTCCAACCCAAAGCTTCGCGAAAATAACGCAAGAGGCGGAGTGTCCAGAGCGAGGCGCTGCCGCATCCGTACGGACATAAAGAAATTTCATTCGTAAATTCGTCATTCTTAGCTTCAAAAACGACACTAGCGAACAAAGGAACAAATTTTATAATGGAAATGCCGAATTCTTTTTGACGTCCTTAACAATCACTCGTCACTCGTTACGATACAGAGGTTTTATTTTTTTCCTTTTTCTTTCCCAAAATTCCCAGTCACCGCGGGTCCGCGAGTTTATTGGCTATTAACGGGCTCTCGGTGTGTGTGCCTCGTGTGTATCCTCCGCGTTATTCATTATTTGCCCGCGTGCGTTGTTGCTCGCTCGCGCTACGAGGCGCGGATGAACGTCGCGCGTGAAAGAAGAGCAAGAAGGAGGAAGCAGAAGAAAAAAAAAAGAAAGAAAGGAGACGATCCCCGTCCAAACAAAGGCGTCTTGTGTGTGACGCAGCAGTCGCAGTAAGTGAAACTCGTGGGGGCCTACGAATTCCATACATCGAGATTCCTCGGCCGTCCGAGAGAGTACGTACTCGTACGACGTTATGTTCGTTTTTTTTTTTTTTCTTTTTTTAACTCGCCAATTATCAACTAATAATTATTTTTCTTCGAGCAAATGTTGCCAAGTTAATTGGATGAAGTTGATGGATATTTTTCTTTCGTTAAGACGAAGTCACGGGTATTTTTTCTTCTTCTTGGGATACTTTCCGATCGACGTAACGATGATAAATCGGTAATTTCAAGGACTTCGCGTGATCGCTAGAAAATCATTTTGCGTTCGTTGTGAAAAATTGAATTTCTCAAAGTGCGTCGATCTTCGAATGCCGCACGAGATTTTTCCTTGGAATATGTCAAATTCTCGTGCAATACGAAATAGTGATGATAAATCAAAAAAACCCTCGTTATTTCTAATAATTCGCCCATCTATGTATTTGAATAATTCCAGCATGAAAAATATTTAGTCTCCGAGTTGGTGAGTAATTTTTTTTTTCGTTCGAGGCCCACAATAATTTATTGATCGATTCAGCGAATAAAATAATCGTGAGCGCTCGATTGATTGGCGAATAAACAATTTTGAAACGACGGAACAAGTAAAACGATGGGAATTCTTTGAATTTCGTTGATTTAGTAACCTTTCGTTGAGATTAAATTAATAAAATTATGCTAATTCTTCGATATTCGTAGATTTAATAATAACAGCTTATTTAAATATAGATATAATGAACGAATAAAGCAGTTTCGTCACATGATCCATCGGGTGTAAATTAATATTGAATCAACGTAATGTTCATTTATGGTGTTGAAGTTTGCATCGTTGGTATGCAACGAAAATTCTTTATTTTTTTATGATTTTCTAAACTCTATTTTTGCAGGTTTATTTTATGGATCCATAATAAGGATCTTCAAAAATGTTTCAGTAATTTTGGTAGTTTAAATATGCCAAAAAAGTTGGGCATAAGAAACAAAAAAATCGGTACATCCCAACGATGCAAACTTCAATACCATATGTTTATTTTTGGATAGTAAAGATGTGAATTACTCCTCGAAATAAAATAATTTATGAAAAATGTTTACATTCAATACTGACTGTTAGGGAGTTTTTCAAGTGTGGCAGATAATAATTTATAATAATTCAATAATTGTTAATAATATATTCGTTCAAATTTATATATATATATATATATATATGTATATTGAAAATTTTATTTTTAAATTTTAAACTTAAATACGTTTTAAGGTTTTTTCATTTCCTGAGTTCTTACGGATCCTTGTGGATTTTTACGTATTAGTCTCCCCAATTGAAGCCTTCCCTATCATTATCTACCTGCAGTTTGCTAATCCAACCCAACTTCCGTTATAAAAACGTAAATTAATCCTTGATATATAATAATCTATAATAATCCCTCAATAATATATATATATTAGATGAAGTAAAAAGTTCTGAGCGTTTTTTCGCTTTATTTCGACGCTGAAATTAACATAGGATTATCCGAATTAGATCAAATATGCGCCGTTTTGTTCGATAACTTTTGTCCATTTTGAAGGGAATTTCATAATTCCGCGATTGAAGAAGTCCTCGTCTCTATTGGTAAAAAACTTGACCAGCTCATTTTCACAAGCCTCTCTTGAGGCCAGTTTTGTACCATCAAGAAAATTTTGCAAATGCTTGAAAAGGTGATAATCGCTTGGTGCCAGGTCTGGACTATACGGCGGGTGCGATAGAACCTCCCATCCAAGCTCTCGGAGCTTCTGGCGCGTCGTTAAAGATGTGTGCGGCCTGGCGTTGTCTTGATGGAACACAACACCCTTCCTATTGGCCAATTCTGGCCGCTTCTGGTCGATCGTCTGCTTCAATCTGGTCAGTTGTTGACGGTAGAGGTCCGAATTGAGCATTTGGCCCGATGGGAGCAGCTCATAGTGGATGATTCCCTTCCAATCCCACCAAACACATAGCAAAATCTTCTTGGCCGTTAATCCGGACTTGGCGATCGTTTGGGCCGGCTCACCGCGAATGGACCACGATCTTTTTCGGCTGTTGTTCTCGTATGTGACCCATTTTTTATCGCCAGTCATCATCCGCTTCAAAAATGGGTTGATTTCGTTACGTTTCAGCAAAGAATCGCAGGCATCAATACGGTCCAAAAGGTTCTTTTGCGTCAATTCGCGTGGCACCCATACATCGAGCTTCTTCTTGAGACCAGCCTTATGCAAATGGTTCCAAACGGTATTCTGGCTAATCTTCAGTTCCTGGGCAATGGAATAAGTGCTCACATGCCGGTCCGACTCGACGATTTTCATGATTTTATCGACATTTTCGACGATTGGCCTACCAGAGCGTGCCTCATCTTCGACGTCCATATTACCAGAACGGAATCGTTGCAACCACCGCTTTGCTGTTGCATTCGATACTGTATTGGGTCCATAAACAGCACAAATTTTTTTGCCCCCCTGCTCCGCCTTTTCATCTTGGTCGTAGTGGTACTGAAGACTGTATCGAATTTTCTATTTTTTTTACCTCCATTTTGGAACGCTGTAACACACAACTGGCTTCACCAAACACAAAAATGTCAAAGAACTTTTTTTGAAGCGTTATGTCACTCTTAAATCGCCGTTAGTATGACCCGATGCGATGTATACATCGTGAGATACGGCTCACTAAAGACATCCAGCGGAAAACGCTCAGAACTTTTTACTTCACCTAATATATGATAGTGGTCCGAGATATTTAGATTTGTATTTCATTTTAATAGGTGTTCTTGAACGACCTTGAACGACTTTGACCCTCTAATGTTCTTTATGCGGCTTGAGGTGCTCCACAAGATGGTTGAAAAAAATGTACCATTCCATTTAAAAAAGTGGAGGTGACCTTCACTGTGCGTCAGCGCCTCCACCGAAAAAAAAAAAAATTGATCGCATTTGATGGCCCCCTTCACACCGTACAACTTTTGTCTGGAACATTTTTTTGTGACGTCGATAATTACCGAGTTATTTCGGGTGGCAGATATAAAATGGACACCCTGTATATGAATAATAATTTATAATATTGATTAAAGAGAACACAGTGATAAATAGTAACTGTAAATAATGACAATTTATCGTTATTATCAATAACAATGTGTACCATTTGAAATATTAATATATTTATATAGCTATGAAATAAATGAATAATAACGAGTAATTATATTCGTTAGCCTGCATAGCGTTACAAATAATTCGAGAGCCTACACAGGATATCCGAATTTCATTGGACCCATGGCTCAGACATGGACTTTCGTTACTATCTCTCGTGCTCGAGAGATGCTCGAGCGCGATAAGAAATGTGCGCGATAAGGCCGAAAAGAGAAGAAGAAGAAGAAGAATAAGAAACGTTTGAGAAGAGTTTCGGGAAGATTTTAGGACTTACATTTTTGAAGAATTCACGCCTCTTGCCGTAAACGTCGCGTCGGCCTTGCCCTGCGGTGGCAGCACCATCGCCACGCTCGGTCACTACGCGCACTCCGTAGCCTTTCATTCATAAAAATTCCTGGGCCTCGCGCGTTCGAGCACTTGAAAAAATTCGACCCTTTTATTCCCGGACGCAAAGTATCGCTCAATTTTCACGGTCATCAACGCTTCTCGTCGCTCAATGACACGACATTTTTCGGATACTTCTTTTCCACCACATTCGCGCGCAACTCGCTGCTAAAAGAAATCGGTCATTTTTTTTTCTCAATCCGTTATTCTTTCGTTAAAAAAATAGGTGATTTTTTTTCTTAAAAGAAAAAAGAAAAACTGGACGAGTTATGAGCAGTGCACAAGGGACTATTCTCGGTTTCGCGAGACAATGAAACTAGCGGGGGGGGGGGGGGGAAAAAAAACGAATTGTTTCCTTCACACGAGAATTAAAAGATTAATCCCTTCCGGTCGTTCCGTGCTCGATTATTCCAAAACAAAGCGCGAGCTTTTAACTCCGAACAAAGTGAGGAAGTACTTCCGGAGACGGAAGTCACGCCTCGAACGGGAATCCATTTTCTTCCGGCGAAAATTAAATTATCAGCGCGCGTTTTGTTTGGCGCCACCTCGGTCGATCGCGGAGAATAAAAAATAATTAAAAAAAAAAAAAAACTTGTTCCTCGGTGCACGGGGAATTCCTTTGAAATCGCAGTCTCGAGCATTCGCGAGGACAATTATTATTGGAATTGTGTTTTTTTTTTTTTTTTTATACGACCATCATGAAAGTATAATTTTGACGGTGAAAAAAAAAATGCATTCTTTGCAGAGATCAAAGAAGGCAGCGCCTTGGTAACGATTGACGATCGTGATAGATCCCCGAAGACATAGCTGAACAATGTGTTTCACGCTGATTAGCAAAAAGTGCGTACATCAATGAATTTATTTATAGCGTTACTGAATTTTCATTTGCACAAAATTAATGTTAAAATCTGTCCCCGTGTAGATTCTTCTCGCCAATTCCCCGAGTACAAAATATATCGCTCTTATAATTTTCTTAAAAAAAAATATTCAAAAAATAACAATAATCCTCCCGAGAGAGTGCCGTTCGATAAAAAAAAAAAGAATAAAAAAGCCCGATCGAAGCAATAAAAATAAAATGAATTCGAGCTCCAATCTCGAGAACTTCCGAATAAAAAAAAAAAAAAAAAACAGTATTCGATCCCTCCGTCGATTCCCGTTTCGTTGAGCTCGTTCGCGCCGGAGCAGGGGGGGGGCCTTGACGGAAAATAAAAAAGCTTCGCACTTGGCGCGTCGCCCGAAACGGGATCGCGGACGTATAACAATGAGAAGGATCGAGAAATTCACCACGTCACGGACGGACAGGCCTTGACTATTGGTATAAAAAAAGAAGCGTATTCTTCGACCAAGCACAGACACAAATTAACACCAGGCACTACATTGCACATTGACAAAGGAACAAAAAAAATTATTTGCGAACGAAAAAAAAAAAAAGATCGAAGTATCGATCCTTGAACTCACATGTTTGATCGTTCGATTATGGAAAAACGAGAGTTTGTCATTAATAATCGAATTGTCACTGGGCACTCGAGGCCTTGTTTCCCGCGTTATTTTCCGAGCTTCGCGATGACAAACAAAAAAAAAAAGAAAACATAAATGCGTATTCGAGAAAGACGCAACGTCGTACACACAGGAGATATTCCGATAGGAGTAGACTCGAGGAAAAAGAAAAACAAGAAGAAAAAAAAAAAAACGATGCTCGTGTACGGATGACGACGCCGGTGTCGCTACACAACTGGCTCTCGAGTAGCCGGGTGACAGAGGACTTAAAGACTGCGTGAGGAAGACACGCGGAGGTGGACGAATCAGCTGAGGAGCTATGAACACTCGGGGAAGGGGATAAAGAGAATCAGTCGCGATATCGCGAGACGCGTCGAGAAATGGTGGAGTCTTTTGGCTCCTCTCTTTCTCTCTCTCTCCCTTCCCCTCGCTCTCTCCTTCTCTCACTCTCTCTCTCTCTCTCTCTCTCTCTCTCTCTCTCTCTTTCTCTGTGTACAGTGAATTTTTCAGCCCCACCACTCGCGAGGGAATTCCACGAATGAATGATTCACGACTCAAGAAACTTCTCTCTCTCTCGCGCGCGCGCTCACGATCTGCTTCATCGGTTGAACTCTGAGGAACGTCGATAAGGAGGAAGGGTGAGGGGCGGAGGGGGGGGGGGGGGGGGGGGGTCGCGAGTAAGAAATCGTAACACTTGACGAGTATGTGCAGAACGGCAATTACCTGTTCCCATATGTAGCTGTGTGTTTGTATGCGACAAAAAAAAAATGGGAGTGACGAGCGACGCTACGCGATGAGTCAAAACTCCAACATCCGGACTTCCGGAATACCGAGGAAAGCGAGGATTACGTTGACGTTTTCACGACAATAATTGCGGAGAAGACATATTTTCGAAAGTACATTCTGTCCTGTACTACTTGATGAGCAAGAGCTGCTATAGGTTTTATCTTGACAAGCCGGGTCTGAGGATTTTGGGGCATTTTTTTTTTTTTTTTCGTTGAGAAAACGAACTTAGCTGGATGTCGACTTTGGAAAGACTCGTCTAGGCGCCTTTAAGCCTTCTGTATAAGCTTGACATTTTTTTTTAATACGATTTTAAATGCATCGTTTTAGAGCTTTGGATTTTGGCGATAATTTGCAACGAAGATTTCGTAAGAATTTCGAAAATTGAGCGAGTTGTGCGAATTGGTCTTTTTTCTTATGCGATTTTCGCGAAATTTTTTTTATCATACGGTGTAAGTTTTATCTGAAAATCTATTCGTCCGATTCACGTCGAATTCGGGCGGAGTTAATAGTTTACAATATTTTCTATCGTGATGATCGGATTATTTTTTATTATATGTTTATCCATTTGTTAATAGCAAATTATTGAAGTTGTTTTTTTGGTCGAAAATCGAACTTTTTTTTTCCCAAGCCTTGACATTTTCGTAATTTGTGAAGTTTCATAAAAATATCCGGCCAATCGAAAGTATTATATATATATATATCCACTACCGGTGAAAAGTTTCCGGACAAAAATGCAAAAAAGTTGCGGAACGATTTTTTATGGCATTCCGCAGATTGTTGACATTAATGAAATTAATAAATGGCATTTTGAAGAGGAGGAATTCACCTTCATTCCGATTTTTTTTGAAAATGTTTTACCCTTTTTTTTTTCCGACTAGTACCCTTTTTCGAAAATTACAATTTTTGGCTTTTTTTTTGTTTCTTTTCGGGTGGACCCCGTGTACAGATAAAAAATGTTATGCATTTCTTTGACCGGAATCATAAAGGGGGAAGCTCAAGCTTCAATTTTGTTTTTTTTTTTAAAGCTTCGTACGATTGTTTTTTCTAAAGATATTTTGATTTAAAAAAAGAAAGAGGCAATTTGAAAAATAACGTGTAACGCGAAAACGACAAGGATTCAAGGATAATCTCGAGATAGTAAAAAGTTGAATCGGTGTACGTTGAGTTCGCGAGAATTTCTTCAGATTTTTTTTTCGCAATTTTTTTTTTTTCACACATTTTTGGTAAAAAATCAGACGATTTAATTAATTTATCGTAACTCGAGAACTAAGGGGTTTGTGGTAAAATTTCAGGAGAAGAAAAAATTTGATTTTTCTATTTTCAACGCGGTGGAATTATTTCAGATTTTTTTTCGATATTTTTTTCTCAAGTTACAGTAATTAACTCATCTGATTTTTTACCGAAAATAGGTGAAAAAAATCTGAAAATATTCTCGCGAACTCAACGAAAACCGATTCAACTTTTTACTGTCTTGAGGTTTTCCTTGAATCCTTGTCGTTTTCGCGTTAAACGTTATTTTTCAAATTGTCTCTTTTTTTTTTAATCAAAGTATCTTTAGAAAAAAAATCGTACGAAGCTTAAAAAAAAACAAAATTGAAGCTTGAGCTTCCCCCTTTATGATTCCGGTCAAAGAAATGCATAAAAAAAAAATTTGCCTGTAAACGGGGTCCACCAGAAAAGGAACAAAAAAAAGCCGAACAATGAACGTTTTCGAAAAAGGGTACTAGTCGTAAAAAAAATAGTAAAAACATTTAAAAAAAAAAATAGAATGAAGGTGAATTCCTTCCCTTCAAAATGCCGTTCATTAAATTCATTGATGTCAATTATCGGCGAAATGGCATAAAAAATCGTTTCGGAACTTTTTTGAATTTTTCTCCGGAAACTTTTCGCCGGTAGTGTATATTGTATAAAAAAAATATCCTAAAATAATTGTTCTATCCCCGATATATGTATGTATAGCAAAGCATTGAACAAACGAAGTCCGCAGAAAAGTATTTCCATTTATTTACCACATATCAGTGATACCCTATTTTTATTACCCTTCAGTACTATACTCGATAACACAATAATAATTTATGCTTTCTTTTTTCTGTAGAACTTTAACGAACCGCTGTTGTCACAAGTATTGCGTTAAGATGAGTGAACGTGACAGCTAGAAATATGGATCGTTCTTTTGTTACCCAAATTTCCCCGAAACAAATTATCAATCGATTCGTGACATAATAGTATTCTAAAAATAATAATACGTCACGATCACGACTAATTATCTTCGATAAAAAGCAATTCCGTTTATTCTCCTCGACGCAGAGGTATCTCGCTACCTCGAGTGTAAAACTCGATCAGAGGTATATTTAGAATTATTTCGTCGTTGTATCTCGATATCCGTATCAGCGAAGAATAATTGGATTCGTATCGTAAATTTCAAAACAAAATATAAAACATTTCTTATCTCCGTAACAACAATGACAATCGATAGAAAAAAAAAAAGATTCATACTTTTGGGCAATTTTTCTTGAACAAATGTTCATCGATATTATCAATCTTATCGTCTATTGTGTCTCATCGATGACATTACGTTAACGGCGCTACGTAATAATCACTAACGCACACGTGACTCACAGTTTATCGTAATCTCGATGGCGAATTAAAAAAAAAAAGCGATAAAGCACTCGAAATAAATGAGATGCATCGTTGGATAGCGTATCGCTCGATTCATTATTACCCGTCGATTCGCCAGGTTTAGTCATACAGCATCGTACGATTAACCAAATCAAGGTATTCCGTCATAAGTTGCGCAAAGTCGAGAAAACGCGGGAGGGAGAGCAAGAAAAAACATTCACAAATAAAAAAGGCAACAAGGCGATTTTTTTTTACGAGCCTCGAACTATTCAGCGCACACGGAGAGAATTAAATGTTAAAAATTACCGTGCAGTAACGGTAACCGGATGACAACCCTGAAACTTCGCTTATTATTACTGAGTAAAACACAGATTTTCACGAAAATAAAAGAAAATTTCTTCTTCAGATAGAACATTTTACCAGATTTTCTAGTAAATTTTCATGTGTAACAAAATACGCAAAACTTAAATTAAAAAAATATATCATATCAGCGAAATTTTACTGTGCATTTTATTATTTTATGCCTTTCAGAAATGTCTATAAAAAAGTATCGTCTTTATAACAGTTATTTTAAGATTTATTATAAAATTTAATGAGTGTTATAGGAAAATGTATTGTGCTCTCGGTAAAAATTATCGTGCGCGCTACCCCTCTTGTATAGTAAAATTTTAGCTACGTATTTGAAATTTTCTGTAGCGTGAGTTAAAAAAAACTTGTCGCATACGAATTATTATGCTTTTCTCACTTGTCATCACATTGAAATATATCACGGTAATTTTTACCGTGAAATTCACCACAAAAATTACTTTTTAATTCTCTCCGTGCATGAAAATCGAGAAAAAAAATCCTAGAAATTGAGAAGATAAAAAATAATTCGAGTTTTCGATATTTTTAGGCCTCACGAAAAATAAAGATAATTGTTTAAAAGTTTATCACGTTCTTTTTTTTTACTGTCATCTTCATAACGCGTAGTTTTACCTCCCCCGCCCCCCCCCCCCCCCCCCCCCCCGTTCAAAATATAACGCACGATCGAATTTCGACAATTTCAGGCCAAAAAAAAATACTACGCACGTAAATTTGAAAATTTTGGACCCACGTGAGGAACAAAAAGTGGGTTTGTCGTAGAAGACGCGGGAAATGAGTGATTATGTAGAATTCAAGCGCGGAAAAGGCTTTATTAGTCACATCGCGATGCAGCGAAATTAGAAACGGCCGAGCCGGAGAGTTCTCTCGTCGACGTCGTCCGAACGACTGATATAACCTCATGACGTCGACATCCATTCATGGTTGGATGACGTAACACCCTCGTCAATCGTTCGCTCGCTCGTTTTGTCCGAGCCACGTTTTTACTACGGAACGGTCAGTGAAACGGCTCGTTGTGCACAGCGTTGTTTGTCACATTCCTCGTCACTTTTTTCTTCCAAATTCAAAATGCAATATTTCGGATTTAACGTTGCGCACTAACTGGGGTAGAAAAACTGGTGAAAATTTGTCAAGTTTCATTGATAAGAATGCCTACGTGGATCGATGAATGAACGATTAAAAAAAACATTTGGTTGACCGAGGAGAAAAAAAATCCAATCAGAGAGCTTTGATCGTACGAATATTATTTCTAGTTAGCCTACTGTCGATTTTTTATTTTCGGTAGAAAGAAACGTGATGTAAAAATGTTAAAAGTATGAGGGAAAAAATTGTAAATAAAAAAACAAAAGACAGTTTTAGTAAGTTTTGTTTTGATTAAAAAGTACTTGTTTTATTTTTTATATAGCATGCATATGGGGCTCAATTTATAACGAAAACTGGTAAAAGGAAATAAATCTATAAGTTGATGACATAACAAAATGCTTACGTATAATAATTATATTTTTCTAATCCATTTTGTTAATATCGATTATTTTTCCCGAGTTGCAACGTATACTCTTGCGGATTTTTACGTATTACACTTTCCAAAGTTTTTTCTTATGGCTTTCGTAAGGTCTTAAGGTACGCTAAATCGCATTTTCACGTGAGCACGGGGGAAACTATGGAAAATCCATACCGATATAAACGGCCCCATATTCTTCTGATTTTCTGGTGCACGGACTTTAACTCAAGTATCTAGACCAATTGCCCAAAAGCATTGAGCCTTGCGCTCAATTTCTGCAACATCCACCAATAAGAGTTGAATGTTCACTTCTTCAAAAAAAAGTTGACTTCTTCAAGAAGTATCGTCCGTGTTTGTAGGTTATGTCATATGATGCATAAAATGGATTTTGTCGTATGATACATAACTTTTTTTTTTTCTTAATATAGCGTTAAAGTTTCCATCGTTGGAACGCAACGAAAGTTCGTTTTCTTATTTTCTCACTCTTATTTTTTTTTTATTATTATTCAAAATCCATTACGGTCGATTTATGTTGTTCTCGATAAGTATCTTGAAGATAATGCTTCAGGAATTGCTGCACGAGAAACCTGACAGATGAAACTGAAGCAATTTAGAAATATGAATTTTCATTGCATTCCAACGATGCAAACTTCAATCGCACTTGGTAATAGACAATGGCCAGCAACATACAGCCAATTTATCAAATGTATTTTTCCTTTCACACACACGATAAAACGATCTTCCATTTTTGATACATTGTGCATTACGACTCGGAATATTTAACAATTAACGGATTTTCGTCTACAATTAAGTAAAATTACATCTCAGTATGCTGGTAAAATTTCAAGCCAAGTTACCGAACGTTCAAAAAAAAAAAAAAATTACGACTTTAAAAATTGTTTAATTTATGCATCACTTTATGAAGATTACATGCTGGCTACATTTCTATCCAATCATTTATATACTAAATAACTGTATAAAAATTCTGAAGATTCCATAACGACAATAAAAACCGAGGGTCACCGAATGTTTAAAGAAAATATTAATGATAAAACTTAGAAAAATGCAGACTAGCAGAAGAATTTTCGTCAACCGCGTCTTCTCAGCGAACATGTAAAAATGTCGAAATTTACAAAATTCATGCGAAATTTTTCATTCCCGTTAATCTTTGGGTATAATGATTGACTGTCATTTATTTTTATTAAACACCACTGTAATTTATTAATAATTCAAAAGGGCCCTGGCTTATGCGCCGGCAACATGGGCCCTTCCACGAAAGCCCGAGTAGAAATATTGTCAGGCTGGCCTGATATTTGATCCGGGCCTGATCAAGTTGTAGTACGGAGGCCTAATTAAAGGCATGACTTAATTTGCCTGATCCGGCTGGTGTTTGGCGATAGTCAGGCAACTGGATGTACGTTCTCCTCCAGTTGCCTGATCCGGCTAGATGCAGGCGCTGGCCAAGCAATCGGACTTACGGCTTACTTCAATTTGCCTGATCCGGCTAGCTTCAGGCGATGGTCAAGCAGCCGGACAGAGTAGGCTACTGAACGATGATAAGTTGACTGCGTAGTTTAGTCCAGTGAATGTGATGCCATCGGTGCATATTCAATCAAATCTCTAAGAGAAAGTGTTATTTATTTTCTACATGCATCTACGTGAAAAATGTATTTGATAAATAAAAATTCATATTCAGTTTAAAACATAAACTATTAGCGTTAATTATAATTTCGTGCCTTTTTCTCTTTCAAATATGCATGGTATTTTTTATTTCAGAAATAATTAGGACATCCTAAATAGGGCTCCATTACATCATACTCACTATGCCATGATTTTTCATTTTGATCAAGCCTTGCTAAATCAAGCTCTGATCAGGCCTTGATTTTTTACCCTGATCAGGCCGAAATCAGGGTAAGGGTCACAAAAATGATCAGGGCTCGATCAAGAATTCTGATCAAGGCCGGAAAAAGAAATCAGGATGCCTGATCAGGCCTTTATTGTAGCCGGAGCAAGATTTCTACTCGGGAGGAATACTTTGAGGTTCAATTAACAGCTGTTTTGTTACTCGTTTGAGAGACACGATATCAGATGATTCGTCTCGTATTCTATGACGTCGAGTCGTAGTGTAAAGTGGCGCTTCACTGTCGAGTAAAACGCTCAATGAAACGGGCTATATTCGATAACAAGAAATAACAAGTCGTTACCCCTCTCCCCCCTCCCCTCCCCCTCTAGTGTTCATTCTTTATTTCCTTTATTCTCACCGCGTAAATACGATGCACGTATTAATTCATTGCCGCACGCATGGCTACATAATCCTAAACAACAAACACTCCCACGATAGCCAGAGTCAGGGTCGCTGGAATGCAGCGCGGGGATGACGCGTCGCCGGTTCACAGACGAGCATTTAAATTGTAGAACGTAATTCTTGGTACAGAGAGCCCCGTTAGCACGAAAAATGCATCGTAAAATTGATGAAGAGTTGTTTTGGTGGGGTAGGCAAGGGAGGGGGATTGGCTGCCCGCTTGGATAACGAGGCAAAGTCGCAGCTGCATAATTAGTCCCAAGAATGGGAATATGATGCGGATACTCGGAGGCCGAGTATCTGCTATATGCAAAAAAAAAAAAAAATAATATCCAATACCAGCAACAAATCTAAAAATTTTAATTGCCAGCTAATAAACTTTTGACGTTCTTTCTGTGTATTTTTTTTTATTCCCATGTTATTTCGAGGCGAATAAATGTAAATCTTCTTTTTTCTCAGTCCTCAAGCCTCTTCTAGAGTCGATAAAAGAACATTATTCAAGGCTGTTGGTGAAGAAAACAAAAAATCTTTGGAAAAGCACAAAAATTGCATCGCGAATGCTTGAAACTGCTTTTGCTGAAGTTTGTTGATGAGTCCACGGATCCTACCACATCCCTAGAGATTTGACAAGGACCAAATTGGAATCCAATTGGATTCTGCACTGTTCCCCGATAAACGCCGCTTGAGAATTCTTACCACGTACGAATCGAAAATATGTAAAAGGTCAGGCGAAAAAAACTTGCCCCGTTGAAACATAACTTTCGTGAGCGTGTACGCCTTTGGTGATATTATGTCAAAGTGCAGTAAAATAAGCGATAATTATAATGGATTTTCAGCAATGTGATTCAAATCGATTTTTAAGAGATAGTTTTTCAAGCCATTTATATTTAAAAAAAATAAGATTTATACTTTATTTTTAGATCCACTCATTTCGTACGTCTATATAATTTATTTTAAAAATTCAACGTACATAGTGCAATGGGACCCATCAAGAGTTGCATCGAATTCTGTTCGATAATGTGTGAATCCTTTAGTATTCAAAATTGTATTCGTACATACTGATTAGAATATGGATATCGGTTTTTGATAATATAGAAAAACCGGAATATCGGACTAAAAATCCAATATTAGACTCGAATAATACCGATATTTCGATATCATTGCGTTGAAAAGATTAAAATATTATTATAATTGTTACTATTTCCATTCATGTTGCTTTTAATTGTTTTTTTATTACGTTTAACAACCTTAAAATGTTATTATCTAAATGAAATTATTCCGAAGTTATTTCCGAATTAAATATGAACGATACCACCTATGAGTTTGGAATTAGAAATGGCCTTTTCTTTCGCGGTTTACAGCTGCAATAAGGTAAGGCCGTTTCTGAAAGACGAAACTACACGGAGAGAATTAAATGTCAAAAATTACCGTGCAGTAACGGTAACCAGATGACAACCCTGAAACTTCGCTTATTATTACTGAGTAAAACACAGATTTTCACGAAAATAAAATAAAATTTCTTCTTCAGATAGAAAATTTTACCAGATTTTCTAGTAAATTTTGATGTGTAACAAAGTACGCAAAACTTAAATTTCAAAAATATATAATATCAGCGAAATTTTACTGTGCATTTTACTATTTTATGCCTTTCAAAAATGTCTATAAAAAGTATCGTCTTTATAACAGTTATTTTAAGATTTATTGTAAAATTTAATGAGTGTTATAGGAAAATGTATTGTGCTCTCGGTAAAAATTATCGTGCGCGCTACCTTTCTTGTATAGTAAAATTTTAGCTACGTATGTGAAATTTTCTGTAACGTGAGTTAAAAAAAACTTGTCGCATAGGAATTATTATGCTTTTCTCACTTGTCACCGCATTCAAATATATCACGGTAATTTTTACCGTGAAATTCACGACAAAAATTACTTTTTAATTCTCTCCGTGTATAAATGCCCTCTGTTTTTTTGCGGTCATTGCTTCAATAATCTCGATCTTGTTAATTAAAGCGATCATGCTGTTGCCTGTCTACCACAAGTTATGCCATTTGTTCGCATTCTGATAGCTACTACTACGCTGACTTGCATAAAACTTCCTAATCTTAATTGAGCTTCTTTACTACTTATTCGACTTGCATAAAAGTTCCTAATTTTTTTTTATATTTAGTTATTTTATGTTATTAATATGGAGCCGTCTATACCGGTACATGTTTTCCACATTTTCCCCGTAGCCTCGACAAAATGCGGTATAGTGTAGCTTAAGACGACTGTGGTGGAAGATAAGTTAGCTTGGCGAAGCGCGGGTAGGGCGTGATAGGAAAGATTTCAATTGAGAAGGGCAATAACGTAAAGACCTGGAAGGGTATACGGTGGAACTTAGGGGATAAAAACTTGAAACTTGAGTCCCGAATAAACCGATCGAAAATTTACCGACTGCCCAATCGCTTATGCCTAATGGACTTCAAGTCAAGAGACGTTAGGCTCGTGCGTGTATACGAGCGTGTATATAAATATATATATATATATATATACGTGGACAGATAAACCAAAGTAGCCAGCAAAGGAACGCGAGGGTCGTTTCTAAATTGGTTGTGGCACGTTAGGTCTTCTCGCTCGTGGACTTTGCACGGAATTTCAAATGCCAATACCTTGGTAAATTGCACTTAAGGCCTTAGGCCACTCTAGAGGCCAAAAAAAGGACATATTTTGTGATTTTTTTCAGCGAAACCATAAAATAAATCGGAATTACAAAATAGGGGTTTTATTATACACGTAATTGACTATACAAAATTATTTTTTCACAGCGATACATGTCAAAATGGCGAATGTGCAGCATTTTTCCGATGACGCCTTTATTTCTGGGAGGTCAACGGCCGGACCAACAGCTCCTATAATTTTTCAGTTATTATGAGACACTAAAGTTTTTTCGATTATATATAAGATTAGCTATAGAAGTACGTAGGATTTTTTTGATTTATTGTTTTTTGTCAAAATGGCGCATTTCTAAAACAAAAAGTATAAAATGCCTTGAGAAAATCGTCAGAAAATTGTTTATAAGAAAGGAACTATGCAATATAATTTAAAAAATCCTACGTAGTGCCTCAGAAAATGTAATTCTAAATATACAGTTAAAATTTCAAGTGAATCGGTTGAAATTTGTTTGAGTTATGCGTACGGTCGACTTGAAAAATGTAGTTTTGAGATAAACGCGTTTAAAGTTAGTAGAAAGTCACGACATGAATCAAGAGGGGGTGCGCTAGAATTCGAAAATCGCGTACTTAGAAATTTTTCACACCCATAATCTTTTGGAATATAATTTTATAGGTACTAATGTACATTTTTAACAAAAAAAAAATCGATTTTTGGAAAATCCCAGAGTGGCCTAAGGCCTTAAGGAAGTTGCTCAGCTATCGCGGTAATGTTAATAATTTGCTGAAATTTATTGAGGATATTTGCGAACGGGATTTATGACTCCGTGCAAAATTTCAACTCATTCATCTGCATGATTGTTGAACAATGAATTATTGAAGTTAGGCTCTTATACACGGGCGACAAAGGAAAAGCTATATGATAACTCTTATACGACTCTCTCAACATAATAAAAATGTTAAGAATTGAAGACAAATAGGTGGCAAACATTATTGACATTTTTATGAATAATATAAACGAAGATTGAAGCATTTTGTCTGCCTCGTTATCAAAATATTCTTGAAATAAAACAGAAAGTTTTAGTTGATTTGCGTAAAACGATAAAGCGCGGCTACGACACGTGGCAACGTTGCTGTTGCCACGCACAAACCATTGCTACCTCGTTATACATTTTTTTCCCGCAGTTTCATAAAGAGTACTCAAATATTTTTTGTTATCATTATTATTTTTCTTCCGCATGATTACAAGAGAGAGTAATACAACACAAAGTGTTCGCTAAAAAGATGATAATTCAAATTTGTTTATTACCGATCATACAAGCTTAACGGATATTTGGCAGAGTACAGAAAATGTTGAGGTCAAGCCGTGATTTTCTTCATGTTTAATATTTTTCATCCATTATTCCTCTTGGCAGAAGCTGCAGTGCATTTATTTCGACATAACTTTCAAATCAATTTTACGTCGTCCCTCGACTGTGCATTTATTTTCCGGCTCAACTATTTTTTTACGCTGCTTTCCATTTTCCACTTGCTTTAATCGACGATTGTACTGTTTTTCACTTTAGACTTTTCCTTTCCAATTTTTCATTTTCGTCGAATTTTCAAAAACTGAATTCGTGAAGGATTTTTGACAGCTAAGCACTCACGACGCGACGTTCGTATTTTACACATTTTAACTTGGTTGATAACGCATTCGCGATGTAAATAAACAAAAAAAAACGATCTATAACATTTCTAAACCGTCAATTATGTGCTTTCCACATATTAGTTAGCTGAAAAATGTTTATTTTACGTAACCGAAAATTTGATTAGACTTGGCAGCCGTTCTAGGCGCCCGTGTTAAACCATATGCGTTCCTCTCTTGCCGCCTGCCCCGCAAAAACCTTGAGCAACCTCCGAGCAATGCAAAGTCAAGATGCTTCCTAGCAGACTGAGATATCGAAACATTTGAAATATTTTCTCATTTCAGTTTTTTCCATCGTAATTTTATTTCCATAACGTTTTCCCGATTTTTTTAATGACAAATATGGTGTGTGAATTATTCACTGGCTGAGTATCAATTTCTATTAAGGGGTTGCACCACTCTGAAATTTTCGAAAAATCGATATTTTGTTTTAATTCTTTTCTCACAGTTTGAACCTTGAAGAAAATTTTAAGCTAAATGCAAATCATTGATAATTGGAGTACTTAGAGATTTTTTACACCCATAATCTTTTGGAATATAATTTTATAGGTACTAATGTGTATCTCCTCCATGTATCAATATTTTTATATTTAAAAAATACATTTAAGAAGCTGAAAACATGTACTAAAAGCGTGTAAAGATAGAAATAAAAAATATGCATTAGTTTAGCTACAAAATATTCATGAACACCGAGTCTTATTCTAGCCTCTCAGGGTGGTGTAACCCCTTAGTATATTATTCTTCTCCAAAAAAAAAAGAAAATACAGTAAAGTATCGACTCAATAAAAATGTTTTCGTATTCAATGCTCATAGATTTGATGAAGCTTGCACATTGTCATAAAGCTAAAATGATAACTGAAGGAAAGAGTATTTTAGATTTAAAAAAATGGTTGGCTCAACGAGATGGTTGTTCTTGGTCCAATGCAGTGCGGAATCGAAGTTGAAATTGTTCGAGAGCCTCGTGACGACGATGGGGCATGAGAACGCGCCAGAGCAAGAGGCTAATATAAGAGGTAGACCCGAAGTCTCGACGCGTTATTTATGGTCGGACGGAAGCAACGGGAGGAATGCAAAGTCGATAATCCGTATCTAGTACGCATAACTACGCGCTCAAATATTCATATATATATACATTGACTATGCAGTGCAATATGTGTAAATATTCGAGTGCTCAAGCACTCGAGAGTCGAGTCGCAATTAAATCAATCGCGCGAGCTTTAATTAAAATCGATCTGGGATCAACGCTTTCGAGGCTCCCGAACGCATTTTCTCCGTTTCTTATAATAGAACTACTTGAAACATCAATGGGAGAAAATCGAAATTGTTTCTGCGTACACATTGTTCGTGCAATAGGCTCTATGACGCAACTGCAACGCCGCACAATATCTATTATTATGTTTATTCAAAAAGAAAAACTTTTTTTTCCGCTTAAAATAATGACGATGACATTTCGCAAATAGATCAGTCCATGTCAATTTTTTCGAACACTCGTCCGTGGATTGCATTGAATGTTATTCAATGATCACATCGATATGTCACAATTATAATCAGCCATTAATAAAAACGAGGAATATTTTTGAAAGATATTGATTGCTTGGACATAACCTCGAAGGCAAAATAAAAAGTCGCGCGTCGTGACGATTGTTAAATCCTCGTAGCCGGTAAATAAGCGTTACGTTGACCTTTGACGAAGCGTGCGTCTTTATTATGTCACTCGGGAAGATATCGAATAATTTTTATGATAGTCACTTTCGCGATACGACGATACGTCGCCTTGAATGAAATTTTTCAATAATAACAACAACAGGAATCATGATGATGGCGCTAATGATAATTATTGTTATTGTTATCATTATTATTATTATCTTGACACTTTATACAAGTCTTGGCTTGGCGTCTAGCCGGCACCTATGAGGATCCTACGGACGAATGTCAAGTGAGATTCTCTCATAAACTTTTTACAGATCGGTGTCACGTTGGCAGTCCAGCCTTTTATACCAGAAGTTATGGATGCCATCGATTGCAGGTGCCTTCCAGTTCTGTGTCGTTCTGATGACTCTGGCTACACGGAGAGAATTAAATGTTAAAAATTACCGTGCAGTAACGGTAACCAGATGACAACCCTGAAACTTCGCTTATTATTACTGAGTAAAACACAGATTTTCACGAAAATAAAATAAAATTTCTTCTTCAGATAGAACATTTTACCAGATTTTCTAGTAAATTTTCATGTGTAACAAAATATGCAAAAGTTAAATTTAAAAAATATATATCAGCGAAATTTTACTGTGCATTTTATTATTTTATGTCTTTCAAAAATATCTATAAAAAAGTATCGTCTTTCTAACAGTTATTTTAAGATTTATTATAAAATTTAATGAGTGTTATAGGAAAATGTATTGTGCTCTCGGTAAAAATTATCGTGCGCGCTACTCTTCTTGTATAGTAAAATTTTAGCTACGTATTTGAAATTTTCTGTAACGTGAGTTAAAAAAAAACTTGTCGCATACGAATTATTATGCTTTTCTCACTTGTCACCACATTGAAATATATCACGGTAATTTTTACCGTGAAATTCACGACAAAAATTACTTTTTAATTCTCTCCGTGTAGTTCTTCTACTCCGATGCCTACGTATCCCCTCGGTTGGCGATTGCCCATGGTCTCTTGCTCCTTCCGTATTGAAGCAGCTTGGGTCTTGTGTTCCTTTGGCGCTGCCCAGATTGTTGACCAAGAGGGTAGGGAGGGGCATGTTGAGCAAGTTTGGAATTATCGCCCTGTAATTCCTTCAGTCTGCCGTACAAAAATGAAAGCTACTTTGATCAATAGGAAATTTATCTGGGAAAAAAAGTCTGTAGACGAAATTCCCGTTATCCTTATTGTTTCACAGTGTATGAGGTAAGTTGGGCAAAGTAAGGATTGCATAAAAAAAATCAGACGTATGCAACATGATTTGATACAATGCAGTAATAAACCAACAGTTGCTTGTTAATTGGTTAGGTTTTGAAACATTAACATTAATTGCAATGAACTTTGAAACATTTTTTCTCATACAATGGTAGAAGAAAATATTTCAATCGTGTGTTTCTTACTTTTGGGTGAAAAAATAATGAAACTTCCCCTGTTACCGTCTCTTGCGCCACATGGTAACGGGCGATGGCATGATGCCGTTCCCCTCCCCCATACCTCTCTTTCCACCATTTGATGCACCCGCGTGCGGTGCTTAGTTTCCCAGATATTTCGATTGCCCAACTAACCCAACTGCTCAACACGATCCTCCATACCCTACTCGGTTAGGTCTTTTTCGCTCGGGACTCCGTTTTCGTTTTGTCTTCGGGTGTTGATGTTTAGCTGGCGGTAGAATAACTTTTCATTCTCTGTAAATCTAGCATTTTGATCTTGTCAGTCTTGTGATGCTTTGTATCGTTTCATTCGCCCTGCATAAACCGGCCGCTTCTGCTTTCGCGTGTTAGCAGGGTACTCCGTCAAGCTGCTATTTTTCTTCTCGCGTGTTGAGTGGATTCCTAGTTCGTGAAATAACGGCGCTAGTTGTTTCTTGAGGCGCTCCGACGGTGTTTGCAGTGTTTACAGTTTTGTTTTTCGTCCTGAATTACTTCTCATCGATGTTGTTTTCAAGTCGATTTTGCCAACGAGGCATCCGGTTGGTTCGTTTCTGTGTTGTTTCTATCCCGCTACCGCACTTGTACCCCATGATTTATGCCACTGTCATTACCGCCGCAAATACTACAGCGTGCAGGTTAAGATGAATGGTTGCTGCAAGGTTCTCCGATTATTATGTCGTCAAGGTGCGCTAGGATTTTTGACATCTTCTTTGACGTCTTCATTCTTGGGATCTTTAGTCTTTTCGTTGGGTCCGTGCCATAGTATTGACAAAGTACTTCTCTAAAAACATCGCGCGTTACTCGTACCCGCTGTAGGTTCTGTTCCTGCTGTTCTTCTCTTGCACGCTGATGTTCCCGTCTTTGGGGATAGTGCTCGTAACTGCTTTCACTTGCGCTGTCTTGATTTATGATGTCGTCGTTAGTCAGTGGTAGCGGATGGGCGTTGTCTAGCTCCTCGGTTTCCATATCTATTTCGTTGGCGACTTGCTGCTTTATATCCTACAATGTTGCTTGAGGCACTAAGTTGTTCCGCGCAATCGCCCGGACATGATCCGCTAGGTTTTGTTCGGTGAGGTTGTAGTTCGGTAATTTCTCGATGAATGCTTGACGATGTTCCGATCTGTATCCAGTTCGATTCATTCCTAGACGCGTGAGTTTGTAGTATGACTTTCATGACAAACTAGTTTATAGCGGCCGTCCAGTGAATTCTTCGGCGCAGGGCTCCTTATTATTACTATTATTAATATCATTATTATTTCAATTAAGTTGACGATATATCCATGGTAAAATAATAATAATAACAATTATTAAATGTCATTAAAATATTTATATTAATGTTATATATGTTATAAATAAATAAATATAAATTATCTATATTCTATATACATTTATAATACTTTATAAATATATATATATATATCTAAAATAATTATATTATTTAAATAATAATAATATTGTTTAAAACGATAAAAATAGTAATAGTAATAATAAAAAAATAGTCACACTAATAATAAAATAGTAATAAAATGGAGGAAATACTTGACGATATTTTAAAGCAGAAGCAAATGAGATTCCAGGGATGATTCACACAAGCCGTGTTATCAGCACGTCTGAACAGTGGTGGCATTTTCTTTCGATGCGTCTTCCAAGATGTTAAGTCGCTAATAATAATCGAGACTACTTACAAGAAAATATCTCCACAACATATATAAAGTTATTTAGCGTGGCAACATTCAATTTTAAGAAGATGAAGAAGAAAAAAATAATATATCGTTTATTATATTATTGACGATTAGATCATTAAACGAATTATTCTCGCGTTTGGAAAAACGCGATTGAGGCTTGAAAGGCGGTTTATTTTTATTCTTGTGATGTTACAACTCGTTGAGCGCTTGCTGAATTTGAAACTGCGTTGAAAAAGTTCACCGTAACTCGCACGCAACGAGAATATAAGAGGAGAGAAGTGAGGAGGGATTGCGATGATTCATCGGCACAAGAGCACCGTAGAAGTCTGCAAGATCAGACAGGCTTCGAAGTGTTCGCATTTGATACACACGATACTCGCATTTCTACTCGTAGAACGTGGAGGAGAGAGAAAAAAAAAACGAATCGTACACCGATCCCGCGTGAATCATCCACGATCTTTTATTGTTTGTTTGTATTTCCTGCACGTTGCACTGGGGTTTTTTTTTGTTTTTTTTTTTCGTTGTTTCGAAGGAGGGAGGGTGGTTAAGTGTCTACACGAGGGTAATATTTTTTTTTAAATGTTTTTCTCGATAGAGATGTATTCGAACATCGGCATGAAAAAATGGATTGTTTTATGACGGTTTTATACTTTTATCGATAGAAACAAACTATGTCTAGAGTTTGGGAGCTGGAGTAGGGGAATGGAGGTTGAAACATGGAGAAGAGCCGCGAGATATTCAGTAGAAATAATGAAGATGGAGGACGGTAAGTGGCCTGAAAAATGCCTAAGGGAGCGAAATTCGAGCGATCACAAATGGCAATCCATCAAAATGGGGAAAAGAAATAAAAGTAGCCATGAAAAGCGTAGGTGAGGAAGAAATCTGGCAATCCAAATAGAATGGAAGTATAAGAGAGCTAGACAAATAAAATAGAAAGAGGCATAAAAATCCAAATTTTACAACAAATTCAATACGATTGGAGGAAAATTGCAGCCCACATAACGCATGGAATACAAGCATAGGAAAACAGGAATACACATGGAAAGATGCTGGAAAGATGTGGCGTTCAACGGAGAAATAAAAGAAAGATGGGCAAAAATGAAGTGTGGTAATATTGGTCGGGAGGGCAAAAAAGTGTATGCAAACTCCAAGTGTAGAATTTGCAAAGAGGCAAATCAAAATATAAGACACATTTACGAGTGTCTAGAAGTCAAGAGAAAACTCAATCAAGAGATAGTAGAGAAATTGGAAGAATGATTGGAAAAGAGGATGGGGATAGAAATAGATCGTAAAATAGAGAGGCAACTGAAAAAGCAACTGGCAAAACAACTATGTGACTACATTAGGCAATTTGAGAATATTAAGATGGATTAATATTAAGATGGATGTCAGATGATAAAAAAACCGTTGTAAATAATAAGAAATCCGATGTAAACAGGTATGTATAGGTGAAGGGAAGTGCACTAATGAAAACGTCCTTAAGGGGGAGTCCCTTTACAATGTTCAAAAAATCTATTTTTTTTTCTTTTCACATATTTCGAAAGTATAATACATTGAAAGTATACTGGAAAATCGAAAAATCGAAAGATTAAATATTTACGAAGTTATTTACGAAGTTATTAATAGCACATAGTCGAGAGTGCGCCAGGGCCGCATGCTGTGAACTAGGGAAGCATTGAACGCGATTATCTTAAAACTGCATTTTCAAAAACTGCTCGTGTTATAGCTCAAAAAGTTATTGATCGATCTGGCTGAAAATTTTGGGAGTTTTCTCACTATAACATTATCGGAAGGATATACCTAAAGTTTTAAGGTTATCGTGTAAAAAAATTACTTTTTTGGGGTAAAAATTGTCGCGAAAATGGTCAAAAATATGAAAAATTGTTTTCAAAGCCTACCTAATTCTTAATTTTTCACTTTTTAGAAATATTTTTATTGTTATATCCTTCTCCTACACATGTCAATAATCGAAAAATATTTTCAATTTCTGTTTCGGATGAATAGAAAAAATCAGACAAATAGATCATTTTTCGATATCACGCAAAAGACGTCTAAAGGATTACCTTATAACGCCGCCATGTTGTTTTCATTAGAAGAGTTTTTTTTAACACTTGAATGTTGTAGCAAGGTGATGTCAAAATTAAAAAATGATGCGATTATTTTATCACCTTTAAAAAAAATCATGAAAAATTACCCATTTTCGGGCGTCTGAAGAGTTTTCCACCCTTAGTAGTGTATACAAAGAATTAATAATATTACTACCACAAAAATAAAAGCATTGCATTTTGTATACGACTTTTTTTTGTCGACAAATTTAATTACTTTTATCGTCCTTCATTTTAAGATAAGAACTCCAATATATTCCTCGGAGTCACCGAATCTTTCCAATGTTTACTCCGAAATGTTTTTTCGCGAAGTCGTTGCTCGACGATTTTTCCCCTATAAAAAACGAGTGCGCTCACGCAGTGCAAGCGTAACGGGGATAAGAAAGAAGAAAAAAAATGTGTGTCGGGCGATGAATGAATGAAACGTCGGAGGTGCGTGCACGTTTCGCGGCTGCTTCGCGTATGAATCATCTGATCGTTTTACACGCACGAGAGCCAACGCGGCGGGGTTTACAGGAAGCGCAAGGCCGACTCTCGTTCGTAATAACGTTGGATATGCATCGGTCGCGGGGATGCTCTCTCGCGTGGGATGAGAAATCACACGCTTGTTATTAAACCACAATGCGCGCTATCGCAACAATGACGTATATTGCTGCATTTGAGATTGTCTCTTATTATATCCGATTCTTGCGGGTCGTGGCGATGACGCCTTCCTCCACTTTCCGTGAATAAAATAAAAATAAGTCATACACATGGGAATATAGAACGAAGACGAGACTGTTGGAGTTGTGCTTGATAAGAGTTTGTATGAATCACTTTAGCCATGACCGAGAAGATTGACGATCATTTTTATCGTATGTTCGGAGAAATTCTATTCTTTTTTTTTATCTCATTCAGGCTCCCGGCAGTTTTGCCGGTTCGTTGCACTGTTATTGCTCAATACTTTATCAATATTGTTATTATTAATGAATATTAAATTAGTAATATAATTATTTAATTTGATAAATTTAATAAATTAATACAGTCAATCAATGAAGTTAACTGATCAATTATTAATCAATTAATTGAATTTAATTAATTATTTATCAATATACATTAATATTAATAAATCGTAAAAATACGTTATTAATATTGTTATTATTAATAATGTATTGATACATTAATGCAAAATAATATTGATAAAACATTGAAACAACAAGTTCCTTAGGTTTTTTTTTCGCAAAAGCTTCAAAATCAATTTCCTAACAATTGAAAATGCGAATTTTCTAGTAGTTGAGTTGATTGGTTAAAATTGTGATGTGCCATGTTCGAGTGAATTTATTTTGTTTTCTTACGATGAAATGATAATGATAAACATTTTATTTTCTACACCTAATTCAAATTCAGATTTTCTACGCAAAATTCACAAGAAAGAAAGAAAAAAGTTTGCGAATTTCGCGCATAAAATAAAACAAGTTTACTCCGAAACTAGTAAAGTTAAAAAAAAAAACTAGAAACTAAGCCGAGTTTATTCACAAAATAATAAATCTCACCATTTAACTTATGTTTCTACGCAAATATGACATTTCCAATTATTCAGAAATTACTTTTTAAGCTATTACGAACAAAATCCAGGGAATATGAATGTCTTCATAATAATTTCGCTGCAAAAGTATTAAAAAAGTGAATCTTATCTTCAAAAGAGAATAATTTTGAGCATGATGCGATGAACGCCACTCAAAGTCAGCTCCAAATTGATAACTACCGAAAAGCATGAAAGAAATTTCACACTGTCACCGCGCGGGGTCTACGTGTACGAGTACAAATAAAGAAGGAAAAAAAAAATCACGTATTCGCCCGTGTCCTAATAAAGGGGGATTCCGAATGGAGTTCCCCATTCTTGGGCAAATTCGTGGTGTGAGTCACGGCGGCAGGGAGAGAGAGAGAGAGAGAGAGAGAGAGAGAGAGAGAGAGAGAGAGAGAGAGAGAGAGAGAGGGGAAAAGAGCTCGTCGCGAATGTACGAAACATCTTTCAAAGCTCATTGGAATTCCATTTGCGAAATGGTCCCAAGAGTGAGACGTGAACAAGGTGCAGCGAATAATGATCACCAGGATAATAAGGATTGGAATGAATGATACGGAATATCAGGGAAAATCCGACGACAAAAATAATAGCAGGATTGAGGATATAAAAGACAGTGAGGAAAAACCCAGAGCTGTTGCAGCATCTTGGTTCATTCCGTCCAACAGTTCACAAACTTTCAGTCTGCCACCTCGAACGGTGCCATGATGAAAGCAGAGAGAGAGAGAGAGAGAGGAGAGAGAGAGAAGAGAGAGAGAGAGAGAGAGAGAGAGAGAGAGAGAGAGAGAGAGAGAGAGAGAGAGAAGCGAGACCCTTGAGCCCGCTATGCGACGTTTCAAGATGAGTCACGAGAATGCCGAGGAATTTGAGCCACACAGGAATAACCACGAGCACCTTTTCGTCCCCCTTTTGCTTTCTTTTTCAAGGGTCTGCACGAACGTTCGCCCTATGCCCAGCGCTTCCGGTCTCATAACGTAAGATCTTTTTTTCAGCTTGTGGAATTTCTTATTTTTCCAACGTTCCATAATTTGACTTTTCTTACAATTTGAGCACAAAGAATTATTTTACTAAAAGTTTTTCTCATAATACCGCCGTCGATGCATTGTCAACTGTTTAAAACAATTTTACGTCCTAACTAATATTGTATGATAAATCTGACTTTCTGTCTGTCTGTATGTTTGTTACTCAATCACGCCAAAACGGCTTGACCGATTTCAATGAAATTTACCACGTCGATAGCTTATGACCTTGGTTATGACATGGGATACTTTTCATTCTAATGTCTAATGTTTTTCTAATTATAATATTATATAATCAAATCTAATGTAATGATGAAATTGAAATTATTATAGAATACAAACAACGAAAACGTAATTAAAATAGAATAGAATCTAATATAACATATAAAATCTAACATCTAATATTTTTCTAATTATAATATACAAATCAAATATATTCTTACGATGAAATTTTAATTATTATAGAACACTAACGAATGAAATCTAATTTAAATCGGATAAAAGATAACATCTAATATTTTTCTAAATATAATATTTAAATCACACATAATCTAATTATGAAATTATAATTCTTATAGAATACAAACGACGAGAAACTAACGATAAATAGAATAGAATCTAATATATAAAATCTAAAATCTAATCTTTTTCTAATGATAATATTCAAATAAAAAATATATTTAACGATAAAATTCTAATTATTATAGAATACGAACGAATCAAATTTAATTTGAATTTGATGAAATCTAACGTTTAATATTTTTGAAATTATAATATTTTAAAATATCTAATCATGAAAAGACCCAAACAAACCCAAACAATTGAACTCCCATATGAAATTGCGAGATCCACGCAGACGAAGTCACGGGTAGAGGCTAGTAATTCATAAATCGAAAAAGCATTCGTGAATAATAATAATGACAATATAAACGGTTGTTAATTTGTCAGCAATTTATAACGAGACAATTTTTAATTTATGATTATTTTTAACAGTAATTTGACTATTATTAGATTATAATTAGACTCTAATGGCTAATTAACTTAATATTGGATCAACGAGATGTTTGAGCTGTTCGAAATAAAATGTTGGAATTGTTCGAATAATTTAATTTATTCGAATGGGCTTTTCAATCCTGTGCAAATTATAAATCATAATAATTTGATAATAAATTCATAATGGTTTGACGATTATTAGACTATAATTGACTAGCAATTTGATATTGTATTGATCAGATGTTTGAGCTATGCGGAATAAAATTTTCGATTTGTTCAATCCATTCAATTTATTCGAATGGTTCTTCAATCTTGTACGAATTATACATTTTTATTTTCCTTTGTTCGATTCCTTTCTTCACCGCATACTTTGCCTCTTTCTCTCTTACTACCCCCCCCCCCCCCCTCTCTCCCTCCCTCATTTTTCATCTTATTCATTTGTTCCTTCTCCCGTCGGCCGTCTTTTGTTGCTGGCTGGGTCAGTGGAACGTGCGGAGTTTGCGTCTGGAATTTCGATGCGATCGACGACCCGTCTTCCCAACCGGGCCGGAACGCGTCGACCACATGCCAGCTCACTTGCAAAATGAAGAAACAAGCACGAGGACGGTCCAAACAATGAATATTTCTTTCCTCGATCGTTCCGAGGCCATAAAATCCGCATTGAGGTAATCCAAAAACGTTCCAATGAATCTTCCAAAGCTTTAATTCGTATAATTCCATGCCTGAGTAATTTTCATGAAAGACCATGGAAGGCAAGATGATTTTTTCTTTACAAAAGACATCAGTCGTGGGAGGCCGTATGGGCCCATAAATTATGAGCTTTTTTTTTTTTTTATAGAGAACACATTTTTTAACCGTAATCAGTCGAGAGTAAAGAAAGAAGGCTGGGGAAAAATCTATTACCCAACCAGTGTGAAATTTCACGAGTAAATGAATTATCCATGGGGTTTTGTGTGCATATTTTTTTCGATCGTTCCCAACTGGCGACCCGATGGAAAAAAGGAATTCTCAAGTGATCCATAACCGCCTGTGTGGGAGACTTTCCAATTTTTACGGGAATCTTGATGAATGGACATGAAAGAGTCGAGTGGCGGTTGAAAGGATTCTCTCTCTCTCTCTCTCTCTCGCTCTCTCATAGCACACACTTGATTCACATGTTAATATCTTCTCGTCTGGAGCAGCAGGAAAGGGGTGGGACCGCACACTCTTCGTTCTACCCATCCCCCTTGGGGCACCGCGGCAAGATCGTAATTTATCGTAGAAAATCTTGACTCACGAATATTTTGACGTTCGTGAAAGAGCGAGTCGATCTATGGAAATGTGTATTCTGGTGGGACTACTTTTCTAAAAAAAAAAAACACTCGCTGTGAGTAATTCAAATCAAGGGATAAGACAGCTTTTTATAACGTCAAACAATTAAAATGAAAATTTGCGTGCTTCAAAAGCTTCAGGACGTACGGTTTGCCTCCTCGGCACTTTTGTTGCCTCACTTTTCATCGTCAAATTGACGTGACGTGCAAGTGCGGAGAGCAATCGCAAATCAATGATGAAATTGCACCAGTGCAATTTTTTTTTGTCTAGTTTTCATTTGCTTGTTCTGATCTATTGATTTAATTTTGGGATATTGTATTATTATTTTGTAAATGACGATATGCCATCATTGAATGGATATATTAAAATTATTTATAAGTAATTGATTTATCTATTAAGAAATGTGCATGCTGACGATCATACGGATATATTATTTAATTACTTGTTCTCCCTTTTCAAATGTGTCCAAGTGTTTTTCAATGTGAATTTTAATTTCACCCAATTTTCGAAAAAAAATCGACCTCAATATGAAACAATAAATATCATTCTGAAGTCATCAAAAGTAGTTTTTGCTGCAAACAATCGATTGAACAATTAATATGTGTGCATTTTAGAGTAAAACAAAATCAATATTTTGGCAAGAGTACGATATCCGAGGCGCCAAGATTTGACGGCGGATTTAGGGTTATCGAGTCAAAATAAACGAAATATGAAGAGTGGTAAAAGTTAATATTTCGCTTATTTTGCGTTAAAATTAGAATTTTTCGTTAGTTGTCGAAAATGACGTTTTTTCGAATTTCAAAATTTCAAGGAACATCAGGCAAGGTAACTTGGAAATATATAGTTTCAACAGTTTCTCAGAAGCCAAAAATGTATTTTAAATACCACTACCATGTTTTCCTAGCTTATAGGTACGACCAGACAGAGAGTAAAGTAGCACTTTTAATCGCTAGACGTCTGAAGGGGGATTAAAAGTATACGGTTCATCCCTCTTCGGACTTGTAAGACTCCAAGTTTATGTAAAATATATCGTTTAGTAATTTGGTGTAGTAATTATATGGAACAATTCTTATTGTTATAAATAAACAAATAATATAAATAAATAAAGCATTATAATGTCGGAATTTATGTTGAAAATCATATAAATACTGCGTTCAGTATCCTTGGGGGGGGGGGGCTCCACCCCCGCAAGGGACCCTGCCCCTTCACCCCACCGGGTGGTTGCACCTTCCGAACCCCCCGCGCTCCAGTGGCAAACACCTTTCGCGTGCGACACACCTTCTACGTACATAGCATCCTCCCAATAGAGAAGCTCGGAAAAAATGGTGTACTATGTTAAAGTATAACTTCTTGGGTCTCTGCCAAAAAAAAGAAAAACTTTTTGCCCTTCAGGCAATACCAAACAAATACTTTTTGAAGCTCGCCCGGTCAATTTCCATTATTTGCGATAAAATAAAGATATTGTACCCATGAGCCAACAACTATCGTTGCATTTTGGCGTTTTTCCATTTACCGCTAAAAGCGCTCATAATTCCTTAAGGAAGCCTACACGGCAAATTTTTTATTCTTAAAATTCTCATTATTACGGTTCAAATATCAAGAATCAACGGTCAAAACTTGGCGCCTCGAATATCGTACTATCCCCAATACATTACATAAATAATTATCATATACACGAATTATTTAATGACTTGTCATCCTTCTTCAACCGTGTCCAAGTGTTTTTCAAGGGGAATTTTTATTTCGTCCAATTTCCGGAAAGTTTTGAGATAAAAATTAAGCAATAAAGATCGGTTTGAATTCATAGAAAAAAAAAACAATGCTGCTGAAAATTAATTTCCTGAAATGTTTTCCATAAAAAGAAAAGAAGTTCCTACTGCTAAATAAACGATCGAATCATTGATACGTGTGAATTTTAGGCTGAACAAAAATTAATAATTTTTTTTCAAAAGCAATAATGTTCACTCGATCGTGACGGGAGAAGATACAAAGAAAAGAAAAAAAAGCATAAAAATATCTTCGGTATGAAAATACGTTTTTTACTTTCGTTGATAGCTCATAGTATTAATAGAAAAATAATTGACAGATAGAGAAGTGCGATAGTGGTGGAGGTCTTCGTGGAACCGCGAGGGTCACGGGCCTCGGAGCAGCAAAGAACGTTGAAGATATGCACATCGCAACAGCCATGGCACGGATGCGAGGACGATTAGTCACTATAAGAAAAAGCGGCTCGCTTGTCTCGTTCTGCTGGCGCACCTTTCCCGCGGCAGACACTATCGCACGTGCGTTATTCGCCGTTCGCACAGTTCTCCCGCGTAACTACGCTCGCACGCGAAGGGAGAGGAATTGCACGTGAGAAAAAGTGTTTGTTTAAAAAACAAAACAAAACAAAAAAAACAAAAACATCTTCGCAAGGTGAGAAACGGCTCTTTATCTTTCTTTTTTTTCACATGAAACAATATTACGTGTAGAGTTACGATTGATCGGTTAGCTCGATCGAAGATTCGTGCTCGCGAAACAACTGAAAATAAATAATAAATGAAATAGTTGAATTTTTAATCAGCCTTATCAGGATTTTCAATTGTTTCCGATTTTCTCGGCCAATTAATTATCGCGATAATTATAATTGTACGGTTGCTCGGTGGATAATTGCTTCTCGCATTCTATAATTTCACTTAATACACACGTGTACACGGGTTGAAGCTTTTTCTTTTTATTCCCCGCGTGCAGCGTACACGGTGAGTGTGCTTGGGACAAGATACGATTGTGCAGATAAGAGAGCTCGTGGATATGTACACGAGAGAGTGTTACTCGTTGGCTCGTGCCGGTAATTGCTGTTAGTACAGTAATTGTACAAGCTTTGCAATTACTCGCGCGCGTGCCCTCCTTCGATCTCGCGCTCGTCTCCCTCTGGTCTTGCGGCTATATTGGATAGATCGAGTGAGGCTCGAGTTACCGCGAGAGCGTGATAATGATATGATTAAAGGCTTCCGGTCGTCGTGACGCCCTTTGAAACGTCGTTCTTCCAATTTCTTCGTTTTTTTTTCTTTAAGTTATACTTCTTATACGAGGTTCTCGCGTTTAACGTTTGCGTTACTTTCTAACGCTACCGTGGAGGGGGAAAAGAAATAGAGAGAGAGAGAGAGAGAGAGATAGCCGGTGAGCGAAAGGATAAACGTGCGCATGCGCACTAGTATCCCCATGGTATACGAAGAATCATACGGCGCGACCAGCCCCCTGGCACTGCTGGGTCTCTACCGTGTCCCCGTTATTGTCACCACGTAAACTAACCCACCATGAGGCGCTAGTAGTCGCCCGCATGACCCCCACTCCAATCGCGCCGCGTCTGCATAATTTGCATTCGACGCGTTTGGATAATTCATTATTTAGATTAGAATTTAAAAGTATATGTGTATATGGGGAGGGATGCAATATTTACACTTGTTGAAATATGATGTATTATAAAAAATATTTATTGAAAGAAATAAACAGATAACATTATTTTTTTTTTAAATAATGGACTAGTCACGTTGTACAATGTTTTGCAATTTTTTTCTTGTCGAGATTGCTTTTTTTTTGTTCTGCGTTGAGACGTGCAGAATATTGCTGCATCCGCTTCTGGATCTTTTGGTACATTGAAAAAATGCGATTTTTCCTTGTTTGATTGATAACCTGACGCGCAGCCAAGGACCACGCACGCAGGCATTCTTAAATATAAGCACAAAAACGACAAAAATTGTTTTTTATTTTATCGCTACACTAAAATTGTTGATTATTTTAACACTTTGTAACACTACACTACGACTTTTTTTATCCGAGAACAACGACAGATCGAGAAAACGAAAAAAAATATCCACTTGTTCCACGCGACGAAAAAGATGACGAAATAATACGGAGAGGCGCTTTGCGGAGTGGGGGTCATGCGGGGCGACTACTAGCGCCGCATGGTGGGTTAGTTTACGTGGCGACAATAACGGGGACACGTTACGTTAAGAGAATTTATCCCAGTGTCAGCCCCCTGGGCGCGACACTAGCAATCTTTCTAAAAACATTCTTGCTTTGCTTGCTGCTACTCAGCAAATGTTTTTGAAATGTGCCTCAAGTGACGCTCCGCAGGCTTCTTGCGTTGTATTGTTTACCTCGACGTATTTACATTGGATTTATAGTGTGGAGAATTTTCGTTGCTGTTTCATTTTTTTCATAAAATGTTTTGTAAAATATAATGAGGTGAGTGATATGTGATGAATATTGAAAGTGACAATTTAAAACATTGAAAGTTTGAAAAATGGAAAATGGCTAATAATTGTGGGGGGATAGTACGATATTCGAGGCGCCAAGTTTTGATCGTTAATTCTTGATATTTGAACCAAAATAATGAGAATGTTAAGAATTTAAAAAATTGTCGTTTCGGCTTCCTTAAGGAATTATGAGCGCTTTTAGCGGTAATTGAAAAAAACGCCAAAATTCAACGATAGTTGTTGGCTCATGGGTACAATATCTTTATTTTATCACAAATAATGGAAGTTGACCGGGCGAGCTTCAAAAAGTATTTGTTTAGTATTGCCTGAAGGGCAAAAAGTTTTTCTCTTGTTTGGCTGAGTGTTTAAAAAACATTGCTATGTTCGAAGCACCCAATATCGGGAGACTCGGACTTCTTTTTAGGATACTGGCCGACAAAACTACATTCCAATATATTGTTTAAACAACAATCAGTTTTACGGTTCTCTAGACGATAGAGAACTGTGATGCCTCGAGCATATAAAAAAATTATATGTTCGAAGAATTAAAAAAGAGGTGTCTAAAAAAACATTGATATGTTCGAGGCCCCCAATATCGGGAGCCTCGAACTCTTTTCTTTTTAGGATACTGGCCGACAAAACTACACCCAACTCTCGGCAATTTAGTTCGAGTTACACTCAATTAACGCTCGGACTGTCTCCACGAGACTTTTTTAAAATACTTTCTCCCTCTCGTCTATATATATATATAGTAATGGAGACTCAGGACAGTAGCAGAAGCAGCGATAAAATACGAAAAGACACCCACTCGCAAGCGGATGCCACGGGTCGCAGGGTCGTTTGCACAGTAGACTGGCTCCTTCTTTTTTTTTTTGTTCTCCAGCAATTTACTTCTCCTCTAATGTACTTTATATCTCGGGCTAATCGCGATTTCGACGACAATAACAGCTCGGATCGCTACAAAAGAATATACCGAAGAAAATCGTACCGATTAATGCGACTCGTTACGAAAATTGACATCTAGAATATAGCTTTATTCGAACGAATTTAATTTTAGTTTCATCCGGATGAATAGCGACTGTTGAATCAAATAATTTTCCTCGTCGTTTTGGCAGCAAGATTTTCGTGAAAACAAACTCTGATGTACGTAATCAAAAACGGATGGCAAAAAAATATAGCGAATGGGGAGTAATAATTCATCAGTGTGAATTTTAAGTTAATTTATACTCGCGACACCTCATCGGAGCACGCCTTCCGTCGATTTCACCGCAATAAAAATAATTGCGCTCTTGCTCCGACTGGTTTCTTTTTTTTTTTTTTTCTTTTGGTCTTCCAAATATATGTAATTGCATCTCTTGCGCGCGTAATTTTATGGCGAACACCCAATTACGTATGCAATTTTACAACGAGGCCTGAGGAGGGGAGGGTGATACGAGAACTTTTGGCGATACGAGAAATGTGGATTGGCCACTTTTTGCATCTCAAGCGCAATCGCAAGTTTCCTTTGCCGGTTTTTTTTTTTTACTCGCACTGATTTTTGTTCGGTTCGTAAACGCGCGAGTAGAGTGCTCCGGAGGATTTTATTTTTCTTCACGTCTTTCATTCTTGCCAATCGTTTCGAGGTTTTTAGTGCTGAATTTGTGATCTTGCACTCGCATCTCAACTTTTTTTTCTACCCTTTTGCGTTCTCTCCTCTGTTTCTCTCTCTCTCTCTCTCTCTCTCTCTCTCTCTCTCTCTCTCTCTCTCTCACACACACACACTCTCACTCTCCTCTTCTTTCTTCCATCGAGTAAAAACTCGACGGAACTCGTTTCTCGCTGAGGCTATTCGCCTGTGACAAAAAGCGTAAAAGGCCGAAGACTCGACGCAGACCACAAATACTCGATAGCGCAGTGGTAGCGTGCGTGCATGACGAAGGAGATGGGCAGGTATAGGTAGGCTCGATTCCAACGACAGGCGAAATATTTTCTTCGGAAAAATCGTATTGAAAGGTCCTAGAATAGAGAAACAACGACAGCAAAACCTTGGAGAACGAATGCTCAATAAAGAATTTAATTTAATTTTTAGTTATATAATTTAATTCTTTTATTTTGTACTTTTATTTATTCATTTATTATTTTGGGCGGTACTGCAATAATTAAATATCATAGAAAACCATTGAGAAAGTACAGTAAAACCTCGATTAACCGGGCAGCGGATTAACCGTGCCGGTCTCCCGTAATTTATATTCTCGCGCGCTACCCTAATACATACTCAAATCGTTAACTTTATAGAAGAGATCTCAATGAACAATTTGATCGGAGATCGTGATGTGTTGATATTCTGGAAGTCGTTGAATATCAAGAAGACAATATACGCAGTCCCTCCTGCACGGAGTGGAGTAAAAAATGAAAGTATTGCATCCAGAAACGATACTTTGGAGACATATGAGAATATTCTATCGTCTTGTGGCTTTGCAGCACTACTGCAAGAAGTAGATTCGTCGTTTGTCGATAATTTGTGGTCTAGCGTTGCGTAGATTTTGTTACGCATTTTTTCTACAGAATCATGATTTCTACGTATTGCTAGACCATAATGAATCGACAACTCGTCAATTCATTTGCCAGTTAGCTTGCCTTTTCCTCCGAGGCCTTTTGTTTGTTTTTTTTTTTTTTTAATGTATGCAAAATATATATATAAAAGAGAGAAATCAGAGCTCGTCGCGTGAGTGTTTTATCGTGCTCAGCGCGCGCTCCGAGATGCTGCGGAAAAATCAAGAATTAAAACTTTAAAAAAAAATTTCACCCATAGGACCAGCCGGATATTTTTTTTATTAACCTAAAGTATTGTTTAAGCCAAAAAAAGAATCGATTTTTCAAAATCCTAGAGTGGTGTTACCCCTTGAACCAGTCACACTCAGCCAAGCTTGAGAGGCGATTTAAATCGTTCTGAATTATGACGAACAACGGCGGATGCCTCAACTATCGATATCTTGAATCTCAGGTGAATGAGACAAGTAGTAGCAACAAATCAAAGTATAAATCAGAAGCAGATTAAAACAACACATTTTTTTTTCCAGAAAAGCATCTAAAAAAGCGTGTGATAATTATATATAAATGTACACCGAAGTTTTATTAGTCTTTATAAAATTTCACCATTTCGCACCATTTCGCAGATCGAGGTTCACGAAACTTTGGACATTGTTTCGAAACTTTTTTCGCAATCAATGTTGCAGGGACAAATTAGATGGGCTGTTCATTAGAATAAAATTTCGGAAATACGATTTTTTATCGCATAGTTTTATAGCTTAGGATCTTAACTTTTAATAGCAACAAAGATTTTATAAAAATCATAAAATTCACCGAGTAATGACGATTTTTATGACGGGTCAAATCGCCCACTGTTACGAATCGTTGTAAGTCGTATCTCAAAATTTATTTGTCCAATTCACTACAAATTCGGACATACTTTGTAACATTTTATATCTTATGACCGGATGATTTTTTAAAGAATTTTATCCATTTTTAAATAACAAATTATTGAAGTTGTTTTTGTTTTTGGGTCGAATATCGAACTTTTTTTCTACAGCTTGCCATTGTTGTGATTTTGAAAATTTCAAAAGAGTAACCGGTCATACGAAAATTATTATACTAAAGGTAAATTGTTTTATTTTTTATTTCAAATGGCCCTAGTTGTCAGAACCACCTACATCGACTAGCCATGCAGCAACGGCAGCAGTGTCTTTGAATAACAATAACTTCATTGTTTATCAATATTTTTCAATAAAAAAAAAACTCAAATTTGGCAAGACTATTTATTAATCGTGTGTAAAATCTTGATCTCATTATCTCGATACTCTTATCAGAAAAAAATATTGAAAGTGTTGACCTGTTGGGCTCCAAGCTTCTGCAGACGCGTTAAAAAGATACGTGGGCATCGAATTGACTGAAATACCACCTCTATTTCAACATTATTTCAACAAATTAGCGTGTCATTACGTTCGAGCAATAGACATCTAATTTACAATATTGCTACCACCCGAGCAGAAATTTGTTCAGGGTGAAATCCGGACCGGATCAGGCTGCCACAATAGCAAATCCGGGCCGGGTCAGGCAAATTTAGTCCGGCCCTGATCAGGGATGTAACGCTTTTGCAAATTCAGGTCCGGATCAGGCACCTTATCAGGCTCTGATCAGGCGCCTTACCAGGCTCGGATTAGGCACTATATCTGGCTCGGATCAAGCAACTTATCTGGCCCGGATCAGGTGCCTCATCCAGCCTGAGACATGCGTGTCATCTGGCTCAATCGTTTGATTAATTTTTTGTTTGAAAATAGATCAACATTTATTAAATTATTATCGCAGTTACACGTTATCAAGTTTACTAACGTTATTAAAAATATGAAACATATGAAAACATTTTTTTTAAGTTTAAGTTTTTATTTTACTTGACTTGATCGTTTAGTTTTTGTTCCGGTTTTGGCGATGACCGTCCCAATCTTTCCGGCCCAATCGGTCCGGCGCAAATCATGCGTGCCTGATCAGGGCGCCTTATTGATACCTGATAAGGCTTCTATCGGGCGCAAATCAGGCGTGCCTGATCAGGGCGCCTTATTGATCCCTGCTCAGGCCCCTGTCTGGCGCAAATCAGGCGTGCCTGATCAGGGCGCCTTATTGATCCCTGCTCAGGCCCCTGTCTGGCTCAAATCACGCGTACCTGATCAGGGCGCCTTATTGATCCCTGATCCGGCCCTGATGGATCCTCAGGCAGCCTGATTAGATTTCTGCTCGGGCAACGACGCGTCGTCCGGTTCATCCATTTAACATCGATTCGCCGTTGCAAGTTTCTCGCAATATTATCATTTCATTGTTTCGAGTCGTGCTTAATTTCACCCTCCCCCCCCCCCCCCCCCCCCCCCTCCCCCCCCCCCCCCCCCCCCCCCCCCCCTCCCCCCCCCCCCCCCCCCCCCCCCCCCCCTCCTCCATTCCATTTTCAATGAGAACATTATTTTTTTCCTCCAAATAACAATCACTTGAGTATCGTGAATTACACAAACATTCTCCGTTATTCCAATGTATCCTCTAATCGTATGCTAATTTATATCCGCTTCATGAATTAATATTCAGGAATGTAGAATGTTCAATCGTTAAAATTGGAGATTCGTACGCGAATTCACAAAAAAACTTGATGAAAAATACAGGATGTTTTCGGAGATTCCGAGTTTGCCAAAAGAGAAGAAAAAATGAAAAATACGAGGAAAGTGATTTTCGAGAGAAGCACGGTTCGAGAAAAATAACGAACGTTCCCGGTAATTCTTACAACCTGGTCAGCAGATCGTGGTCTCCCGCGAAACAAGGCGAGCGAAGCCACGAGGCAGAATAAGAAGATACACACTCGAGACAAATATCGCAATGTACGTGGAAAATTTAGCCGGGGAGCCCTCGCTTTCACTCGAGAGAGAAGACTTGCTTCTCCCCGTGTATACTCACTCATATCCTCTAAAAAGCTATAAATACAATGTGAAAAGCCAGTTTAAACGTTAGGGACTAGAGCCCCTCCGATAAATAACTTTGCGCTGTGCGTGCGCGCGGGTACGAACTTCGGGAACGTCCGAAAAAGCTCACGGTGTGAGACGAAGAGATCGGACAGCATCGAAAAATAAAATAGGTTATAGGCCTCACACGAGAAAGGCTCTTTCCCTCCCCCCCCCCCTCTCTCTCTCTCTCTGCCCGTCTACACGTGAACTCGTTTCCAAGAGCTTTACGAAATCGATTCGACGAACTTCCTTCTCTAAGCTTTATTAATAATAATTCCTGATGCACGTTCGTAATTCAGCGAAAATTTCACCACTTCGCCACAGCACAAAAATACATTTTTTTCCTCTCCAATTACATAAATGATTAAAATAATGAGCGTAATTCCAAAATCCACATGTTTTTTTTTTTTTTCGTCGAAGTTTTATCACGAAATCTTGCACAAACGAGAGAGAGAGAGAGAGAGAGAAATTAAGGAAAAAAATATTGAATAATTTATTGCTCAAGAATTAAATTGCCGGATAATTAATTATAAAAGAAAGCCTTCTTTTATAATTGATTCGAAAGGTAAATTTTTTAAACATTCCACACGAATCGTAAACGCCTCGCGATGATATAAAACTTGACGATAAAATACATCGTGGCGCGATAATGTCTTTAGTGGTATTCAATTAACGTACCTTGGCGTGAAATCCCGAAAAGAAGTTACGACGGGGCGTTGGATTGTAGGACGACATGATGACTTTATTGACGACCATTGTCATGGCAGTCTTTCGTTGTTCGCAAATACCACCCCCACCGACGATTCACAAAGGACCTTTTCTCTCGTCTCATAAAGTTTTACCTTTTGCACTCTTCACTCGCGAATTTGATAGTTTTAAACGGCAAATAAAAAAAAAGTGCAATTTACACGAATAATGTTTTTCTCGATATCATGACAGGACTTTCTCCTTCTGAGAACTGAATTTTCATGAAGCATCAAAGTGGACGGAAGATAAAGTGTCAAATTTGACGTATCGATCTGTCAAACGTTTATTTGTGTGGCTTCGATGGTTTTTGCGTCGATTATCGAAGCAATAAGTATTTTTTCTTTCAATTCCCCTGCATTTCGTCGTGCAGCCCAAAGCGCACTGGTGACTTGTTTACGTTTTCAAAAAAAAAAAAAATTGTTGACAGCTTTCAAAGTGGCTCGTTGTAAAAAGTATACAAGCTCAAACGCACTCGGTGTCCGTGGAGGAACTGACACGGCTCGCAACTATCGCGCTACTTGTTATACTCGTGGTTCCTCCCACCACTTCGAATGCCTCCCTACTCGCACGGGGAGAACCCGCGGCCAACAGGGCAATCGCGGATTGTACGGAGAATTTTTTTTTTTTTTTCTTCGCTTTGACCTTCGAACCCGCAGGGTTTTCATATTTTCCCTCCCACTATGCGCGAGAAATATTAATCCCTAGTTGCGCCTGTGCGTGGCTTAGAAATTGTGGTAGGGCAATGTCGCGAATGATTGGACGATCGTAATGGCGGGGGATAATAATTGTGACGAATAGGCCGCGGCTGATTGTTCGATCCGAGAGAAAGGGCTCGTTTGCAGGATCTTGAGGCAGGCCAGGAATTAATCTTTTACTTTATGACCGATGGGAAAATTACACCCTATTAATATCCATAAAACGTACTCGGTAATATACAACCCTTTGTCGTTGTAAGTGTTAAATAGCCGTGCAGAAATTGTCGTAGGGATCCAATTGGATTCCCATACTTGTTCCCACTTTCTTATCGCGATCCAGTGGCAGGGCTGGCCCGACCATAGGGCGAACGGAGCAAATAAAAATTGAGCGTGAAATAAACCCGGAGTTTGAAATAGTCCGCACAAGGAAAGAGAAGAGCATGTAGCTCATAAATGAAAATAAAAACGACGCGCCAACGGATCCACAAGCGTTATTCGGATTTTATGTTTTCTATCCGATGATAGACACCGCCGTAAACTCAATAGAGACGCGCTTTGCACAACTTTTTACAATTAATGAGACCTGGTCATTTCATCTATGATATGAATAAGACCGATGAAAATTTGAAGGAAGCGTGTCTGAAGTTGGAGAAAAAACTAACACATGATCATAATTGCGATATTTCGGGATTATGGAACTTTCACGAGAAATCATGGGTTTGAAGAAGTTCTTAGATAATGAGAAGGGTCGCCCAAAAGCAGTCCTTCAGATCTTAACATTGAATAGTTGACAAGATACGTCCCCTAATATTTGGACAGCTCTCCGTATTTTTGTAAACATTCCGATTGCGGTGGCCAAATGTGAACCCGAATTTTAGTAAGCTTAAGCTAATTAAAACGTATTTTAGGTCGACTCTAGCAGAAGATAAGCTTCTGATCTAGCCCTGCTGTCCATTGAAAATAATATAGCTCAGACATTGTTATATAACGAGATCATAAACAAATTTGCAGTCAAAAGTGCAAAAGTGCAACGGCGTTCTATGACCGTAAACGTGAGAAATGTGCGCGCGCATATTTTTAGGGCCTAGATCCTACTTTAGGTCGCGTTTACACGCACGAAAAAGCGAGGAAAACATGGTGTAGTATATAAAATATATTAAGTGCAAGCAGGGAGGGGGGGGGGGGGGGCGTCATATTTAGATCTCGCTCCATCCTAAAACTAGTCTCGGGCCGGCACTGTCCAGTGGCTCATCGCGTTGGATCACTGTATTTAAATGTCACGCTCGTATACATTGCACGGAGAGAATTAAAAAGTAATTTTTTGTCGTGAATTTCACGGTAAAAATTATCGTGATATATTTCAATGTGGTGACAAGTGAGAAAAGCATAATAATTCGTATGCGACAAGTTTTTTTTTAACTCACTTTACAGAAAATTTCAAATACGTAGCTAAAATTTTACTAAACAAGAAGGATAGTGCGAACGATAATTTTTACCGAGAGCACAATACATTTTCCTATAACACTCATTAAATTTTATATTAAATCTTAAAACAACTGTTATAAAGACGCTACTTTTTTATAGACATTTTTAAAAGGCATAAAATAATAAAATGCACAGTAAAATTTCGCCGATATTATATATTTTTTAAATTTAAGTTTTGCGTATTTTGTTACACATGAAAATTTACTAGAAAATCTGGTAAAATGTTCTATCTGAAGAAGAAATTTTATTTTATTTTCCTGAAAATCTGTGTTTTACTCAGTAATAATAAGCGAAGTTTCAGGGTTGTCATCTGGTTACCGTTACTGCACGGTAATTTTTAACATTTAATTCTCTCCGTGTGGATTCTAATCGAGATTCCTCGTTGGAATTCAATTGATGAATCCCATCGCATTCTGTAAGTTGAATTTTGCAAATAAAATATACAGACATACAAAATGAGGAGATCTTAAAAAAGTATCGTTTAAAAAACGTATATCTTAAGGTATTCCTTTCACAAATCTAAATGTTTAACAATTAACTTATTTTTATTTACAATTAAGTGAAAATACATTCCAGTGAACTGGCAGTTTTAAGCCAAGTTGTCGAACTTTCAACAAAAAATGATGACTCTAAAAATCGTTTTATTTATGCAGCACTTTATGGAGATGAAATGTTGGCCACACTTCTATCAAATAATTTATATACTCAATAACCTAGATACATACTGATAACTAGATGTCTGGTATGAACTGCGCGAAGCGTGTAAAAAAAATTCTGAAAATTCCGCAACGACGATAAAAACAGGGTCCGAACAGTCACCGAATTTTTCAAGAAAATATTCATGATAAAACCTGGAAAAATGTGACTAGCAGAAGAATTTTCGTCACCTCGACTTTTCCAAGAACATGTAAAATAGTCTAAATCTACGAAATGTCGGCGATTTTTTTCATTCCAATTCATCGTTGAGTATAATGATTGATTGTAACTTATTTTTATCAAGCGCACGCTGTAATCTACTAATGATTCAAAAGGAAGCTTATGCGCTCATAAAATACGGCCGTTCGCGAAAAGAATACCTTAAAAATCAACTTGAATCACATCGCAGAGAACTCACTGTAATTGTCGTTTGTTATTTATTTTACTATACTTTGACATGATATTACCACACACGTACATGAAGCTCATTTCCCACATTTTCCATTCGAACGTGGTAAGAATTCTCAAACGGCGTTCATCGGGGAACAGTTTAGAATCAAATTGGATCTCTAGAGATGTAGGTGGATCTTGAGACGTCCCAATAAATTTGTGCACGGGATCACCAAAGGATATTTTTTTTTATGCGATCCAATAATTTCTGGTTGAAAAGTTTAGATAAAAAAATCTCAAAGGACCGCGATCGAGAAAGGACATCCATTGAGATTCCAATGTGGATTCTCTACGTGCGGCGTCCCCATGAAATCCCTATAACAGGGGTGGCCAACATCTCGAACGCCTAGATGATTTCAGTAGCCCGTGAGAGTAAAATCAATTGAACAAAAATTACGAAAAATTGTTTTTTTTTTCTATGAATCAACGTTTTCTACTATAAATGCAATAAAAACGAAATATCGGTCTCGGTTAACAGACGAACATTTAACTTCCTATTTACGCATCGCAGTTAATTCTTACACTGTGCAGCACGAAAAACGTGTGGAGAATATGCAGTGCTACACATCGGGCCAAAATCACAATATTTAGAAATGAATGTGAAAAATAAATGAGTTTTAAGTTATTTTATTAATCGAGAATTTTCTGTGAGAACTCTGTAGAACTAGATTAGACATTTTTCATTGAATAAATATGTTTGGGTTTGTTTGGGTTTAAAACTGTTACCGGCGGTAGACCGCCAGGGATATTTTGAATCGTAGTGTCGACCGCACACTTCAAAAGTTTGGACACCCCTTCCCTATAGTTCTAATTCTGGAAAATCACGAATTGGTCGAGGAATTGTTTGTGGCTGCTGTTTGTGTAGAGTTAAATTCATTTATACAGAGACAAACGTAATAAAAATTTGATCGAGCGAATTAACATTTATTTTGTTAAAACATCGAAAGATCAACGAAGGAAGATGGAACATCAGGATCTTCAGTTTCGAACTCGTCCTCATCATCTTCCTCCTCATCGTCTTCCTCGTCACTGTAATCCTCGTAAAAATCGTCCTTCTCGTCGGGATCTTCCGGTATAACGTCGATCGCCCCAGCTGGGAAATATTCCTCGATCATGCGTTTCGCTTCCTCGTTGTCCTCGGTCACGAAGAGTGGCTCGTTGCCCGCAAACATAAGAAACGCTTCTTCGTTTATTCTTCTGATCACGATCACAAAAATCTCGGCTCCGGTCTTGTATTTTACCTTATTGGGAAAATGTCTCGAATTAGTTTCTCCGTTTATTTCTAATCACTGGCAAAATTTTTTTAATGTGCACGTATTTCTGAAAAAAAAAACGTCTATTCGCGAGATTAGAATTGAAAAAAAATCGACGTTGGTAACACGAGATGATTGGCGCGATTACTTTGTTCTGGAAATCTTCGGGACTCGAGGCTACTCTTCGTGCAGACGATGGATCGTCAAATTCGAAAGCGCCGAAATTTTCGATCGCGGAGCCAAAAGTTTCGTACGCGTCTTGGACAATGCCGATTTTCGTAGTGTCAAATTTGAAGGCACATAGGGCTGGCGGTTCGATCGGTTCCTCGTACGGATGAGCTCTTTCCATGTAGGCAGCGAAGAGAGTCTTGTAAACGTGAACTTTGCTTCTTGCCTTTTGAAAATTACGATTTTTTTTTAAAAATATTCAAGACGAATGTTTATCCTCAAAGTGTGTGCCCTTCGAGATTTTGACATTTCATCCAATTCATCGTTAATGGAATTCATTGTTCGCAAATTTTCAATCTTTATTGAAACGTGTCGAAATCAAGGCATTGTTGAATTACCAAAATTCAAATAAACTCGAAACGAGACTATTGCTGTATTTCTTTTTCGATAAAACAAAATGCTCGTATCTCACTTGTGGAGGGAACCAAACTGCGGGACAAATTCTTTCGACATCCTCTTCGTTATCTTCGTCAGGTTCGTAAACGTGAACGTGTCTTTCGAGATAAGTGCCGACGATCGAATCATCTTCGTCTGAGGGCGATGCCTCGAGCCGACTCCGAAGATAATTCTCAACGTCGTTGATCAACCTTATGGGACATCTTTTCGTACCTTCGGGACACTCGTTGGGATACGGGACTGGCCATTCGGGTGGCGGTGGTTTGCATCTCAATCTCATTGCCATGCATTGATCTTGGGTCAAGTCTGAATTCATCGATATTTTTAATTGAGGCAGTATTCTAGTCTAGAAATGTGAAGAAATCGATTTTTTAAAGATTCTCTTAAAGAATAGACTCTTAAGAATATGTGCTCAAAAGGAAATTTCGAAAATGCCAACATTTACAAAGTTATAGCGATTTGAATATGGCTGGATTGAGAGGCCGCACCGGCGCGAATCGGACAATCAGAAAATTATAAGGAAGCCAGCAATGCTCGCAGGGAAAAATACGATTCTGAAAAATCATCATTTCGAAGTCGAGAAAGGCACACTTTACGAGGCACAAATGGCCGATTGATATAACGTAAGTACAATATGCTAGTATAACATTTAGATAGTTGCGGTTGTCTGAAATTGTACACGGAGAGAATTAAATGTTAAAAATTACCGTGCAGTAACGGTAACCAGATGACAACCCTGAAACTTCGCTTATTATTACTGAGTAAAACACAGATTTTCACGAAAATAAAATAAAATTTCTTCTTCAGATAGAAAATTTTACCAGATTTTCTAGTAAATTTTCATGTGTAACAAAATACGCAAAACTTGAATTTAAAAAATATATAATATCAGCGAAATTTTGCTGTGCATTTTATTATTTTATGCCTTTCAAAAATGTCTATAAAAAAGTATCGTCTTTATAACAGTTATTTTAAGATTTATTATAAAATTTAATGAGAGTTATAGGAAAATGTATTGTGCTCTCGGTAAAAATTATCGTGCGCGCTACCCTTCTTGTATAGTAAAATTTTGGCTACGTATTTGCAATTGTCTGTAACGTGAGTTAAAAAAAACTTGTCGCATACGAATTATTATGCTTTTCTTACTTGTCACCACATTGAAATATATCACGGTAATTTTTACCGTGAAATTCACGACAAAAATTACTTTTTAATTCTCTCCGTGTACTCAAAGCTTCAAACGCGTTTTTCTGGAAACTACTTTTTTCAACCTGGTTGACAAAATCTCGAGTTCTATTAAACTGATTGATTTCACATTTGATTTGGACCTTCAGTATACATCCCACTATCGTCCCTACCTTGGGAATTGCGAAATTATTATTATTGCTATGAAAAAAATACAACTCTGAAAAAAATAGGGCGAACAATTAATTTTTCTTCAACAGCCATTTAAAAAAAAGATCTGTTTGGTACCTGCCATAGGGACATCTTTATTCATAAAGAAAATTGATATTATTTTTGTTTCAGATGAACGGGAGTGATTGTAATCGTGTCAATCGCCTGAACCCATTTTGTTCACGGCGATATTTAGAGGCCCATAACTTTATAAAAATTTATTTTCTCGGCATAACATTTTTTTTGTAACTTCTTGAATTAATAAAAAGACTAAAAAAATATATACTAAAATTATTGCTTTTTTTTATTAAGCACGAAAAAACACTCGAAATTTAGGCCTCTAAACTGGAATACCGCCTTGAAGAAAGCCTGAGACATTTTTCTGCATTTTCAGTGATTGAGAATTTCGATGATTGTTAGAACCTTCGATCAGACTGTCGTTGATTTCCATGTCGCTCTCCACGAACATTTTCTCGATAATGTCCTCATTGAGCTGGATCCTAATTTGCTCCAGAACGTCGAAACGTTGTGGAAGTATTTCGCGCACGAGTTCCGTGTACGCGGAACAATTTTCTTTCGCCCTTTGATAGCCCTCGTCGTCGATGAAAACCCAGGGATAAAAGATAATGGTAGTCTCCTCGCAAAGCTCGAACATTTCTTGATCGAGAAAATCCTCGTACTTGGCCCTTTTTGCAGCCTCTTCTCCCGCAATTTTTTCTTGCTCTTTCGCTTTCCTTTTTTCATTACACGAATTAAAACAAAAAAAAAGGACAATCAATCGTTCGATAGAGCCAAGACTAGGAATGAAAAAAAAAAAATGTGTAAATATTATGAGCCTATGGAACCTGGTGGATTCTTTCCTCCGCCATCGAGCTTCCTCCTCGGAAACCCTGTGGGAAACCGAGATCAAACGTTTTGGTAATCCGTCCTCTTGAACTCTTTGCAGCTCAGAGACGATCGTTCGTCGAAGATTTGGGCAGTGTGCTCCGAACACGAGATTCACGATCTTTCCATTTTGCAAGAACATCCAGACGGGTTCGCTTCTTCCGCGAAAACGTTCGAGGCTCGAAATTTCATTGTTCTTAGCCAGGGCGTAACTCAAAACGTCACCACCGATTTCCATTTTTAACTTTCTCAGCGTCGATATCATTGCCGAACAGGGTCCCGACCATTCCGAATAAACGTCCACCACTACGAGACCTTTTCTCGACCGAATCTGGTCCCATTCCTCGTTCGTCGTTACTTCCGTCTGCAGAGCAGTAGTCGCACCCTTTTTTACAGCCTTCGTCATTTAATCTGATAAAATTTGATCGAATAGTTTTCAATTTGTTGCTCGCTTCAGAGAGACTTCAGATTTATCGTTGCTATTATTGAATATTACATTAAGAAGTGTGTTGTTCAATATGTTTATTAAAATACCTAGTGTTTAATAACGATTAATAGTTATTGATAAATAACTATTATTTAAAAGATACAGCAAATAATAGTATTTAGACCGACACTGGTGGATGGTCAGTCAGTAGAAGGACAATACTTCTGAAACCTTGGTTTATATTAGATGAAGTAAAAAGTTCTGAGCATTTTTTCGCTTTATTTCGACGATGAAATTAACATAGTTAAGATTATCCGAATTAGATCAAATATGCGCCGTTTTGTTCGATAACTTTTAACCATTTTGAAGGTAATTTCATAATTCCGCGATTGAAGAAGTCCTCGTTCCTATTGGTAAAAAACTTGACCAGCTCATTTTCACAAGCCTCTCTTGAGGCCAGTTTTGTACCATCAAGAAAATTCTGCAAATGCTTGAAAACGTGATAATCGCTTGGTGCCAGTTCTGGACTATACGGCGGGTGCGATAGAACCTCCCATCCAAGCTCTCGGAGCCTCTGGCGCGTCGTTAAAGATGTGTGCGGCCTGGCGTTGTCTTGATGGAACACAACACCCTTCCTATTGGCCAATTCTGGCCGCTTCTGGTCGATCGCCTGCTTCAATTTGGTCAGTTATTGAGAGTAGAGGTCCGAATTGAGTGTTTGGCCCGATGAGAGCAGCTCATAGTGGATGATTCCCTTCCAATCCCGCCAAACACACAGCAAAACTTTCTTGGCCGTTAATCCGGGCTTGGCGATCGTTTGGGCCGGCTCACCGCGATTGGACCACGATCTTTTTTGGCTGCTGTTCTCGTATGTGACCCATTTTTCATCGCCAGTCACCATCCGCTTAAAAAAAGGGTCGATTTCGTTACGTTTCAGCAAAGAATCGCAGGCCTCAATTCGGTCCAAAAGGTTCTTTTGCGTCAATTCGTGTGGCACCCATACATCGAGCTTCTTCTTGAGACCAGCCTTATGCAAATGGTTCTAAACGGTTTTCTGGATAATCTTCAGTTCCTGGGCAATGGGATAAGTGCTCACATGCCAGTCCGACTCGACGATTTCCATGATTTTATCGACATTTCCGACGATTGGCCTACCAGAGCGTGCCTCATCTTCGACGTCCATATAACCAGAACGGAATCGTTGGAACCACCGCTTTGCTGTTACATTCGATACTGTATTGGGTCCAAAAACAGCACAAATTTTTTTAGCCACCTGCTCCGCCTTTTCACCTTGGTCGTAGTGGTACTGAAAAATGTATCGAATTTTCTCTTTTTTTACCTCCATTTTGGAACGCTATAACACACAACTGGCTTCACCAAACACAAAACTGTCAAAGAACTTTTTTTGAAGCGTAATATCACCTTTAAATCGCCGTATAGTATGACCCGATGCGATGTATACATCGTGAGATAAGGCTCACTAAATACATCTAGCCGAAAACGCTCAGAACTTTTTACTTCACCCAATATACGCAAGTTAAAGTCTGTGCACCAGAGAATCAGAAGAATATGGGGCCGTCTATACCGGTATGGGTTTTTCACCAGCAAGGGTATACCGTTGAACTCAAGAAATGGACAAAAAAGAATAGCAGTTAATGATTTCCAGACATTTATTATTTAGTGTTCATTATTTGTATTCATGAAGTTGGAATGCTACGTTGTAATGCAATGAAAATTCTTATTTATCTTCTGATTACTTCACTTGCATTATGGTTAAAGATCTTTTCTTGCAAGTTTTGATACGTAAACCTCTAATAAGGACCATGAAAAACGTCTGAATGATTTCAGTAGCCTAATTTGTCAAAAAAATCCCAGCAACCAAATTTTCATTGCGTTCCAATAATGCGAATGTCAATGTCGTAATATTATAGTGTAATCTATTCATATAAAAGATTTCCGTGACTGACTGACTGACTGACTGACTGAAATATAGAGAACCCACAGTCTAAGCCGCGGAACATAGAAACAAGGAATTTCAACAAGTTGCTTAGAAGGTGTAGAGGTGCACTAAGAAAGGATTTTTAGAAAATCAACTCTTAAGGGGGCGAAATGGGGTGTAAAAGTTTGTATGGAAAATGATATTCCTTGCGTGTATCAACTTGAAACTTGGAAGATATGTTCCTTAGAAGGTGTAGATTTGCGCTAAGAAAGGATTTTTCGAAAATCAACCCCTAAAAGGATGAAATGGGACGTAAAAGTTTTTATGGAAAATTGTATTCGTTGTGTTTATCAACTTGAAACTTGGTATAAAGATTCTTTAAAGCAAATAATAAAACGCATGATTCAGATTTTTTTAAAACAACCTCTAATAAGGGGTGCAACTGGTAATGACGTTTCTATGGGCCAAATTCCACGCGGGCGAAACTGCCGGCGAAAGCTAATAATATTATTATGCGGAGATTTAATATTATTATTCAATGAGAGCGTTTAATATTAATAATAAACTAATCATTGATACTGTTTATTATTTTGAGCAAAATAAAAACTATTTTTAAGTAGCCTTCATTATATTGATAGAATTGATATTTATAGTAAAAAGAAATCAGTTTTTATCAATTGCCCAAAAATGTTTACATGTATATTGGCAATTTAATTCCCATTGAGGACTCGATAGTTGTTAATTAACATCCCGTTTTTGAAATCGGAAGCAATTTATGAAAATATCACTCAAACAGAACGTCAACGACTAAAATAAGTTTCCGAAAAACAGTTATTTATTTGGCAAGATGTCATCAGCCATATATCCGACGAAAGTCGAAAAATTCTACGAGTGAAAGGTAACTCAAGTCTTCATCAAATGTTACTCTTGATGTCTATATTCGACTGAATATTTAACCCAAAATAACGTATACGTAACTGATTTTAGTGATTTCTATTACTCCATTTTCTCGTGACCAGATGAAACCTCGAGAGAATTAACTTTGTGCATAAATCGTGCGACTGCAGCGTGTGCGGTAACGTTAGTGACAGAAGAGTTCGGCGCTGGTCACATATGATAATTGAGATCGACGATAACCCCGATTAATTGAGCGTGTAACACGACGGGCGCGAGGGAGGGTAGCGACTAATTTTACGACTGTATGACACTGGACGAGTGAATTCGAGCTCTCAATTGACGGCGCGGAAATGATCGACGATTTACGGTAAACTTCACGACGTCGACTCGTCAAAAAAACACCCTCGAGACGATGTACAGTCGCTCGGGCGTATTACGTCGAATTAAATGAATAAAAAAGTGCGAGTCGTAATGTAAGCGCGAAAGTGGACGTGGAAAGATCACGCTTTGCAGGAAAGGAGGGAGGGAAGATGAATATATATATATATATATATATATATATGTGTGTGTGTGTGTGTGAGTTACGTCGAACAATTAATGACGAGTTGCCCAGACGGGACGTCTCGAATTAGGAACGGACGCTTTATACAGTATCACTTTTATGCGTCTCAGCAATCAACGAATGCTACGAGATAATCGACCGTGATAAGACGACTCGGGGTCAGTCCGCTTATGCATCGTACGTAAAGAATATAACAGCTTTCTTTTTTCTTTTTTTTTTCAATGAAAAAACTATGAACGACTTTGTTTTGGTCGTAAATCTGGCCAATGGATCGAAATGATTGAAACGATAATAATTTCCGGTAACAATAAATAATAGTCAGGATATTTTTCTAGAAAATTGTACCCCCGTTGTATGAAATTTTGAAGAAATAAATCGACAAATTATATTATTTTTATTCGAACGAATGAATTTTTTAGAAGATTCTTTTTTCGAAAACCGAATAAAGGAAAAACTAAAGGAAAAACGACAAAACGACTTTTGTCGTTTTTCCTTTATATCTCACTTTTACGTGCACACACGAATATAGTAATTTATGCTACAAGTGCGGAAAACAACGAATTCCATCGCGCGTGAAGTTGCCGCATGAGCCGAAGGCTTATGGTGCATTTCACACGAGTACGAGTGTGATTTGCAGCACGAGCCGAAGGCGAGTGCTGTAACCACACGAGTACGAGTGAGAAATGCACCATAAGTCGAGGCGAATTCGGCAACTTACGCGCGATGTAATTCGTTTTTTTTCGCACATGTCCCATACATTATTTTTTGCAATGACTGTCTCGAAAGTGGGATTTGAGATTCAACAAAACCAATAACAATTATATTCAAATATATCACATCAGTTCAGATCATTTCCTTGTCAGAAAATACGACTGTGATAAGTTGACGTTTCATATGACATGAATTTCGCTACATTCAAGTTTGTTCAATCGGTCCAAAATCGTAGAACAAAAAACTATCAATTGTGAAAAAAAACCGTTTTTTCGCGAATCAATGTGGTAAAGTGAGCTATAAATAGATTTTTTTCCGCACTAGTGCGGGAAAGTCTCACATTCCCGCACTAGTGCGGGAAAGTAAGCATCGTTGAGAAATAAGCCACTTTCCGCACGCTAAACACCAATCGAAAATCGCACTTTCGGGGCAGGCATTGCGAAAAACAATTTTCGATCTCGACGCGCATCTTTCCAGTTGTACGGAAAAAGGTGTTTTTTTTTAAATTCGCGACAAAAAAAAAACAAAGTTCATATAAATGAGATATATCGAGGGAAACTAGTCCCGTAAAGTACGAGGAAGAGACGAGACGATGGGAAGAACTTCTCGCACGCGTCAACAGCGTCCGTCTGATTGTGAATACGATCTTATCTTCGCTCTCGATCTCGCGGATCTTATAAACGCGTTTATGGGGCTCGCGTCTCCGCATCATTACGCTCTCGAATCGCACGATAATTTGCATTTTCCAGAAGAGTAGAAAAAACGAGAGAGGAAGACAGAAAACGGCGGAACAAAAAAAAAACATATATACATCCATGAATATACACATTAAAAATGAAAAGTACTCGAGAAAACTTGATTCCCGCGTATTGAGAAAAATTTAATGGAATATTTCTAGTTTTTGAGGTTCAATACCACGATGGTTCTTCAATATTTCTTATTATTTTATTCATTTCATTTAAACACTTATATTTTTGAAAAATTTTACACTCTCATAAATTGCCCAGATTGCCCAGATCAGAATTCATTTATTGCATTTTTGAGCAAAAATACTTCATTTGTATGAATATTACAAGCTTTTATTTAACTTCACTTGTTGTGAGATGCAAAATGGAAAATCGATATTTCACCCACTTCTCGACTACTTAGAGCTCTGAAGGTGTGCAAACATGCATCTAAGAGGTCACAATGCATGATTGAACTTAAAAAAATAAATAAATAAAAAATAACGACTTTCTGTGAGATGCAAAATGGAAAATAGATATTTGACCCACTTCCCGACTACTTAGAGCTCTGAAATTTTGCAAACATGTATATTGGCAATTTAATTCCCATTGAAGACTCGATAATTGTTAATTAACATCCCGTTATTTTTTTACTCCCGTTTTAAAACTTGGAAACAATTTATGAAAATATCACTCAAACAGAAAGTCAACGAGTAAAATAAGTTACCGAAAAACAAAGAAAAACAGTTATTTATTTGATAAGATGTCATCAGCCACATTTCCGACGAAAGTCGAAAAATTCTACGAGTAAAAGAGAACTCAAGTCTTCGTCAAATGTTATTCTTGATGTCTATATTCGACTGAATATTTTAATTTTGCAAACTTGCATCTAAGAGGTCACAATGCATGATTCAACCTTAAAAAAAAAAAAAAAAAAAAACAATAACGACTTTCTGTGAGATACAAAATGGAAAATCGATATTTCACCCACTTCCCGACTACTTAGAGCTCTGAAAATTTTAAAACATGTATCTAAGAGGTCACAATGCATGATTCAACATTAAAAAAAAAAAAAATAATAATGACTTTCTGTGAGATGCAAAACGGAAAATAGATATTTCACCCACTTCCCGACTACGTAGAGCTCTGAAATTTTGCAAAAATGGATCTAAGAGGTGACAATGCATGATTCAACTTAAAAAAAATAAATAAATAATGACTTTCTGTGAGATTCAAAGCGAAAAATCGATATTTCACCCGCTTCACGATTACTTAGAGTTCTGAAATTTTGCAAACATGCATCTAAGAGGGGACACGGCATGATACGGCTTTAAAAAATGAACGACTAAAAAGTAGAAAATAATTGATATGTAAAAAAATATTTTTTCATAAACAAGCTTTTATTTAATGTACTGAAATGTAGAAAATAATTGTTCTCACCAAGTCACCTATATGTGACTATGAATAAAAGCTTGGGGCGCTTAAAATTTAGACATATAATCTTTAATTAACATAAATCCGTCAACCTATAAACTGTATTTAATTTACTGCAAAACAACCTTAGATTTCTTAAATAAAAATCGGTAAACCTAGTATAAACCTGTGATAATAATTTCTCAAATTACTATTTTGCCAAATTCAATTTCAAATTTTAAATTCAAGTCAAATTTATTGAACATTTTAAAAGTTGAGCGCCCCGAGCTTTTATTCATAGTCACAAATAGGTGACTTGGTAAGAAAAATTATTTTCAACTTTTCAGTACATTAAATAAAAGCTTGTTTTTTTTAATTATTTTTTTACATATTCATTTTATTCTTCAAATCCACATTTATGAAATAGTAATAATACTTTTTATATATCTGGGGTTAGAATTACGCCAATTTAAACGCCTAGCTTTGAGTGAAAAAGAAAGAACAATATTATGTTTGCTTGTCCGATCTCCAGTTGTTTACAATTAATTGGCGTTCGCTCATGTGCGACGTGGCGGATGAAAAATACTTCAACTATAAGTGCAAAGTGAAAAATACAAGTATGTCGTACGTAAAACTATGCATATATATCGGGAGCTGGTTTCTTTCCAGTGAACTCATTTGAACTCAGAAGTGAATTTTGCCACACTCGCATTTTCCGCGCCCTGAATTCCAAACTGCCGGCGAGGCATGATATATATATATATACACATATTCGAGAAATCTCCGTTCAGCAAATTCAAAACCAGCAATGCACGCGCCTTTTCAAAAAATTGTGGTCATCTCTATTCATTTTTTTTTCTTGTTCTCTTTCAAGCTCACTTTGCAGTATGACCGCAGTTTTTATTTTCGCGACCTAGTTCCGGCTGCGCATGCGTAAAATGTCTTAAATTTATTATTGACATATAATCGCGAATTTGTGAAGTGACATGCATAATTTCTGTATTTTTTTTTTTACGGTGGTTTCTTTATTGCTTCTATAGAACGCGGATATTCTCGAATGGAATAGGTTTGAGGCTGGAGAAAAAATAATGAGGCAGAGATTAAAATAATTGGGAGAATGGAATCGTTGCTGAAAGAGATCTTGAAATGATCGATTATTTTGAGACATAATTGTGCCAATCTCGGATCGAATTGCATACGTCGCGGAACGGGAGAATTCGAATGTCCTTGGGCAAAAAAAAAAGAGGCTTCGTAAGTTTCCTCTTTACGATACGGGTGATAGATATCGATGTAAATAAATGAAGAATTTTTTTTTTTGTCGATTTGAAAGAAAAAAAAACGGCCGTTTTCAACATTGGTCTGACCTGAGGTTGATCGGCCTACGGCCTAATGACAGCGAAGTGCCTCACCGTAAGAGCATAATTAGGTTAACCTCCAGCAAATATCCCCGCGAAAGTGCTAGATAAGCACGAATGAAATCACTCGCAACGCCGAGCGTTGCTATCCGAAAAATGTCACACTGTTTCATGGCGGAAATACATTTTCAGCTGAAAGACATCTACCCATTCTCAAAATGCACTCGATGTTTTATTTTCCTGATTAAAAAAAAAACGCGTTGTTTTTTCGTTCGACATGGAAAATGATTTATAACGGAAATTATATGAAAAAAATATAATTGGAATGACTATGGAAGACTAAGGACGAACTGTCAATAATACCGAGAGAGGGAGGTGGGGCACAACTAAATCTCGTGTCTATTTTTTATGAATTGTCTATGCAAAACAGAAATTCCGACAGATGTCGTTGGCAGTTATTTCTCCGCTCGCATACGCATCAACCATATGAAGTGACGTATATTAAGTGAAAGCTGAAACTTGTGCCGACATTAAAAAAAAATATCCATCGAGATCCATGACGTATAGGAAGTTTAATTATATTTTGAACATGGAAGGAAAAAACGTGTATTTTACGATTCATTTTGCTTTTTTAATTTCCGAAAAGGCAAAAACGCGTTGCAAATGCACATAAAGATTAGCGTCGTGTACGGAGAGAATGCTGTAAGCGAAAGTGTGTGTCGGAAGTGGTTTGCGAAATTTCGGTGTGGAGATTTTGATCTTCAAGATGCTCCTTGCTCCGGTCGGCTAGTCACTACTGGTGTCGATTAAATCAAGGCTTTAATTGGCTTTAACCGGCATTTGACGACTACAGTGATCGGACATAACCTCAATATTGACCAATCAACTCTTTCGAGACATTTACGAAAGCTTGAGATGGCAAACAAGCTTGATGTGCCGCACGAACTGAGCGAAAAGAATTTAATGGAAGAAATTTTAGCTTGCGTTTTGCTGTTCCAACGCTATCAAAACGAACCATTTTTACTTGGGTGAGATGTTTTTGTGCACCCACCGTATAGTCCGGACCTTGCACCTTCAGAATATCACTTGTTCCAGGCGCTACAGAAAAGTTTCTATAATAAAACCTTCAGTTCCGTGGACGTCCTCAAAAACCACTTGGATGACTTTTTTGCCCAAAGATCTCAAAACTTCTATGAAAGAGAAATAATGAAGCTCGTAATGAGCTGGCAGAAAGTCATTGAACAAAATGAAACATATTTAATTGATTAAAATCGCTTTTTTTTCGGTAAATATTTTGAGTTTGAAATTGACTCCATTCTCGCTACGCAATTATGCTACCCAATAATTTAAAAACAATCGATCTATAATGTAGTAATATGTATAATTGTTTATTATTTATCATATTTCATGAATCAAATATGTTACTATGATGTTAAAATTTCCATCATTGGAATGCAACCGAGAATGATGATTTTCTTATTTGCTCAAATTTCTTTCGACAGATCTTAGTTATAGAAATCCCTGAACAATTTTTTAATTTGCTTATTCGGATATCTCTAATCAATACTTGCAAATAAAAATAAACATTTTTTGAAATAACGAAAAAGATGAAATAAAAATATAAAAGAGAATTTTCCTTGCATTTCAACGATACAAAATTCAAGAGCATATGTTAGTACAATAGTATTTTTATTTCCTGAGTTCCAGCAGTACATTTGCGGATTTTTACGTCTTACCCTTGAATAACACGTAAAAATGTTACGGGTTAAATATAACAAAAATGTTACATTGAATCCTTTCCTATCAGTCCCTGTCAGGACTGCGCTAATCTAACCTAACTTTCCTTCGGTTCACAGCTGTCTGAAGCTACACTATACCGCATTCACCAAGGGCACGGGGAAACTGTAAAAAACCCGTACCGGTATAGACGGACTCATATTCTTCTGATTCTTCGATGCGTAGACTTTAACTCAAGTATCTAACATCGGTGGCATAATTGTATCAATCGTGGCATTAAAAAAAAAAATCAAAAAATATATTCTGTGAACTTCACAAAATATTTTGCCCTTTTTTTGCCTACTTTGCTTGAAATTCCGAGATGCTAGAATTTTCTACAAATCGATTGCTAGAAATCCATAACTTTATTTTCTCTCGCAATGACTAAGGTTGGTAAATTTCCGCGATATTTACCGTTGTGTGTATAGTCATCAAGGCCTAAAGACTATGTCAGTCCGGGGTTTCCGTTTCCGGTCTTTACGCACACACGTACACGCGTAAAATGACACATACGTGCAACTCAACACACATCGCAGCGAGAAGTCTCGAAACACCTAATGCACATATCCCACACGAATTCGAATTATTTTTCCATCAGTCTTCACCTCCCGTCGGAGAATCTTTCGACACGGCCGGACAAATTAAACGGACAACATAAAACTCGAACAAATCTGTCAGTTATATACTTAAAGCAACTTTGCAAAGAGTGCTCGAAACTGAAATTCACAATTTATACACGACAAAAAAGTATTGCAAAGTTAAATGTGATATGTCAGTGACGTTATTACAAAAGAAAAAAAATTGATGGCGCACATTGGCGAATAACTTTTACGATGCGAGGTCTCTGTGTGAACACGATGATTACAGTCATCGTGATCCGCAATCAGACCCGGAGGTAATTTCATCAATTTCTGTTGAATCGTTACAAGGAATGTCTAACTGCGGAATACATAAAGCTTACGTTCCCAACGCGTGTGTCTATCTCACCACCCACGCGACTGCGAGCTCAATTAACAAATCTCGCTATGAGGGACTCTCGCCTTTACGATTCTCCATATCGAATCGACCTGGTTAATAATTCAAAGAGTTTCTTTTTCCCTTGAAATTACAATTGGATAGACCTGAGACAAAAAATCGTAACTCGTAACAGTTTGACAGCGAAAAGTGTTTAAAAAATGCACGTGTGAAAATCGACTAAACATAAAATAAAATAAAATAAATAAGGGAAATTTATCGAGAGGAAAAGCCATGCGTACAAAATAATGAATTATTGATCATTCCGATCGAAAGAAGATTCAAGACGGCTCAGATATTAGGTAAAAGGATTGAACCCTCTTGAATTGTTGATTAATCTAAATACACAGCTTGGGATCGCGATTACATAATAGCGCACGAATCAATGAGTTTTAATTTAATTTAATGAAATCAGGAAGTTTTAAATAAAATAAAATAAAATTACATAAAACAAAATAAAATAAATTTAATAAAATAAAATTAATTTAATAAAATAAAATAAAATTGAATCATTTGATTTTAATGAGTTGCTTTATAGTTCCCTTGATGAACAAATATCCCAGTGATGGCGGGACAGGAGGATACGGCTGAATTGTGTACTCACTTCTGCGATAATATATACCTACACGTTTGTCAAGTATAAAAGTATACTGAAGGAATATATTAAACGAGACAGAAAGAGCCGTCAATCTTGAGTGCTATTCCGTTCTATGGATATACAGGCCAGAGATAGTCCACCCGTATATATATATGTATATATATATATGTATACATATATACGCGAATAGAGGTATGCATCTCACCTACGCTTTAACAAGAATTGATGTTTCCGACGATTATCCTTAAAGACCAGCGGGTTCCCTCCGCGATATCCTTCCTCGAGGCAGGAAATTATCTTTACCGACCGACTTTGTCCCGTAGCTACGTTGCGAAGAAAATTATTGCATGAGAAATAAAAAAAAAGACTCATAACGAAACGACTCGAGTCTTCAATAACATCGTTCAACGATTGAGCAATGGCTTTGCTCTCCGATCAGTATGAGTACAAATTTTCTTTCTTGAATATGATTTAAAAAAGATTCTGTCGAACTTCGATTTAACTCGAACAATATTTTTGAAAAATTTGTTATTGAGGAGCAAAATCAGAGTATCGAAAATAAACATTTGATTTCTTGATATCGAAGCATTAAATTTTCTTTGTTGACTTTTATTAAACAACAAGATTTTGTTATACTTTAACGCGAGCGAAATTACAAAAAATTTATCATAAAATGAGCAAAATTGACGAATCGAAAAGAGAAACATTTGTTTTTGTAATATCAAAGCATTTAATTTTTCCTGGACTGCTCCATTAATTTTAATAAACGGGCCCCATATTCGGCATGAAAAAAAAAAAAAAAACAAATGTCTGAGCGGGATTTACAGGCACGTGCGAATTTACATCCTGCGTCCGGTCACGACGGTCCAGCAAAAGTTAAGGAGTTTAGCCATTTTAAGAGCAAAGCGTAACGCCTCGGTCTCGCACCGACACGTGGCGACGTTGCTGAGGTTGACTGATCATCCTTTTAGGACGAACCCTAAATGACGGATTAAAAAGAAAGGAATGACGAAATTTAAATGGCCACCGGAAACGACGGCCGCAGGAGAGAGGCTGCCTCCAAATGTAGGTCGTCGCCGATTTGTCATTTTGACATTTCGCGGATTTCGAATCGCTTCTGCTTGTGTTTTATATTTGTGGAGGAATGGGTCGTTGAAGTTTCGGCCAATTGATTTTTATCTCTCTCTCTCTCTGCAAGATTCTTAAGGTTGTTATGGAGCTATATCAAAATGCTACCACCGGGCAGAATTTTTTTTGGAATTACCTCATTCGTTTGCTGATCATCCTGTCTAGTTTGGGTATGACCTATAATAGGATAGAAAACGGCATGTTGAGCAAGTTTGGAATTATCGCCCTGTAACTCCTGAACAATCTGCCGTATAAAAATAAAACCTACTTTGGTCAATAGGAAATTTATCTGGGAACAAAAAGTCTGTAGACGAAATTCCTGTTATCCTTATTGTTTCACAGTTAATCGCTCTTAAATGACTAAGGCCATATTTGCTCAACCTGCCCCGATAGTGGGGTAAGTTGAGCATGAGTATGATGTAAGTTGGACAAAGTAAGAATTGCATAAAATAATCAGACGTATGCAACATGATTTGGTACAATGCAGTAATAAACCAACGGTTGCTCGTTAATTAGTTAGGTTTTGAAACATTAACATTAATTGCAATGAACTTTGAAATATTTTTTCTCATACAATGGTAGAAGAAAATCTAGAAATTTTGAGGAAAAGACAAAATACAGCGGTTTATTTTTACAAACATAAAAGAATTTTTCAGAATATCGGCAATTTATGAAAAATTTTGATTTCTTTTAGATTATAGACAGCTTCAATGCACACTTTTCCTTTTCAACGAAAGAATTTTTTACTTGGACGGATATTCTCTGTTGAAAGCTCTTCGGGCCGATTTTGAGGTTATGAACGGGACGCGTATGTCTCTAGCTTCGCGACACTTCTGCCAACCTGAGCATTATCATATGATTTACGACGTTGCCAATTCGTCTCGCGGTAATTGAGTGAGGAAAAATTATAGAAAATAATTATACAAAGTAACGAAAACATTCCAGGTAGTCATTGAATGTTCAAAAATGCGTATTTTTCTACGCAGGTGTAACAAAATTGTTCGAAAACGTACGAGTCAGGCCCTATATACCTTTGACAAAAGATGTATCGTTTTGTTCTTTATTGACTTAAGTGATGTTATAAACATCCTAAGAATAATGTGCAAAAGGTATTTTAGGCGGCCCTATCTCAAAGATTTCATATAGGCAAATGGTTTTAAAACTTCAATCGCGTTTTTCTTAAAACTGTGATTTCAAAGTCGGGCAGACTCGTAGCTCCTACAATTTCCAATCGATTGACTTCAAATTTCAATTGTAGCCTCTCGGATTGATTTTCTAGCGAAGTCCATACGATTTTTACGATGTATTAAAAATTACGGCTTTTATAAACAAATTAAGACCGTTTTTAAGTCGGAGAAGCAACTTTTTTTTCAAAATTGTGCCAACTTTGCTGAAATCAATATTTTGTAATAATCTTGTGTACTTTGCTAGCAAAACTTATGTAGATTACGAAAAAAAAAATTTGGTACACGTTCTCACGTGCGTCTCCAACGAGTCCGCCCGTGAAGGGTCCAAAAAAAAGCCGTTCTCTTTCTACCGACCACTGTGTCGCCATTTTGTATTTTTTGGAAAATAAAAAATTGATTCTAGTACCTACAGAGATATAAAATAAACCCTCCAAGCCTCATTTTGATTGCTTTATTAGTATTAGGAAAAAAAAATCCCAAAAAAGCCTTGTTTTCCGATCATCCAAAGGTACCTACAGGATGTGTTCACAAAGTAATGCAAGAGCTGTCGTAAACAAAAAAAAATTATTAAAGATATAGTTACAAATATATAAAAAATCTTCGAAGTACCCGCCTCGTGCATCAACACCTTTTTTCCAGCGATCTTTCCAGGCACTGTACGCGCCCTGGAAGGCCTCGACAGGAACCTCGTTCAGAGCGGTCGTCACGGCGGTTCGGATCGCCTCAATGCCGTCAAAACGGTATCCTTTGAGGGCGATCTTAATCCTCGGGAATAGAAAGAAGTCTGCCAGAGTCAAATCAGGAATGTAAGGGGGCTGGGGGCAGGGTTGTCAAGTTGTGCTTCGCCAACAATGCCTTTACTCCATCGAGCCCAAGCGGTCCGAACTCGCTGCGACGTACAGTCGCTGCACAATAAAATCTCTTGCATTATTTTATGAACAGACCTTGTATATAGGGCCTTGACGATAATTTGATAGCTAATAGTTAGTAACAATCAATTGGCTCCATCTACATGGCGCTCCCTCGTACTTCAACCCCGACGGTAAGACTCTCCTACTAACCTCAAGGCATAGAAAAACACAATTTTCGCGATGAAGAGATGGATGCTGCGTGGCCGGAAAGTTCTATATGGAATGTTGCAACTGCACTTGTTAGTAGTCGCAAATGCACGTAGCATCGCATTTTCACACAGAATTGATGTGAGACGAGCGATGTAATCGAGGAATGGAAAAATCTATATTTATATTACTATAATATCGGGTGTTGCAGGATAAAAGGGCGCGATCGAAATAAGTTATTGTGTAAAGTCTTGGAGATTACGCCCTTTTGTTTCTCAGCAATCCATATTATTCATGATATCTATACATATACAGATGTGTGTCTGTTGTGTGTATCACGCGTGTGCGAATATAACAGCGTATAAACGTCCACGCAGTCTTACGTACGACCAGACACGTCCTTGACACAGTCACACCGAGCCACACACAAGCCCTTTTTCTTTGATCGAACGCCGTCTAATTTTTTACCGCTCGTCTCATCGGCTTTTTTTTTCTTCTGCTTGTTCTCCCTCCGAGTTTCCATTTCGAACTCGAGTACCTCTTTGTATTGTAAATCGTCCTGGCTCATCATCAATTTGTTCGCAGGAGTTATTTCAAAATGTATCCCTCCGAGTGATCGATCATTCCTGAATAACTTTTAGGTTGAATCGTTCCTCGGTATATTCTGAATGAAAACTATTCTTACCTTTCAAATTTTCTGGGATTAAGAGGGGAGATCTCTTTATGACGTAAAGCAGAGCTTATCGCCGAAAATTAAATTCACGAGGAAGCTGAGGGAACACTTTATTGCCACGGGATCACAGATTAATCGGTAGATCATTTGGTCACAATATTGTTTTAGTCTTGATACTTTAAACGCATTTTCCCGAAAATTCACTTTTTCGTGAGCCTCGTACAAGATAAGTAAAGAACTATCGGATGGATCATTTTGAAATTTTGCTAACTTCTACATAATACAACTACCGTCTGTGTGAATCTAAAGTGCTTTGAAAACTATTTTTGACAATTACTTTTTCATTGATAAATAATATAGTAAAAATTTCATGAAAAACAGAACAGTCTTTCAAACGCAACATTTTTCAATTTTCCCTTTTCTTTCGAGTTTTCAGGTTCACATAGAGCGCGAGGGTCTTAGAAAGCTAAAATTTTGTAGCTTTGATTTTTCATATCAATGTACCAGACGCTAGGCTGTACACCGTGAAACAACTCAGGTGACAACCGTCCCTGAAGCGTCGTACAGCCGTCATTTTAAAACATAAAAAAAAATTCGTTTGAAAATTAAACGATGTAATAATATGTAAATGAAATTTTAATTATGTAGAATAAATATTTTCGACATAAAAAAATCTTGACAATACATTTATTTTCGGCTATCTGAAGAGATTTCTCTCCTTAATCGAGAACAGCGATTGAACAAACTCAACGAGATGGAAGTTTGCATCGTTGATTGTCAATTTTCTTTTGCCAGATCGTAGCTACGTAAATCACTCAATAATTTTTTTAATTGCTTTAGAAATCTACAATTTAAATTTGCAAAAGATTTTCTCTAACAATGGTAATAAGGAAATAAAAAAACGAAATGTACTTTTGTTGCGTTCCAACGATAGGAACTTCAACGCAAATGGAGGACCATTGGTCTTTTTCTTTTTCATGAAATATTGTCCTTACTTTATTGTATTTTTGCGTATAATATTCTTTGTTCTCGTAACTTTTTTTGTTGTTGTCTCTGATCGTGCTGTCCACGAGTGTCGTAATTTTTGCAGCTCAGACGTGAATTACGTCGACGTGTTTGATAGCGGAAATCGCGTTACGTGCACACGATTCCGGAACAATGTGTGTGCGTTTGTTTATATATTTATATATATCTATGTGTATATCTATGTGTGTGTATCTACGAAGTATTTATAGGCGACCGTACATTAACGCCCGGGGACGTTACGTACAAAGTACGTGCGAACAGTATGCGCGGCAATGAGAATAATCGGTAGATCGGGATGAATCGATAGCGCGCCGCGAGCCCGCGGATTCCACGTTCGACGAGATCCCTTTAGAAGAGCCGAGGGAAATTAACGAGCGTGAATCCGGAAGAGGTGGGAATAATGAAGAGATTCCAATCGCGCGAGATCGCGCGCACGAAGGAGCGAATCGACGAAAAAAAAAAAAAAAAAATGGGGGTACCACTTCGCAAGCGTATATGAAAATATCACACGCACGTGGAAAAATCGAGTGACGACAAAAAAAAAATCTTGATTGCACAATAATTTTTCTTATCTTATAATTACGGTTACTATATTTAGCTTCTTTGTGTCTCTTCGGCCGAGTCACGTGATAAAATTTCTCCACGCTAGCGGATAAATTAAGGACTTATATACCTTTGGATGAGCGGAAAACATGGTTTTTTTTGGGATTTTTTTTGTTCAATACTAATAAAGCAATCAAAATGAGGCTTGGAGGATTTATTTTACATATCTATAGGTACTTGAATCAATTCTTATTTAAAAAAAAATACAAAATGACGGCCCAGTGGCCGATAGAAATAGAACGCCCTTTTGCTAGGCCCTTCACGGACGCACGTGTGCACCGAGAACAAAAACTAAAATTTTCCCGTAATTTACATGAGTTTCGCTACCGAATTACAGACGATTATTACAAAATATTAATTTTTGCTAATTTGGCACCACTTTGAAAAAAAGTCGCATCGTCAACGGAAAAAGAGCCTTAATTTTTTTACAAAAACCGTAATTGTTCATCATAAAAATTATGACTACTTCACTAGAAAATCTGTCTAGATATATCCAGATTTTGGAAACATGCTTTCAAGAAGAACGCGTTTAATCCTTCGTGGTCACCCTGGGTAGAATCGACCCATCGATCAAATTTTGGCGTAAATATACAATAGTTCCTGGCTTCGAATGGGACAGTATTCACCATCTTACCTGGACTTTAACGTATCCCCATACCATAAAATTTACCCTCTTCACATGTCGGAAAAAACACCTTTTTTGGAACGCGCACTATGCTACTATTTTTTCCCAAAAGTACCATATCTAAGGAGTATCACGTCCAAATTTAAGGCAAAAATGTTGAAAATTCACGAAAATATGATTTTTTTTCGTGAAAAAAATGTCTTTTTTGCGTTTTCACCTCTTTATGATTTTTTTTTTACATGTCGCCATTTTATTTCTTATAAATAAATTTTTCGTACATCATCTAGAAAGTTCAAAGCATGTTCCGTAATTTTTTGAACCTCTTCGGACAGATAGTTCGGTCACAATACTTTTTTTTAAACTGACCGGGTAGAATTGACCCAAGTGTAACTACCGCGATTGAATTTGGAAGTGTGACCACGAAGGGTTAAAGTTTAAAAAGCATCGGCGGAATATTTCTGAAGACCATTTTCCACCTAAACAATTTTCGCATATCATGCTTGGAATGTTTGTACATTTATTTAAGGCCTTAAATTGTTATCTAATAGTCCACAGACTCTCGATTTTCTTATAAAAAATTATTTTGTTCCACGGAGATGGTAAATTGAGAGATCCGGAGAAGGAGATTCGATGCGAGTATCAATACGATGATTTATGTGGCAATCTTCGATACGAGTCTATTCATCCTTTTTTTTTTCTTCTTTTTTTTTCTCATGCAAAAGTGTATGATTTTTATTAATTTGTATTCGATACCGCGTGCATAACCGCAGGCTCGTTAAACGTCCATTAGACCTTTAATTACCCGAGTTTGTATGCGCTTTCTTGCTGCTCGTCCGTGACCGCATATCGGCGGTTATCCAGCGCGCACCTCGCTCGTGTAAAATCATTCCGCATCTGCGTTTTCACATTTCCCAAGAATATACGCGCAATTACACCCTTGACTCGTTGTACTTGAAGTAATCGAATGGGGGCAAAGGGGAAGTTTCGACTTGCGAAAAATACGAAGCGCGGAAGATCGTGTTATTTATAACGTTATAAAATTCACAAATTGCATAATCCAGGTCGTACTATTTTTAACGCAACGATTAACGTTCTCATATTCTACACGGAGAGAATTAAATGTTAAAAATTACCGTGCAGTAACGGTAACCAGATGACAACCCTGAAACTTCGCTTATTATTACTGAGTAAAACACAGATTTTCACGAAAATAAAATAAAATTTCTTCTTCAGATAGAAAATTTTACCAGATTTTCTAGTAAATTTTTATGTGTAACAAAATACGCAAAACTTAAATTTCAAAAATATATAATATCAGCGAAAATTTTACTGTGCATTTTATTATTTTATGCCTTTCAAAAATGTCTATAAAAAAGTATCGTCTTTATAACAGTTATTTTAAGATTTATTATAAAATTTAATGAGTGTTATAGGAAAATGTATTGTGCTCTCGGTAAAAATTATCGTGCGCGCTACCCTTCTTGTATAGTAAAATTTTAGCTGCGTATTGGAAATTTTCTGTAACGTGAGTTAAAAAAAACTTGCCGCATACGAATTATTATGCTTTTCTCACTTGTTACCACATTGAAACATATCACGGTAATTTTTACCGTGAAATTCACGACAAAAATTACTTTTTAATTCTCTCCGTGTATTAGAAAAAATCTCTACTACGTCTGTAATTAATTCAGAAATCTCGATAGTCAGAAAAATGGTCAATGTCAATCACGAATATGCTCTTCGATCTCTCTGACTTTAATTATCATCGTAAGATTATTTTTTCTTTGTGTAAATAGTGTTAATTTTTTTTTTAGCGGAGGTGAAATAATATAGAAGGCTAAACAAGCAAAATTACGACTGCGAAAACAAAGCATAGAGATCGGCAAAGCGCCACTTCGATGTGTGCGCAACGAGCGATCGGGTATATATCGAGAAGAGATCCTGTTCGCCCACCGCGAAGGAGTTCTGTTCGTAAGGGAATCGTTCCGCGAACGTCAGTCAGGATAAATTACGATTTTCCATATAAGAGAGCGAGTGCGCGCGATCTCAGTATCGAAATACCCTCGAAGTAAAGAGAATCTTGATGGCTGATGGGAAAAATTCGCGCCGAGATCTCAGACCTGCGTGTTGAGAACAGATGTTTGGGTACGGGCAAATCAATATTACGATGGATAGTTATGGCCTGGCTTTCAACATTTGGAAATTTATTTCCTTAGGATTCGCGTATTGAAGCTATATTTGAAAATGATACAGTACGGTGTGAAATAATTAAGGGGTCTGCATAAGCTTGAAATTTTAAAAATACGATTTTTTTATTGCATAGTTTTATATCCTAGGGTCTTGACTTTAATTTAGTACAAAGATTTTGAAAAAATTCCGAAATTGACAGAATTATGACGATTTTTGTGAAGGGTCAAATCGCTCACTGCGCTACGGCGAACCACCCCGCTGCGATTTATCTTTTTTTCTTTTGCGTTCTTCTCGAAAAGATGTTTAACGAAACGGTGCAAGTCGTATTTAAAACTCTGTCCGATTCACTTCAAATTCGGATAGAGCATAGTTTATGACATTTTGTATCGTAAAACCGGATGATTTTTCAATATGTTTAATAAGGTTGAAGTTTGCATCGTTGGTATGCAATGAAAAATTAATATTTCTAAATTCCTTTAATGTCCTTTGGCAGATTTTGTCTACAAAAAGCATTTGACAATTTTTTAATATATTGGGTGAAGTAAAAAGTTCTGAGCGTTTTCCGCTAGATGTCTTTAGTGAGCTATATCTCACGATGTATGAATCGCATCGGGTCATACTATACGGCGATTTAAAGGTAACATTACGCTTCAAAAAGAGTTCTTTGACAGTTTTGTGTTTGGTGAAGCCAGTTGTGTGTTACAGCGTTCCAAAATGGAGGTAAAAAAAGAGAAAATTCGATACATCCATCAGTACCAGTACGACCAAGGTGAAAAGGCGGAGCAGGCGGCCACAAAAATTTGTGCTGTTTATGGACCCAATACAGTATCGAATGCAACAGCAAAGCAGAGGTTCCAACGATTCCGTTCTGGTAATATGGACGTCGAAGATGAGGCACGCTCTGCTAGGCCAATCGTAGAAAATGTCGATAAAATCATGGAAATCGTCGGGTCAGACCGGCATGTGAGCACTTATTCCCATTACCCAGGAACTGAAGATTAGCCAGAAAACCGTTTGCAACCATTGGCATAAGGCTGGTCTCAAGAAGAAGCTCGATGTATGGGTGCCACACGAATTGACGCAAAAGAAACTTTTGGCCCGAATTGATGTCTGCGATTCTTTGCTGAAACGTAACGAAATCGACCCATTTTTTAAGCGGATGGTGACTGGCGATGAAAGATGGGTCACATACGAGAACAACAGCCGAAAAAGATCGTGGTCCAATCGCGGTGAGCCGGCCCAAACGATCGCCAAGCCCGGATTAATGGCCAAGAAGGTCTTGCTGTGTGTTTGGTGGGATTGGAAGGGAATCATCCACTATGAGCTGCTCCCATCGGGCCAAACACTCAATTCGGACCTCTACTGTCAACAACTGACCAGATTGAAGCAGGCGATCGGCTAGAAACGACCAGAATTGGCCAATAGGAAAGGTGTTGTGTTTCATTAAAACGACGCTAGGCCGCACACATCTTTAACGAGGCGCCAGAAGCTCCGAGAGCTTGGATGGGAGGTTCTATCGCACCCGCCGTATATTCCAGACCTGGCACCAAGTGATTATCACCTTTTCAAGCATTTGCAAAATTTTCTTGATGGTACAAAACTGGCCTCAAGAGAGGCTTGTGAAAATGAGCTGGTCAAGTTTTTTACCAATAGGTACGAGGATTTCTTCAATCGCGGAATTATGAAATTGTCTTCAAAATGGACAAAACTTATCGAACAAAACGGCGCATATTTGATCTAAATCAGATAATCCTAACTATGTTAATTTCATTGTCGAAAAAAAGCGAAAAAATGCTCAGAACTTTTTACTTCATCTAATATTTATTTAGCGATCTACAACATAAATCTATAAAAAAAAGATATTATATAATAATAAAAATATGGAAAATAAATTGTAACGAAGAACTTTCGATACGTTTCAACGATGCAAACTTCAACATCATTATGTTTAGCCATTTGTTAATAACAAATTATTGAAGTTGTTTTTTTCATCGAAAAACGAACCTTTTTTTCACACCTTGCCATTTTCGTAATTTTCAAATTTTCAAAAAAGCATCTGGTCATAGATAAGCTTTATTATTATACTAAAAGTTCATTTTTTATTTTTAATTTCAGACTCTAGTTTCCAGAGCCACCGACTGGTCACGCAGCAGTGGCGGAACTTTGTTCAAATAATTATTACTTCAGTGTTTATCAATATTTCTCACTAAAAAAAAAACTCAACGTTGGCGAGATACTGTATTAATTGCGTGTAATATATCATACCACATCATACCAATATTCTCATCGGAAAAAAATATTGAAATTCCATCTGTTTTTCGAGTTCCAAGCTTATGCAGACCCGTCAAAAAGCAAGACCCTTGACTGAAAATTTGAGGCTTGGCCTACTTATTATGCTACTTTGAAATAATTTTACTTTACATCTCGAAGATATATTTCAGAATTTCATATTCCAACTAGTTTAGCCTGATTTTTTATCTCCCATACATGTATCAAGAAATTTCCAAGATACATCGATAAGAAGATTGACTTGCCAGAAAAACGAAGGCATATATCATTTTTGAAAAGATACTTCACCATCAGAAATTTCAATTTTCATTTCCCAATCCCGTTGCACTAACCACATTGTGAATGAATGTACATAGCGCAGGTCACTTAAATTCGTAGAAACAAAAGTCGCGAATGTGTGACGAGTGAAAGATATAAATTATGGCATGATGTACCACGAATATTATATGCGACAACGAGTTGTGGGTCTATCAATCACACTTAATTATTCCAGCGTTCTTGACGTTTACTCACGTACGTTTTTTTTTCTGTTTTTTTTTTCCAATTCTTACTTGTCTTACTCCGCTTATTACCATCGTACGAGTACAATTGTAAACGACAATGAGATGAGAAGACAGAGCTTTTGTCAACGAGACAAGAGAGGGAGCGCGACTTGCAAATAATTTAGCTGCATGTGTCGCGTTTCTTTACAAAATTGGAACGCGTTCCTGGAGCCCGGAATTGTCGACTGGCCTCGATTTTATATCCTTAACTCTTTCATAATCTCGTAGCGGACGGATACTCATATTCGCCACTCAATTACTTACGTTTCATTTTTAATTGCCTCGACGATACACCTCGTTATTATGTTTTAAGAATATTCATTTTCTGTAAACATTCTCAACGACCTTATATTTTGACAATTTGCTGTCATGAACTTGGAAAGAATTTTTATTTGTTTCAAAAGATCGTGAAAGTATTGTGAGAATTGAAACAATTGCTTACGTAATTGTGATCGAAGGATTTCACGTTCTAAATCATCCAGAATATTCATACGATCGAAAGGTATGACAATTTTTTTTATTTAAATAGCACGATGACAGTATAGAAATTACAGTTAATTTCCGTATATGTTTTACCTCGATCCTTTCTTTTCTCTGACTCGAAATACGTGGAAAAAATAAAATAATAACAAGAATTAAAAAAAAACAAGATCAAAGTGAATCAAACTGGTTTGCAGATTTTGGGCCAAGTTTCCTTCCACGGTGAAAAGGAACGAGACATGCAGATAGATTTTCTTCCGACAGAAAATAAAACAATAGTCGACAAAGAGTTCTGCGCTCGAGCTTCCCACGCGAAACGATCCGTCAGGATTTCGAAAGTACGAAGGACGTGTCGTAGAAGAAAAAAAAAAAGAAACTAAAGATAAGTTGAGAAATTTATTCGGGTATCAGGATACATAAATATATATTTTTTGTTGTTGATGAATCGAGATAAGGTCAACATTTTTCTCGCCCGTTATTATTCGCTACAAAAATTCGTTATTTTCAATCAATTAATTCCTCGTGACTGACACGATTAAAAATGATCAATAATTCAAATATCATTCGCTAGCAACGTGTCAGGTTACGAATTTACAATTGAAATAGGTATAAATAAAATAAAGTGTTTATTGGCGGTGAACGCTACGTTCACCTTCGACAACTTGATTTTTTTGTCCCCTCATCTCGTGCATCCATCGGCAGCGACCCAAAAGCTATCCGCATGTAACAATGAAATTCAATATTTAATAATGTTTATTTCTCGTTGGACGCCTCCAAGATAAACAGGTATGGCGATTAATCACTGAATGTGATTCTCGTAATAATTCATGTCGCGCATCGGGGACGATAGCGATAATGAAACAACATGAACATTATTGCGCTTGGATCTTGGAGGAGGTCCGTAATGCACCGCGTTTATTTACACGAGACAATGAAAATTATTCACTGGGACAAGGTCTACGATCATCGATTATCGATCGCCCATAATTTATGGACATCTATTGTAATGAAATAAAAATGAATAAACGTAACCGAAGAAATTGCTGATACTTGCGCGCAAAGTCCACGAGATCGTTGACTACACCGAGAAATCGAAGAATCTCGAAAAAACCGATTTAAGGCCTTGGGCCGTTCTAGGATTTTCCAAAAATCGATTTTTTTTTGTCAAAAATGTACCTTAGTACCTGTAAAATTATATTCTAAAAGATTATGGCTGTGAAGAATCTCTAAGTACTCGATTTTCGAATTCTAGCGCAACCCCTCTTGATTCATGTCGCGACTTTCTACTAACATTAAACGCGTTTATCTCAAAACTACATTTTTCAAGTCGGCCGGACTCATAACTCAAACAAATTTCAACCGATTCACTTGAAATTTTAACTGTATATTTAGAATTACATGATGATATGCGTTGGAGCTTGAGACTTTACTAGCTCCGAATCTGCGTAAGCTTAAATTTTTTCGAATACGATTTTTTCGTTGGATACTTTTATAACCTAGGATTTTAACTTTAAGGCCTTAGACCACTCTAGGATTTTCTAAAAATCGATTTTTTTTGTTAAAAATGTACCTTAGTACCTATAAAATTATATTCCAAAAGATTATGGGTGTGAAGAATCTCTTAAGTACTCGATTTTCGAATTCTAGCGCAACCCCTCTTGATTCATGTCGCGACTTTCTACTAACTTTAAACGCGTTTATCTCAAAACTACATTTTTCAAGTCGGCCGGGCTCATCACTCAAACAAATTTCAACCGATACACTTGAAATTTTAACTGTATATATAGAATTACATTTTCTGAGGCACTGCGTAGGATTTTTTAAATTATATTGCATAGTTTCTTTTTGATAAACAATTTTCTGACGATTTTCTCATGGCATTTTATACTTTTTGTTTTAGAAATGCGCCATTTTGACATAAACCAATATATCAAAAAAATCCACCGTACTTCTATAGCTATTCTTATATATAATCGAGAAAACTTTTATACAAGTCTATACAACAATTATAGGAGCTGTTGGTCCGGCCATTGACCTTCCAGAAATAAAGGCGTCATCGGAAAAATGCTGCACAGTCGCCATTTTGACATGTATCGCTGTGAAAAAATAATTTTGTATAGTCAATTACGTGTATAATAAAACCACTATTTTATAATTCCGATTTATTTTATGATTTCGCTGAAAAAAAAATCACAAAATATGCCCTTTTTGGCCTCTAGAGTGGCCCAGGGTCTTAACTCTTGCCCTCGATGCTCCTAACGTATAATACCTCCTAAATAATAATAATATATATCCCAAATAATACTAATAAGATTAGGTGTAGTAAAAAGAAATCCATTATTTTTGCCTTCAATTTCATGCAAAAATAATGGATTTCTTTTTACTACATCTAATATAATGCCTAAAAAATAATATAATTCCTGATAATAATATTATGATTCGCGTGGCTATAAAAATATACCCTCAATTCCGAATATTTTCTTCGCCCAGCAAACCAAAGAAAATATAATTGTTTCATCGATCTATTATTTGAATCATTGCAAAATAAGCCGATTGCTTGCACCTTCGAGTTCCCGAAAAGACGATAATCCAAGGATACCTCGACGGCAGGACAAATCAATCTCAATCCTTTTTTTCCTTAAAAAAGGACCTTAAAAGGAAGGTCCTTTTTTGATCATTCGCAAAAGTAGTCAATGGAGGAAAGAACATGACTCAAGCCTCGTCTGACGTGGCTGTAAAGAACGACAAAATCCATAAAACAAGAAGTTCCTGCAGAGACGCGAGAACGGCTGCGCCATCTCTCAAAGTTCTGGCGGTTTTTGAGTGGAAGAGTCGGATGTCCAGACGAGTGGAAGGCCAAGAAAATCACACACACACACACACACACACACACACACACACATATATATATATATATATATATGTCGTCTTGAAAGTGAGTGTTTCTCTCGAGGTATGGGACAATAAGTGCGTGGGCACAAAATGCGCGCGACACACTCGCGAAATATGTATGTGTAATTCCATTGTGCATGGAGAAATAATAATTGCTGGCTTGTCGCGAATTCACGCGGTAGCTTCAACACGATTATTTATTACTTATGACTGCCACAAGTATAAGAATAATCCTCAGCGATATTCTGTATATGTAATCGATTTTATAAGGTAGCATAGTGAACTAAAGAATTACGAAGGATCGTGTACATACGTGACATATTCGAAAGGACAAACTTTAAGTGGTCGCATGAAAAATTAACGAGTAATGAGAACTGATAAATTGTAATTAATGCACTTACGTGCGGTAGCCACGCGAGTGAATTTATTGTTGGCGTTGTTTTACAACCGGCTAAAGTCACCGCGCGTTTGAAACGTACTTGCGCATATACATAGAAATAGACGAGGTGAGAGGACAAATATTTATCAAGTCCAAGAATTATTGCAGAACCGATTGGAAGATCGATAATAATAATTTAAAAAAAAAATATATTAGCCAGTACTGAGAAATAATAAATAGTTATTGCATTATGCTCCCTCTAACGACGAAGCTCAGTCGACCGAAAAGTATCGATAGCTTGCGCCAATTGGGGTCACTTCCAATCGGCATATCTCTTGACTTTCCATTCCTATCGATAATCAATCGTAGCTTTTTTTTTTCGTTGATTCGGGAAAAATGTTTTTTTTTTTTGTTTTTTGACGAAACTAAGTTCATTTTCTAGTACTTTGCACAATTCACGAAACGGTAGCGGAAAACGCAGGTAATCGCGCTCGAGTTGAATACGCGAGCCTGCTGTATTTGTATCGTATGTATATAACGCACACCGCGTATGCGTTACGTAAATACATATAAACGTATCATGAATAATAATAAAATATAACGAGATAGTCGAGACGCCGTGAGAAACTTTGTCCACTGGCCAGGTAAGCGTGGGTCGAACGTGTTTTCTGGACACACTGTATGGGTCATTCCAGACTAAATCGTCTCAGCCTTGGGTTCTTTCGAGAACAATCTTCAGGCAAGATTTTCCCTGACGTTCTCACGACACCTCTGATCTCGGTTTTTTTTATATTTATTTTCACTCTGACGTCTACATTCATTATATATTACGAACGACTGACAGGAGCGGGTGCACAGTCGATATCCGGCTTGCGGCGATCTCCCGGTAAGCAGCGTTGGCTTTGTCGCGAGATTTACAGCTATAAAATTATGCAATAAAAAATTCTATTTTAGAAATCTTATGCAGGCCCCTCGAGAAGATTAGTCCTTTTTTTAGTTTTCTCAATCGACGTTTTTAAAAATATTCTAGAATTGAAATTCATCTCGGGCCACTCGATCAAGTAAATTCAAATAAATATACTGGTTCTCCAATTGAAAAAAAAAAAAAAAAAAAAAAAACAAAACTGGTAAGACCAACCGAACCTTATGGAGCAATTGAGTATTCAAGAGCGCTGATTTGTAACTTGTTTCAACATTTGAGAGAGTCTCGTATTGCACGATGAATCCAAGTGTCGTCCGGGCATCGTTTTTCTCCGAGGTGTATTATTTTCTCGCGGCGCGACGTACATCATCGCGAAAGAGAGATAGATCACCCGCGTTCTCTCGCGGTGCGGATGCTCAAAAAGCTCCGTGCTGTCTCGCGCCCAGACTCGTCCGAGTTCTCGACCAAAGTGCATCCATCGGGCACACGCGTCAGTCGCAGACGAGAAGTCACTTTGTGCGACCAACTAACCCGAGAATACAACTCGTTAGCCGTTTGTCGGTTGGAGGTATTGTATAACTTTGGCCGCGTATATACGATGAATAAGCACCTTGGATGGAAAGAGAGAAAGATAGGATCAAACGTGATGCGCGACAATTCCTACTCTGCCGAACATTCGAAGAGCCCGATTTGACGCATCATATAAAAATCCCAGCGAAGCGGGTACCGATTTTCCAACGAGACTCGCGGAAAAAATCAATAAATCTTAAAAACTTGTCTGCCATTTGCACCCAAAATTACGCTTACGTTTTGCCAAACGCGAAAAACTCTTTGAGAGACAACCGCTTCAATTGGCAAAAGAAAGTCACGGTAAGGATCTCTATAGAAAAAGAAGAAAAAAAAAAAACATTTAGTGTGGTTTCACGAAACCACGGTGCAAGTAAAACTTCTTTGCCGTAACCCTAAACGATTTTATCCCGAAATTGTCGAAAGTATATCATTTTGGTTTAGTCGTTTTATTAATAATAGTCGATAAGAAAGGAATTAAATGCAGGTACAAATGTTTTTCAATTTTTTTCATTTTAATCATCATAATCATAATGAAAAAAACACGTTAGCCGAAATACATAAGATATTATTATTTATAATATTGGGTAATTACGTTGTTCAATTTCATTATTAATTTTGTCTTCACGTAGAGTTGTGCAGTTTATAAATAAAATCACTTATTTATAGTGATTGAAATAAGTAAATAAGAAATTGAGTTCTATTTTTACAAATTTAAAAATAAACTTGAACTAAAATTTTCTAAGGTCACTTCCCGAAATGTTCCTACCACGTGGCCCGCGAGCATCAGTCAATGGCAATTAAAGAATCGACATGCGCAACCGAACTTCGATCAGACGTGACGCATGCAGCTCGAATTGCGTATGCAAATGAAAAACGGGGCTAAAAAAGTTCCATCTTAAAAAAAAACAATACGAAATAAAATTAATACAACTGCCTTCGTGCCATCGTTCCGAAACCCCTACAAAAATTTCATCCATTTCCATTGAGAAACCGCTTCGGAAATTGCGTCACAAGTTTCGAGGTGACTTCACGAAACGGCGACAGGCTGAGCGTCTGTGGCGCCCCTAGCGTCACGCGCTTCGAAGAGCCCTGTGTCCCCGTCACTCGGCTGACTTCACTGTGTCGCGGAGCGAAGAGAAAATGAATGGAAATAAGTGGCGAAACATTGACAAGCCATTTGCAGAGAACGGGGTGGTCCGAGATGACAAACGAGTCGAGACATATACGACATTGCGTAATTGACCCAAAGAGCAACGTCTGAGGAGGTTGTGAGCTGCGAACGAGACATGGACTAAATAACTGCAAAAGTCGCGGAAGAATACAATTGCGCAGGCGCATAAAAGCGGACGGACAACCGGGAATTTTTTCAAACGTCTGACACAAGATGAGATCGCGATCCGTTGTTTTTCTTCCTCCTCGCCCCACGCTTCGAATGCCTGTTTATTCGTGCGCTTGCTTGAATTTCATAACTCGCGGACGAGAGTGGACATTTTTGCTCGGAAGAAAACTGAGACCGTAATTTCGTGTGATCTTTTGCCGCGGGATAGCGGTCTCGGGAAGATAATACGAACGAATTGAAATCGCGAATACGCGAGACGCTTTAATCTCTCTTTCTCTCTTTCTCTCTATCATTCGTTGGTTGAGATGTAGACAGCCCTCGCCCCCGAGAGGCTCGTAAATCATCGAAACGCGCGAGGAAACCGCGAGAGCGAGAGGGATGTCTTCAACGGGTCCAACGACTCCGAGAGTAATCGTGGAAAACTAGACAACTGACCCGAATTCGTAATGTCTTACATAATTCGTACGTACGCAAGTTCTCGCACGGTATCTTCAATAAATTCAGATATGAATCTTTTTTTTCCGAATAACGTTACATTTTGAAATTTCCAGCTCAAAATACAATTGGCCCTACTCAAGACTCCAGCGCGGATAAAATTTTCTGTTGCACGAATTATTTATTTTATCTTCTTAGGTAGCTGAAGTTATCAAGACATTTTTAAAATAATATTTGTATTTTTTTTATTCTTTAATAATCGCGGAAACAAAAGTGGAATGATGAAAATGGATTATACAACGAGTAGCGCGGAGGCTAACGTACGTTTCACGGTTAGATCAAGATTCTCGTCGAGCCTCGATATAAGACACAGCCTTGGCCACGTGTGTGCCAGAAGACCAAAAATAAAGCGAACGTTTGTTTTCATCGCGTCGCCCAATTTCTCGTAGGCGAGAATTTGTGCCTTTCCCTCCTTCTTCCTCTTCCTCACGGATGGCTGCATACAAACGCTATTGCATTTACCGCAAGTGAAATCGTGTCACAGGACCAAAGTGTACCGAAAAGAGAGACCGGCGCGTTGACATACTTCCTTTTTTTTTTTCGATTACTCCGCGATTACTTTGAATAAAGTTTTAAAAAATACACTTGCTCCAAATAATTTTTCAATCCGAATATCGTAGTTCTACTCGAAGGAAAATATTTTTCCCGAAGTCAATAGGAATGAATTGTATGCCGGTAAAAAATAGTTTTTTTTTTCTTTTCAAATAAAAAAGTCATAAAAAATGATCTCATAACGTATCATAGAAATTCGTGCCAATCCGGAAGAGTGTATCGTGAAACAAAATTGGCCATCGTCCCAATGGGTTACACGTAAGATCGTCCGAGTTGTTAGTACAACTCGAGGATCGCAAGAGCACGAGGTTGAATTAAAAGAAGAAAAAAAAACGTCACGTGAGGTTGAATTAAAAATTATATAGATATATATATATATATATATATATATATATATATATATATCCATAGAGCATACAGAAGATTGCGTTCGAGACAGTTGTGTGCCAATGCTGTGTAACGGGCGGAGGGAGAAGGGTGCTGATTGATCATGACTCCGAATAACATTGAAACGAAAAGTTTTGGATGAGCGCCATTTTTTTTTAACAATCGGGCCAGTCATTTGGTTCTCCTTCGATTAAACGTTCAATGATTATACGATAGAAATTAACGGACAACGGCTCAGGCACTGGGAAATGCAGCAATCTATCATTATCATTATCAGGACGATTATAACTTAAGCAGCGTTGGTCAGAGCTAATACTTGGATAGATGACCAGCTGATTTTTTTTTTGGAGGGGCGTCCATGAAAAATTAAGCAATATACCTAGTAATCAAGTGAAGCGAAAAAAAAACGATAAAAAGTAATATTCCTATGACCAGTTTTACACGGACTAATGGTAGATTTGCAGCGAGGAGGAGCAATAAAAATGCGAAAATTACTTGAAGCTTTACGACCATACGACTATCGCGAATAGAAAGAGATCCCTCGGTGTGCGCCTGTGGTCAAGGTTGTGGCAAAATTTGCCAACTCGATTTAACTCGCAACTCGCCGCGGTTTATTGTTCTTTCGTCACAAAAGCGAGCTCGACTCGAGCGTGAACCGCGCGAGGCCACACGGAAGTGCGAGTCGCTTGTGAGGCCGCGTTCGACGGATGTCGCGAGGCGGCCATTTCGAGAAGCGCGAAGAAGATGTCCGCTTTGCGAATTGAACGCAATTGATATGCGTTGGAGCTTGAGACTTTACTAGCTCCGAATCTGCGTAAGCTTACATTTTTTTGAATACGATTTTTTCGTTGGATACTTTTATAACCTAGGATTTTAACTTTAAGGCCTTAGGCCACTCTAGGATTTTCTAAAAATCGATTTGTTTTTTTTGTTAAAAATGTACCTTAGTACCTATAAAATTATATTCAAAAAGATGACGGGTGTGAAAAATCTCTAAGTACTCGATTTTCGAATTCTAGCGCAATCCCTCTTGTTTCATGTTTTGACTTTCTACTAACTTTAAACGCGTTTATCTCAAAACTACATTTTTCAATTCGGCCGAACTCATAACTCCAACAAATTTCAACCGATTCACTTGAGATTTTAACTGTATATTTAGAGTTACATTTTCTGAGGCACTACGTAGGATTTTTTAAATTATATTGCATAGTTCCTTTTTGATAAACAATTTGCTGACGATTTTCTCGTGGCATTTTATACTTTTTGTTTTAGAAATGCGCCATTTTGACAAAAAACAATATATCAAAAAAATCCTACGGACTTCTATAGCTATTTTTATATATAATCGAAAAGACTTTAGTGTCTCATCATAGCTCAAAAATTATAGGAACTGTTGGTCCGGCCGTTGCCCTTCCAGAAATAAAAGCGTCATCGGAAAAATGCTGCACACTCGCCATTTTGACATGTATCGGTGTGAAAAAATAATTTTGTCTAGTCAATTACGTGTATAACAAAACCCCTATTTTGTAATCCCGATTTATTTTAAGATTTTGCTGAAAAAAAATCACAAAGTACGCCTTTTTTGGCCTCTAGAGTAGCCTGAGGCCTTAGTTCGCACCAAAGATTTTGGAAAAATTCGAAAATTCATCGAGTTATGGCGATTTTTGTAATGGGTCGGGCCGTCCACTGCACCATGACGAATCGTCTCGCTGCGATTTACCTTTTTTTCCTTTGCGTTTTTCTCAAAAATCTTTTATGAAACGGTTTAAGTCGTATTTCAAAATCTATTCGTCCGATTCACTTTAACCCTTCATGGTCACACTTCCAAATTCAATCACGGTGGTCGCACTGGGTCGATTCTACCCACTCAGTTTTCTAAAAAAGTATTGTGACCAAACTATCCGTCCGAAGTGGTTCGAAAAATTACGGAACATGCTTTGAACTTTCTAGATGATGTAGGTAAAATTTATTTATAAGAAATAAAAAGGCGACATGATAAAAAAAAAAATCATAAAAAGGTGAAAACGCAAAAAAGACACTTTTTTGCTCAAAAAATCATAGTTCCATGAATTTTCAACATTTTTACCTAAAATTTGGACGTGATACTCCTTGGATATGCTACTTTTGGGAAAAAAATGGTAGCATAGTGCGAGTTCCAAAAAAGGTATTTATTCCAACATGTGAAGAGGGTCGATTTTATGGTATGAGGATACTTCAAACTCCAGGTAAGATGGTGAATACAGTCTCATTCGTAGTCGGGAACTATTATATATTTACGCCGGAAGTTGATCGACGGGTCGATTCTACCCAGTGTGACCACGAACGGTTAAACTCGAACAGAGCATATAACATTTTCGATCGTAGGGCCGGATGATTTTTCGATATGTTCATCCATTTATCAATAACAGATGATTGAATTTGTTTTTTTTGTCGAAAATCGAACTTTTTTTCTACAGCTTGCCATTATGCTAATTTTGAAAAATTCCAAAAAGTATCCAGTCATACGAAAGTTCTATTATTAAACTAAAAGTACATTTTTTTATTTTTCATTTCAGATGACCTAGTTGCCAGAACCACCTACACCGATTCGCCATGCAGCAACGGCGGCACTTTGTTTAATGAATAATAAAGTCATCAAGATTTTTCAATGTAAAAAAAAAACACAAATTGGCATGTATTAATTGCGTGTAAAATCCCAACCTCGTCACCCCAATACTCACATCAGAAAAAAATATAAAAAACCGACCTGTTTTTGAGCCGCAAGCTCACGCAGTCTCGTTAATTAAATTTCAACCTAAAATCGACTTCGATTTCCAAGCTAAGCGTATAATTAATGATGTTTAAAAAAGTAAGCTCAAATGAAGGCCCCGCTTTCATTTGAGCGCTAAAAAAAATCCTCGTCGACACGTGACTTAGCGGAGTCGAAAAGTTGCGCGACCTCAGCCAAACTTTGTTACCCTCCCGCGCGCTTGTATCTTGAATTTCCATCGACACGAAATACTTGCGCAGGGCTCGTAAATTTTGGCTCTTTATCTTATCAATCCCTTGCCAAATTTGTGTTACACGGTATACCAGTGTACGAAACAACGAGCGGGCGCGCGGGGGCTCGTGATACGCGCACAGAACGTTCTTAAAATAGAAGACTCGAGACGTCGTACGCTCTGGTATTACTCTTGCCTTCTCTATTTCGGTACTTTTCGATTACTCGAAATAACCGCGTGAATCACGAGGCTTTGTTTGGAGTAGGTGGTTCTCGTGTATGAAAAGATCGGGAGTCTATGTCAGGGACTGTGTGCGTTGCCTCGTCAACTTCATTATGTTTTGTTGCACCGCGCGAACATGAGATTCGCAATTCGCCGATCGTGTGACAAATCGACACGTGTCCGATAATAGCCCAGGAAAATATTATTCATCTCCTCATAAACGTATATACAGGGTGGACCACGCAACGTGTGCACACCTTTTACGACCAAAATATGCGTTGCACAAAAAAATGTTTTATACAAAAGTTACATGGTTTATAAGGCTACACTATGTGGTGCATTTATTTTTTTTATAGGTGGAGGCGCTTCGAAGATTTGAAGGTCAACTTTATTTTTTCAAATGGAATGCTATATTTTTTATAGCGTAATATGATAGAGTGTCGAATTCTGAGTAAAAAAGTATAGATCTTTATTAGCCCTAGAGTTAATAGCTAACGAGTAATTTCACTTTATTACTTTAAAATTTTCTTCACGCAATATCAAGTTGGAGATTCATTCATTCATTTTCACTTTTATCTTTATGATAATGATCACGCACAATCACCGAAGGATACTTTAATACTGGATTACAATCATTGAGAAGATTGTGAATCATGATAAGTGTGTGTGATGTGGTAAATGTGTTCATATTGATAAACACTGTGATGTAAACACTGCCATTCAGAAATTTGTAGTAGATTTGAATCTCCAACTTGATATTATGTGAAGAAAATTTTAAAGTAATAAAGTGAAATTACTCGTTAGCTATTAACTCTGGGGCTAATAAAGGTCTATACTCTTTTACTCAGAATTCGATACTCTATCATATTACGCTATAAAAAATATAGCATTCCATTTGAAAAAATTAAGTTGACCTTCAAATCTTCGAAGCGCCTCCACCTATAAAAAAAATTAATGCACCACATAGTGTAGCCTTATAAACCATGTAACTTTTGTATAAAACATTTTTTCGTGCAACGCATATTTTGGGAATAAGTGCTCACATGCCGGTCCGACTCGACGATTTCCATGATTTTATCGACATTTTCGACGATTGGCCTACCGGAGCGGGCCTCATATTCGATGTCCATATTACCAGAACGGAATCGTTGGAACCACGCTTTGCTGTTGCATTCAATACTGAATTGGGTCCATAAACAGCACAAATTTTTGTGACCGCCTGCTCCGCCTTTTCACCTTGGTCGTAGTGGTATTAAAGAATGTATTGAATTTTCTCTTTTTTTGCCTCCATTTTGGAACGCTGTAACACACAACTGGCTTCACCAAATACAACACTGTCAAAGAACTTTTTTTGAAGCGCAATGTCACCTTTAAATCGTCATATAATATGACCCGATGCGATGTATACATCGTGAGATATGGCACACTAAAGACATCTAGCGGAAAACGCTCAGAACTTTTTACTTCACCCAATATATATATATATATATATATATATATAGAGGGTTACTGATTATTGGTCACGATCCCAAGAACGGGTTGTAGGACATGTTTTCCGCTTTCAAATAACCCAGTAATGCTTTACGCAAGAGTGAACCATTTGCGAGATAGTATTATTATCGAAAATGGTTGACTTTTGCATAAAGCATTACAGGGTTATTTGATAGCTGAAAACATGTCCTAAAACCCTTCCACGGGATCGTGACCAATAACCAATAAACCATTTTTTTAAATACCCCAAATTTCTTTTTGGCCGATCAAGGCTATGAACATCTCTTCAAACTTCAGCACCATCGAGGTGGGACATTCAAAAAAATATACGGTTCAGAAATAATTGAATTGCATTTAAACCGATGAAATTTTTTTTACAGTATTTCACACACTGAAAAATTAAACACAGAATTGACGTAATAATAGCAGCTATTAAATATCAATAGGTAAAAATAATAAGTATTAATGAGTAATAATAATAATGATAATAATAATAATTTAACAAAAAACAACAACAGCATGAATATTCATTCAACGACAAAAATAACAATAATAATAATACGTGCATAATAATTATTATTTTAATTCCTGGTCGCGAAGGAACGAAATGAGAAAATTATAGAGAGGAACCATGTAAAATATTTCAAGCGCGTGGAACATAACTAAAGATTCTATATAGTAAGTAACAACAGCGAGAATTCCTCGCACGAATTATTGCCAACCGTTCAATGTTAAAGCTATTTTAAAAAAATATAGCGAACACGAAATAACGAAACTGACTTGTGTGCAATTCTTGAGACAAATTGCGCAAAAGAGAGTAAGAGAGAGAGAGAGAGGGAGGGAGAGAGAGAGAGAGAGAGAGGGAGGGGGGGAGAGAGAGAGAGAGAGAGAGAGAGAGAGAGAGAGAGAGAGAGAGAGAGAGAGAGAGAGAGAGAGAGAGAGAGAGAGAGAGAGAGAGAGAGAGAGAGAGAGAGAGAGAGAGAGAGAGAGAGAGAGAAGAGAGGAGAGGAGAAGAGGGAGAGGGAGAGGGAGAGGAGGAGGGAGAGGGAGAGGGAGAGGGAGAGGGAGAGGGAGAGGGAGAGGGAGAGCGGAGAGGAGAGGGGAGAGGGAGAGGGAGAGGGAGAGGGAGAGGGAGAGGGGAGAGGGAGAGGGAGAGGGAGAGGAGAGGGAGAGGGAGAGGGAGAGGAGAGGGAGGAGGAGGAAGGGAGAGGGAGAGGGAGAGGGAGGAGGGAGAGGGAGAGGGAGAGGGAGAGGGAGAGGGAGAGAGAGAGAGAGAGAGAGAGAGAGAGAGAGAGAGAGAGAGAGAGAGAGAGAGAGAGAGAGAGAGATAGAGAGAGAGAAGACTATTGGAAAAGTCGTTCGCGCGCGGTCATTTGCAAAGCCGCAGTAAACGTGATTTTCACAACGGGGACCAGAGGCGAAAGTGTCTCGAGAGGGAAGGTTTTAATAAAGTCGAGGAGCAATGGCGGATCGGTGGCCTGGAGGCAGCAAAGGAGATAGAAAGGCGTCGTGTATGTGCGAGAGCATTGAATGAAATTCAAGTGGGTCGCGCATGAATGAAGTCGCGTCTCGCACCGGGCTACGAGATATATTTCATAAGCCGTCGATTATTGCTCGAGAATATTCATGATTTTTATGATCAGGGCAGGAATAATAGGTGACACTTTATTGTGACCGCGTCGCGATGACAGACCTTGGAGGGTTTTAGTTTTAAAATTTTTCGTTTCGTTTGACTCAACATCGATTTCTGAGTTTGCACCTTTGCTCTTTCCTGAAGGAATATCAGAAGACTACCGCAATAAAAAAGAATTCGATGAGGCGCTTGACTGGACGAACTTTTATCCACAAACTTCTATAGATTGTTGAAAAATCTGAAAAACATTTTCTTTCATTTCGGTTTTTTTTAATTACTTGGATTGTTAGAGAAATACCGCAATTAAAAATAATTCGATGAGAAGCACGACTGGAAGAAATTTTATCCGAAAACTTCTATGGAGTGTTGTTTTTTAATTACCTGGATTGTCAAACGACTGCCGCAATTGAAAGGAATTCAATGAAACGTTCGTTTGGAGGAAATTTTATCCAAAAACTTGTTCGGATTATCGAAAAATCTCTAGACATTTTCTTTAATTTATTTCGATGAATCAATTACTTGAATAATGGCGGTTCTAAATTCGAAAAGTTACGCAATCGAACGAACAATCGGTAAAAACAATTCATTTAATTCATTCTCATTTTGCCGATGTTTTTTTTTTTAATCAAGCGCCTTCAATTGCATTTATTCCGTTCGAGTTTTAAAATCGCTCTCATAGTTATGTCTGCCGTGCTACGTCACCTTACCTTCAAATTTTCCATCGTTTCACATTATTCTATTCGATTAATAAATGTCTCGTTCGCATTCAATAGTTTTTTTTTTTTTCCTCCTGTCCAACAAACGATTGAGTATGGAGAACCGATCGAGCGCGTGGGCGACCGGATGTGATCCGAGACCGAACGCGTTGCTGCAGCACAGGCGAGAACTAACCGGTCGCAAAGGACGTGCCGATCAAGCGGGAGCGCGAGGAGAGAAGGACACTGCAATCGATTTGCATCCTTTCGACGCCGGATTATCGATTTTCGATAAAATTCCATCGTATTATGTGCGATTCTCGTTTTCAGAGACACGTAAGATTAGTAAACAAATTGCAATTTGAGAATTTCAGGGCGGCTGGGAAAAACAAATGTTTTCATTCAATAAGCAATAGAGTTATTTCAATTAAAAAGGCAAATAAAAAAAAAATGGAGAAAAAATATCGAACAGAATTTTACATATACTTGTAATATAAATTTGTTTTTCTTCTTTGGATTTAATTGGAACTGCGATTATTTCCGAGCTCATTATTACGTTGTGGTACTTTCGAGCTCTTCGTCTCGGCTTGCTACGTGTACGTGATAAGGAACAAGGAACGTAGCACGAGTGTTACGAGGAGAGATATCGTATACGTGCTTCGTTGATCGCTACTTAACACTGCTTCAATCTTCTGGGCTATCGGATGTAGGGTGTCTCGTTTCTGTAAACGCAACGTGGTCACGGATAAGCCGATGCACCGAGCTCCGATCTTTTTTTTTTTTTTTTTTTTCTCGTGGCGAAGGAAAAATCAATTCTTTCTTATTCCGACTCTTGACCTCGAAAAACAATATTCAATATAATTTGCATAATTCATTGAGTAATATGAATACCATGTATCTTTAAGAATGTATCAAAAAAGGCAAATATCAGAAAAAATAGTCATTTGACTCGATTGAATAATTTTATCATTTTTAAACACGTCAGGATTAAAAAAAAAAAATAACAGAAGCAACCAATGATCTTGATTGAGGCATTTTATCATTTTCGAACAGGTTTGAATTTAACACTTCGTCTGTAAACCTGGGTATTTTGGTTTTCGAGCCAAAACGATTTCGGTTAGGAACTTTCTCGAAAGGGAAGGGCCAGCGCTCATAACCCCACCCCCCCCCCCCCCCCGCCCAAATTATGTAGGAGGGGGAACCGACGTCCAAGTTTCAAAGTCCTAATCCCTTCTAGGCAGTTGTGGTGAGCAAGTGAAATTCGGAGCGGAAAACAAATACCCAGGTTTACAGACGGCGAGGCGAGTAAACATTTTTTAGTGCTTTTCAAGTAATTTCCATTTTTTTCGAGTCAGTGATCGTGCAGTACGAATAAAAAATTATACAAAAATGTACATATGTTTTTTTTTAGATTAATACAAAATGGAGCAACGGTTGCCTGTAACGGTGACGTGCGTAAGCGGGCCGACAAGACAAAATCCTAGAACTTCGTGGTGAAGACAGCGAAGAAGAAATCAATTCTATTGAAGAGGCTGACAGTGACGCCAGTATTCCACGTTCAGACTCGGAGGAAAGTGAAAATGAAGAGAAGGTTCAACAGGAGACTGGAAAAGGAAGCCGACGCCGTAAAATAGTTTGTAGTCTCAGTAAAGACAAAGTAATTTTTTTTTACTATATAAAATTTAGTTTGTCAAATAAGAGTATAAATAATAGTTTGAAGTTTGTAAAATAGACGAAAAAAAAATTTTTTGATAATAAAACAGCAATGCATAGTATATGATTTATTGCCTTTTTACCTGTCCAAACTTAAGCCTTAAGTTTAAAGGAAATGAAACTAAATAATTTTTTTCTTAAAGGTGTACTATAAACCTTTAATTTTCCGGTTTTTAAATTATTTTATTCTTATTTTTCTTAAGGTTACAATTTTTTGAGTAAAACACTACTTTCCTACCGAGTTGCTTCATTTATTTAACAATAAATATACGAAGAAAATTATTTTCCTTTAATTTTATGATTAATATATTATGTTGAATGTTTCGAACACTAGCATGATTTTTTTTCTAAATTTTCCGAATGTGTTAACTCGGTGAAAAAACGGCAAGAATTAAAATACCCAGGTTTACAGACGGAAGGTACCGGAAAAACCTTTACAGACGAAGTGTTAAAAAATGATAAGAATACTAAATTACTTAATAGTAATAAAATTACTTAAAAATGATAAAAATTAGTTAGAAATTATAAAATTATTTAAAAATTATAAAATTAGTTAGAAATTATAAAATTACTTAAAAATTTTAAAATTAGTTAGGAATTATAAAACTACTTGAAAATGACAGGAGTATTTTTTAAAATGATTTCTTGAGTTCCAACGTACCCGTATACCCTTGCTGGTTTTTACGTATTAGCATTCCCAATTGAACCCTTTGCTATCGCTCCCTGCCCGCACTTCGCTTCAGCTATACTATACCGCATTTAGCGAGGGTACGAGGAAACGGTGGAAAACCCATACCAGTATAGACGGCCCCGTATTCTTCTGATTCTCTGGTGCACACACTTTAGGCGAATAAGAAGATGTACCACGTGACATATGAGTGAGAGAGAGTTAGCTAAAATTGTCGGACAGATATTTCTCAGAGGTGAATAATACCAAGTTCAATAGAAAATAATCAAGCTCTGCCTTAATGAATTCTTCAGTGCCTGATGCTTTGTTTTACTGAAAAAAATTTAACCATCTATGAAAAAACTCGGTTCGAAAGTTTGTGAGGTTATGTTGAACTTGTGCACAGCCTTAACTCAAGTATCTATACCAAGGTCTCAGAAGTATTGGCCTTCCGCTGACTGGGAAAAATGATAAACTCAATAAAATAACTCACAAACGACGAAATCCCTAAATGATCATAATTAACTAATTTACAAGCAAACTGTATCTTTCAGAATGTGCCAAGAAGCAATAAATCATCTTAAGTAACTTTATCATTTTCCATCGCCTCAAGTGATCACAATGTCCTGTTGCATTCTCTAAAAGCAAGTCCATAGTTTTTCGTAGAAAAAAAAACAACTGTCGTGTGTCTCTTGTAAATAAAAATGTTGGCGCTTGAATTTTTCAATTTATTTTCCTAGTTGTTGTGAATATCGACGAGTTTATGAAACACACGGTGAGAAAAATAAGAGAGACCAGCGGTACTAATATGGCTGATGGAACGATCAACGAAAGAGCCCAAAGAGCCAAAGAAGATTCGTCGTGGTACAAAGGGAGGGCGAATTAATTCGGGCGTAAAGCAAGCATGGTGGTGGTGGTGGTGGCGCAGGACGAGAGTTTTAAGTATGGTACAAACGAGAATAGAACGCCGACGAGGGGGAACGACCTCTCGGGACCACCGTATACAGTCAAACACTCCTAAAACGAGCAGCTAACTTAACCGGTACGGCGTTTTATCAGAAAAGTCAAGAAAATCATATTGCTTTCGGTTGGCTTGAGTCTGTCTCGAAGAAATAGGCAATACTTACGAAAAATCGTTGAAATTTTTATTTCTTGCATATACGTCGTTATGACAACGTGAATTTCTTTATTTCAATCAATTCGATCGATCGCAATAACGATTATTCTACTGCTGTACATCGTCGAAGGTACGATCCATCGAAACTCACCCAGATGAATAAAAACAACAAAAATATCTATAAATATTGCGCAAGCTGAGAAGAATTCTAATGAAATTCAAACTTACCAATCGCGATCCGTAACCGATTCCCGATTGTACTTCCGGCACGGTGATGCTTCGCCTGAAAGGCTTTGCGTTCCTGGTTTGCACCGTCGACCTCATTTTTTTATCTGACACTTGCGTCAGGTCTCTTTTTCAAACTCTCCCACTTCAGGAAAAAAGAATAATCCCGCGTATGTTACGTCGTCTTCGAAAAATTTCTTCGCGCTTCAGTTCTTCATCTTCGCATTCACATTTTTTTAGCACTCGATCGAGCGACTACTTCGCGCGCAAGTACGTGTCGACGCGTCCGAAACGACATCGTAACATTTCCGAATTACTTTGGCGCGTCGCGAAACGTTCGTTTGTCGAAAAATTCGGCGATCTCGTTAAATAAAATAGATGACAATTGATCAGAGATGGGCGCGCACGTGGTCGAGAGATTTTCCAATAACTGTCAAAACTGCATCAGCAGCCACGATAATTTTTCCCAAAAGCGTAACGATGCAAATTTCTTTTTCACAAAATCGTCAAGAAAATGAACGAACTTTCGAGCAATATCTTTGCCTTTGGTGTTTGCCGATGGGATCGACGTCTCGAAAAAGTTTTAAGCCCGAAGAGTCGCGACCGATCTTTCCCGATCACGTGACACGTCTGGTTACGAAAGAAGACGAAAGAGCCGCGATTGTTTCCGCTTTCGAAGACACGCAGCAGCGATGTCGCGTGCGTTCGGGGCTGTACCGATATCCGGTGGGGGTAAGCGGGACGATAGAGAACGATTGATTTCGACAATTCGATTGGTTTTTCGAGCTGCTCGAAGAGGACGATGCGACGGTATCACGTCGAGACCGGGGACTAAAGGCCGAGAGCTGCTCGCGTGCCCGAACTAGCCGAGAGATCGTCAAGTGAACGGGGCTCGTTCGCGCGCTACATACACGCGTGCGAGCAGCTCGTGTGAGAAAGGAACGCGCTCGAGCCGCGAAAGCGAAACAGCAGATATATAGAAATGTACAGGATGTATCAAAGTGAGTGAAAAGCGGAAATCGGCTTCGCGTTGAGGAACCATTGGTCAACTCGATCGAAAAATACGTACGAGTGGATTCAAATGTCTATGAGATGAGCAGAGCTGGATAGCTCAAGTAGGGAGGGGGTGAGATCGGAGAATGGTAAAAAAAATTCAACTACCCTCGTGAATTTTTTTCGTACGACCATTTCTGGAAGAGGCTGTACGAATATATTTTTACAACACGGATGTAGGGAGATAGAAAGAAAACGAGTGTCTCTCTAGCTCGCGAGCACACGCGGCATGAGTAGGGAGAGAGGCTGCGTGCCGTGTTTGAGACGTTCGGAAGCTGCGTGGCACGCGTCCGCGAAGTGGGGAGAAAGTAAAAGAAAAACAGGAAAAAATTACTTTGCCGAGAGGTGGGCGAATATTGGTGCGACTGTACATAAATATATATATATATATATACACGGAGAGAATTAAAAAGTAATTTTTGTCGTGAATTTCACGGTAAAAATTACCGTGATATATTTCAATGTGGTGACAAGTAAGAAAAGCATAATAATTCGTATGCGACAAGTTTTTTTTAACTCACGTTACAGACAATTTCAAATACGTAGCCAAAATTTTACTATACAAGAAGGGTAGCGCGCACGATAATTTTTACCGAGAGCACAATACATTTTCCTATAACTCTCATTAAATTTTATAATAAATCTTAAAATAACTGTTATAAAGACGATACTTTTTTTATAGACATTTTTGAAAGGCATAAAATAATAAAATGCACAGTAAAATTTCGCTGATATTATATATTTTTTAAATTTAAGTTTTGCGTATCTTGTTACACATGAAAATTGACTAGAAAATCTGGTAAAATGTTCTATCTGAAGAAGAAATTTTCTTTTATTTTCGTGAAAATCTGTGTTTTACTCAGTAATAATAAGCGAAGTTTCAGGGTTGTCATCTGGTTACCGTTACCGTTACTGCACGGTAATTTTTAACATTTAATTCTCTCCGTGTATATATATATGTGTGTGTGTGTGTGTGTGTATTTGGCGAGGGACATATGAGGACCGGTTGTACATGTCGCAAAAGCGGCATAAGTAGGTTGACAATTGTATTTGGAGGTGTACATACCTATTCATATTTGTGTGTATTCAAAATTAAAGATTATGTTTAAAAATTATACATTATATGTGAAGCGGTAGTAAGAGGGACATTGGTCTTTTCCGTATCGGTACATATGGGAATGAGAAATAATTAGAGAATATTCGTAAACTTGAAATATGTCCACGAAATAAATTATATTATTATAACTAAAGCTTTCGGCTCATCATTATCTCCCTTGCTGTCAGATCGTCCACGTGGTTCATTTTGAAGATCAAAATCGCTAGATAAGTACGTCTCAAACCATCGACGTATGATAAGGAGGGGCATGTTGAGCAAGTTTGGAATTATCGCACTGTAATTCCTGAACAGTCTGCCGTATAAAAATGAAATCTACCAGGTATGGAAATATGAAACCGGAATTTTTGTATAGAAAATACACGTTTATCGTATGAAAATGATGAAACATTTTATTCGAAGTATTGTCCATTGCTAGCTATACATTTTTCCCACCTGTCTGGCAATTTGTGGATGCCAGGCCAAAAAAACTGTTGCTCTTTTGAGGCTAACCAGTCATCGAGCCATTTTCGTACAAAGTGAAGCGCTGCTCAGCAAGTGCGTGTCCCATCGATGCAAATAAGTGGTAATCGGACGGAGCCAAGTCTGGTGAGTAAGCCGCATGCGAAAGTATTTCCCAACTAAACGCCTCAATCGTTTCCTTGAACAGTTTTGCTGTGTGTGATGGTGCATTATCATGAAGTAAAATCACTTTGTGTTGCCTTTTTTTGATATTTTGGTCGTTTTTCATGCAAAGCTTGATTCAAATCGATCATTTGTTGTCGGTAGCGTTCAGTATTAACAGTTTCGTCAGGTTTTAGCATCCAACAATGCTTGCAATTCGCTGTCTTCAAACTTTTTCGGTGGCCTCCCACGTTCTTCGTTTCTCACGTCAAAATCGCCACTTTTGAATTTTTTAAACCACTCAAAGCACTGTGATTTACCTAGAGCATGCTCACCGTAAGCTCCGACAAGCATTCGATGCGATTCTGCAGCAGTTTTCTTCAAATGGTAACAGAAAATTAATGCTGTCCGTAAATCGTAATTTCCAGTCACAAAATTCGACATGTTCAACGCTATAACAAACTATGTTGGGGTATGAAACTTGTATTGTTGTGAGTTAAAAATCTCTGTCAGATGTCAACGAAGCAAATGGCGCCAATGACGCGACTTGACGGTAACTATATTGACAGCTAGGGTCATCTATGGGCAAATTCCGGTTTCATATTTACAGACCTGGTACTTTGGTCAATAGGAAATGTATCTGGGAAAAAAAGTCTGTGGACGAAATTCGTGTTATCCTTATTGTTTCACGGATAATCGCTCTCAAATGACTAAGGCCATATTTGCTCAACCTGCCCCGATAGTGGGGTAAGTTGAGCATGAGTATAAGGTAAGCTGGGCAAAGTAAGAATTGCATTAAAAAATCAGACGTAAGCAACATGATTTGGTACAATGCAGTAATAAACCAACAGTTGCTTGTTAATTAGTTAGGTTTTGAAATATTAACATTAAATGCAATTAACTTTGAAATATTTTTTTCGTACAATGGTAAAAGAAAATCTTTCAATCACGTTTTTTTTTACTTTTAGGTGCAAAAATAATGAAGCGTCCCGTGTTATCGTCTCATGCGCCACACGGCAACGGGCGGTGGGGTGACGTGTTCCCCTCTCCCATACCTCTCTTTTCGCCCTTTGATGCACCCGCGTGAGGTGCTTAATTTTCCAGATAATTCGATTGCCCAACTTACCCGACTGCTTAACATACCCCTTCCTAACATACTGTGTGCTCCTTAGCCACGTTCTTGCCAAACACCTCGTTGAAACTCCAAACTACCTGCGCTCCATTAGTTCCATGACGGAGCTCACATTCGAAAATAACGAGAATTTTTTAATTATCCATGCTTTACAAAATTTAGTTTGCAAAAGGCAATTCGACGAATAATCACAAACCAGAACGTGCATGTCAAATCAAGGATCAAATTTGATACTTGAGGTAATAGGAGGATACTTCATGACCCAAATCCAAATTGCACAATATGTTCAAATCCGAAGGTTTCAGTCCTGACTTTTATAACTAACCAGAGCTAAAGATGGTTTGCTAATACGAAAATATCAGCTATTGATCTTAACGCTTAGAATACTCCGGTGAGCGAAGAAAAGTGGCATCGTCACTTTTCGAACGAATGATTGAGAGAGAGAGAGAGAGAGAGAGAGAGAGAGAGAGAGAGAGAGAGAGAGAGAGCACGCGAGAGATACACTGCAGAGACTTTCTGCAGCACGTATATTAATGCAATGATTCCACAAAAGAGCACACGGACGATTAAACTAAACGCGATTAAGATGGATTGGGCCGACTATCTATAAAAGGCGACGCATACTAGTAGAACATATACGTACTATATATATGTATACTATACATCGAATATATATTCGTAGCTCACCTTAAGCCAACCGTATTCTTATTATTATCATCATTATTATTTTATTTTTTTATTATTATTTTCATGATTTTTTTATTTTATTATTGTTGTTAGTATTATTATTATTATCATCATTAGAATTTTTTTGTTGTTGTTGTATTTATTAATATTGTTTTATCATTTTTATTTTATTATATTTATTATAAAAATTATTATTGCAGCTGCATGTTTTCAATATGCATTCTTTTTCTTGCCTCTTTTCCGTTTCCACGTACAGCTTTTTTTGCTATCTCTGATGAGCTCTCCAAAAAAGGTACTCACATATTTTCTTCCTTCGATATTACCGTGTATGGAATTCCGACTTCCATATACAACCTTTTTTCCATTAATTATTATCCATGCAAATTTGTTATGAACTTTAATCGCCAGAGGTTACTCGTAATTCATATTTTTGTAAGAAGTTATATTCTCTTATTTCATTTGATGCTTCTGCATCACATTTTTTGCTTATTGCAGGTGAAATTCGAATTGGAACAAAGTTGTAAATATCAGGTCGGCGGATATAGCGATCGCTAGTCGGAAAAGGCATGATCGTCGGACCGAGATTCATCGAGGTACGTGACAATTGCCAGGGTCATGGTAGGATTTATTTCTCTCCCATGTACATATATATATATATACATATATATATAAACGTGAGAGTCATTTTATCGTAATTGGATTCTCGTTAGGAAACCTAATCTCCGTATGGACCATAGGGCAAAAAATATGTTTTCACACGTCGGCTGCTTGGTCAACCATTCGTACATTGCTGTGCAATACTTTCTTCTTCTTCTTCTGCTTCATTTTGCGTCGAATCGGTAAAATTTTCAATAATACACTTAACACGTTTCGCAGGTGTGAATCGCAAGTGGAACATTATTTTTTTCGAATTATTTTTTCGTCTCTAATGAATACAAAACTAACAACAATAACAATAAGCATTTTGTTATACTACGTTATACACTTAGTAATATTTTTTGTGTTCAAATCCTTTCGCAATGCAAAAACTTAAATCAACTATGATTCTATTGTTATTATTATTATTGTTGTTGGTATCACCGTCATAATGTTCGATGTCATCGACAATATATTATTATTATTTTTGATGATCTTAGTGTAATAATAATTGTCATTTTGATTATTAGTTTTATAATAAAAAGTTTATTTTACTTTTTTGTATTTTTTGATGTTTTTTTTTTTCCTTTGTTCCAACGTATACTCTTGCGGGTTTTGACGTATTACCCTTCCTAATTGCACCTTTTTCTATCACTCCCCACCCGCACTTCGCTAAACTAACCTAACTTCCGTTGCGTCCTCAGGCTTCATAAAGTGGTAGTCTCGCCAAGGCGTTTTTCTATAGATTTTTTCATTTATTTTAAGGACCCAATCAGAACACCATTAAGGCAGTCATCCCGTGTGAAGGCTCTTTATTCGCTTTATTTTTGGGATTTTTTTTTTGGCGAACTAAATAAACGTACATCTGCGAACTTTTCACCACATATTTATTCATATTTTAAAAACACTTTACAAATTTTTCAGCCCGAAATCGTCGCTCATTGCTGAAGTACGCGGCATCTCAGCCACTCGTCTTCAAAAAAAGTTTTTTGCGGTGACCACGATTGCGGGCGTTCTGCTTGTTTGAAACAAAAAATCAAACGGCATTTCAATCTGTGAAGTATGAACTAGGATTATTAAAAAATATTGAAAGGTAAATTTTTGGCATCTTGTTGAACATTGTTTCAAGAATTTTGGTGTTTTTTCACGACTTCTTCTAACACGAATAACACGAATAAAGAAAAGGCTTGATGAAACAGAATTATCCTAGTTTGTTTTTGTCATCGTATATTAAATGTTGGGTGAAGTAAAAGTTCTGAGCGTTTTCCGCTAGATGTCTTTAGTGAGCCATGTCTCACTATGTATACATCGCATCGGGTCATAATATACGGCGATTTAAAGGTGACATTACGCTTCAAAAAAAGTTCTTTGACAGTCTTGTGTTTGGTGAAGCCAGGTGTACATTACGGCGTTCCAAAATGGAGGTAAAAAAAGAGAAAATTCGATACATTCTTCAGCACCACTCCGACCAAGGTGAAAAGGCGGAGCAGGCGGCCAAAAAAATTCGTGGTATTTATGGATCTAATACAGTATCGAATGCAATAGCAAACCGGTGGTTCCAACGATTCCGTTCTGGTAATATGGACTTTGAAGATGAGGCACGCTCTGGTAGGCCAATCGTCGAAAATGTCGATAAAATTATGGTAATCGTCGAGTCGAACCGGCATGTGAGCACTTATTCCATTTTCCAGGAATTGAAGATTAGCCAGAAAACCGTTTGGAATCATTTGCATAATGCTGGTCTCAAGAAGAAGCTCGATGTATGGGTGCCACACGAATTGACGCAAAAGAACCTTTTGGATCGAACTGATGCCTGCAATTCTTTGCTGAAACGTAACGAAATCGACGCATTTTTTAAGCGGACGGTGACTGGCGATGAAAAATGAGTCACATACGAGAACAACAGTCGAAAAAGATCCTGGTCCAATCGCGGTGAGCCGGCCCAAACGATCGCCAAGTCCGGATTAACGGCCAAGAAGGTTTTGCTGTGTGTTTGGTGGGATTGGAAGGGAATCATCCACTATGAGCTGCTCCCATCGGGCCAGCGGCCAGAATTGGCCAATATGAAGGGTGTTGTGTTCCAATAAAGACAACGCCAGGCCGCACACATCATAAATGACGCGCCAGAAGCTTCGAGAGCTTGGCTGGGAGGTTCTATCGCACCCGCCGCATAGTCCAGACCTGGCACCAAGCGATTATCACCTTTTCAAGCATCTGCAAAAAATTTCTTGATGGTACAAAACTGGCCTCGGGAGAGGCTTGTGAAAATGAGCTGGTCAAGTTTTTTTTACCAATAGGGACGAGGACTTCTTCAATCGCGGAATTATGAAATTGTCTTCAAACTGGACAAAAGTTATCGGACAAAACGGCGCATGTTTGATCTAAATCGGATAATCCTATGTTAATTTCATCGTCGAAATAAAGCGAAAAAACGCTCAGAACTTTTTACTTCATCTAATATATATTATATATATGTTTTATATAAAAATAAGAATTATTATTTTTGTTGTTATCATTGTCGTTGTTATTATGATGTAGCAATGTGTGATATAATTGTGCTAGAGTAATAATATGTGCGCAAAGAAATGAAAAAACTCAGCCCAAGACACTTAATTATATAGCCGCGAATAAATTCGCTACGCATTAGTTCGAAATCGCGTTAAATTGCAGTTCATTACATCACACGTACAAGTATATTACGCGAGCATGTGATACACACACCAATACACACACTCATACGCGTGTATGCGCATGTAACGCACATACACATATGTATATAATTTTTAGCATTTTGTATGGTAAAGGCTTGAGCGAACGGGGTCAAGCGATTAACGATCGCGTCGTCCCAGCCACGGCCATTAAATTGTTGCATTATTATACCATTTCATTGCAGTAAAGTGTTCGAGACCGGGAGTAGTATACACGAGCGCGTCACATTGCGCGGGTGTCCCCGCGTCCTGTTAATTACGAAGAAAAGAAAAGGGCGGGAACACGATTTCACTAAAGCGAACATAATACATAATTCGCTGCTTCGTACACGATGAATACCAATTAGCCAATGCATTTACCAATAATAAACTCTCCACGAAAAGGAATTTATAATTCTTTTTTTTTACATACCGTAGCTCTTGCGCGTTGGATGGGATTCGTATACAGTGAAACTTCAGTTATACGTTTTTCAAGGGGTACAGCAAGTATGGCGTATAAATGAGAATAACGTAGAAGTGAAATACAGTATGTAGCGGAAACTCTTTAGCATTTGAAAATGGCGATCGGTGCATAATTCGAGATGTTTTTTTTTTTAATAGCAGTACCTCTATTCTGCTAATATTTGATTTTTCCAATGGAAAATATGATTGGTAGTAGTAACGAAGTAATGAGCCAACTCAAACTTTTTTTTAATTTTCGTTCAGAATTTTTATTTGATGCGAGTTTGTGACATTAAGGCCTTAGGCCACTCGAGAGGCAAAAAAAGGGCATATTTTGTGATTTTTTTTTCAGCGAAATCATAAAATAAATCGGAATTACAAAATAGGGGTTTTATTATACACGTAATTGACTATACAAAATTATTTTTTCACAGCGATACATGTCAAAATGGCGACTGTGCAGCATTTTTCCGATGACGCCTTTATTTCTGGAAGGTCAACGGTCGGACCAAGAGCTCCTATAATTTTTGAGTTATGATGAGACTCTAAAGTTTTTTCGATTACATATAAGAATAGCTACAGAAGTACGTAGGATTTTTTTGATATATTGTTTTTTTTCAAAATGGCGCATTTCTAAAACAAAAAGTATACAATGCCATGAGAAAATCGTCAGAAAATTGTTTATAAAAAAAGGAACTATGCAATATAATAGAAAAAATTCTACGTAGTGCCTCAGAAAATGTAATTCTAAATATACAGTTAAAATTTCAAGTGTATCGGTTGAAATTTGTTTGAGTTATGAGTCCGGCCGACTTGAAAAATGTAGTTTTGAGATAAACGCGTTTAAAGTCAGTAGAAAGTCACGACATAAATCAAGAGGGGTTGCGCTAGAATTCGAAAATCGAGTACTTAGAGATTTTTCACATCCATAATCTTTTGGAATATAATTTTATAGGTACTAAGGTACATTTTTAATAAAAAAAAAAAAACAATTTTTGCCAAATCCTAGAGTGGCCTAAGGCCTTAATGCTTTGACGTTTTACACTAGAAAAAAAACAGACATTTTCGTATAAATAATAGATAGGTAATTACAGTTAAGTAAAGGGTGTCACAAAATGACCTGACATTTGTATTTATTAATAAAACGTATTATTTATTTGAAAAGTACGAATATATTTATATTACTCGTAACATAAGATACAAACATGGAGGTTATGTGTGGAATACAATATCCGATAAATGGCCGCCTCGTCCCTGCTTGCGAACGTTCACTCTTTTGACGAAATTTTCAATAACATTTTGGCATAATTCCGGACTAATTTCATTAATAGTGCGTCCAATTGCTTCCTTGAGCTCCGGAATGGCCTGTTGATCATTGGCATACACTTTTCCTTTTAGAAAACCCCAAAGAAAGAAGTCCAATGGCGTAAAATCGCACGATCTTGGTGGTCAATTCACATCGCCGCGACGCGAGATAATACGACCATGAAACTTCGTCTGCAATAACTGCATTCTTTCTCATTGTATTTTCACAATTTTTATGCGTGCTCGATCGTGTAACTCGCCCATGGCTCTCTCAATACTTCCTGATGCCAGTTGTCAAAGATTAGTACTCCATGTTCGCCACAAAAAAAGGCGCGCAATTTAAAATGTCAGGTCATTTTGAGACACCCTTTACATGCATATCCTAGAATTTTACACTGGAAAAAATAAGGTACGAGATATGAATTTTTTTAAATTCTTGTTTGTTTTCTTTTGGTGACACAGCACACTGATTTACGTACAACTGAGAAAAAACAGATCCCGAAACGGACGCTGGGGAAGAAAATTAATAACGTATAAGGGCAAAAAACGTATAAGTAGAAAACGTAGAAATGAAACTTTATTACATTCTTTACAGGCGGAATATGCTGGGGCCAGAAGACTATGACGTATAAATGATTAAAACGTATAAGTGCAAAACGTATAAGCGAGGTTTCACTATAGTTGATTGTGAGATAGGATCTTCAATGTATCATCGATATACTTTTGGTTTTTGTGTTACGCGGAATTTTTTCGATTCTTGCAACATTGTGGGCGAAGAAAGAAAAAAATCCAATTGTAATGAAATAAAAACCGCTTTTATTTTAATCGTTGAAACGTTGGATTTGTTTCAATCATCTGATAAAAAGGCCCGATGGTACTTTAACGAAAAGAAAATGGTGTAATGTCAATTTTGTTTATTCATTGAAACATAAAAAATAACTCTCGGAGAATTATCTCATACCATTTATAGCGAGAGCTTGGAAAATGAACGAGTGGCGCCATCCGAAGGCGCTCTCGCGAACGAGTGAGCCGAGCGCGTCTCCAGTTGCAGCTTTGAGCCTCGAGCGTCTCTTCACGCTAATGGCATATCGCCAACTTCACTCGAATCGCAGTCTCTCGGTGCACGAGCACTGACCGACCCACGTGGAAATGGTGGAAATTAAGGTATCGGGTTCTTTGTTTACATGAAAACAGAACAGCGATTTTGTGGAAGTTTTTGTTCCCTAAAGTTGACCTATACGGTGACTTTGAACGCCTGAAAAACGAATTCATCTACCGCAGTACACGAACCATTTGGTTCCTACGAAATTTCGAGCACATCCTTGTATCCGAAGTCACGAAGGTAGCGAAATACAAAAACTTGAATGAAGAGTTACACTGATCTCTTTTGTCACGCAATCAGTTGTACGATTTCGAGAAATTAACGAGCTGTTCAAAATGACTCCGGTCACATTTGAAAATGTTTTCGGAAAAGCGTAACCTCGCATATGCGATTTCCGGGACTTTGTTCATTTTGTTGAGACAAAACGTTGCGGGATTATGTCCCTGGACGACGATGACGTCGATCACGTCAAGAGGCAGTATCTCTGTTGCACTCCTATTGCTAAACTCGTCTTTACGGTAAGTCGCAGCCGCGGGAAATGCGTACCATGTAAAATAAAAATATTTTCAAAAAAAACCTTTCAATTGCCATAGCTAACAAAAGGTATTGTTCTGATAGTAGACAAAAATATTCAAAGTAATTGCAACAAATAATATTGGAGAAATTGATAAATAAGTAGTGAACGGACTGAATGACCAGTGAATGGACGAAATTACCAGTATATGGACACTCGACCACCGGTGCATGAACGTGTAGTATAGATGAATGTTACAAAGAATAATCATTTATTGTTCATTTTTATTAAATGGCAGATTTAGAGATCACTGTATCGCACAACAATTATAGTATTCTTATACATATGAGTTTGGTATTCCGTATCACGATTTCCTAAAAAAATATACAAAACTTTTGCATCTCAACCTGACATTTTCAAAAAATGACTAAAGTTTGTCCCAATAGAAAGACAAGAATTTAAATTTTGTCAAAATTTGAAAAACGAATCTAACGATTTTATAAAATCATTTTATGAAATGTACATTGTCAATTCTTAAAAATAATTAATTTTGCAATTTTCAGCCGGTGAGCTAAATTTATCACTTTGTTTTGAGAATTATTAGAAGTGAATCCATTTGTCCATTCACTGGAAAGAGGTTAATGCAGCATCAGTGAACAAACATGTCTAATTCTAACTTATTACGAATTTATTTTAAATTTCTGCAAGAAATCACAGATTAATTCCATCTTAAATAATAAAAGTAATACTTAACCTTAAAATTCATAAAAACTTTTGTGTTCGCCTTTAGAACACCTACTGTGAACAGTAGTATCTTAACTAAGTTGCGTGGTGTGCGGCTTCAAAATTCGAACTTAAACTATGAAATTGGTTTCAACGACACCTGTGATTTTTTTTTGCTAAATTATAGTGATTTGAGTTTTTAACAATAATTCATATTCCGTACTTGCTTTAAACATAAATCAGCTTTTGTTCATTCACTGTTCGGTATACCCTATTTGGGGCGAAAGAAAAGTGTCAAAAAACTTAACTATCTACGAGAAAGCTCTGTCCGAAAGTTTGCGAGGTTATGTTGACCTTGGACATGCACTTACACCGTACCTTCTTTTCAAATGATACTCCGTCGCTATTTTGTATTCTCATTATTCATCATGTTACGATGTAGAAATCCAATGAGAAGTCCGACGAGCCAATTAACTATGAGATGCAAAAGAGGATATTTGAAAGTACCATCGGAGATGCCGGATCGATAAAATATCCACCCAGATTGTCATACAGGATAGCCTTTCTTCGTACCCTCATCGAAAAGGTTTCCTTGACATTGCAAAAACAAAAAGCTTTCCACCGGTCTTCGTTGATATTCTGCACACGAAATACTAACGGCTGTACTTTTTGTTTCAAGTCCGAGAACAATCCCGAGCATGAACTTTACGACAAATTGTACGAAACGTTGACGAAGTACATAATGCTCAGCGACGAAGGAAACTCTACTCATTACCGGCAATATTTGTTCCAACATCAAGAAGGCACGGATAGGCTGATCCTGCAGGAGAGTAAGAGCTTAATATCGGATGGAACGACCGGCCTGTGTACTTGGCAGGTATTTCCTTTTTTTTATGCAGAAAGGCTATGACCCTGTGATAAGATGAAAAATCGATTTCTTATTTGATGTTGCGTCACTGGTTTTTGCAAGCAGCGTTGAACTTGTGACGTTGAAGTTTGCATCGTTGGAACAAAACGAAAATAAATTTTTGTGGATTGCCAAAACATCTTTTTTTTAGCGGACTCGAGCGACAAAAATTACTTAAACGTTTTTTTAGAATCCGTATAAAAAATCTAAGATATAAATTGGCAAGAAAACATTTCCGACAATAACGAAGATAAAGAAATAAAGGAAGAAAAAAGGATTTTTGTTGTATTCCAACGATGCAAACTTCAACACAATACCAATTTTGCGTCACGAAAATCATAAATGACAATTGATCTTTGTATAATTTATTTCCGAAAATTTCCAGGCTAGTTTTCCGCTGATCGAATGGTGCATCGCGAACAAATCGAGCATAAATAACAAGGTGGTCCTTGAGCTTGGCTCGGGTGTTGGATTGGCCGGGCTCTCGATCATACGTGCATGTTCACCAAAACGCTACACGTTTTCCGACTGTCATCCGGCTGTACTCGATATGATCGTGAAAAACGTGCGTTTAAATTTTGGGAAAACGGAGGAAACGAGTTCCGACGATTTGCGCACGGTAGCATGGAACGAGGAATCGTACAAAATAACTTATCGAAGTACAGACGTGAGAATAAAATTTCTCAACTGGTCGTTGATGAGCGAGAGCGACGCGGAAGCGGGCGGAATGAACCCGGAAGTCGTTTTGGCGTCGGATGTCATTTACGACGAGCGTATCTACGGCGAGTTGATCGAGACCATCAGCGTTCTTATCAGCCGATCGAATCCTCTCGTAATTGTCGCCACAACAGTAAGAAACGAAGAGACGCTTGCTGCATTTTTCAATAAATTAGGTATGAAAGGACGGGCGAAAACCGATTTCCCAAAATAAAGTATTAGTTGTACGAATTTCTTGCTTTCTATAAAAGCATGAGATGTATTTATACAAATACAAGGAGGATTCCCATCCATAAAGCAGTCTCGATCATTTACCATTATCTTAACAATGATGAAGACCATTTTATTGATTTAAATGGTATTATTCCTTTATAAATATTGTGGTTTGCAAAAAAAGCAATTAATTTTGATACTCAGTAAAACGAAAATTCGCTTTTTTTTTCGTGAGGAATATCCAAATGTAAAATTTCTATTGATCGCAAATGAATCTTTTTCTTCCAGATATATGTGGATTGTCGTACGAAGACGAGCCTGTACCAAAGCCAACTTTGTTCTTGCCGCTCGACGACACACCTGTACGAATATTCAAAATTTCCAATAAATATTAGAGTCTTTTTACACTTATTACTCTTGCTTGGCGTTCTTCTCTTCCCTAATTATGCCCGTTGTTATCTCAAAGCAATAATATATTTTTTCAATAAAAAAGATATATGCCCCGTCCCCTCTCCCATACATATTATTGTCAATCTACCCGAAGTAGTGGCCGCGCGGTGCCAAGCGGCGTCAGCCCTGGCCAATGCGTGGGTCGGGGACCACTTCGCCTCGAACTAACTTGCCCTTGTGCAAATGCGATACAGTAGTGTATTGGGAAAGAGTATTGGGGAGCGACACGCTGCGGAGGTATCCAAGGAACTGTAAACCGCGAAAGGAGAAGGGTTCGTAAAAGCCCGCAAGAATACGCGAGGGATTATTGGAACTACATATATTATTGTCAATCTATATTTATTAACTACAAACGTACATATTCAACTTATTCCGTTTAAATATAAATATAACAATAGTGAAAAAAAGGAAAAATGTATGTATAAAGGAGAAAAAAATGCGTATTAAATATTGACTGAACAATACTTAACCACAGTTAGAACGAGATTCGCGTACTTTCGATCATTGCGAAAGTTTTGTTCGATTTTTTTTTAGCGTTTTGATGTGCCCTTATCCGCCTGAATATCTTTAGAACCATTTTTTCTTGTTTTGGCGTTTCAGCTTAACTTCAGTCTCGTCCACGTCCTTGTCGGCGTCCTTTTTATGGACTTTGCGCAATATTTTTTCTTTCGCCTTCTCCTTGAGTTTCGTTTTCTTCGATTTCCTCAAACGATTGCTCTCCTCGTCCTCGAGCTCCTTGACAAAGTCGGCTTTGTTTTTGGCTGCGAAAAAATAATTACGTGTCACGATGAAAGTCCGTTTTTTATTTTCGTTGATATCAACTCGCGGAGCTTTTGATTTTATTTACCGGCGTATATTCCCATTTGTGTATTTATACTGCGATCTTCCTCGACTTCCCGGCGTCTGTCCATCTCGAGGCACTCGACGATTTCGTTACGTCGCTCGACGATTTCCACCAACCTTTGAACGAAAATGAAAATCTTGACAGTCTCTCGTAAACTCAATGACCCCATTGTACATGCGATTATTTAATATGACAATCCTCTTAAGCGCGAGATAGAAATCGGGAGTTTTGAAAATTCTAATAAAAACTACGTACAACGTTAGTGAGCGATTCGTGTAAAGGACATATTTTTCGTGGACAAACCTCTGTATGAGAGTCTCTTCTCGCTGCTTATCGAAATCGGTTTTCGTCGCTTCCGGTTGGCACAGGAGACAGCGAATTTGATACTCGATATCGGCGTGTTCCTCCTCGAGCCTCTGCTGCCTTCGAAGTAGCATGAGTTCGGCTTGGCGCCGAAACAGTTCGTTTTTTTCGTTCACGAGAGCAAAGAGCTCAAGAACCAGTTCTTCCACGTCCACGCCCAAGCTTGTTCCTTAAAAATAATTTTTTTTTCTCAAATTTTTGTTCCAATTGTCGTCCATCATTGTAAACTTTTCGCTTTGTGAAAAAATTAATAGTTATAATTGAGCTGGAATTTTTTCTCAATGATTGTAGCGCGGTAGTAAAAGACATTCGAGCACCTTCGATCGGATAAATTCGTCAATTTTTACAAGTACCTGTGGTAAATTGCTTGCAATGTATTTTATTTTTTTTCCTCCGACAACGATATAGCGCAACTTATGGAAATGTCGAAGTTAAATTTTTATTTGACAAATGTACGTTTAAAAAGAATCGATATCCTTGAACCATTGGTCGGTACAATGCACGGCTTTTAATTTGTTTTTAACGATGAAAGTCTTCGGATAACGTACCTTCGGTGGCATCGCCCGTCTCTGCTCTGTCCCTTATCAGCTGTTCCAGTCTAACGCCCTGCTTTTCGAGGCCTTGCTGCTGCATCTCGATCTCGTCAAGCTCGAGTTTCACGTCTTTCAACGACATCACCTTGATCTGTCGTGCGATGCACCAAAATAAATCATTCGAATCTTTATTATTTTATTTTCGTACAAAATGATTAATCGTCGGATAGTAAGAGAAAGTTTATCGGTAAACGCTACACGACGATGGAAATGGCGGGCACGCCCCCCCCCCCCCTCCCCGCGAGAAAAGTCGATCCAAAATACTTGAAGTCAAATAATTGTTGAATATAATAATAATCGTAGCAATAGTGACTTAGAAGCACTACTGAACATGGAGAATGTCATTGTTAAAAAAAAAAGAAAACATTCCACGTGAAAAAGTTTTGGGCCGATTTGCAAACATAAAATAGATAAATAAGATCTATTTAATTGAGTATATACTCAATGTGAAGTTTAAAGACTGGTAACTGAATTCAAGAATGATGAAAAATTAGTCGATTTTTTTTAAGGCATTAGCAAGAGTTCGATATTAATGTTAATATGAACGTCTGATTGAAGCGAGTTTCATATTTTATGTGTGTCACGTGATTATCGCTTATTGTGTAAATTTTATTTAAAAAAAAAATGATTCTGAACAAAACCAGTTATTGTCAGACCGATCACTTTTGCCCCCAGAAAAAAATGCTCGCTGCGCCAATGGCGGCAAAGGACGTACTTTTCGTCTGTGAGGAATGGGCCTCGCCGGTGCGGGTCCCTTTTTCCTCTTCCACTTTCCGTGGGAGCTCTTGTCCGCGTACACGTCGTAGGAGCTCATCGTCTCGTCGTCGCACGACGACGTCGTCATACTCTGCTTGCTTCTATTAGCCTCGTCTTTGTCGGTCTTCGCTTCCTGCTTCCACACCTCGTAATCGGCCGGCTCGATTATTTTGTCGCTGTCGATAATCGGCGATTCGGCGAGGGTCATATTGGACGTGAGATTCGTGCTGCATGGTGTACTCGTTGGGACTGGAGGTGGTGGTGGCGGTGGAGCTGCTTTTGCCTTTCTACCTCTCGAGATCGCTCGCAGAGAATTGTTCTACAAAAATCCAGTCAGTTGTAAGTGGCACAACGGGTAGATCAAGCCTCAAATTTTCGGGTAAAAGTGTATGTTTTTTTTTTGCAATGACTGTTCCATCTGTATTTTATTAATGTTTAGCTTTATTGGGGCAAAACTCTTAAGAGCAAATATAGCGTAAGGCATAATGATTCAACGTTTTTCTGTAAGACTCCCATGGATCGTTGACTTGAGCTATTTGAAAAATCGCTTTGCTCGAATGACAATGTGGTTAATCCAAATTGGAGCAAATGGATGAAATTCGTTTTAATTTCAATATTGATTTTATGGTTGTATACTAACGCTGGCTGTGAGTGCGTCAACCGACGACGGTAGGGAATCTCCGCCGGACGTGAACAATTCTTTGACAATGGGTGGCGGTGGTGCAGGTTTCTTCTTCCTGTAAGTACCGCCAGGTGTCGAGGTCGATCCTGTACTCGCTAGGGAACTATTCGACGCGTAAATCCCACTTCGATTTAGATCGTTCTTCCATGGCGACAGGGACGTATCCGTGGTCTCCCTGTTGATGAAGAATATGTTGAGAATAAAGCAAGAGTGTATGTATCCGAACAACGCATTGGAGTAGGACTTTGCGACGTGGAAGGTACACGTTTAATTTTAATACTGAATTAAAACTTAATTAGTTTCAAAAAGTTTGCCAATTGATGTGTTGTTCCTTGAACTACAGTATTTAAGGTGAGAGATCTCTTTATAATCCTCACTTACGCAAAGAATTTGAGCAACCTCCTTAAGTCCTTAGGCCACTCTAGAGGCCAAAAAGGGCATATTTTGTGACTTTTTTTTCAGCGAAACCATAAAATAAATCGGAATTACAAAATAGGGGTTTTACTATACACGTAATTGACTATAAAAAATTATTTTTTCACAGCGATACATGTCAAAATGACGACTGTGCAGCATTTTTCCGATGACGCCTTTATTTCTGGAAGGTCAACGGTCGGACCAACAGCTCCTATAATTTTTGAGTTATGATGAGACTCTAAAGTTTTTTCGATTACATATAAGAATAGCTACAGAAGTACGTAGGGTTTTTTTGATATATTGTTTATTTTGTCAAAATAGCGCATTTCTAAAACAAAAAGTATAAAATGCCATGAGAAAATCGTCAGAAAATTGTTTATAAAAAAGGAACTATGCAATATAATTAAAAAAATTCTATGTAGTGCCTCAGAAAATGTAAATATACAGTTAAAATTTCAAGTGAATCGGTTGAAATTTGTTTGCGTTATGAGTCCTGCCGACTTGAAAAATGTAGTTTTGAGATAAACGCGTTTATAGTTAGTAGAAAGTCACGACGTGAATCAAGAGGGGTTGCGCTGAAATTCAAAAATCGAGTACTTAGAGATTTTTCACACCCATAATCTTTTGGAATATAATTTTATAGGTATTGAGGTACATTTTTAACAAAAAAAATCGATATTTGGAAAATCCTAGAGTGACCTAAGGCCTCAAACACGTTCTCTTGAAAACGACTTTTTCATGAACCTCGTATAAGATAACTCAGAAACTGTGTGATCGATCATTCTGAAATTTTGCAGACTTTTACATCACATAATTACCATCTATGCGAAACCTAAAGTTTTTCGAAAATTATTTTTAAAAAAAACTACTTTTTCATTAACAAATACTATAGTAAAAATTTCATGAAAAATAGAAGATATTTTCAAACACGTCGAGCATACCTGATCGTCCGTGGCTTAGGAACGGGAGTATTGGCAGTCGAGTCGCGATCCTGAGGTTCCTCCTCGCTCTCGCGATCCTCGTCGTCGTCGCTCCAAAACGGGTTGAGATTGATACGCGGTGCTTTCAATCGTCTCTTGGTGGGTGCCTCGTTCTCGGAATTCTCCTGTCTCGTAATTTCGGCGCTTCTGGAAATATTTCTCGTTGCTGGACGAGGTGGGAGTACGATTGGTCCGCTCTCCTCGTCCTCGTCGCTGCTGCCGAATGGATTGGTCGAGACACGATTGTACTGTGATTGTTCGTGTGGCTCGTCGTCGGTTCTCCGAGTTACCAGAGGTTTATCCTCATCGCTGCCGAACGGATTGAGGTCTTTCGGATAATTTTCATCGTCGCTGAGATCGATACCAGAAGCGTTGAGTACCGTGACCTCGGCTGACTTCTTCACTTTGAGCTCGTCGTCCCTTCGAGCTTTGCGTTTGGGCACGGGTGGCAAAAGTATTTCGTTCCCTTTGGACGTATTCTCGTTCGAGGTTGGTACGAGGTCGTCTTGGACACTCGGTGTTTCTTCGTTCACGGGGATCGGCGCGACTTTCCCAGCATAACCGGTCTTTGCCCGTTCGTCCTCGTTACCGAGGTCGTTCGAGGTGTCACGAGTGTCCTGTACTTCTTCGTCGTCATTGTCGTTTGTCTCCTGAAGGCTCGTTGAGGAAGAAACGAGCGGAGTTTCTTCCCTGGTGATATCCTCGAGTTTTTGCCTCTCGAACATCCTCAATCGCCTCTGTACGAGCGACAAAGTTTGCTCGTCTTCGATTCTTTCTTTCCTCGTCATCGCATCGATATCCGGGCCAATTTTATCTTTGGTATTCTCTCGTCTCATCGTATTCTCCTCGTTACGTTCCAACCGGGCGTAACGATTTTTCGTACCCGGGCTCGTCGCCACACTGTAGGCACCGTCGTACCTTTCTCTCCTCGTTTTCACCTCTTCATCCTTATTATATCCTAGAGTTACTGTATCAGAACGAATATTCGCCTCGCTCGCTACAGGAGCGCGGTCATTGCTATCTCTAAAATCGCTAATCACTAAGTTCTCCTTGATCCTCAGGGGGGAGTCAGTTCTACCTTGAGAGGGCATTTCTTCGGGAACGTCCACGCGTTCAACGGCGACTCGTCTAGGAGTCGGGGTGCCCTTGGGTTCACGACGATTATTTTCTTCTGCGATTTCATCTCGGCGCAACGACGAAGAGTCGATCGATCGGATTTTCGCCGATTCCGTCGTCGTCGTCGTCGTCGTCGTCGTCGTCGTAGCGTCCGCGTCGTTAAGCGACAATTTTTCCAAATTCTCGGCTTCGTTTGCCGCGAGCAAATGATTCGTCATGAAGTTCAATCGCATCTGCGCCGTCTGCGAGTATTTTCTCAAATCCCCCGAAGAATTATTTCTCGTCGATATTTCACGCTTCGTTATGTCACCGGTCAATTGAGCTCGTCGCACGGTTTTCTCCTCGTCGCTCAACGATCTCTTGTAGACTTCCGGCTCCAACGAATCCGCTCTTGTGCTCTCGTCGCGCTCGATCAGCAGCGATCTCGGGCTGGACTCATCGCGATAAAACGGATCCGCGCCCGTTGACGGTGATTTCGAATCCTCCTCGTCGGGACAAGTCTCGCAACAGTACTGGCCGTCCTCGGTCTCGTAATAATTGCCAGGTGTCAATTGATTCTTGCAACGGGCACAACGAAAACACGTACGATGATATGGTGTGCGCGATATTACGAGCTTCTCGGCGAGAAATACCGGCATACCGCAGACGGCGCAGGGATCTCGTCGCATCCCCGCACGTGGACCCACCTGCGCATCAATTTTTATTTTTTTTTCGTTATAAAAATGTTGTTACAGATTATTTTTTTTGTTTTGTTATTTCGGCAAAATGTTTACTTCGGTGAGTGGATGCTGCGAAGCAGCGGGAGCAAGAGAATCTGAGAGAAAAAAAAATGTTGACTTTTCGGACTACCGTATCGAAAATTGCAATGTTTTTTCTAGTCTTTCTACGGAATAATCTCATATCGATCATCGTTCATCGGATTAGTCGAAACCATTTATCATAACGTTAGTCACGTAATCGCAATATCGTTCATTCCATGTATTGGCAATGGAAAAAAAATACTATAGGAGTGTTCCGCAATTCGTGGCAAACCATTGTTTTGAATTACAATCACTTGTAAATTGAGTCGTTTATCGCGCCGTGTGATTTCCCAATTTTATTCGGTTAATTATTTGCCATCGTAACAAATTATAATTTTTTTCATAGGTACCATGATTTTTTAAATATAATATTTTAATATAAATACGAATCATGAATTCATTTTCTACAAATTAATTTGTCTCCGATAGTTATGAATTTGTTCTTAATGAATTATGATGAATCGATTTGGAATGATTATGAATAAATTCTTTATTAATGAATGGGTAATCAATTGTTATGAATTAAATTAGAATTAATTATCATTAAACTGTACGATTAATTGCACAGCAATTAATTTTATCACGACACAATTTTAAATTATAATATATATTTCATATTAGCTTTTTTTATTAATTACTTTTTCCCATCATTGCAATTTTCGTGCCTTTTGAAAAACATTGAATAAAAAAATAATCGGGCTTCATTGCAGACCCGATACAATTTTATCAATTTTTTTTAATACAATAATTGTCTCTCCAAGCGTAGTTATTTCCCCTATATCTCAATTCATCCGGCGATCTAGACAAATTGCTACCGGACTTTAAGAAAATTTATCAAGCACACACGTGATATATCGAGCGTTCTCTCGTGACGATCCCAACAGCGGATACTTTCTAAACATGCTTATTATTTCTCAAGTGGATCAAACGAGGTACGAGCTGATCGAGAGGAATTTTGCATTCTCGAATCCATGCTCTCGCGTGTTATTAACAACGAGGAGCCCCCTATAACAACGGTTGTACACCGGCTCATTTATTCACGGACTACTTAACGGTTAGATCGTTTTGCTCGAGGCTTTTTGTGCGCGTGTGTGTGTATGTGCGTGTGTTTATTTTTTCACTCTTTTTTAATTTTAATTTTACCTACTCGATGATGATCGGCGCTTCGAAGATAGACGAGCGACTTTTACGACAGGTTTGTACAGGGAGAAAATACAATTTGCTTGTATTCCCGTATACGTCAAGTCATTAAAGTGGGATAGTTGACTCGGCGAATAATTGCTCCGCTGAGAATCGATAAAAAAAAAAAAGAACGAAAAATCCGACACGATCCTGCTAATCGAAAAAAGCGTTTGCGAGCAATCAGAAATTCTATTTCTTTTCTTTGGCTAATAGCAACGTCGAAAAAAAACCAATCAGTGTTGACAAAAAAAAATTAATTGATTGAATATGAAAAAAAAACAAATAAAAATTCAGTCAATATTGAGGAAAAAATGTATATTCAAGGTTAACTCCACAAAAAAAAAAAATAAGAGCCATGAGTCCGGCTCCACTGAATTCACTCCACTCTCTCATTGGATTTCCCTGCACTCGAAACTTTTTTTTTTTTAACTCGCGAGCCCTCGCAAGGCCCACACAATTTACAATGCGTTTCTTGCAATTCAGCGGGTTCAACGTTCGCGCGCGCCACTCGCGGTCAGGCCAATGACGCATCAGCCAACGACTATATAGCGCGCGCCTCGATGATGTAATTCCAATTAATTGCCTTTTACGTCGTTATCGCGTTATCGTTTCGCACCATTCGCGACTTTTCTGCCGAGATATTTCCTACTCCGATGTGTCTTGTCAAACCGGGAAAAGGATACTCTAAAAATGGAAAATGTAAAAAAAAAACGAAAACGAAAACTTAATATCGAGGACTGAGCTATTTTCATTCTCGCAATCTCAAAAACGCTGATTCGAACGATCAATCTATTTCGAAACACGCAATTTCGATAATGATGAATATAATAATGATAATTAGATAATTTCCAGTAAAACCTCATTAGAAAAATATTTTGAATATAAATTCGGATATAAAGTTTATTTATATTATTATTATAGATACTTCAGTCATATATATAATGTTATAAAAGTATTGTGAATTTGGTTGTCAAATTTATTAAGACAAAACATTAGCTAATTTATTAATTGGCTCTTTTATTCTTTACTAAAAAAGAAAATATACCCAAAAAGACTGCCCAATCGATTAAACACCGTTCGAAATGTATTGGTTCGACGTATAGAAAAACGATCACGTTTAGGAAGGAAAAAAAAGCAAAAGTTCCGTGTTCCTTAAGCGCTTACGGGTTTCGGAGTCTTTCAGGATGCGGACGAAGGCGACTACGTTTATTCTCCTTCGTTGGGTTTTTCGTCGTCAACTATCTCTCAGTAGAATGGCACTAGACGTATAGTATAATTTTCTATTCAACGATTCACCGCGCGTGCGCTTACTCGATGTACAAAAGATCCGTACTTACGCATCGGATGCGTTTCGAACTTATAAATAGCGCGTAGGAACGGTCGCGCCGGTGGCACCGACTTTGCCAGAGTTACAAGTCTATGCGTACTATGTTGTAACATCGATCATATAATTTTTATTTGAAAAAAAAAAAACCAAATAAAAAAAACGAATAATCGATAAAATGATTACGCTAAGGCAGAACAATGGCAAATTTTGGGGTCCAAAGCTGACAATTGAGTATCGACGAATGGATACTCTGAGCTATGAAGGCACTCCTGGCCATTAATTATTTATCGTTATCCCCAAACGTTTGTAAAATCCATTTCCTTTTTCGACTCTAAAATATATTAAATTTCACGGTAATTATTTGAAAAAAAAGGCATTTTTTAAGGTTCTATACTGTCGAGGAGAATTGAAATAATTAATATTCCCCTCGGGTTGGGCAGGCTTCGAAAGGCGTTGAAAAAAAATTCGGTCAACGAGACGACAAAAGCAATCGCGTTTTAAATTTAACGCCCATATACCTCCTATTATCGGGATATATGTGTGTGTGTGGGAGAGAAAGAGAGAAAGGGACAAAGTGTTTTTGAAAAATCGTTCTCCGCGAAGTCCTAGAAAGAGTTATTTCCTCTCTTACTTTCTCTCTTTCCGAGCCCTTTTATATTCACGGTACATTTATGCGTTTTCCACATTATTCACCGAACGTTCGGCAAACGTGACGAGACAAAACACACGCTGGTATATATCTATATATGTACACACATCTACATGGGCGCGTGACATCCGCGGGACAAGGAATAATTTATGCGTCGCCTATATACACGTACAAACGGAGGGTAGTTAATGCTCCATGCTAGACGATGTGTACATAGCATATAGAATTTAAGCCAGCTACACCTAACTCGTGTGCCAGCCTTTCCAATTTTTCTCCTCGCCTCGTCTCCTCACTTGTTTTGCCGTGTGATTCGAGAAAAGCTCACAGAGAACGTTTACCCTCAATTCTTTCTCGTATTTCCTCGAAGACGAGCATATCCATGATGTTGAAGTTTTCATCGTTGCAATGCAACGAAAGTATGGAGTTAAAGTTTGCATTGTTAGGATGCAACGAAATTTCGTTCAATTTCTTATTTTTATTATTGAAAATCATATTTTGCAAATTTCGCTCGTTCGTTGCTAAATGAGAATCGTGAAAAATGTTTTCGTGATTTACGTAGCTCAAATCTGGTTAAGAAAATTAAGGAAATTAAAGAAAAAAAAACAGTTTCGTTGCTTTCCAAAGATGCAACTTTCAACGTCATACGAAAGTCAACGTCTCTTCAATTCCTCGGATTTTTTTCGCTGACTTAGAGTAAGAAAATCTCTCAAACGATTTTTCTTATCCTTACCAGAGATCTACGACTTTAGTCTATGAAAAAAAAAATGTTTACGTGTAACAAAAACGAATTTAAAACAATAAAAAAGAACTTCCGTTGCATTCCAACGATGCAAACTTCACACCATGAATATTCGGCAATACATTTTCATTTCGCGATGGGGAAATATTTTGAAAAATTGCGAACAAATAACAGATATTCTAATACAATATTTATTGAAAATCTCTCGACGCCAGTGAGCGTTTATTATTTAGACTTAATTGACCTTTATTATATTAATTTCATAACGTATTCGATCAAATTGCACGGGTGTATTCAATTTTTTTTTAAATCGACATTTTTTTTATATGTAACGATAGAAGAGAATTTATTCGCTATTTTTAATACGATTTGACAAGAGGCAAGGGTCTCTATTTTTCAAATGCTCCTTTCGAGTCTTCGGTCTGCAAGAGGAGGATGCAATAATTCTATTGACGCACTAAACAAGTAGAAAAAAAATGTTATATATAGATATATACGTTGCGAGCATCCCCATAGCTCATAAAATGACGTTGCACTCACGTCGAGGTCCTTTGTGGCCCTTTTGAGTACGGCGGCACGGACGCTCGCTTGATTCACTTCTCTTGGCATCCTCATAAAATTCATTACCCCAAGGTGTAGGTAGAGCTCTTTTGCTCGCGAGCCCCCTCGCAGCGAACTTACACGGCCATAAAATATCGAATTTTCGTGTGCTCGAACGAAACGCAGGTTTACGGGATCATCGTGAAAAAATCTCGGCTTGCTACGAGTCGTGTAAAAAATAAAACAAAACAAAACAAAAAAAAAAAGAAACACGGATTCTCCAAACACGGTAGTTCGGCGATAAATCATTTTCGTTGAACGATATTTTATGATAAGGTGAACGAACGAACTGTCAAAAAGTTTTACGATGATCGAGTATTTTCCAGTACAATCCATGTTTAAAAAAAAAAATCATGGTTTTGGGTCATGGAATATTCACCTGCGATTGAGTACAGCAATTTTTTTTCTTTCACTCATTCGTGCATTGTTTTTGTACTTTTAAATATATTTTGATTCTGCGATGCATTATCCAATTATGAGAAGAGGTAAAAGGCCAAGACAAACAAGGAAACAAGTATATGGGGCGTCCGCGTAAAATGATGGACATAAAAAAATCATACGTAAGTTATAAATGAAAATAAAAACATAAGTTATGGGATAAATATACTTTTTTTTTGGGATTCGTGGGGGAAAAACAACAACGCACGAGAATAATGATGGATACAACGAAAAAACACGTAACACCTTAAACCGATTCTACGAATAATCATGCAGTATATTTATTTAAATCAACAAAAAACAGCGTTAATGAAAACGTTATCTCGTTTGTTTGTCAAGCGTGTGTGCAGGCATGCACTAAAAATACGTGATGTGCGTGATACGATAATCGTAATGACAAATTTCTGTATACGAAATACACGAAACGAAAAAAAAAAAAAGAAAAAAAAACGACAAGAAAGTAAAAGACACCCATCGTGATCGTGAGATGAACAGTAAAAATACAAAGAATTATACAAGCAAAACAATAACGACAAAGCAAATTACCTTCTAGCAGAATATTTCGGGTTTATATTGCCCCATTAAGTCCAAGCTTTCCTCCTGGAGAACAAAAATAAATGACGAAGTGGTTAAACGTTGTTGGATCTGTGCAGGCGACGATTCGTTATTTTTTTTTTTTTTCATTCCTCTTCCCTCCGTACGGTGTTGCGGATTTTTCGCGGCGGTCGTTTTATCGAATTTCAATTAACGTTGTCCTTTTATCGCAGGTTTCATTAATCTCATACGTTTATTATGACGATTCATAAAATCGCAGGCCAAGAAATAATTTATTAAAAATATGCCGTAGTGCGGTAATTTTAACGATAGCACGATCCCATTAAAATTGAATTATTTTTTATTAATTGCGAAATTTTATGCTAAAATCAGGCAATAAATCACGTTCAACGAGATTAATTTTATCGTCGGTTACATTAAATTAAATTTTTTTTATTGAATTTTCATTCGTTTAATTTTCTAGTTAAATGAATAACAATTACAAATCGGAAGAGAAAAGAAAATTTCCGGTCTCTACGAAAGCGCGTTGCATTAAACGTTCCGAATCGAGTCGTGGCAATCAGTGCGACTGGCACTGCTGATCTCGTGATCCACTTTGTGCAAACTCGCGCGTGCATAAACGCCAATTTGAGAGCCTTCCCCATCATCTTCCATTCTCTTTCATCACGTCATCTTCCGTCGTTGTTTCGTACTTATACACGTGTGTATATACATATATATATATACCTATACATACATATATATATATATATATATATATATATATATATATACACAAACGAATAAAGATGTACGAACCACGTGTGTGTTCCAGAACGGCACGAGGGTGACCGAGCAATGATCCAATTTTCTCTTTTGCTTCCGTGATCGGAATATGTATACACGCGTCAAACTTTTTTTTTTCTCTCTCTCTCTCTCTCTTTCTCTCTCCCGTCGCCGTGCTCTACCGGTTTCAGCGTCGAATCTGGACGATACAGATACGAGTTTGAAATAATGATGCGCGAAATTTATATTGAGGACAAATATAAACAGGAATTACGAATGACCGTGAAATTGATATCGAGGCCCGCCGCGTTTGTGCAACAAAAATTGCATATTAATTTGCATTTTTCCAACCAACTAATTGAGTGTTTGCCTTCAATGTTTTTTTTTTTATTAATTCATAATAACATATTTAGATTTTTTATCGGGATATGCATGTTTATGTATATAAAGGATTATTGTTCATTGAAGATTATTGACGTTAATAATTATATATATATATATATATAATATAAAATTGAAGTTCAACCGGCGTTAAAAATCAGACGTCACGCTCCGTATCCAATACTGCAGATAACATCAAACGAGAACAGACAACGCGAACCATCACGGAATTCCCAATTTTTCCTTTACGCACAATGATTCTTATTGAAGGAAAGAAAAAGTGAAAGCACTCTTTCCGAAATTCTTTTTTGTGAGCAATACCCCATTGTGACGATTTTTCCATCAATACGCAAAAAATCGACGATGTTGACGCTCGCGTCGTTGGGATGCAAAGAACACGTTTTTTTTTTAATTTTAATTTCTTCATTTTTTCATTATCCAAAATACCATTCTGAAAATTTGATCTATACAATTCTGACAAGGATCGTAAAATATTTTTGAGTGTTTTTCGTAGCCCAGATTTGACAAAAAATAAAAATCGAGCTACTAAAACGAGCTACGAAAAAAAGAAAAGATTATCGACGACTGATCGAAGAAAGTACGAGTGAAATGTTGTGTGAGCTTTGCGATAACGTTGCGAATAATTTACGAGACAAAAACGAGACAGCAATTACGTATAGAGACATCCAATCACAAAAGAATTCTAATATCAATATCATAGATTTGGAAATATTCATTCACCTACTGCTCACCACAGGCATGGAAAATTTATTTTCATAAGTTTGCACGCGAGACAATAATAAATTATTGAAGGAGGATGCAACGAATGGATAGAAAATAAATTGAAACAATAAAAAAAGCCGTAAATCCAAGGAATCTTCGATCGAGCGAGACAAACGGACGGGAAAATGATGGAAAAAAAACAGACGATAAAAAAATACAGGTTATTAAACGAGAGGGGTGAAGGGAAGAGAGAAAGAAAGAGAGAGAGAGAGAGCGAGAAGGGAAGAAAATTACGTTGCTCGCAATGTAACAGTCGTGAGAATTTCAAAACGACAGATCTTTGTTGAAGTGCGCTAGGGACCAAGAGTACAACGACCCTCGGATCATTTGCTTGGAAAAGGGTTTCGAGTACCTTTACGAAGTGCGCGGCGAGCTGTATATTTAGCGATGTTACGAAACTTCCCTGGGGGAGGGGATTGAACCCTATGCTTTCAGAGGAAGTACAAAGTTCAAGAGCCTTTTGCTGTAGCATGGGAAATGATAAGTATCTGTCCCCCCTCTCTGTCTCTCTATCCCGCTCTTGCTTTTGTTCCCTCCATCATAGTTGTGCTTCTCTTTCGTGCATTTCTGACGAATTTTCCGTGCCACAAGAGCTCATCGCTGTTGGAGATGCCACCTTCCATCCTACGCCTCTTCTTGCAGAGCTCGAGTAGAGCCTGTGCTTGAACGAGACACCCCGTAAAAAAGAAAACTTACACGTTCATCTACAAATTTTTCCTCCACCGTTCGTACCGAGTTCTTTCGAGCTGCACTCATCGTTTAATTGGATAAATGGACAAAAAAAAAGAACAACATTGAGCACGTTCTAAGTCGACGAGTTTAAGGGTGTCCCATGCCCATGATAAAGAAAACCATGACCTATTGGATAACGATCTGAAGATTGGCTCACGCATCCATGTAGGATAAAGATCGAGAACTAGGGAAAAATTAAGAATTACACTGAGAGAAATGTATAGTGTTTTCAAGCATATTTTATATTTCCCTGAGGGGACAATAATATTTTATAGCCATGGTTATTGCCAAAATTATAGTACTGCTTATTGATATCTTAGCAGTTGCCTAAATGATGCACGCATGTTAACCGCAACCAACAATCTAACAAGCATACGTTCATTATTCAATGCTATATAATATATTAGGTTTTCATAAAATGGGTATATCCTTACACCATCAAAAAATAACTCCCCTAAGAACCTAATATTGCACAGGATCAAAATATATGAGGCATTCCACGCAATTTCACCTAGCCCGTGACCCCGCCCATTTTTTATTTTCCTTATTTTTTTTTTTTGTAAAATTGTACCCCATGAAAGGAACATCCAAACAAATTTTTAGATTTTTATCTCTTTTCTTTTTGGAGTTGTAATTTGCCAAAAAATGTCGATTTCGGAAGTTTTGGAAACGTTTAAACGCTGATAACTCCTGAACTAATTGAGATATGAACAAATGTCGATATATCATTTTTTTCCATTTTGAAGCATACTTTTGCTAAAAGATATGAAAGCAATTATCAATTATCAATGTTAACGTTTTTTTTTGCTTCTATAGTGAAAACTATTTTTTTTAAGATGATTGCCTTTTTTCAATTTTTTTTTATTCTCTAAAATAGAGTGACCCATTCTATGATTTTTAAGACTAGTCTCATCGTGGGCTCATTTTTCCTTCTATTTTTTTTCGAACTAATCATATTTTCTGAGAAGAGTTTTATAATTTTAATCACCAATAATGCTATTTATGATTTTGTGATTTCCAATTCAGTTTCGACAGGCCTAAAACGGTTTATTTTTAATTTGTGCTAAATTTAACTAAAAAAATAATTTTTTTTTCGTTACATTCAGCACAAATTAAAAATACACCGTTTCAGGCGTATCGAAACTGAATTGGAAATCACAGAATCTTAAATGGCATTATTGGAGATTAAAATGATAAAACTCTTCTCAAAAAAATATGCTTAATTCGAAAAAAAGTAGAAGGAAAAATGAGCCCACGACGAGACTAGTCTTAAAAATCAGAGAATGGGTCACTCTAATTTAGAGATTTAAAAAAAAAAATTTAAAACAGCAATAATCTTTAAAAATAGTTCTCACTTTAGAAGCAAAAAAAAACGTCGACATTGATAATTGATAATTGTTTTCATATTTTTTAACCAAATTATCAGCGTTTAAACGTCTCCGAAACTTCCGTAATCGACATTTTTTGGAAAATTATAACTCCTAAAAGAGAAGAGATAAAAATCTAAAAATTTGTGTGGATGTTCCATTCATGGGGTACAATTTTACAAGAAAAAAATCAGGAAAATAAAAAATAGTTGGGGTCACGGACTAGGTGAAATGGCGTGGAATGCCTCATATATACATTGATAAAAATGTTGTTTGTGATTTGTGTAGATGTTTATAATGATTTATACCATATTATATAATACGCCTACTAAATGTATAGAATATTTAATAAATCCAGAATAAAGAAAATAAAAAAAAAGTCAATTGAGAGTTCTACCTTAAAGATTTTTTATCATAATTCGTCATACTCTGGTCTCCTGAAATTATTTCCTTTGAAGACAATATTTCGCTTGCACATGGAATCGAATTTACAACCTACCTACCTATCTGCCTATACTATCGAGTACCTATGTTATTCTGATCGTAGATTCGGCATAATAGACTGAAGTTATTCCGGCTGTACTTCCGAATATCTGTTACCTCCGATACAGGTGAAATGTTGCACAGATCGTTTTATTGATAATATATGTCATTGCTTAATTGGATTTTTGGCGCATCGCAATAGTTTTCGAAATTTGGAATTTTGAAAACTGATAATTTAATGCGTGTATATATCTATACATCGATTATGGGGTGCTACTTTACTGACACGATCTGCAAATTATCATAATTTTTTTCGTGTAGTCACTTTCCGTAAGATCTTGTAACAAATTATACTCGACAATTGTTAATGTTAACCATATGAATAGTAGAAACTTGAAAAGAATAATAGAAGTGTGGCCGGAACAAAATTGAACGAACGGTATACAGCATAAGTATTCGTTTGCCGATTTCATGATCGCACTTAATTAACCCTATCTATATCGTCAAGCCTTTTACAATAGTTAACGGTTATTTTGGGGATAATAAAAAGTCAAACACGCGTCCAAAATCGCATGTTTCGATATACTTTTCGATTATAGTCGTGTTAATTTTATTCCAACACTATTTGTTTTCTTGTAAATGTGAATTTAATTATTAATGAATTATTTAAATAATACGAAAAATAGCGTTTTAATTTTCCAGCGATCGACATGTAATTAACGAAAATAATAAGCATAATTATCGGGTATGTTAATCGATCGTGCGAAAATGAAAAATAATTGGCGTGAATTGCCGACAGAGGTCTCAATTCGGGGTTAACGATAATCACATAAACGAATATAATTACGTTTACAGTGGCTATGAAATCTTCAGCAAGATATTTCGACGCGCATATGAGCGCAACGATATAATAATAAATGAATATATTTGCATCGCGTAATTTCATGCATGATTGTGTATGGGTAATTATACTATTGCATTCTTTCTCTCTTCGTATATCATCCGATGAATTCAATATACATATACAAGTATTCAAAAACATCCTTCTTTAATTGAAGGTTAATAAATTATATGCACGTATGTGTATAATGTTGTAAACATTTGCGCTTGAATATAGATGATTCGAGAGAGAGATTATACGATTGGATGATCGCGCGAGACTTTTACTTGGCTTTGACGATGCGTTTTATATATCGTACGGGGGAGGGGGGGGGGGGGGGGACTAATTGGTCATTAAAGTATATATGGGAAAGAAGAAATTGCCGCGTATATCGACGCGAATACGAGACATGGTAGAAGTCCGGAAAGAGAGAGAAAGACAGAGAGAGAGAGAGAGATGGAGAGCGTTTATACGTTTTGAAACGGTCTTTTACACGACTCGTCGTCGGGAAAATACCGTTTTTTACGACACACAACACTCGATGCATAATTCCCGTTTGATTTGAACAGCGTGAAACAGTGTCTCGTTTTCAAAGACTTCGGGAGAGTACGTTTCAAAGCTCGTAACAAGCCTCGTGAAAAATGATGTATGAGTGCTATACGAAGTTTCTCACTTTTCACGTCATATTTCTTCGTCGTGGGTCAATGACCGTTGGTTAAATATTTTTGATAGCTTGAATTTTCTACCTAATCGAACTTAAATGATGCCTTCCGGTCAAGCCTTCGATCGCAAAAGTCCAGAGCGAATGTCGTAGCGCACGTAGGGCCACATTGACGTTGAATGATTTTCAACTTCGAATATCTCGAAAACTGTGTGCACTTTTTTTGGAAAAATGTACGGACGGATTTGTCGAAAATTTGTTCAGTTTTGAAGCTGCACGGTTGGATTTTAGGAGAGGAAAAATAGTTGATCGAAAAACGTGCTGGAATTCGAGGCTGCACGACAAAGTTTGAAGGAGCGCTAAATTTTGGGGGTCAATGTGAACCCCTGTATTGAAAGATTAATTACGACTTTCGTTAAAGATTTTCCCCGATTTTCGACGCAAATTTTCGTCCCGTTTTGAACCACGCTCAATTTCACATTGTTTACGAAAGACGAGAAGTTTCGTTTGCACAAAAATCGAGAAGAAAAACCAACCGAGTCGTTGACATAAAATTGTCGCAATTATGGGCGCATGCGTGTTTTTCTTTGGCATCATCAGCGATAAAATAATAATGATTGAAATTGGAAGTATGGACAATGGACAACCTGTAGCGGAATGAGGATCGGGCACGATGACCAGAAAGACGTTGGAAAACGAAGGACAATGGACGCGTCTATATCGTGGCAGTGATAGACGGTCCACGCGGAAGTCTCCAACTTATATATATATATATTCGTACACCTATACAGGGTGTCCCGAGAGCATAATAACGCAAATTTCGGCAATGCTTTTTCAGACCCGCAGAATAAAAAGAAATGCCGTTGAATTTTGTTTTATTGGAATGCAACAAAAGTCCTTTTTTATTTTTTCATTTTCTTACTTTTATTATTATTAAAAATATTTTTTGGACATTTGTATTGTAGATCGCTAAATAAGTATCTTGAAAAATGGTTGAGGGATTTTTTTTAAAAATAATCTACTAAAAGAAATTGAAGGAATGTAACAATATTTCTATTGCATTCCAATGATGCAGTTTAATCTCATTAATAAAAAAAAAACAAACATTTCAGCGTCCAGTGACCGCATAGACGAGGTTGAAATTTGCATCGGTGGAATACAACGGAAATTATCATTTTTCACTTGCTTGACAATTTTTTTGTTCACTTATTTAGAGATCTATAATCTAAACTTGGAGAAAAAGATTTTTTTTAATAATGAAAAGGTGGAAATAAATATATAAATGAGAACTTGTGTTGAATGCCAACGATGCAAATTTCAAGCGCATCCCAATACCATGATAAAAGAAATCAGAAACGGTACTGGAGTTCCGAATAAAAATTAGCCGTGAGCTGAAAATTAGCTTGTTTGGGTTTGTATGGCCTGATTTGTAAGGTTTCTTTTTTTTAGTTTGCATTACTTTAAATATTTCATAAACAATATCCATAAGCAAAAACACAATATTTGAACACATAATAAACCAAAAAATATTTTTAAAAAATTAAAAATGTATTATTAAAAAAATATAATAAAAACGCAGATTCATCATCAAAAACACAATAATAAAATATAATCATTGTAAATAGAAAAAAATGATGAATAATCACATACAACAATAGTATCAAAAGTCTCATTTTCGAAAACCTCGGCAAATTATCATCTATTGATTTGTTTTGCTCATTAAAATCATTCAACATTGCTAATAGCCGTTTGTCCAATTTTCTCTAAATTTAATTTCACCTTCGTCTCAATTCATATGGATCCACCAACAGAAACGTCGTCAGCCGAAAGAAACGAATTTTCATTAATCTCCGGATTTCCAAAAAAAGCGCGAAGCAAAGGTGAACGAAGGTAGATATTTTGAAGAACCGAGCGAACATTCTTAGACCCTCTTTTTCTGATAAACGCGCCCCCCCCCCCCCCTGGCTGTCAATGTTGCCACACTTAAAATCCAGACACCCCATAAATACGCGTATGCGCCCGCGCCTATATACGTATATAAACGTGGTCTGTAGGTTTGGTATCGCGGTGGTGTGGATACGACCGCAGTAATTTTCCTTGTACGGCCGAAGGAAGCACCAAATACAGAATCACGAACTGATGGGAGGCCAGTGAGGTATACACGTACGTACACAGAAGCGAAAGAGTATAAAGAGGGCCCTCCGTCTCTCTTCCTCTCCTCGGTAGAGGTAAAGTCGACCTATGGTTGCTGCAACGACGAGGTATAGAGAAACCGTCGATGCCAACGTTTCCGGGGTGAAGTTCTCAGCTACTTTCATATATATATATATATATGTTTATAACTATCGTTCACCTATCGAGTTACGAAGCTCCGAGAGACTCAAATGCTCTCCTCTATACTTCGTGTTTACTCATCCCGAACGCGTTATCGTCTCGTATTTTACGTAAAATTAAACGTGCCGCCATGAGTTTACGAAAATTACATCAACACGAAGAACGAAGGATTTTTTGTTTAAAGAAAGATATAAGAACCGAGCCTCGAATTGCTGCAACGTTTCACGGTCTTTCTGCATTCATCCCCGTCTTTACTGCCTCGAGATGAGGCCATTCTCGCTGAGGCAAAAGTACTTAAAAAATAAACGTACAGGAGGTGGCTCTTTTATAGTGACCGGGGCAATTCCTTTTTTTTTTTTTTTTTTTAAACGAAGCAAGCTATCAAAAAATGTTTGAGGCATGAGGTATCGAGGGGTCAGGGGGGCGGGGGGCAGAAGATACTATTAAATTCCTGAGTGCACTTTTTTTTTATGGGACACTGCATTTGTTCTAAAGCGAACAAAAGAACCAGTTTAAAAGTTTTATCGATGGTTTATGAATGAGGTTTTTTTTTTAAATTCTTTTCTTTGATATGTGACCCACCGTATTGAGGAAATGGCCATAAATTTTCACGATTGCGTACTAGAGCATGCTGGAAAAAAAGAAACGAACGGAACAAGTTGATAACGTTGAAGTTTGCGTCGTTGGAATGCAACGAAAATGTTTTTTTTTATTTATCTTACAAAAATCCAGCAAACATTTTTTAGAATTCTTATTAAGCGATTTACAATCTAAATCTGGGAAATATGATTTGGGATAATGATGAAAGTAATAAATTGTAAAGACTTTTCGGTGCATTCCAATAATGCAAATTTCAATCGCATACAAGTTAATGGAATTGCGATGAGCGTCAAAGCGGGCGAGATTCGACGAGTGTCACGATCTAATATGCGACAGCACAAGTGAAATGAAACTTGAACGATGTGGATGCAATTTGCGACGTGTGTACTCATTTTACTCGCTGAACAATGTGGATTTCATTGAACAAAAAAACAATAAAATAAACAGGAAGAAGCTTGCGAAAAGGTGACGAACAAAATGGGCTAAATTTGCGATCTCGAAGTGTTCGATCGTGGTGAAGAACCATGAGGAGGAATGATGAATGGATGTGTAACAACGATACAAAAGCTTTCTCGATGCGGATCGATAGATCGCCCTGTACAGCGAGAAGCCGGAAAGGAAAAGAGGGAGCCAGCGAAAGAGGGAAGAGAGAAAATTACTTTAAAACATGTAATAATGGAGAAAGAAAAATTGGGGAGGGAGATGAGAGAAGAGGAAAAAAAAAACCTTCATTACCTTTGGCGTTGTAGACTCTGGTACAGGGGTAATTCCTTCGTTGGAGCTTTCCTTTGTTCTGCTCAGTGCAAGTCGACTTGGCGATGAGCCTAAACAAACATTTTGACTTTCATTACAAAAGAACGTTTTATTCACGGACGTTAATGCGGCAAAAAAGTTATTCAAAAGTCCACATAGCTTGAATTGCTCGGAAAAACGATCTTTTTTTTTCCTACACTTCTCCAACTGATCCAATTAAATATTTGGAGACAGATATTTCATTATAATTGCCTCGGAGTTTGAATCGTTAAAACAAAATTTCTTTTTTTCTTCATTTTTATTCCTTACAAAATCTTTTCTTGTATATTTAAATTCCACATGTCCAAATAAGCGAATTAAAAAATGATTGAGGAATTTTCCTAACGAATATTTCCCAAAAGACATTCGAGGAAGTAAAAAGAAATATTTTTTATTGCATTCTAACGATTCAACCTTCAATCTCATTTATTATATTCATTCTTAAAGACAGATAATTTAAAAAATGTCGATTTTTCTATTCCAAACATTTCATTACATTTTTTGTCCCCAATTTGTTCGCTCTCGTCGGACGTTCGTGCGAAAAATCCATACGGTGTACTAGACCGGGACAAGGCTCGAGAGGGAGAAAAATCGAGAAAAGAAATTTTCACAATTTCGTACGCTGAGCATCGTGAAAAGATAAAAATCTGTTTGGAATCCGTGCGGTGTGTACTGTCTGGCCTCATCGTAATTTATATGAAATTCCGCGGATACGAAACATGCATCTCTTGCAAAAGTCGTTTATCCGAGCGGAAAAAAAAAACGTGACGGTTTTTTTCTTTTTTTTTTTTTTCGTTTCCCCAGTACCCGTCTCCGATATGTGGTTCGTACGTGGACGTTGCAAAATTGCGTTAAATCCGCCGATATTTATCGCAGCAGCCCGCGGTCATTTTGCACGAGATCTCTCTTACTTCCAGTGTATATACGCGCAAATGTGTACCTACATGTACATTTATGTACATACACGTTTATAAATGTGTATATATATATATATATATGGGTGTGTGATACACAACTTGAGTGTTGGCTTTTACTCGCGTCGCACGATCATATCTCGATTTGAATCTTTCCTGTGCTCGAATCAGTGCGAGAGAGAGAGAGGGAGAGAGCACCTAGAAGAGATTTTATTGCGCATATTATGACAGCGGAAGCAACAAACGATACTTAATTTCGGCTTTTCGTTTAAATCGTCCCGAAAAATTTCAAGTTTTCAAATGATATAAAAAAAAAATTGTTTCATATAAACTTCGAATGTTGTAGGTCCATTTTTATTAAATATTTTAATTATATTATTTGAAAACTCCGTATTTTTTCGTGTCGTACATTATCTTGAAATTACTAAATTATTGTAAAATTTCGATGTACTAAATGTGTGCAGTAAATAATTCTGAATAATTAAAATTTAAATGTGTAATAAAAATTAACCAAATACGAAAATCTAGTTTCTAAATTCTCTAGTATTGCAACATTAAAAATTCTACATAGGGTTGAAGCTTTCATCGTTGGAAGGCAACGAAAATTCTTTTTATTATTAACCAAAATCATGTTTTGCAAATTTAAGTCGTAGATTCCTGAATCTAACAAATATTTGCGTGATTTTCGTAGCTTAAATATGCTGATGGAAATTTGGAAAATGAAAAAACAACAATTTTCGTTGCCTTTCAACCATGCCAACTTTAACCTCGGAATTCTACTCTAATATTCTACCTCTATTATTCGAAATTCTACATAAATTAAGAATAACTAAATCATTCAAATTCTCATGTGTAATAAAAAAAATTGTCCAATAATGATTCAATCGAATTAGAGAATTGAATTTTCCCGAACGGCAAATAACCAATTGGCGTTGATGTATACGTAAAAAGTTTACGAACAATTTGTTCCCCTGTAATCTAACGTTATTGCGAATACAGTTAAAAAAAAAACATAAAATGTCAGGAACACCGGAGAATAGTTGTACATCGAAGGCAAATGGAAAATTGAAATTTTCCCAGTAATATCCATGTGCTCGAGCGTCGAGCGACGATAGTAACAATTATCGTATGGTAATAAGAACGCGATAATCGATCGCAGTTACATACGAAGAGAAGAAAAGCCTGAAGAGTTCAAGGATGTAACGAGATCTTGTAATTGCGAATGGATGGTGTAATAAATATTGCCAGAGATCGAAAATGTAGCTGCACTAATATCGAAATGCATATATATATACACCTGCTCATCGCGATAGCTCAAGCAAACGCGATTATCGTCAAGATTCCTCTCGACACGAAGCTTTCGCCAATCAAGCCTTTACTACACATATACTCGTCTATTTCACTATGAAAGAGAGATATATCTGTTGCACAATCGAGACCGCGAATGACCGAGGATGAAGAAGAAGAGATCTTTCTTTGCTTTGCACGGTATAACGTGGCGATGTATCGTGGCGCTCCTTAGTTTCAAAAGGTCTCTCGATGTCGAGATGCTGATCGTCTCTCGATATCGCAAATTTTCTTTCCATCTTTCAAACAATTATTCGTAGTCGACTTCGAAGATGAAGAAAAATCGTTGGAGTCTATCGTTCGATGTTGAATTGAATCCAAACGATGAGGGAATTTTTCGTAAAAATAGCCATTGGACAGCAATAAACGCATTAGAGTTTTTGAGAAAAATTTCTTTAAGGTAGTAGTCTCGCCAAGGTCTTTTTCTATAGATTTTTTTTTTTAATTTTGAGGATTCATTCAGGACACTATTAAATGATCACCTGCAAAATTTCAAAAGGATTCACCGTTCCGTTTTCGAGATATTGGCAATTAAAGATTTCATGGTTTCACACGTGTTCTTACACACTTTTCTACAGATTTTTTTATATTCATAATTACAGAGAAACATATGACAAAGTGGGTAAAGAAAAATCATGAATTTTGGCCGTCTAGTTTCAGAGATATAGCGATTTAAATTAAGCAATGTCTAGCGACGCTAGCGCCACGAAGCGACTGGAGCAGACTAGAATTAGATTACAGTACTGTGTGCATATCCGTATACGCAGAAGAGTATCTACGTATTAGTAGCCGGAATGGATAGTCTGATACAAAAGTGAGGGTTAGGTAAACATTGTATTAGGCGTTTTCATCATTACTTTATAAGTGTTTACTTCCCGAAAAGATGTACAACCTACATTATGAGGATATTACGCAATATTTCGAAGCTTTCATCGATTGAGCGGAGAATAAATTTTTTAACGTGACTGTGGCGAGACTACTACCTTAAATACCCACACTTTTTTTTCACTCGGTACAAGTTTTCGTGCAGGTCTAGGTAATGCTCGACAAAATTGATTGATAGTAAAGAGCCACGTGGACGATTAAAAAAATTAAATATCAATTGTCGTCGGATGCATTGTTAAAGAATTAAAAATCCTATGAAATTTGCGACGTTTTGGGAGCAGAATAAGAAAAAAAAAATGGTTAAGTTTTCTTGAGTTGTATCGTATTTTTTTTTCTAGCCATACGTAATAGTCTTATTTAATAAATAGTTCGCATCGAAGTTTGCATCGTTGAAACACAAGAAAAATGATTTTTCATTTCACTTTTTTTATTTACTTCTGTTATCTTAAATATTTTTTTTTACGATTTACATTTTGCGTTTAAATAATAACCGTTTGCGTTATTCTCCTAGCTAAAATCTGCCGAAAACAATTAAGATGCCAGCAGGGCAACGATAAAAAAAAAACGAATTTTCCTTGTGTTCCAACAATGCCGACTTCAACATCATATAGTGATATTTTTTTGTCGTAAGGACTTTCGAGGAACGCAAATTGTCGGGGGATTCCTCATCGATTGACATCTTCAAATCCCCGTTCCCCCTTCTGTAATTTTATTATTATTATTTCAACAAGAAGTCGCGAGAGAAAGCTGGTGGCAAAATGGTCCCCCGAGCTCGAGTTCATTCATTCTTTCGCGACCCGTGTTGGAACAAAATGATACAGCGATAAAAAGCTGTATCTTTGAGTCCTAAGCTAAGCATTGAAACGAGGCTTCATGTTTCTTTTTCCTCTCTCTCTCTCTCTCTCTCTCTCTCTCTCTCTCTCTCTCTCTTTCGTTCCCGCCTCATTTGAAATTCCGCATGATTAGAGTAACACATTTGTGAATGAAGAAATTGTCGTTTTTTTTCTGTACCGTTACAACTAGTTTTTCGTCAGATCTCCAATCTGTCAAAAATAAAACTTTCTCGTTGCGTCCCGCTATGGGAAAGAATGGATGAAAGAAACTCGCGGTATTCCGGGCAATCCTTGCTGCGCTATTCGAATCATTTGGTTCACGTAGAAAACTCGGGGGAAAAGTGTCTACGAGGTGAAAGAGTCGTTTTTACAATGGCCACGTCGTGAATGTTCTGGCATAACTGCTCTAACTACAATTGCGATTGTTGTCGTTGGTAGTTCTCGCGGCAGGCTATGGGTTTAAAACGGTGTACGATGAGTTATTACACGTTTTTGATAAGAGAAAGCTTAAATAGCTACACTTCTCTCTCTCTCTCTCTCTCTCTCTCTCTCTCTCTCTGTCTTTCTCTCTCTCTATCTCCCCGCTTAGTCAGTCCATGTAAAGTGCCGACGAACAATGGATGTTTACTGGGTCAATCGTGCATTCGTTCGAACATGCAACAACTCGTTATCATTATTATTTCAAGCCACGGACTAGAAAATTGCCAAAAATTCTCAAATATTACCTTCATTATCGATAACAAAAAGATCTTCGCAAAAAAAAAGGGCGAATACGGGGGGAGAAATTTCATTAAAATCAATCAAGCCGTTTTGGCGTGATTGAGTAACAAACAGACAGACAGAAAGTCAGATTTATAATATTAGGATGTGTAAAATTTCGATCTCGTCATCGCAATACTCTCATTAGAAAAAAAAATTGAAAAATCGACTTGTTTTATAGTGTTGGTGTTTGCATCGTTGGCGAAAATTATTTTCAATTCCGTTTTATTTATCAACGAAAACGATATCTTCCAGATTTAGGTAGTCAATTGCTAAATAAGGATTCAAAAAATATTTACAGAATTTTCGTAGCTGAAATCCGCTGAAGGAAATTTAAAAAGTTCAAAGAAATTAATTTTTTTCGCATTCCAACGATCTAAACTTCAACATCATCCTGTTTTTTTTTGGGCTGCAAGCTTGTGTAGACCTATCAAAAAGGCAAACTGCGAACGATCTTATAAATATCAAAGTTTGCATCGCTAAAACGAGATGAAAATTTTTACTTTTTGATCCGCCAAAATATTATTCCCCCCCCAATTTGGGCTGTAAAAGTCATTTCAACATTTTTCAGGATCCTTATTAGGAGTCTACAACGTCAGTCGGCAAAAAAGTATTTTCGACAATAATGAAATTAAAAGAATTCTCGTGGCATCCCAACGCTGCAATCATCACCGTGCAATTCCTTCAATGACGATTAATCGACGTTTGCACTCATTGTTTTTCTGTCAACGGCTAATCGTTGTCGCTTGATAGAAAAAAGAGAGGCGAATTAAGAAGAAAAAAAAACGAGTAATGAACGGTAAGTTGCACACAGCGATACGGAGAAAGCTCATTGCAGCTGGATACATAGCGAGGGAGAGTAGCTCGAGCAGCACACCAGGAAGTGTGCTGATGGTGACACACAATAGTTAGCAAGGTTTCGCGGTGGCTGCACACACACATACACACATACTGATTTTTCCAAACAAAAAAAAGGGGAAGGAAAAAGATGAAAGGCGAGAAGGAAGAAAGATACAAAGCAAGACACAAAAAAAGGCAGGGAACTCTCGTAACCCGTATACGATCAATGAGGGCAGGGGAAAACTGGTCTAGGCTATGCCGCGCTCCGTGTGGCCTATCCTATCCGGTGCCTACGCAGGCTGATGAAGCAAACTTCTCTCTCTCTCTCTCTCTCTCTCTCTCTCTCTCTCTCTCTCTCTATCTCGCTATCTCCCTTGCCTTATTAAAAGCTGTGATTCATCGAAAGAATACACGTTACTTATCGCGACCCTCAAAATAATTTCAGTATCATTCGATGCATACCATATCGTCGAGCGTGTATGTGCTTTCTAAAAAAATTACCTAGCGTACAATTATGAAAAATAAAAAAAAGAAAACGATGTCAAGTGCGTGTCGAACTACGCGTCAAAGCAGACTTTTCTACAGCTCGTTAGGTACGCATGGAATATTGTAATATTGCGTTAAAACGAGGTTACGTTCAAAAAGTTTACGTTCTAATCTATTTTTTTAATGAATGACATCAACAACAACAACAATTTGACGTGCCACATTCTTTTCAAATAATGTCGAAAAGATAGCAGAGTAACTTCGTCAAATTAACGACCGTTTATCTTTTCGTTTTTTCCGAGACTAAATATTTTACAGTATTTACGCAAGAATAGGCATTACATGAAACTGCTTACCGAATTTGGAGGTGCCTATTGATTAAGGGGGTAAGGGCCTAAGGGGGGTCCTCGACAAATTTCTGCACGGACTCGGGTAAACGAGACGCGCAAATGATGCACGCATATTTTTGCGTCACTGCATTTGTAATTGCGTACTCGGTGTGAATCGGTGCCGAAAGATATGTATGCGCGCGCGAACGTAACGCATCGCGCGGTGTGTGCCACAGTGATTTTCAGGACAGCGGGGCGCGATAATATAAGAGAAAGCTAGGACGCGTGTAAAACGGCTTACATTAGCGAGTATTTTCGTGCACAAAGTACACACGTACACGCGCTATTGCTGTAAATAATCGACTAATTGGCCTCTTGCCTATCCTCAGCGTTGAATCTCCTATTGCTTCCCATACTGGAAACGTGGCGTACTATTTTCACGATCGATCGATAAAAATGATATTGAAGTAGTCATCATTGGAGGGCGACGAAAATGAACTTTTGTTGAATTGCCAAAACATTTATTTGCCGAATTTGGTCGACGTGAACGTCAAACGTTCTCCGGGATCCTCATTAAAAAAATCTTCAAAATAAACTGCCAATAAAATATCGCGAATAATAATGAAAATAAAGAGACAAAACCATAGAAAAGAAAGATGAGAAAAATAAAGGCTAAATTTAAAATCTAAAAAAATACTGGCAGAACTGATGAGGATTATTTTTCATGACATTGAAGTTTGCATCGTTGCAACGCAACGAAAGTTTAGTAGCCCGAACTTTGTTTTGACAAATCTGGGCTACGATAATCATTCAAACGTTTTTTAGAGGGAATTATATCAGAAATCTACAGGCCAAATCTGCAGGGAAAGCTTTTATATAACGAAGAAAATGAAGAAACAAAAATGAAAAAAAAAGAATTTTCGTTGCATTCCAACGATCCAAATTTTATCATCGTATTATTAATTTTTTTTTCTTTTTTGTCACGCATTGTCTCTGTTAATTTTCGAATGCAAACAATTATTGTGATTCCATACGGATTCTCCATTTGTGGTTGTGACTTTTTTCTTGCACAGTGAGCAGCCAACTTTATTGGCAAACACGTTTAAAGAATTTGCACGACTTTAGCAATCGGTCTAGCGTTTTCTACGCTTAATTGTGCCACTGTGACTCCCTCGTTCTCTTTTTCTCTGCCTCCGATTCATTTATATATATATATATATATATATATATATATATATATATATATATATACGCACATAAATATATATACGTATATGGCGAGATCCTGTTCGATTCGTAACGCCAAAGTGCCACCAGGGAAATTGCCTACATCTGATTGCAAATACAAATTGCAACAGCACCTAGAGAGAGAGAGAGAGAGAGAGAGAAAGAGGAGAGGCAAAATGGCATTTATAAATGTATCGATAATTATCACACGGTCGGGCGAGGCCTCAATTGAAAATGTCAATTAATTTCCGTCGTTTGTGAATTTGATCGGAGAGGCGGAGGGAAGAGAGTCAATTACGGATCTTTCGAACGGCAAGGAAATTTAGTACGTAATACTGTGCTAAAATCTCGAGCTTTGTTCTTTGTGAATTGGGCCAACAAAAAAAATGACAATAGTTTTTTTTTTGTTCAGCATAATAAAAAAATTGTCGACTAACCTCCGAAGCTCTGATAGAATTGCGACAGATAGGTGAGTATCGATAGGCGATCGGGCACGGAGCACGAGGCCATGTCCTCGGCGTCGAGTAGCGCGGGGATACCAAGATGTTCCGCGGCTGTCCTGAAGGCCAGCTCGTTGTTGCCGTACACGTCGTCCTTGTTCAGGCTGTCGAAGTCGCTGCGAGATGAAACATGAAAAAAAAAAACACAAACAAAAAAAAAGAACGTTAAAAACACTTAAATCCACGAAATTCCATAAGCGTGATGATTTTTTTTTATTTCGAATTAATCAACGGTGTTCTTAATTCATTTTACTTTCACTCACTCCCACGCTATATGGTGTTTTTCCCACTCTCATTATCCGATAATCGACCGATCAAAGAGACATCTCGTTGAAAAGGAAAAAAACCGAAATATTTTTACCGTAGTGAAAAAAAAAAGAAAGATCATCTCGCAAAGAGCCTCATACCTGGCCAATGACTCAACATTGATAATTCAGGATTGAAGCGGGAAAAAAATATATTTTTTTAACCTATTTTTGGTGTAACAGAGGGGCCGGGGGGGGGGGGATATTTTATTCGATGCGAGTTTTAGGTCTCGCGGTCGATGCTTCTTCCTGCTACATTAAAGTACTCGTATGGCGCACACTCGCGGGCACAACGTGTTCCTATGACTCAGAACCGACGTACGGTGCCACACCCACCCCCGCCACGAAATAAGACCCAAACGAATCGTACATACATTATATATATATATATATATATATTGGGTGAAGTAAAAAGTTCTGAGCGTTTTCCGCTAGATGTTTTTAGTGAACCATATCTCACGATGTATACATCGCATCGGGTCATACTATACGGCGATTTAAAGGTGACATTACGCTTAAAAAAAAGTTCTTTGACAGTTTTGTGTTTGGTGAAGCCAGTTGTGTGTTACAGCGTTCCAAAATGAAGGTGAAAAGAGAGAAAATTCGATACATTCTTCAGTAGCACTACGACCAAGGTGAAAAGGCGGAGCAGGCGGCCAAAAAAATTTGTGCTGCTTATGGACCCAATACAGTATCGAATGCAACAGCAAAGCGCTAGTTCCAACGATTCCGTCGAGTCGGACCGGCATGTGAGCACTTATTCCATTGCCCAGGAACTGAAGATTAGCCAGAAAACCGTTTGGAACCATTTGCATAAGGCTGGTCTCAAGAAGAAGCTCGATGTATGGGTGCCACACGAATTGACGCAAAAGAACCTTTTGGGCCGAATTGATGCCGGCGATTCTTTGCTGAAACGCAACGAAATCGACCCATTTTTTAAGCGGATGGTGACTGGCGTTGAAAAATGGATCACATACGAGAACAATAGCCGAAAAAGATCGTGGTCCAATCGCGGTGAGCTGGCCCAAACGATCGCCAAGCCCGGATTAAGGGCCAAGAAGGTTTTGCTGTGGTTTTGGTGGGATTGGAAGGGAATAATTCACTATGAGCTGCTCCCATCGGGCCAACACTCAATTCTGACCTCTACTGTCAACAACTGACCAGATTGAAGCAGGCGATCGACCAGAAGCGGCCGGAATTGGCCAATACGAAGGGTGTTGTGTTCCATCAAGGCAACGCTAGGCCGCACACATCTTGAATATTGTTCAAAACAAATAATAACACGCATATTTTAGGAATTTCTAAAACAATCCCTATTAAGGGGTGCAACTGATAATGAAGTTTCTATGTGCCAAAAAACAAATTCGTGAACCACTAATGAATCTTTTATAGAAACACAACTTGACGTTTGCGGAGTAGAAATTAGACCTATAGGCATTACGATATACAGTTAATTACAATTGCAATTTAAAAAAAACTTCGAATAAAACTAATATCAAATGATCAAATAAACATCAAAATAAAAAATATATCAAATAAAACAAAAAGAAACAAGCACAAACGAGTAACAAATGAAACAAACGAAGAAAGAATAAAAATTGACGAATAATCATGAGTTCTTAATTGTTTATTTTTATAGATGGTCGTTGGAGTGCATTATTATTTTCAATGAGCAATTTATATATATATATATATGTATATATATATATAATTAAATTAATTACATAAGATGTACCACAATGCCACCGAGTTAGAAAAAAATATATAGAATTGAGGGGGTAGTTTTGTCATGGATAGGATTTTTAACGCGGGCGGAGCCGCACACCCACATATAACCATCATTCGAGTAATAGATACATGGTGATACTATGTACACATCCAGGCATGCTCGATGTAGTCATAGGGATAGTTTGTTCGGAATAGACGTCCCACGCAAACTATTCAATTGTCCCTCTCGATTTCTATCAACGATCTCATATTCCGCTCAATCACATCCGGACAAACGAGAGTCACACGAATTCAACTATCACGGTAAAACATAATCGTGAATTTTCGACTGTCAATCCTGACTCATCGTATCTATTAATATATTTTACATATATAGGTAGAATACGCCTACGAGTATAGCGCGAATGTTGGCATCGTTGGAGTGTAACGATAATTCATTTCTTTTTCAATCGTTAACTTTTTATCATCCCAATTATTTGACAGCTTCGGGAATGCAACGAAAATTCATTTTCTTCAATCTTTAAGGAGTGTGGGTTGCCTAAATCCTTCAAAATGCATTTTTTTTTAATGCTTAGATCGTTGTAAAATTTTTCTGTATATGTCTCTATTAAGCTGCCGAAAAAAAAATCCATTTAAATAGGATCTATTTAAATCAAATACATTTTTTCCTTCTCTCACGGCCTACAACTCTATTTGTTTCAAATATTTTTTTTTGTTCTTTCAAGCTATTCATTTTAAATATTAAATATATTTAAATTAAATAAAGATTAGATTCAAATTAAATAAATAAAGCTAAAACATGATATATCGCATCAATACAAGAAAGGAAGATAGGTTTATGACGTAAAAGTGCGGTCAAAAAAAGTTAAATTATTTTTCTTTTTTTACTAACAAGGCTGTTATGTGGAAAAAAGAAAGATATCGTTGTGTCTTTTATTAAGGCCTTAGACCACTCTAGGATTTTCTAAAAATCGGGTTTTTTTTTAAATTAAAAATGTACCTTAGTACCTATAAAATTATATTTCAAAAGATTATGGGTGTGAGAAATTTCTACGTACTCGATTTTCGAATTCTAGCGCAACCCCTCGTGATTCATGTCACGACTTCTACTAACTTTAAACGCGTTTATCTCAAAACTACATTTTTCAAGTCGGCCGAACTCATAATTCAAACAAATTTCAACCGATTCACTTGTAATTTTAATTGCATATTTAGAATTACATTTTCTGCGGCACTGCGTAGGATTTTTTTATTATATCGCATAGTTCCTTTTTTATAAACAATTTTCTGACGATTTTCTCATGGCATTTTATACTTTTTGTTTTAGAAATGCCCCATTTTGACAAAAAAACTTTGATTTATTTTATGGTTTTGCTGAAAAAAATCACAAAAATGCCGTTTCTTTTTGGCATCTAGAGTGGCCTAACAGGCGTGGTTACTAATGTATAGAAAGACTAAACCTTTTTCTCAACTGCAGAATGTTGCAACAGTCTTCTAATGAAAATAAAGCCATGAGATTTTTCAGAGACTGAATCGTGTACCATTTTTCCGTCTGTCTCTTTTGTCTTCTACTACCAGATAAAACCAAATCACAGATTTATTAGGAATAAATAAAATATTTATTTTTTAGACGATATTAAATAGATCTTGATTTGAATAAATAAATATATTTCAAATAAATAATTTTGATAATGGACTGCAGTAGGAAAAATTTGATTTCAAGAAAAATCAAGTTAATTCAAATTTTAAAAAATCAAATGGACGCATCTACTTAATATCAAAAGAATTTTTCTGTCAATGTGGTCGAAAAACGGACCTAACTTTCGTGCCACCGAATAAGCAGGGAAACGCACGTGTATTCGATAAAATCTCTTTACCGTTCTTGTAATTTTATTGGTAGCTCAACCCAATGGAATTTTTATTCATTAGCGTTTAATCACGATGTTAAAATTTGCACTGTTGGAATACAACAAAAATTATAATTGTTTATTTTCTCAGATTTCTTTTGGCTGATCTTAGCTCCGAAAATATCTCAACAATTTTTTAATTTGCTTGTTTAGCGATCTATAATCTACATTTGCAAAAAAAATAAATAAATTTAAGATCATGAAAAGGAGGAAATATAAATGTAAAGAAGAATTATCATTGCATTCCAACAATGCAAACTTCAAGCGCATATTCAATCATCGACCCTTAATGATTGTAGTTCCGCACAATCCGTCACGAAAAAAAAAACTCGCACATGCGTGCGTCTGTGTAGGCGTTTCGAAAATAAATGGAGGACAAGAGGAAGACGAGCAAGAAAGACAAAATGACGTGTAAGTGAGGACAAAGAGAAAACCGTTGCATTCAAATGGACTACTTTGGGTGTGTGTGTGTGTAGCTCGCAGAATGACTTCAACGACGTTGCTGTCAAGCAAGTAAAAGAATTAATAAACGAAAAAAAAAAAAAAAAAAAACAAGCGTGAACGACGCGCACCGTTCATTAACTTACGGTATAAGAGGATCAAGTCCCGGAGCAAAGCGGATTTCCGTAATAGACCATCGATCCGATAACGTAACGCTACTGCGTCGTACACACGCGCACGTTATATCAGTATCGTATGTAAATTGTATTCTCGAGTGAAGTGTATCGAGGTTAACTTCACGAGATAGCAAAAACAGTTTACGCTAAGCTCTGTAACGTTCGATGAACTTAATTTATGAAATTTCATCGAACATTTATTGCAGTCGGAATCAATTGCAGTGTAGCGTCAGCCGAGGATGCGTGAAATCAATTATTATCGATTGAATTATTGATACAGACATCAATGCCCATTGACGAAATAGTAAATCGGTGAAATATGTGTAGGTTTAAACTTTTTTTGAATTTTCATTCTTTTTGTACATTTGGATTGCAGATCCTTAATGAGGATAGCAACACAAAAAAGAATGGTAATAATTAATAACAACAAGAGCAATATTAATGATGATTCTAAAAGAAGTTTGAGTGATTTTTGTTGCTTAAAGAGTCTGCATAAGCTTGAAATTTCGAAAATGCATTGTTTTGTTGTTTAGTTTTATAGCCTAGGGTCTTAACTTTTATTTGCATCAAAGACTTTGTGAAAATTCCAAAAATTGACCGAGTTATGACGATTTTTGTGGAAGGTCCAGATGGGCGGCTGTCCAGCTGCGATTTACCCTTCTTTCTTTTGGGTTCTTCTCGAAACTGTGTTTTATGGAACGGTGTTAGTCGTATCTAAAACTCTATACGTTCGATTCATTTTAAATTCGGACAGAGCAGAGTTTATAACATTTTCTATCGTATGATCGGATGATTTTTTTTATGTTTATCCCTTGTCAATAATAACCGACTAAAGGTGTTTTTTTTTTGGTCGAAAATCGAACTTTTTTTGACAGCTTGACATTTTCGTAATTTTCAAAATTAAAAAACGTATCCAGTCATATGAAAATTGTATTATTCTACTAAAAGTACACGGAGAGAATTAAATGTTAAAAATTACCGTGCAGTAACGGTAACCAGATGACAACCCTGAAACTTCGCTTATTATTACTGAGTAAAACACAGATTTTCACGAAAATAAAATAAAATTTCTTCTTCAGATAGAACATTTTACCAGATTTTCTAGTAAATTTTCATGTGTAACAAAATACGAAAAACTTAAATTTAAAAAATATATCATATCAGCGAAATTTTACTGTGCATTTTATTATTTTATGCCTTTCAAAAATGTCTATAAAAAAGTATCGTCTTTATAACAGTTATTTTAAGATTTATTATGAAATTTAATGAGTGTTATAGGAAAATGTATTGTGCTCTCGGTAAAAATTATCGTGCGCGCTACCCTTCTTGTATAGTCAAATTTTAGCTACGTATTTGAAATTTTCTGTAACGTGAGTTAAAAAAAACTTGTCGCATACGAATTATTATGCTTTTCTCACTTGTCACCACATTGAAATATATCACGGTAATTTTTACCGTGAAATTCACGACAAAAATTACTTTTTAATTCTCTCCGTGTACGTTTCTTTTATATTTCGTTTCGCCTGCCTAGTTGCACCAATTGCTCATGCAGCAACGGTGTCACTCTGTTTAAATAATAATAACTTAACCCTTCGTGGTAACCCTGGGTAGAATCGATACGTCGATCAATTTTTGGCGTAAATATATAATAGTTCCCGGCTTCGAATGGGACTGTATTCACCATTTTACCTGGAGTTTGAAGTATCCTCATACCATAAAATTTACCCTCTTCACATGTCGGAATAAATTCCTTTTTTTCGGAACGCACACTATGCTACTATTTTTTTCCCAAAAGTAGCCCATCTAAGGAGTATCACGTCCAAATTTTAGGTAAAAATGTTGAAAATTCACGGAACTATGATTTTTTTTTAGCGAAAAAGAGTCTTTTTTTGCGTTTTCACCTGTTTATGAATTTTTCTTAACATGTCGCCATTTTATTTTTTATAAATAAAATTTTCGTACATCATCTAGAATGTTCAAAGCATGTTCCGTAATTTTTGTGAATCACTGCGGACGGATAGTTTGGTCACAATATTTTTTTGTGAAAACTGATTGGGCAGAATCGACCTAAGTGTCACCACCGCGATTAAATTTGGACGTGTGACCACGAATTGATTGTCAATATTTTTCAAAAAAAAAAACCTTGGAATTGGCAAGACTATGTATCAATTGTTTGTAAAATTGCGACCCTCGCCACCTCAATACTCTCATCAGAAAAAAAAATATTAAAAATTGCACATTTTCATCGAATGCCAACGATGCAAATTTCGTCATCACAATTTGCTATACGATCGAGAAAAGAATAACGTAATTTTTTTTTTTTTTTAATAGACGCAGAACTCACAACAATCGTGATAAAACGTTATATCGTTTCCACGTGCGCGACGAGTGAACGACGTGAGTACTCCCGAGGGGCAGGGGAACAAGTCTCATTGACGTTTTACCGTTGGCCGATTAGCACGCTTCTCTTGACGAGCTCCGATTAATCTACTTCCTTTCTCTCGTCCTATCCCCCGTGCGCGCGTCTTTCTTCATTGCGTCGTACAAATATACTTTTTTTTATCCCGTTCTTTATGCTTTTTTTTTTCTTCCTTTTATGTTTCGTTACCCAGCGTTAACGGAAACTTTATAGCAGGAGTTTGCTTTTTATTTTACGTTGACTGAACTACATAAAATATCTAGCTCCTTCGGAGAGGAACGCAAGGGAGGGAAATAATGAATAGCGGAAGAATTGCGTGTGATTTTGCGTTCTTCGGTTTATTGAAAAATTGAGGAGACATTTAGTCAACGAAAAAAAAAAAAAATGCGTCCGCATTGCAAGTAATTTACGAGAAATTTCATAGAAATGAGACCAAAAAAAAATGGAAACTACGAAGGAAAATAAATAACGGAAAATTGAATTCGAATTACGGTAAAGTGCCTGCTAGATATATAAAATATACGTGCAAGCATATACACCGGGTGTACCATTTGAATCGATCCGCTGGGAATGACGTTGCAGCTTGCATCGTTGGAATTCAACGAAAGTTTATTCATTTTGATATCTCAATTTTTTTTTCTACTGATTTAGGCTTTGAAAATCACTCAAAGTTTGCACGTATTTTCAGTCGAGATTTATGATCTCATTTCGCAAAAAAAAAAGGCTTTCGATAATGGTAAAGATAAAAAAAGAAAAATTAGGAAAAAAAAACTCGTTGCATTCGAACCATGCAAACTTCAGACGTCAGACGGAATCAGATATTTTCGAATGTCAAAACGGAATCACATATTTTTAAATGTACCAATCGATGGAGCTCGTGAATCCTCTACACCAAAGAACTGCCCTTTAAGAATTTAAGAATCCATTTTTTAAATTAAGAAATAAGTTTTTATTATAAGATTTATAATTATAATTTTATATTAAGATCACAATTATAATTTTAAGAAACAAATTTTTTTAATAAGAAAAAATAAGAATCCATTTGTTTAATTAAGAAAATAAAATCCACCTTCATCACGGACACCCTTCGTGTCCATGTAAAAAAAAACTTACACCAAACAACGTGTCCCCTAAAACCATTTACCCAGTCGAACCATATTCCCCTATCATCAATAATTTCGATAATTTTCGATCGGATCGATTCGAATGGAACAGCCGGTATAGATGTATAAGTACGTATACGTATCTGGCATGAAAATCACCAATTAAAGGGAACAAACACCGCCGAAAAATTCGTTCGTTGCTGACCGTCTGATCCGCGCAGTAAGCTCATTATTCACCCCACGATTTTGCACATGAAAAAGATTATACACGTACATAAAATATCGTCGATAATTCGTGATAAAGTGAGGAACCGCGAGAACGCGAAAAAAACAAAATGAAAAAAAAAAAGAAAGAGAAAGAAAAACAAAACTGGAGTAATCGCGAGGCTGAGCGCAAAGAAGAAATGTGCGAATTATTGTTGCATCCCGGAATCGTTCGTGTACGTTGTGCATGCGGAGGCCTTAGAGAAACGAGAACAAGTGTGTGTGTGTGTATGTATTTGTGCGCGCCTATATAAGTTTATATACGGTGGAGAATATTCGATGGACGCGTACAGAGTAAAGTAGCCAATCAGGACTAAATCGTTTCGCGAATGGAATCAATGCGAGTCAATAAAGCACATCATCTTATACGCAGTATTGCCCAGTATATTTTATATAGCACGGGATCGCACGTGCATCGCGAGAGCGCGCACGAGAGATCGCTTTCTCGAACTGGTTTTCCCTTAACGGAAAATCCTTGCTATGTTTACGTCGAGTCTTGTACAATCCATTATATATATATATATATATATATATATATATATATATATATATACACATTTACTAGTTGCATTAGCCGTGTCGTTTTGGCGAGGGACGTACTTGCCGGACGTAAGAGAAAAATAAAATGCGTTAACGGGTATGCGTTAGCTTGCGGCCCAAAAAGCAGCATGATAAAGTTTGCATCGTTGAAACGCAACGCAAGCTATTTTTTCTTCAATCTCCCAAATTTCCATCTAGCCGATTTAAGTGAAGAAAATCACTAAAATACTTTGAGGATCCTTATTTAATAATATAGTCCAGTAGTACTATATATAGTATTATTATATTTAATAATATAGCATAGTAAATTTGCAAAATATAATTTTCGTTGATAATACAAATGAGGAATTAAAAATAATTTTCGTGACATGCCAACGAAGCAAGCTTCAACCACAAGAAGGAGGTTGATGTACAATATTTTTTTTGTAATGAGAGTATTGGGATGACAGGGCCAGGATTATTTAATTGGAAAATATTGATAAACAATGAAGTTATTATTTTATAAACGAAGTGCCGCCGTTTTTGCATTGCTAATCGGTGTAGATGGTTCTGGCTACTATGGTGATCCGAAATACAGTGAAACTTCAGTTATACGTTTTTCAAGGGGTACAAGTATGACGTATAATAAATGAGAATAATGTAGAAGTGAAATACAGTATATATCGAAAACTCTTTAGCATTTGAAAATAGCGATCGGTGCATAATTCACGATGTTTTTTTAATAGCAGTACCTCTGTTATACTAATATTTGGTTTTCGAATTGAAAATTTGATTGGTCGTAACGAAGTAATGAGCCAACTCAATTCTTTTTTTATTTTCGTTCAGAATTTTGATCTGACGCGAGTTTGTAATATTGAAGTTATGACGTTTTAGTCTAGAAAATAACAGACGTTTTCGTATAAATGAGAGATAGGTAATCGCAGTTAAGTAAAGGGTGTCTCAAAATAACTTGACATTTTTATTTATTAATAAAACGTATTATTCATTTGAAAGGTACGAATATTTTGATTTTAATATAAAATACAAACTTCAAGGTTATGTGTGGAACACAATATCCAATAAATGGCCGCCTCGTCCCTGTTTGCAAATGTTCACTCTTTTGACGAAATTTTTTTACAACATTTTGACATAATTGCGGACTAATTTAATTAATTGTCCAATTGCTTTATTGAGCTCCGGAATGGTATGTGGATCATTGGCATACACTTTTCCTTTTAGAAAGCCCCAAAGAAAGAAGTTCAATGGCGTCAAATCGCAGGATCTTGATGGCCAATTCACATTGCCGCGGCGCGAGTTAACACGACACCATGAAACTTCGTCTGCAATAACTGCATTGTTTAACGTTGCATTTTCACAATTTCTATCCGTTGCTCGTGTAATTCTCCATGACTAAACCTCAATACTTCCTGATGCCAGATGTCAAAGATTAGTACTTTATGTTGGCCACAAAAAAAATGGCGCGCAATTCAAAATGTCAAGTCATTTTAAGACACCCTGTAAAAAAACATAAGGTACGGGTTGTCAATTTTTTTTAAAATTTTTGTCTGTTTTCTTTTTGGGTAACAGAACACTGATTTACGTAAAATTGAGAAAAAACAGACCCCGAAACGGACGCGAAGGAAGAAAATTAATAACGTATAAGCGCAAAAAACGTATAAGTGGAAAACGTAGAAATGAAACTTTTCTTACATGCTTTATAGACGGAATTTGCCGGGGCCAGAGAAATATGACGTATAAATGATAAAAACGTATAAGTGCGAAACGTATAAGCGAGGTTTCGCTGTAAATAAAAAATTTACTTTTAGTATAATAATAAAACTTTCGTACGGCTGAAAAAAAAAAACAACTTGGATGATCTGTTATTAACGAATGGATGAAGATATTCAAAAAACCACCCAGTCATACGATAGAAAATATGATAAACTATGTTCGTTACAATTATTAAAGCCATTATTATTGAGACTCAAAAATTTCGTCACAAATGCGTTGGCTGCTCATCACGCGGAAGATTATGCGCAGGCTTCTTTCCATAAAAATTGCAACACAGCTCTGTACCTCGATATTTTCATTTTTTTCGTAACTACATATGCCCGTAACTTTCTATCTCTCGCACGGTAGGTTCGTTAAATCGCGTTAAATTGCGAATCATTCGATAAGAATCGTTCTCGCTGGGCGTCCGGTAACAATCTTACCGGAGAGACGTAATTGCGAATGAAAATTTTTCATTCGAAGGGCGTAAAGAAGAGGGGCGTGGAGGACGCAAGGGGGTGGGGGGAGAGCATTGGGAAAGAGGAGGGTGGGTTTATTGGTTGGTTGAGCAGGAGAGAGATCGTTCGTTGGCGTATTTGCAGGCCACGTGTGTGCCCGATCCTGATCGTACTCACGTTCGTACCGCGAGCAACGAGTAGGATGACGATGTTCGCCGGGGCTGCTTTAATATCATAACGCTTGAGGATACGATAAGAAAGGCGAACGAAACTCCAGTGCTACGGCTATGTATTCGCACGAAAGTCCTCGCTGCTATACGCGCGTTTTGAACGAATCCTTATTTACATGTGTGTGCATGGATATATGTGTGACGAATTATGTAATGAAATTGAAATTCGCATCGTTGGAATGCACTGCATTCTTATTTATCAAATTCCTTTCCTTACACGGAGAGAATTAAATGTTAAAAATTACCGTGCAGTAACGGTAACCAGATGACAACCCTGAAACTTCGCTTATTATTACTGAGTAAAACACAGATTTTCACGAAAATAAAATAAAATTTCTTCTTCAGATAGAAAATTTTACCAGATTTTCTAGTAAATTTTCATGTGTAACAAAATACGCAAAACTTAAATTTAAAAAATATATAATATCAGCGAAATTTTACTGTGCATTTTATTATTTGATGCCTTTCAAAAATGTCTATAAAAAAGTATCGTCTTTATAACAGTTATTTTAAGATTTATTATAAAATTTAATGAGTGTTATAGGAAAATGTATTGTGCTCTCGGTAAAAATTATCGCGCGTGCTACCCTTCTTGTATAGTAAAATTTTAGCTACGTATTTGAAATTTTCTGTAACGTGGGTTAAAAAAAAACTTGTCGCATACGAATTATTATGCTTTTCTCACTTGTCACCACATTGAAATATATCACGGTAATTTTTACCGTGAAATTCACGACAAAAATTACTTTTTAATTCTCTCCGTGTAGTTCTAAGCTACCAAAATCACGGAAATATTTTCTTGATAAATTTAGACTGGCAAAGTGACGTTGAAGTGTGCATTGATGAAATGCAACGAAATATATATTTTATCTTATGAATTTCCCAAATTTCGTGCGGCAGATTTAAACTCTGAAAATTTCGCGATCATTTTTTTTAGAACTGTTAATTAGCGATCTACAAGTCAAATGTATGAAACATGATCTTGATAATAATAAAAATGAAAAGAATGTTCGTTGTATATCAACGATGCAAACTTCAACTTCATGATTTGGAAATATATTGGGTCTATGCATGATTTCGGGGTGAAAATCGAGTAAATTTTCAAACGCAAAAAAATTCATAATAAAACAGCGATTCTAATCAATTAACCCTTTGTGGTCACCCTGGGTAGAATCGACCCGTCGATCAATTTTTTGCGTAATTATGTAATAGTTTCCGGTTTCGAATGGGACCGTATTCACCATCTTACCTGGAGTTTGAAATATCCTCATACCATAAAATTTACCCTCTTTACATGTCGGAATAAATACTTTTTTTTGGAACGCGCACTATGCTACTATTTTTTTTCCAAAAGTAGCATATCTAAGGAGTATCACGTCCAAATTTTAGGTGAAAATGTTGAAAATTCACGGAAATATGATTTTTTTTTAGCGAAAAAGTATCTTTTTTGCGTTTTTACCTCTTTATGATTTTTTTTTAAACAAGTCGCCATTTTATTTTTTATAAATAAATTTTTCGTACATAAAGTTCAAAGCATGTTCCCTAATTTTTCGAACCACTTCGGACGGATAGTTTGGTCACAATACTTTTTTGAAAACTGACTGGGAAGAATCGACCCAAGTGTGACCACCGCGATTGAATTTGGATGTGTGACCACGAAGGGTTAAATATGTTGCATTCTGTTCAATGACTTCCTACCATTTCTCCACGAGCTTCGTTATTTCTCTTTCATAGAAGCCCTGAGATCTTTGCGTAAAGAAGTCATCCAAATGGTTTTTGAGTATATCCAGGAAACTGAAGGTTTTATTATTCAAAGCGTTCCGTAGGTCCCGGAACAAGTGATAGTCTGAAGTTCCAAGTTCTGGACTATAACGGTGGGTGCACCAAAACATTCCACCCAAGCGGCAATAACTTTTTGCCGGGTCATCAGGGAACCGTGTGGTCTAGCGTTGTCCGAGTGGAACACTGCGCCCTTTCTGTTCGCCAATTCGAGCCGCTGCTGATCGATTGCTCGCTTTAATTTGGCACGTTGTGAGCAGTACTTGGTCGAATCAATCGTTTCGTTGGTTGGCAACAGCTCATAATAAACGATTCCTTTCCAATCTCATCAGATACAGAGTATGACCTTCTTCGGGTGTAATTCAGCCTTTGCGACCGTCTGAACAGTCTCCCCGAGCTTCGACCATAATCTTTTTTCGACTGACATTGTCGTAGATAATCTACTTGCCATCGCCAGTAATTATTCGCGTTAGAAATGGCTCATTTTGATCGCGTTTGACCAGCAATTCGGAAGCTGACATTCGGTCCATTAAATTCTTGTCACTCAGTTTCGTGCGGCGCCCAAACATCAAGCTTTTTTACCATCCCAAGCTTCCGTAAATGTCTCGAAACAGTTGATTGGTCAATGTTGAGGTTATGTCCAATCTCTGTAGTCGTCAAATACCGGTCGGAGTCGATTAAAGCCTTGATTTTATCGACATCAGTGATGACTGGCCAACCGGAGCGAGGGAGCATCTTGGAGATAAAAATCTCCACAATGAAATTTTGCAAGCCACTTCCGACACATACTTTCGCTTGCGGCATTCTCTCCGTACACAGCACATATCTTTTTGTGCATCGAAAATACTCGTTCTTTT
>OZ010721.1:14182567-14547439 GCA_963932345.1 Ophion ventricosus
CTCCCATTCTTCGTAATCGTGAAATGTTATCCGAGCACCAGTGCTAGCGAGAAATCCTCGTCAGCGTTCAACGCGAACGATATAACGCAATAACGCAATAATACGAGAAGAAAAAAAAAAGAAACCGAGATGCGATAAAAGGGAACCCTTTTTCCCTTTTATCGTAAAGGCAACAACGGCGTGTGCAAAAATAGAACCGAGGCGTTACATCAGTTGTATATTACCTTACACCTGGTTTTTTCGTGTTTTTTTTCTTCTTGATGCCCGACAATGTCGCATATTTCATGAGAAGGGACATTGAAAGACGTCGATTTTCAAAAAAGTTATTACACTTGTGAGTAGAAGAATTAAAAAAAAAAAAAACACCTGCACATGTACGATCTTGCAGTGCAACGTAATTATTGCGTCAAGTGTGCATCCCTTTGAGAGACGAACGAAGGAGATGAGGCGAGAAAGAGGAGAACAGTGAAAGAGACACGCGGCTATAACGGGAAAAGTTGGTCAGAGTCCAAGCAAAAGACAGTAGCGAAGAAGAGTACGAAGAGGAGTCGAGAATAAAGTACAGGGTGTCCCGAAACGAAAAAGAGAATATCGTTATTATGCGATCGCATTCGTCGAATTTCAAGGATATTTTCCCCAAAAATTGATAATTAGCGTTTTTCCAAATCGCGAGTTTTCTGTTTTTTGCAATATGGTTTTCGTGAAAAAATTCATATTTCAATTATATTCTTTCTACTAAGTTGGTTATTGTTTCATTCTTTTGACGGGCCTGAATGAGCTTCAAAGCCTTTTTTTTTTTGCAAATTAAGGCAGTAATTTTCTAATAAAAAGATATAAAAACGTTTGACCGATATTCACAGCCTAAATCGACGAAAAAAAGTTTGAGTAAATTAAAAAAAAATTCCAACGATACAAACTCCATGCAGAACCTTCAAAAAAGAATTGCGTATTCTTCCAGAACATTTTTATTTCGAAAACATTCCTCACGTAATCACGATTTTCAAATCTGCTGGCCATGTTGCCCCATTTATTCGAGACGACTTACGCTCGATGAAATGCCCTCTTCGTCAATATTTCTGAATTGTCTAACATTGGTAATCAACGTTCTTTTTTTATATCTCAATTTTTGATAAAATTCTGTTATTATTTTGTTATATGATAATAAAGTCACTTTTCATGATCAATTTCGAATCGTGCGTAGTGGCTGGTTCAGGATCATCTAGATTTCGGTCCACCCTGTACAGTGGCTGCGCCGAGACTGGGTGAGACACGAGGGAAGACAAGATTTACAAAAGCGGTGTCTCATCTCTCGTTACACCTGTCGTCCCTCGTGTGTGATCATTGACCCCGCGTCAACGACAGCGTCGACTACGAATGCGAATACGAGCACGTGTCCACGCGACTCTGCCAGAATCGTCGTTATATACACGAATTACTCTCACGGAAGAAGAAGACGAAGAAGAAGAAGAAGAAGGAGAAGGAGAAGAAGAAGATGATGATGAAGACAATAAGAGACGGTGAAATGTTGAAATGCCCATCAACGTAACGAACCCCCAGGCACAATGAGAGTTGTTTGAAATTGCTCGCCTGGACAAGAGTGAAAATGAAATAATTCGTCGAGTAATTAATGTGAGCCGTGCATGAAACGAAATCACGCGATATGAAGATTAGGGAAAGTCTTTCGCTCGAATGAACCGAGAAACCAGCGGATTAATTGATAAAAAAAAAAAAAAAAACGAAAAGAACACGGCCAATTACGTGATTACACTAAATGATCCATGCAGATTGAGTATCTACTCAGGGTGTAATAAGATTTAATAAAAAGAGAATAACAACGAATATATGCGATATAACTTCGATCAGATACTAGCCCTGTTTATTTCATTTCGTCACGGAATACAATTATTGAAAAAAAGTAATCGACCGAAATGATGCAAAAGTGGAAATAAATAAAGAATGAAAGTAGAAATTTGATTAGTATAGTATATACCGGGTGTCCCATTTTAATCTTACACCTGATTTTTCTCGGAAAATATGCTCGGATCAAATATTGTGTATAACAAAAGTTTTAGGAGTTAAAGGGGGACGTTTGAAAAAAAAATTTTGGTCGATCCAAAATTCAAAATGGCGGCGTTAAAATGGCCGACATGTTTTTTTCAAATGGAAACATACCTTTTTTTTTATCACCAAAAAAATTTGTCAGCTCAAAACCAACAAGTTTTGTTGGAAAATTTTTTTGATAAAGTTCATCAATCGGATCAATATTTGATCCGAGTAATATTTTCCGAGAAAAATCACGTGTAAGATTAAAATGGGACACCCGGTATATATAAATTCATATATGAAATTTCTACTTTCATTATTATTATTATATATTTGCAGGGTGGTCCGAAAAGTGATGTCCAAAAGGAAATGTAATTTTACTAGCTCAGGGGGCTTAGGCGGCGATGAGTTGTGTTTTCCACTCGGTTACTTTCGTCGCGATTTTTTTTTTTACTTGTGTTATCATTATACAGTGGACTGTTGAGCAATAAATTAATTATCAACTGAACACCAACGTAAATGCCTTAGGGTTTGATTAAAGGTTTTTTTTTTATTGAGGATCCGTTCCTAAAGTTTAGATGATAAGAAAAATACTTACACTAGTCTGAATGACTCCCAATTGCTTTCAAATACTTCTAAGGGGAAACCACACGCAGAAAAGACAACAAAATAAAAAGCTATGATAGAGAAAAACTCGAGAACAAAATGTAAAAGCTCTCTTTTTGAAAAAAAAAAAAAAATTGTAGAACATACACTACCGGCGAAAAGTTTCCGGACAAAAATTCAAAAAAGTTCCGGAACGATTTTTTATGCCATTTGGCCGATAGTTGACATAAATGAATTTGAAGGCATTTTGAAGGGAAGGAATTCAGCTTCATTTCGTTTTTTTTTTTAAATTTTACTATTTTTTTTTATACGACCCTTTCTGGGTCGTAAAGTACCCTTTCTGATAACGACCATTTTTGGGTCTGGAGAAAGTACCCTTTCTGATAACGACCATTTTTTCGCCTTTTTTTTGTTCTTTTTCTGGTGGACCCCGTTTACAGATAAATTTGTATGCATTTCTTTCACCGGAATCATAAAATTTTGCCACAAACCCCTTATTTCTCGAGTTACGGTAATTAAATCATCTGATTTTTTACCGAAAATAGGTGAAAAAAAAATCGGAAAAAATTCTCGCGAACTCATCGAAAACCGGTTCAACTTTTTACTATCTTGAGGTTTTCCTTGAATCGTTGACGTTTTCGCGTTACACGTTCTTTTTGAAATTGTCTCTTTAAAAAAAAAAATCAAAATATCTGTGGAAAAATAATCGTACGAAGCTTTAAAAAAAAAAAAAATTGAAGCTTGAGCTTCCCCCTTTATGATTCCGGTCAAAGAAATGCATAATCAAAATTTTGTCTGTAAACGGGGTCCACCAGAAAAGGAACGAAAAAAACGGCGAAAAATGATCGTGTTCGAAAAAGGATACTAGTCGTAAAAAAATGGTAAAAAATTTGCAAAAAAAAAAAACGGAATGAAGGTGAATTCCCTCCCCTTCAAAATGCCGTTTATTAAATTCATTTATCCCAACTATCGGCGAAATGGCATGAAAAATAATTCCGAAACTTTTTTGAATTTTTGCCCCGAAACTTTTCGCCAGTAGTGTATATGGGGGTCGATTCGTATAGATATTGATACGAGGCATCTAGATTTTCTTTCTAAACGTCACTTTGTGTATAAAAAAAAAAATACAAATTGATATACTACATTTTCATTTCAAGTAATATTGTATCCAGTACTTTCATATTTTTTTGTATATAAATATACAAGGCAACAGAAAACAAAAGAATATGCAAACCCAAACAAGTCAAATAAAAAATATCCCTTTCCACGCGTTTATTCATCGTTTCATTTGCATTGTTGGAACGCTACGACGATTATATCTTTTTTTCGGTCGTCTTTTTTTTTTAACAGATTAAAGATACGAAAATCGATTAAACGTTTGAGGGATTTTGGCGATGATGAGTTTTCCAAGTTAGAAAAAATATCTCGTTGCATTTCGACAGTGCCAACTTCAACGCCGTGTTGTTTTTCTTCCACACCATAGTTAGGAAAGAGACGAATGTCGTAGGCGATCAAAGCGATCTAAATTGGACATTGATTGTTTTTTTTTGTTCTGCGATGCTCCCGGTCCGTTCCGACGAGCGTGCTAAAGAGAGCAACGTGTAAAAATAATACGTAGCCCGTGTCGTTTCGACAAATGTCGTTGACCGTTTCCAAATCTCTTGGCAAGTCTTTCAGCCATTTGTCTACGAAATTGGCAAGCTCGGCGAGAGTCACAATAGTAACTTTGAGAAATAAAAGTATCGACAACCGTACCAAATTGCATTGCCCTAGGGGAGGGGCCGCGGTGGCAATTATATAAAATAAAGAATCACGCGGCGTTTTCCGGTCGATCAGCGAGGATCGATGATAAATGTTGGGTCGTGCGTAATGAGAATGAACGTCTCGCTTCTTCCGGAAGTTAAGCGGGCTTGGCCCACGCAGCCAAGCGTGGACGTGGACAGGTATCATAGCTTTTAAAGAAACTCGAGAGTACACTCGAGGTACTTGGCCAGGCTAGACTGCTGCACTCGTCGCAGACGCTTTCGCGAAGTAAATTTCTTTTCTAAACTCTGTACAGTATTTTCTATGTCTAATGCAATTCTCATATGGAATTTCTTATATTTATTTCTATGAATCTTTTCTACGAAAATTCTTTTTTTCAATTATTTTTATAAATCTTTTCTACGAAAATTCTTTCTATTCAATTATTTCTACGAATCGCCTCTATAAAAATTCTTTATTTTTTTGTTCCGCTATTTTTATTATTGTTCAAAATGTTTTTTTGCCAAGATTAGGTTGCAAATCTCTAACAATGAACCCAAAAGAAAACTATTGATTGATTTCCCTAGCCCGAATAGGTAAAAAATATAGGTAATTGAAAAAAAAGAAAGAATTTTGATTGCAACCCAGCCATGTAAACTTCGTCGTGTATTTCTTTCCTATTGCGTTGAAGTTCACCTCAATGAAGTGCAACGAAAGTTAGTTTTTTAACTTCTTTATATTTATTGGAATGCAAATATTCTTTTTGTAGATTCAGGTTGCCAAACTCTAATGAGAGTACGGAAAATTCTTCATGTGATTGTCGTATCTTAAATCGGGGGATAAAAAATTTGGGAAAATGCAGAAAATGGACTTTCATTGGACTTGGACTTTGCATCGTGAGATGCAAACTCCAAAATCGTCGTTTTTCTTGTAACGCGAGACATTCTTCGTAAACCTTTTTTTTATTCACTCAATGTAACTATATATCTATGAGCCAATGGCTCTTGGCACCTTGAATGTCTTCGGATGCGCCTGCATTTATTTCCCTAACTGGAGAACGATTAGGTAGGGAAAACCCAAAAATGATGGGGTGAAGAGATTGGAAGAGTTTACATTTGTGGGAGGAAAAAATGGCAAATGGGACATTTGTGGGAGGAAAAATGGCAACATTTTTGGGGAAAAAATGAAAAAATGATCCTCCAGCGGGAAAAAAAGTCGGAAAAAGTTTGATCTAATTGTAAGTGGACATCGAGTGGTAATTGCGATAATACATATTTCGTATAAAGTTATTGGATTGTCATAATTTAAAAAAAAAAAAACAGTTTCAAGTAGAAAAGATTTCAATGTTGTGCAGAGAAAAATGAAAAAAAATATTGAAAATGTAATTGCACTTACATGAGGTCTGGACGAAAGTGATGAATCATCGCGCAGAAGGCGAGACCGTCTCTCCACGAGGTGGTCATGTTTTGCACGTTAACTCCTGGATAACCGTCCGTTATTCTTCGGCACCATAGCTCCAGTGCCTTCGTGCCGCGGCGTTCTGACATTCTCGCTGTTTCTTACGTTCTTCTTCCTTTACCTCCTTCCTTCTTCGTCTTCTTCGTTTCCTCCAGAGCTACGCTCACCCGTTCCTCGATTCGTCCGTTATACCGCCTATGAATTTCCACGTGCACCGATCTCACAAAAATGCGCGCGCGTGTGACTTATCGCCGCAACGTAGACGTGAGAAAATCTGCAAGCAAAATTACCAATGAGGAGAAAAAAATTATTTGGGACCTACGTTGACGTATTTTATCGAGGGTGTTTTTTTTTTATTTTTTAAATTTTATTGCGTGACTAAAATTCGAGGAACATCGACTTTGTTTTTCAACGAAGGAATTTTTTTTTTCAGCAATTCGTAATGCATTTACAATAAATTTGGGGAAAAGTACATTGTTGCGAACGGAGAATAATTTGCGTAGGACGAAAAAAAAGAACAAAGTTTTATTTGAGAAATAAGACGAAACGAATATGCGATTTTTTTTTAACACAAAATAATTGTAGTAGTGAAAATTGGCGAAAATTTTGTTGCAACTATCGACGCCTTTAATAAGTACACACCACGAATTTTCTCTTACAAGACGATAAATTATTTACAACAAAGGCAATAACATACGACGTAAGTATACATGAGTAAATAATGTGGGAGTTATTAAATTGGACATGACCTTTCGCGAGTTAGGTTTTCACTTCAATTGCCTGTCATCGCGTGACGTGGAGCAAAACACGTGTGTCAATTTACCATGATCGTATGTATGTGTGTCAGCCAAATGGAAAATAATAAAAGAATTATTGACCGTTGCTGCTTCATTGCAAATATATATATATATCATAACAGCGGTTTGTTTGTTGTTTATTTCTGTATCCGTTTCTTTCAACTTTGTTCGTCAATTATTCGTGCAGATTTATCAATATATTATTTATTTTCTACATTCCAATGTATTTCATTTCAGCGACATTGTATTGGATGTTTTATTTTGAATGAAACGAAGAATAAAAACGCAAAATAAATTATATTGAAGTTTGCATTGTTCGAATGCAACGAACATACTTGTTTATTTTTATCAGTATCTAAAGTCTTGTTTTGCATGTTAAGGTTATGGATCCATAATAAGGATCTTAAAAAATATTTCAGTAATTAAAGTAGTGTGCTAAAAAAATTAGACTATACGAAATAAAATATTTCCGTTGCATTCCGAAAAATGTTTGATTTTCATTATCAAAACTTTCAAATAAATCATTCGGCGATTAAAAAAAAAATGCATTGCTTTTCATTATCTGGGGATAGTACGATATCCGAGGCGCCAAATTTTCACCGTTGATTTTTGATATTTGAACCAAAATAATGAGAATTACAAGAATAAAAAAAGGGCAGGGCCCCGCGGGGGTGAAGGGGGCGGAGCCCCCCGAAGGACACTAAACTTTATTTATTTATATTCTTTGCTTATTTAGAAAAATAAGAATTGTTCCATATAATTACTACGCCAAATTACTAAACGATCTATTTTACATAAACTTGGAGCCTTGCAAGATCGAAGACGGATGAACCGTATACTTTTAATCCCTCTTCGGACTTCTAGCGATTAAAAGTGCTACTTTACTCTCTGTCTAGTCGCACCTATAAGCGAGAAAAACATGGTAGTGATATTTAAAATACATTTTTGGCTTTTGAGACACTGTTGAAAATATACATTTCCAATTTACCTTGCCTGATGTTCCTTGAAACTTTCAAATTCGAAAAAAAAAAAAAACGTAATTTTTGATAACTAACGAAAAATTCTAATTTTAACGCAAAATAAGTGAAATATTAACTTTTACCACTCTTCATATTATATTTATTTTGACTCGATAACCCTAAATTCACCGTCAAATCTTGGCCCCTCGGATATTGTGCTCTCGCCAATTATCTTGCATTATTACCAAAACAAAACTATAAAAACGCCTATCACGTGTCCTGAATTAGAAGAAAAGAAAAAAAACCTATTTCAGCACCATAGAATTTCTATAGGCAAAAGAAACTCACCAACCTACTCGTTTTTACAACGCTTTAAGCGTCGAACGTTTATTACCTCACAACGATTACATTAATCGAGCGGGAGATGTAATTGCCGAGCTCGTGGCGATATACGTTGAGAAGCAAGCCCGATAATAATAAGCGACACGATTCATTTTGCTTCATGGATCGATTGTTGCTGCGATAAAATCATCTAAGACGCGCACGCGAGCGCACTTCTTACGAGATCGCGCTTCAAACAGCTGAGAGAACTGGCATTTGACTCGCGTGTACACTCAGGCGCTCTCGCGATATCAAAGTCAAAGCGATTTATATAAATATTTCATTGAGACTTCGGCGCTCAACCGAGCGCGTTTGATTTCATCCAATTTTCCATCGCGTATAAAAATCTCGACTTTTTCTGTCGTAGTCAGTCTTGTATGGGGCCCGACACGAAATATGCGTGTATGATCGATCGATCTGTATCAAACGATGTAATAATATAATAACGGCCGGTAGGCCTTCGAAATATTACGATTAAACGAATGCATATGTAAAAACGAAGTTTCAACCGCGGCATAACGAAATATTGTTTGTTACAACATCTATACGAAGGTTATTATAAGAAAGACATTTTAAAATGCAGGGAGCTAGTAATAGAGAAAGCAAGAAGGAAAGCAGAAGAGTGGATGGAAGGAATAAATGATGTAGCAATAAAGGGAGAGATTATAAATATGTTGGGTGCACGGAGAGAATTAAATGTTAAAAATTACCGTGCAGTAACGGTAACTGCAGATGACAACCCTGAAACTTCGCTTATTATTACTGAGTAAAACTACAGATTTTCACGAAAATAAAATAAAATTTCTTCTTCAGATAGAAAATTTTACCAGATTTTCTAGTCAATTTTCTTGTGTAACAAAATACGCAAAAGTTAAATTTAAAAAATATATAATATCAGCGAAATTTTACTGTGCATTTTATTATTTTATGCCTTTCAACAATGTCTATAAAAAAAGTATCGTCTTTATAACAGTTATTTTAAGATTTATTATAAAATTTAATGAGTGTTATAGGAAAATGTATTGTGCTCTCGGTAAAAATTATCGTGCGCGCTACCCTTCTTGTATAGTAAAATTTTAGCTACGTATTTGAAATTTTCTGTAACGTGAGTTAAAACAAAACTTGTCGCATACGAATTATTATGCTTTTCTCACTCGTCACCACATTGAAATATATCACGGTAATTTTTACCGTGAAATTCACGACAAAAATTACTTTTTAATTCTCTCCGTGTGGGAAAATACAGAAAGGGATATGTGAATATTTCAGGAAAGTAGAGAAAGTGTGCAAAAAAAAATGAGTAGGGCGGAAGGGGAGGAAAAATAAATGGAGTAGAGGATCAAATGAATACTAAATTATGAATGTATGAAGAAAAAGAGAAAAATGTTAGAGAGTACAAAGTACAAGAATAACAGGTGTAGTAATTAAGTAATTTAATGTTAAAGCGAAAAGTTACGATTTTGTAAAAAGTTGTGCATATAAACTCGTTTTTATTGATATTAGAAACACATTTTCTATGTATTGTAAAAAAAGTTTTTTAATACGGAGAAAATGTGCGATATTGTAATGGTGGAAAAAGAAGAGGACGGTTTGAGGTTTTTCCGGACGCTTAACGAAATGGTACCATTTGATTTAAATTTATACAGTTTATTCTTTGTCATATACTGAATGTACCCTCCAAATTTTAAATCGATCGTCTACACCGTTTCTATAAAATTTACAATAGAAGAAACACTTTTTAACATAAAGCACTTAACATTATGACACTGATGACGAATTTGTCATAATGTACTGAGCAATTTAACAGTTTTTCATAACATTTTAAAAAATGTTCACGCTATTACGTGCGAAAAACTGCCATTCAGCGATGAGCGTCTGCAGTAAAAATATCTCATTATGTTAAAAAGGGTTTTGTTTTATTGTAAATTTTATAGGAACGGTGTAGACGATCGATTTAATATTTGGAAGGTGCATTCAGTTTATGAGAAAGAATTTACTGTATAAATTTCAATCAAATGGTAACACTTCACCACTTGTCCCGAAATCCCGAAGGATGGAAAAATATGTGGTGAAAACAAAGCCAACTGTAAATGTAAATAAAACAAAAATTATTGGCTTTAAAAATGAGGGAGGGGGGGGGGGGGGGTGACAACAGAAAAGCATAAAACTGGAAATATAAAGATAAAGAGCTGGAAATAGTCAAAGAGTACAAATATTTACATCTCTACGGGAAACACCTCCGAAAAACACAGTGAAATCTTGATGGGAAAAGTTAACAAAGTCATCAACCCGACAGGGGGTCTTTAAGCGTAGCCTCAAAAAAAAAAAAAAGACTATAACCAATGGGCGCAATAGTAAACGTGGAATGCTGCATAGGTCTAAAATTTTGTGTTGGAACAGGAGGAAACAGGTGGAAAAATTCCAGGCAAGATATGTCAAATTGGCCATGGGAATTGGTAGAAAAATACCCCAAACTATATCTGGCGAATGGAAGCGGGGGTGCAGGGGAATGAAGGTCGAAACATGGAAAAGAGCCTGGAGATATTTAGTAGAAATAATAAAACTGGAGGACGGTAAGTGGCCTAAAAATGATGGTCTTGAAGTTTGCATCGTTGGAATGCAACGATTTATTTTCAATTCCTTATTTTTATTAGTATCGAAAATCATGTTTTGTAGATATGGCTTAGATCACTAATTGAGGAACCTAAAAAATTATCGCGGGATTTTTATATGTTAAATCTGTCAAAAAAAAATATTGAAGTTTGCACTGATGGGACGCAATGAAAATTAATTACTTTTTATTTCTTTCGCCCAAATTGCTTTTATATTGATGCATAATTATTATGCCCAAATCGAATTATCATTGATGAATAATATAATGATGCGTTTATATTGATGCATAATAGTAAAAATAAGGAAATTAAAGTATAAAGAAGAACTTTCATTGCATTTCGATGATGCCAACTTCAACATCATTTTTTTGTTGTCATAAATCGAACTTTTTTTGCTAATGCTTGTCATTGTCAAAATTTCAAAAAAGTATCCAGTAATACTAAAGTTTTATTATTATACGGAAATTACATTTTTTTACTTTTTTTTAAACAAAAAACACGTTTTTCTATACTGAATTTTTTTAAACAAAAAAACACGTTTTCCATACTAAAATGAGAATTAACGATAAGAGCGAGTGATTGGATTAAATAGAAGGAAAAAGAAACGTAAATCGACATGTGTAAATGAATATTGTGTCAACTGCGTAAGATTCTGATCATCTGATTGCCCACGATAAAAAACGATAATTCAATCGATATATGTCCACAAGTCGATACGTATGTGCCATTGCATCTTCATCGTTGCGTCAATATGATCGAACGCGTATTACAACTACCATTAAGCGAATCCTCCATCGCGGTCATGACATTTCCTTTTTTCCTTTTCTTTTTTTTTTCTCCTTTGACACAGTTCTCGAATACTTGCGAAGATACAACCCATGGTGTACGTGAATCGCGAATACATATATATATATATATATATATATATATATATATATATATATATATGTATGTATAGATATGGAACAATGATATTCATAAACGTGCGATGCGTTCATGACTTTTACAGGCTCGGTTATCCCCGCGGCCCACGTGTCTCAACAACCGAGATGTGGGTTCTTCAACTCGCATATTACATTTGTATATACGTTGAAGCACGAAACGCAGACACATCGTGTGTACTTCTACGTGAAATACGACGTGGCACAAAGTGATCCTCGTCCAAAAAGTGCCAAAGAGAGAGAGAGAGAGAGAGAGAGAGAGAGGGAGCAATTTACGAAAACAAGAGGAAAAACAATTTTGATGTAATTTCCAAATTCTTTTTTCAATTTATTCGTATTTTTTGTCATTAAAGTTTGCATCGTTGGAAAGCAAAGAAAATATTTGTTTTCGCAAACGAAAGCTACAGCATTTAAAAAAAAAAATTTATTCTCATTAGAGACCTACAAGCGAAATCTATCGAAAATGTTTTTGTATAACAATAAAAATAGAGGAAAAAGAAAAGAAAATAAAGAAGAATTTTCGTTGCATTTCGATGGTGCAAACTTCAACATCAATTTTTCTTGCTTTTTTTTTTGGTGAATATTTTCCGTTCGTTTTGTGCTGATCTTGGGTTAAAAAATCGAGCGCGTCTCGTGACCTCGTGTATATATATACCCAAGAACGTATGAGAACTGGCCGGGGTGTAATCCTCGCGCTGGGCAAAACGGCGAACAAGGACGACTGCTTGGCGTGATTCTTTTTTTTTGTTTTGTTTTGTCTCGTTTCTTTGCTTCTCCAACTCCTCGTGCGTTTTATTCAATATTACATGCCCTTAGCCTGATATAGCCGTGTGCCCTTGCAGAATTATTTTATCAATTATTTTCGTAACTAGTGAAATTTTATGACATGGAAAATAATCGATTTACAGTGAAACCTCGCTTATACGTTTCGCACTTATACGTTTTTATCATTTATACGTCATACTTCTCTGGCCCCGGCAAATTCCGCTCTAAAGCATGTAATAAAGTTTCATTTCTACGTTTTCTACTTATACGTTTTTTGCGCTTATACGTTATTCATTTTCTTCCCTCGCGTCCATTTCGGAGTCTGTTTTTTTCTCAGTTGGAAAACCAAATATCAGCATAATAGAGGTACTGCTATTAAAAAAAACATCGCGATCTATGGACCGATCGCCATTTTCAAATGCTAAAGAGTTTCCGATACATACTGTATTTCACTTCTACGTTATTCTCAATTATACGTTATACTTGCTGTACCCCTTGAAAAACGTATAACTGAATTTTCACTGTATATATATATATATATATATATATATACAATTATCTTGTAAGATGGTGTTGAAGTGTGCATCGTTGAAATGCAACGAAAATGCCTTTTTTTAAAATTCATTGTATATCTTTATTTTTATTACGATCAAATTTTTTTGTGCATATTCGACTGGTAGATCTCTGAAAAGGATCCTTAAAAAAAACCTCCGGAGGCTTTTCGTAGTCGAAATTTGTCAAATAATGTACGCCTTTGAAAAAAAATTCAATTACATTCCAACGATGCAAATATCAACGACTTATAAATTATTAAATATTATGCGCGCTCAACTCGTATCAGACAGCGTCTGTGACCAAATCGTACTAATTACAAAATTAATTAAATTAAAAACTCTACGAAAAATGTATTACCTTATTATCAATAGACAATAAAGCACAGTGTCAAATTAAATTCGTAACGATTGAATGACGAAGCAGAAAAAAGTTTCAAATATTTTTACAGTGAAACGAAACTGATAGAGCTATACAAATAATAAAAAGCCATAGTCTCTTCAATCGATTGTCGCCGACTACATTTAATAACCAATTTTATTACAACATTTTGCGTCGCCAACCGCCCAATCTTTCATTCTTTCGAAATCTTTAAGAAATAGAGTTCATCTTTTTTCATTTCGTATTAAGGTTAAAAAAAAAACAGTTGTAAGATGTCGCAGGAATTCGGGCATATAAATTTTTACATTAGACACAAAGGAAGAGGGTCCCGTTCAATCTATTCGGACGTAGTTCCCGGGACGCCTCGGGACATCTTTTGCACGGGCAATTTTTTGCCGTCGTCATGTTCATTGTCCTTTTTTTTTTTAACTTTTATTTACATATCTCTCATCGTTTTTTTACGTCTTTTTTTTCATTCTTTTTTTTCAGCAAATAAAATTTAACGGTCCGTTTAAGTGCCGAGTCCGGAGCTGCGATGATGCTGTGAGGAACGGACGCATATATATATATATATATATATATATAAGCATGAGGGTGTACAGCCTCTTGTCGGATTCCTGCGGCTCTCGCAGAAGAAGAGAAAGAGAGCGAGGGACGAGAGTGGTGTACAGAGAACGTGGGCGTTGGCAGAATAATAATGGCCAAAGCGGTACTCTTGTATGTGAGAGCGCGAGGCTGAAAACGCATTTGACGATCTTCCTCGCCCGCGAGATTCGTCTGCTCTACGACGAGTCTGTGATTAACCGGCGCGAAAGAAAAAAAAAAAGAAATCCTCCATGATCAAGATAGAATTGTTATTAATTTCGATAATAGTTATTGTCGATTTCAATAATAATCATTATTATTATGAAACAGAATAATAATAACAGATGATTATTATTAATATACAATATTAATGTATTATTATTATTTTCATTGCTGTGTTATAACCTCGGCATCATCATAATTAAGAATAATAATTATTATTATGAAATATTTATTCTTTTTTCATAATGTAATTGTTGTATACGAATTATTATTATTTTCGGCCGTAATGTTGCTGTGGCTCTGGGCATTTTTTTTAATTCAACGCAGTTCGTGGTCACTTCGATGTTTTAAACGGAAAAAGACAGCGTAATTATGACGAGCTCGGTTAAAATTAATTTGGCATTGAAAAAAAGTGAATATAAATAATAATTAAAAAATATCCAAATTGCGGAATCAAGAATTGGACTATGTTGAGAAACAAATTACAAACGTGTGCCCTATACCCATTATAAGTGTGTGTATGTACATAGGATATATATGTGCGTGTGCGAATACAGCCGATATTGGAAGAAGCACTTCGGTGGTTAAGGAGCCCCCCTCCCTCCCTTGCACGAACACACGCAGGAACCGAGAGACACACGACGGGAGACCCACTGACTCGTTTCAAGGCCAACGATCTTATCAGGTCCGTGACTAATGTCTGGTTTCTCCTTTCAGGCTCTCTCGGAGAGCCCCGGGACCAGAAAACCTGTGTTTGCCCCTTGGGGTTCCATTTGCCTCGTGTGGAAGGCTCTCAACAAGCGGGCGCGCGCGTTTTCTTTTCGACGTGTTCGCGCGCCCGATCCGTTCACATTCTCTCACAAACGTATTTCTCCCGAAATGTATTACGCGAGAATTATCGTAAAAAAAAAATAAATAAATAAAAAAGAAAATAAAAATAAGCACCAATCATCTACTGCATTCGTTTCTCAATGAATGCGGGGCGTTGACGTTTTACAATTTTTGGTCCACCGAGTCTTGAAAGTTGCAGTCGACCGTGTCTCATTCAGGGTTTGTCAAAACGTCGTTAAACGGCTATTTCATTTTTATACGCGTGTAAGGATGAAATTTAGGAAGGGGAGAGAGAGAAAGAGAGAAAGCGAAAGAGCGAAAGAGAGAAAGTGAGAGAGAGAGGAAGAGAGAGAGAGAAATTAAATGAAAATTTATTTATGCCCTAGCACGATGTGCGGCAATGTTACAAAAGGGTGGTAAAGAGACGACTTACATTAATTTACATGCAAGAATTCAAAATAAAAGTAAAAATAAAAATTAAAATAAAATAGAGTAACAGATTTCCAGCCAGTATATAATATACAAATCTTAAGACTAATTAACAATAAATAATAATCGTAATAAGAAAAACAATACGCAGAAGTAATAGTAAAAATTTGAAAATTAAAAATTAAAATAAAAGAAAAGCGAGAGAGGGAGGGAGAGATATCGAGTCTGGCTGTTATCCTACTGACAGGGGCAACTTAGGACTTGGGATAATTGATTATTTGGATTTGGGTTGGAGGACTGAGAGGCTTCAAGTATGGCTACATTAAAGGACCATATGTCGTACGTGTGAATGGTAGATTGTCAGAATGAAGCAGTGCGTAAGATACAATTTTTCAGAGTTGAGAGGCTATGAGTGGTGCACATATATATATATATATATATAGAGAGAGAGAGAGAGAGAGAGAGAGAGAGGGGGGGTGAAGAGGGAGAGAGAAAGAGACAGAGACATCGGTGGCTCTGGATTCGTGGGTGTTAAAACTTCGAGCCAACTGGTTCTCGTCTCGAGCATCCGTCTAAATCGAGAGAAAAACTGACCTGAGCCGCTAACGCGTGACGGTGCTCATTTTCTCTTGTATTCTTCTATTTCGCTCGGATACCTCGAAGGTCAGCAGGTGGATCAATATATATATATATACACACACACACACACACAACTTGACTGGTGGAAATAATTTACGCACCTTGCCGTTTACTTTGCATTGTCCTTTGCAACGACGTTGCAATTTGAATCGTTGGAATGCAAGAAAAATTATTATTTATTTATTTCTTAAAATTTCTTTTGGCAAATCTTAGCTACGAAAATCTCTCAACAATTTTTTAATTTGTTTATTCAAAGATCTGCAACCTAAATATGCAAGAAAATATTTTTTTAAATAATAAAAAGGAATAAATATAAAAACGAATTTTCGTTGCATTCGAACGATGCAAATTTCAATTATTTGCATAATTAATTTTACCCAGTACTAAACACAACACCAACATAAATGTAGCTAAAAGCACGGGTCAGTTAGAAGTGGCGCTACGATCCAACTGGACAGGAACACAAACCCTCTCACGTGGGTTGTATGCACACAAAGCCTGGCATGCTATAAGACTGCTGTTCCGAGTATATTTATTTCGACCAAGTCCGTGGGACGATTTGATGCTCGGGGGGCCTGAAGACTCTCGGTCCCACCAAGATCAAATTGTGGGAGCCAAAAATCTTCGGGACCAATTCGTTGATCCTCCTCGTCTCTTTCCTCTCCCCATCCCTACCTGACGATTTTCTTCCTCACACCCTGCCCCCCCCCCCCCCCCCCCCCCGTGCCCTCTCTGACGATTCTCTTCTTCGCCGCCCCTCGGCGTACATAAGCTTCGCCAACGTGAAAGAAAAAAGGAAATATGGAAGCGCGGTAGCGAATGAAAGAGCGCAAGGATGAAACGAGAGAAGATCCTTCCAGGAAAGTAATTTAGAGGTAGTAGAGATGTATATAGGCTTGCTGGCGCGATTCCTGGCCCTTGAACAAAAGTCCGAAGGGCGAAGGAAGGCGAGGGGTCACGGGGAGAGAAAGAGAGAGAGGGGGAGGGGAGATTGAGGCCCCTGAGTGAGAGGAGTAAGTTAACCGGTATAGTCATTGAACCTCCCCCCTGCCGCCCCTTCCCCTCATCTCTCGGTCCTCCCAGCCGACCGCTGATCAGAGATTCGGCTGAGGAGAGAGTTTATTCAATGACGAGAGTCTCTCTCTCTCTCTCTCTCTCTCTCCGTTCTCTCTCTCTCTCTCTCTCTCTCTCTCTCTCTCTCTCTCTCTCTCTCTCTCTCTCTCTCTCTCTCTCGGGATATGACGAGATAGATGTTTAAATACTGTGCGAAAAAAACGTTGGATTGAGGCCGTCAAGACGAGAAAGTGGACGCCGTGGGTACTCTGGATGGATGACCGCTTCGGCCAAAGGGTAACCCATCCAGGTATCGGCCAAGAACACTTCGAAGAACACTTTTTTACAAGCTTTTATTTAACTTCACTTGTTGTGAGATGCAAAACGGAAAATCGATATTTCAGTCACTTCCGGACTACTTATAGCTTTGAAATTTTGCAAACATGCATCTAAGAGGTGACAATGTATGATTCAACTCAAAACAAAAAAAAATAACGACTTTCTGTGAGATGCAAAACTGAAAATCGATATTTCACCCATTTCACGACTACTTAGAGCTCTGAAATTTTGCAAACATGGATCTAAGAGGTGACACTGCATAATTCGACTTTAAAAAAATTAAAGACTAAAAAGTAGAAAATAATTTATATGTAAAAAAATATATATTTTTTAAACAAGCTTTTATTTAATGTACTGAAAAGTAGAAAATATTTTTTCTTACCAAGCCACATATATGTGACTATGAATAAAGGCTTGGGGCGCTCAAAATTTAGACATATAATCTTTATTTAAACATTTAAAAAGTTGAGCGCCCCAAGCTTTTATTTATAGCCACATGTAGGTAACTTGATATGAAAAAAATATATTCTACTTTTCAGTACATTAAATAGAAGCTTGTTTTTTAAAAAAACATTTTTTTACATATAAATTTCTATATAGTATCAGTGTGTCTACCGACCTGGAAAATCATGAAAAGTCTTAAATGTCATGGAATTATACTCGACCCTGAAAAAGTTATGAAATGTCATAAATTACCAGTCTAGCAGATTTTTTTTTAAGATCTCTGCAGCGCTCATTGTCGTAGCCAATTTTTGTAATAATTTATCCAAAATAATTTCAAATTTTCGCGAGTTTGCGACAATCTACGGTATTAGAAAAAAAAAAGGTAGTAGAAAAAAAATGATTCGTTATCTCGACATATTAGTTTTTCTTTGTTATTCGTGTAAATCAACTAGATGATATTACGCAAACTTCCTAAATGTGTGTAATATTTTTCCACATGTTTCCAAAATATATTTCTTTACAGCAAACTTGAAATGATGTTTGTCCCACATTCTTTACTACACATGGAAATGTACAGTTTGGTGACTTTTCGTTTATTTTATATACTTTTTATTGGCATACAACGCACATCTGTTTCAAAGAGCGGAATATAAATATGAAAAGTATACTTTTATATCAGAAAGTCATACTAATAGTCATGAAAAAATCCCTATTCCTTGCCTTAAAAATCCTCAAATGTCATGAAATTTCACTTTTGGTCAAAATTAGACACCCTGAGTGTTGAAGTTTGCATCATTGGAATGGGGCGGAAATTCGTGTTGCATTTGGATCTCCTCATTTTTATCATTCTACAAAATTTTTGTTGATTCAGATCGTAAATCTCCGAATGAGCGTGTTGAAAAATGGTCGTTATATTTCGTAGCTAAGATTTGCTTAAAGAAATTCTTGCAATTAAAAAAAAATAATATTTTTCATTCCAACGATGCAAACCTCATTAAAAACACGCTGATGTTGAAATTTGCACCGAAAATTCGTTTTCGATTTATTTCTCTCTCTTTTTCTCATCTTTCTACATCAGCTTGAAGTTTGCATCATTGGAATGCAATTAAATTTAATATTTTTTCATTGCTACAATTTTTTTTCGGCACATTTCACGTACGAAAATCTCGAAACTACTTTTTAAACATACATATTGATAGACTCACAATATAAATCTGCTATAAAGTATATTTCTTACAATAATAAAAATAAGAAAATGAGAAAAGAAGAGAGAATTTTCGTTTCAGTCAAAAGATGCAAAATTCACCACCATTCATTCAAACCCTTCTTTGTACATTAGCGTTGTAGATCCCTCAAACGTTTCCCGAAATAAACCCTTGATTTACGTAGCCCAAACGTACGAAAAAAAAAAATCGGTAGAATTTAGAAAAACACTGAATCTTTGCTTCTTTCTAATTATTCAAATTTGAACGTAGCACGAAAAATCTTGTCGGACGCAAAGAGTAAATTACAATACACTCGAGCGACTGTACTCTCTTTTTCCTCGCTCGCGTTTAGATTTGCCAAGCACTGTGTGTTGCTTTCCAAGAGGCAAAAGTACAAGCAGGGCTACACAGCGAGCTGCAGTGCTCTATACTACGTCAGTACTCAAAGGGGGCCGAACGAGACAAGAGCGGGCCGAATCTTGATCTCGCCGAGGGAAAAACCGTGTGTGGTTACGTGAACGTGTATGCTTCAAAAGACTACCTGTCCGAACCCCTCAGTCTATATTTCTTCGTATCTCCTTTCCCGTTTCTTTTTGTTTCCTTTTTTTTTCTCCTCAACTCATTTTACTCGCCGAACTTTTTATTCCCCTCGGGTCTTCTTCGAGGCTTTTCGCTTTGCTGTACCTACCTCCCTTCCCTCCCCAATCCACTTCATTTGCATTTGTATATACGAATTCACGAGTGTGTTCCACGTCCTACGGGTTGATCCTTCGGCCCGATTTCGTATATATCCTCTTCCACGTCATTCGATTTGATGTGTTAAGAAAGTATGCAAATGCAAAAGCGCGATGAAGTTTTTTTCGAGATGGGCATCTTTTCGAACGATACATGACATTCAAAATCACTCGCGACTCGTTTTTTTTTTTTTTTTTCATGTTCGGGTTTTTACAACATTAATAATGTATTATAAATTGCCCAATGGTAAATTGTATTTGTATTTTCATTCGTATAGTTGAAACGAGTCGAGTGATTACACAGATTTCATCGGCCATTTGGATTTACATGCGCCCATTGTGTCTCATTTGATTCTTTTACGATGATAATGATGATCATGATAACAATAACAACAATAAATACAACAACAATTATTAGCATAGCCATATTGAGAAAAGTAATATAGTAATAATAATAATAATAATAATGAATTATTGGAAATAAGGAGTATATATGTAATTATAATAATGATGACGATGATGATAACCCAAATAAACCCAAACACATTTGATCGACCATTTAGGTTTATATGCGCACAAAATTCCTCATTTCATTTTTCTTTATGAACAACATACATTATTATGAATCTTTCATAATAATGATAGCAAAAATAATAATACCCATAAACATAAGCACAACAAAAGCAATAATGATGATAATAATAACAATAGTGATTATTACTATTTTTATTGAAAATTGTTAAAATTATTTCATTTTAAATTAAATTAAATTAAAAATTATTTTTAAATCTATTATTATTATATGTTGGGTGAAGTAATAAGTTCTGAGCGTTTTCCGCTAGATGTCTTTAGTGAGCCATATCTCACGGTGTAGACATAGCATCGGGTCATACTATACGGCGATTTAAAGGTGACATTACGCTTCAAAAAAAGTTCTTTGACAGTTTTGTGTTTGGTGAAGCCAGTTGTGTGTTACAGCGTTCCAAAATGGAGGTGAAATAAGAGAAAATTCGATACATTCTTCAGTACCACTACGGCCAAGGTGAAAAGGCGGAGCAGGCGCCCAAAAAAATTTGTGCTGTTTATGGAGCCAATACAGTATCGAATGCAACAGCAAAGCGGTGATTCCAACGATTTCGTTCTGGTAATATGAACGTCGAAGATGGGGCACGCTCTGGTAGGCCAATCGTCGAAAATGTCGATAAAATCATGGAAATCGTCGAGTCGGACCGGCATGTGACGACTTATTACATAGCCCAGGAACTGAAGATTAGCCAGAAAACCGTTTGGAAGCATTTGCATAAGGCTGGTCTCAAGAAGAAGCTCGATGTATGGGTGCCACACGAATTGACGCAAAATAACCTTTTGGACCGAATTAATGCCTGCGATTCTTTGCCGAAACGTAACGAAATCGACCCATTTTTGAAGCGGATGGTGACTGCCGATGAAAAACGGGTCACATACGAGAACAACAGCCGCAAAAGATCGTGGTCCAATCTCGGCGAGTCGGCCCAAACGATCGCCAAGCCCGGATAACGGCCAAGAAGGTTTTGCTGTGTGATTGGTGGGATTAGAAGAGAATCATCCACTATGAGCTGCTCCCATCGGGCCAAACACTCAATTCGGACCTCTACTGTCAACAACTGACCAGATTGAAGCAGGCGATCGACCAGAAGCGGCCAGAATTGGCCAATAGGAAGGGTGTTGTGTTCCATCAAGACAACGCCAGGCCGCACACATCTTTAACGACGCGCCAGAAGCTCCGAGAGCTTGGATGGGAGGTTCTATCGCACCCGCCGTATAGTCTAGACCTGGCACCAAGCGATTATCATCTTTTCAAGCATTTGTAAAATTTTCTTGATGGTACAAAACTGGCCTCAACAGAGGCTTGTAAAAATGAGCTGGCCAAGTTTTTTACCAATAGGGACGAGGACTTCGTCAATCGCGGAATTATGAAATTGCCTTCAAAATGGATAAAAGTTATCGAACAAAACGGCGCATATTTTATCTAAATCGAATAATCCTATGTTAATTTCACCGTCGAAATAAAGCGAAAAAACGCTCACAACTTTTTACTTCATCTAATATATTATAAATGATGATAATAATAATGATAGTGATAACACTGATAATAATACTGACATCAATAATAATCATACTACATATCACGCCAAGTTCTTACAATTCGTACTATTGCAAACAAATTAATAATAATAATAATAATCAAGATAATAAAAATCGATATCGTTACCATTGCGAACGCACATATACACTTCTCCATACATATCCTCGCATTCTATTATTTTCATAATAGTTCGTTAAAAAGTATGAAATGGAAGGTGAAGTGGCATGGAAATGGAAGGTGTTTCTAAACGAAGCGTGAAGCTCTAGAATAATAGGGCAACTCCGTATGCATTGTAGGTCGATGGAGAAGTTTGCGGAGAGGGACAGAGGAGGAAGCCCGTTCCTCCATTGGACGTACACAGGTTCGTCAAAGGTAAAGAGAGAGAGAGAGAGAGAGAGCCAGAGCGAAAAAAAAAACGAAGAGGATAAAAAAAAAAGAAAAGAAGGCAGAAGGGAAAGAAATCGTCCCAGGTGGAGACTTTCTTGAATGGACGAGTTTTCGAGCGCGCGCGAGTTTGTACAGGCGCAAAGAAAAAAAAAAAATGAAGGTGAAAGACAAAGAGCACAAAGTGAAAGCAGAAATCGGTTTCACGGGTCCAGGTGGAGGAGAGGCCACCCCGTGGGTCTCGCCGATCGTCGTTCATGCGAGAATTTTAAATTTAAATCCGCGAAGCAAAAGCAACGTTCGAACGATAGGACGGTGATTTTTTGCGGGTGCCCAATTGTGTTCGGTTTTCAACGACGACGACGGAGGCCACGTACGATAGCGTAATATTTTAGTCGTACGATAGGTCGAAAATTTTTAAGTATTCATTTGCGAATGAGGAGCACAGTACAAAAAAGGAATTATCGTTGACTCTCAACAAGGCAAACGCCAACATCGTAACCACTAAACCGAAGTTTCATGGATTCCTCCAAGTTTTACCGTTTACTGGACTTATCCAGAAACGGAAAAAAAAAATTGAAAAAAACTCAGCATCCTCTCGTAGCTAAAGTGGATGCAGAAAAAAAGCGTTTTTTTCCCGAGATTAGTTAGAGCCTCAGTGCTACGACCAATGCATAAATGATAATTATCAATGGACTCGTTCGATTTCGTACGTATTCGATCGCCATTACTTATTTCTTCTTTCGTACGCGATCGCGAATGCCGCAATATCGAATAGAGAAAAAAAAAAAAAAACAAATCTCTCGCGGTGAAGAAATAGTCGCCGCGACGAGACGCGGCGATGTACCTATAACGAAAGAAAAAAATCATTCTCCAACGATAAGCTAATGGCTCGACGAGTATTTCAATGAGTTATCGTATCTCTTTTCCTGACGTGAAGAGTACCGGATCCGAGCTCACAATTACATACACACACACACACACACACACACACACAAATATATATATATATATATATATATATATATATATATATATATATGAAGAAGGGTGATTTTCAGGACCTTTGACTTCGAGGACCGCCCTTGAAACAGTTTGACGTGCTGATAGTCAACAGGACATAGATATAAAGGATTCAAAATGTCCTTTCCCCCCATAAATATACACGTATATGCTAATCTGAGTTTTCTCGCCTTTTACAAAAATCTTTCCGTCTGCAGCTGTAGTTTCAGGTCGTTAACGGCTTTAGGCCACTCTAGACGTCAAAAAAGGGCATATTTTGTGATTTTTTTTTCAGCGAAACCATATAATAAATCGGAATTACAAAATAGGAGTTTTATTATACACGTAATTGACTATACAAAATTATTTTTTCACAGCGATACGTCCAAAATGGCGACTGTGCAGCATTTTTCCGATGACGCCTTTATTTCTGGAAGGTCAACGACCGGACCAACAGCTCCTACAATTTTTGAGTTATGATGAGACACTGAAGTTTTTTTCGATTATATATAAGAATAGCTATAGAAGTACGTAGAATTTTTTTGATATATTGTTTTTTGTCGAAATGGCGCATTTCTAAAATAAAAAGTATAAAATGCCATGAGAAAATCGTCAGAAAATTGTTTATAAAAAAGGAACTATGCAATATAATAAAAAAATACTACGTAGTGCGTCAGAAAATGTAATTCTAAATATACAGTTAAAATTTCAAGTGCATCGTTTGAAATTTGTTTGAGTTATGAGTCCGGCCGACTTGAAAAATGTAGTTTTTAGATAAACGCGTTTAAAGTTAGTAGAAAGTCACGACATGAATCAAGAGAGGTTGCGCTAGAATTCGAAAATCGAGTACTTAGAGATTTTTCACACCCATAATCTTTTGAAATATAATTTTATAGGTACAAAGGTACATTTTTAACAAAAAAAATAATCGATTTTTGGAAAATCCTAGAGTGGCCTAAGGCTTTAAGGTAGTAGTCTCGCCACAGTCACGTTGAAAAGTTTATTCTCCGCTCAATCGATGATAGGTTCGGAATATTGCGAAATATCCATGTAATGCAGGTTGTACATCTTATCGGAATATAAAAACTTATAAAGTAACGATGAAAATGCCTAAAATAATGTTTACCGAATCCTCATTTTTGTATCAGACTATCCATCCCAGCTACTAATACGTAGATACTCTGCGTATACGGATATGCATACATTAGTGTAAGTTCTAGTCTGCGCCAGTCACTTCGTGACGCTAGCGTCGCTAGACATTGCTTAATTTAAATCGCTACATCTCTGAAACTAGACGGTCAAAATTCATGATTTTTTTTTATCCACTTCGTCATATGTTCCTCTGCAATTGAGAATTGTTTGAAAAAAATCTGTAGAAAAGTTTCGAAGTTATTGCCTGAAATGTAACATTTTCCACTGCTACCCATAAGAGCACGTGTAAAACCATGAAATCTTTTATTGCCAATATCTCAAGAACGGAATGGTGAAACCTTTTGAAATTTTGCAGGTAATCATTTAAGTGTTCTGAATATGTCCTTAAAATAAATAAAAAATCTATAGAAAAGCGCCTTGGCGAGACTTCAACAAACGTACGATAATCGTAACGCTCCGAAAACCTTTCGTTCATACATCTCCACGATATATTCGTCGATATATGCGTCTGGATGCTGATGACTCCGCGCGAAACCCGATATACACGTGAATTTAATTCTGCACTCTTCCTCCTCTCTATCTCTCTCTCTCTCTCTCTCTCTCTCTCTCTCTCTCTCTCTCTCTCTCTCTCTCTCTCTCTCTCTCTTCCTCTCTCGGAAATAACGCGCGCAAACGGATTAAACTCTGGAGAGTATCTCGCATAGATTAACTTGTACGGTGCTCGTGTATCTGCCGAGTTCTCGCTCAAGATAAGGAACGTCTAGCACAATTTTATATGCATATGTGTTCGTCCCATTGGTTTTGAAGGATTCGAGAAATGCGCCGACTACGAGCAACGACGAATCGAATATTTCTCATCAGCGTTTCCTTTTTACAGACTTGGGAGCCATTACGTGGTATTTTTTTCCCCCTTAGCGCCATCGCTCTGTCGCATCGGTTGATATACGTATAGATATCAGAGCCGTGACATTAAATGCGCAATACAGGATATATATTATAGTCCTTGTACGGTGTGTGGCCAGCATTGGTTTTCGTTGGCGCTGAAGTCTGCATCGTTGCACGGCAACGAAAGGACTCGTTTTTTTTTATTTATTTATTTGTTTTTATTATAATTCGATTTTTTTTTCGAAACTCGTTTTCGTACTCGTTTTTTTTTAAATTTATTTGTTTTTATTATAATTCGATTTTTTTTTCGAAACATGGTCCACATTTACGTAACGAGCTTTAATCTTCGATTTACAAAAATTGCATGATGAATGACCCTTCAAAGTTTGACACGCAACACTTAAAATTCCGTTGCGTAATTTATGAAATTTAGATTTTTATCTTCAGCTCGATAAAATACTTTGTGCTTTTGTGTATGCGTGTGTATATGCATGTATGTGGTTATAACAAACATTTAGTTTATGTAGTCTGATTTCCTCTTGCACAACGAACTTTGCAACGTTCCACGATCTCACTGTACAAGCGAGGCTTGTTTTAAAGTGTGACTCGACCGAGTGTTAAGACGGTCATTCATATAAAGATAGCGAAGCACACACATACGCTCGGGCGGTGAAACTCGTTTGTGATTTCTTATAGTATATAGGAGATCTCTCGCGAGTGGCTGCTGTTGCCCCAGACTGCATGGGATCGTCTCATTTCAACAGAGCTTCGTATACATTCGTTCGCTCTGCGATAAATCGCCGCTTACTTTTCCACAGCTGTCCGATATGTGTGTTTCTTTTTCAGGCCTTTTTTTTTTATCTGGCGAAATACAGTTTCGAATCCATTTTTTTTAGTTCATTTTTACTGACTGTTCAAGATGTCAGTTGACCAATTTCGACAACAAAGAAGAGGAAGTCTTTTGGAAAATTGGTTTGCAACGTTTAGAATTATGTTGGCCAATTTCGACAACGAAGAGACGAAAGTTTTCCGGGAAATAGGTTTGCAACATTTACCAGATATGTAAATATGAAACTGGAATTTTATGCATAGAAAATACACGTTTATTGTATGAAAATGATGGAAAATATTTTATTCGAAATATCGTCCATTACTAGCTATACATTTTTCCCACCTGTCTGGCAATTTGTGAATACCACGCCAAAAAAGCTGTTGCTCTTCTGAGGAAAACCAGTCATCGAGCCATTTTCGTAAGAAGCGAAGCGCTGCTCAGCAAGTGCGTGTCCCATCGATGCAAATAAGTGGTAATCGGACGGAGCCAAGTCTGGTGAGTACGTCGCATGCAAAAGTATTTCCCAACTAAACGCCTCAATCGTTTCCTTGACCAGTTTTGCTGTGTGTGATGGTGCATTATCATGAAGCAAAATCACTTTTTGTTACCTTTTTTGATATTCTGGTCGTTTTTCACGCAAAGCTTGATTCAAATCGATCATTTTTTGTCGGTAGCATTCAGCATTAACAGTTTCGCCAGATTTTAGCATCCAACAATGCTTGCAATTCGCTGTCTTCAAACTTTTTCGGTGGCTTCCCACGTTCTTCGTTTCTCACGTCAAAATCGCCAGTTTTGAATTTTTTAAACCACTCAAAGCACTGTGATTTACCAAGAGCATGCTCACCGCAAGCTTCGACAAACATTCGATGCGATTCTGCAGCAGTTTTCTTCAAATGGTAACAGAAAATTAATGCTGTCCGCAAATCGTAATTTCCAAGCACAACATTCGACATGTTCAACGCTATAGCAAAAACTATGTTGGGATATGAAACTTCTATTGTTGTGAATTAAAAATCTTTGTCAGATGTCCACAAAGCAAATGGTGCCAATGACGTGGCTTGACGGTAACTACATTGACAGCTAGGGCCATCTATGGGCAAATTCCGGTTTCATATTTACAGACCTGATAGAATTATGATGGAATTCGTAATAAAACGTCTTTAGGGATTTTTATGAAAATAATGTGGGAATTTTTCAGGAAGAAGCAATACGGGAAGAAAGAGAGGGGAGGAAGAGAGAGAAAGAAAGAACGAGAAAGAGACGGATGTACAGCGTTCGGGCGCAACTTTCAGAAATCCAAAAAAAAAATTCGAAATAAGTCATATAAAGTAATAAAGTACTTCGGCAAAGGATGCAGTACTCCAAATTGATTTCTTTTTTACTGTTATAAATGCGATTCGTATAGACCAAATTTGATAAATAAAAATAAAAAATTGGACGGTGACATTTTTTGCAGATTTAAAATACGAAAATCACTCGAATATTTTTTCACTTCCTTTATTAAAGATCCACAAACCCAAACCTGCAAAGAAGAACAAATTTTGTATAAAAACGGAAATTAATTTGAAACAAGTTTTTAAAAAGAACGTTTACTTCGACAACCAATGTAATTACAAACGATTTCTATGCTGTTGGATAAATTATAGGTATTCGTCAAAGATGATTTTGGAAAAAAATAAAATTGTAACCGAAATAAATTTTTTCTCGAGTCCCCAAATATTGTTCGGCCCCGGCAGAGTGCAAAAATCTCTCGAGCGTTTCTTACGAACCTTATTAGAGATCTACAACTCAAATACACGATGAAAAAGAAAAGATTTTTCATAATAATGAAAATAAGGAAAAAAAATTATATTCGTCACGATCCACCGTTGCAAACTTCAACATATAATCAACGTATATAATGATCGACGAAAGCGACAATAGCTTTCACCTGTAGTCTGCAATGATAATGATAAAGATAATGAGCTCTAGTCGACTATGAGGCATACTCGTATATATATATATAATTGGCTGCTCCTTTCGATGAACACTCGAGTACGTATCATGTGTCTCGAGTGGCGGGTCGAGTCGCTTCTCGATAGCGGTAGATTCAACATCGCATGTGTTTTTTTCTCTCCTTCACTGCCTTACGATCTGTATATATATATATATATATATATGTATACACGCACATTTGCGGGGATTGCGCTTGTGAATTCTTTCAAGCTTCGTAGAACGTTCATTCAGAGCGACTTGCTGCGGCGATAGAAGAAAGCGCCGAGACAGCGTAGCGTATTTATTTATAAGTGTTTTCTATTTGTAATAGCGATGAAAAAAAAAAGTTTCATTGATAAGATGAGGATGCGCCTGGTATCGGAGGGAAGCGACTCGTATTAGTAAACATTGACGTACGGTGTTGCAATACAACAAGATTTCGAACTTTTTTCTGTTACGAATTACTGCCCCATGATATCCCAACCTTCAATTTTGTTGATGGATGTGTACCGTGGATTTTTTTTCTTACAAATCTGTCGCACAAGAACGTCCAACAGTTGTACTTGAACTTAATTTGCGAGCTGACCATTGAATACTTAGCTATAAATAATGAAAAAAAGACTTTCCGAAGAATGGCCCCATTTCACGAGAGTTATGCGACCTTAAGGACTGTATAGCAATGCTATGGCGTTCTTCGAAGGTACGAGGTCAGGAGGACAAGACAAAAAAAAACAAACAATTTGGAAACGTATTTCCGGAAAATTTCCTTTTGGGTGAAGGATTCCGACTGATAGAAAAAAATGGTGGCGCTATCGTCGCTAGACATTGCTTAATTTTAATCGCTATATCTCTGAAATTAGCCGGTCAGAATTCATGATTTTTTTACTCACTTTGTCACATGTTCGTCTGTAATTGAAAATTAAAATGAAAAAATCTATAGAAAAGTTTCAAAGTTATTGCGTGAAATGTGAAATTTTCCACTGCTCCTCGTAAGAACACGTGTAAAATCGTGCAATCTTTGAGTGCCAATATCTCGAATATTTTGCACGTAATCACTTAATAGTGTCCTGAATGGGTCCTCAAAATAAATAAAAAATCTATCGAAAAACGCCTTGGCGAGACTACTACCTTAACACAAAGAACCACCGAACCTCGACCGCCTAGCCACCAGTGTCGGTTGGATTGTTAAAATATTTGTATTTATAATTTCAGGATACTTGCTAAACGGAGTAGAACTCAATTTACTTTGTAAAACGACCAATTTATCAATCTATAATTAAAATAAATGGTTAAAACCTTATATATATATTGGGTGAAGTAAAAAATTCTGAGCGTTTTTCGATAGATGTCTTTAGTGAGCCATATCTCACGATGTATACATCGCATCGGGTCATACTATACGGCGATTTAAAGGTGACATTACGCTTTAAAAAAAGTTCTTTGACAGTTTTGGGTTTGGTGAAGCCAGTTGTGTGTTACAGCGTTCCAAAATGGAGGTGAAATAAGAGAAAATTCGATACATTCTTCAGTACCACTACGACCAAGGTGAAAAGGCGGAGCAGGCGGCCACAAAAATATGTGCTGTTTATGGGCCCAATAGGGTATCGAATGCAACAGCAAAGCGGTGGTTTCAACGATTCCGTTCTGGTAATATGGACGTCGAAGATGAGGCACGCTCTGGTAGGCCAATCGTCGAAAATGTCGATAAAATCATGGAAATCGTCGAGTCGGACCGGCATGTGAGCACTTATTCCATTGCCCAAGAACTGAAGATTAGCCAGAAAACCGTTTGGAACCATTTGCATTAGGCTGGTCTCACGAAGAAGCTCGATGTATGGGTGCCACACGGATTGACGCAAAAGAACCTTTTGAACCGAAATGATGCTTGCGATTCTTTGCTGAAACGTAACGAAATCGACCCATTTTTGAAGCGGATGCCGACTGGCGATGAAAAATGGGTCACATACGAGAACAACAGCCGAAAAAGATTGTGGTTCAATCGCGGTGAGCCGGCCTAAGCGATCGCCAAGCGCGGATGAACGGCCAAGAAGGTTTTGCTGTGTGTTTGGTGGGATTGGAAGGGAATCGTCGACTTTGAGCTGATCCCATCGGGCCAAACACTCAATTCGGACCTTTACTGTCAACAACTGACCAGATTGAAGCAGGCGATCGACCAGAAGCGGCCATAATTGGCCAATAGGAAGGGTATTGTGTTCCATCAAGACAACGCCAGGCCGCACACATGTTTAACGACGCGCCAGAAGTTCCGAGAGCTTGGATGGGAGGTTCTATCGCACCCGCTGTATAGCCCAGACCTGGCACCAAGCGATTATCACCTTTTCAAGCATTTGCAAAATTTTCTTGATGGTACAAAACTGGCCTCAAGAGAGGCTTGTGAAAATGTGCTCGTCAAGTTTTTTACCAATAGGGGTGAGGACTTCTTCAATCACGGAATTATGAAATTGCCTTCAACATGGACCAAAGTTATCGAACAAAACCGCGCATATTTTATCTAAATCGGATAATCCTAACTGTTAATTTCATCGTCGAAATAAAGCGAAAAAACGCTCAGATCTTTTTACTTCATCTAATATATATATATATATATATATATATATATATATATTTATAATTGCAAATTTGACAGTAAAAAAAACCCCATACGACGATCCACGCGAGGTACCGGATGTTTTACGACGCAATCAGAGCGACCCGTCTAATATAGCAACGATGAAGACGTTAATATATACCAGCCGTGTATAATCGATGTCAATTAATTGCGTTTAACTCACGAGAAACAAAACTCTTTCCGCTGCCGCTATAATCTTAAGGTACGTCCAGGGCTGCTCGCCTCGGGCGTACTGTATATTAAAAAAAACTCCCCTAAGAAAAGAACGTTCGTGAGCTCGCAAGAGACGGAAGTGGGATGAGAATATATCTTGCGGTGATTTGCACATTTCCTGCTTTCCCTAATCTTTCTGCCTCTCTCGGGAGTTTTTCGTCGCGTGCGCGTCGTCGTTGCGAAACGTGGTGCTTCTTCTCGCAAGAAAATCTCGCGGATAGATGAACCGCGCGTTTCCGTTTTGCGCGCTTGAGTAATTTTATCCTATAGAAAAAAAAAGAAAAAAAAGAAGGGGAACTTTGGTACGTTATTATTTGCAATTCTATACAAAGAGCAAAACAAAAACAAGATCCAAAGGTCAGCAGTGAAAAATTATTCTATCCACGATTTATCGTGAAAGTTAAAAAAGAAAAATAAAAAAAAGCATGTTTCAAATCGGCACCCTCGTCAACTTCGAATTACCCGTCGCCCAAGTGGCACTCGACCTTCCAAACTGACAGCTCAATCTCTTTCGCCCGACTCATCCAACCGTCAACCCAATCCCATTCATAATTCCTCATCGACGTCCTCGTTGAAGATTTACTTCGTCGAAAGATTTTTCCGTAACTTTATGGCCGCGCTCGTAATGTCACCGTGGCCTAGCCTGCAATTGACTCAATTTTTCATGCATTTTTTTTTGTGGAATATTGCACAACAAACTTAGTCTTTGTTATTCAATTGTTCTTTCCGTAAATCGCTATCGCCATTCTAAAATAAATAAATCAGTAAGTTGAAAAAAAAAGTAATCTCGATGACGAAGAGCCTGTGCATCTCTCAAGCCTGTGCGCAAAGTGGATGTTGAGCCATTTCGTGGCATCCTCTCACGAAACTCCACCTTCAGAAGGATTCTCCGTTGGCTTTTTTTTTCTTCTTCTTTTTTCTCGTTTCACCGATCCTCCCTTTTCCGCTGTTCTCGTAGATAACTCTCGAGGATCACCGCGAGAGTCGATCCTCGACACGCATACACACACATATATCTGGGAAAAGATTATTTTGAAGACATTCGACCGAGGGCCGTGCTCGAAACAGCCAGACCTTGCTGATAGCCAACATTACATTGCTGTAACGGGTTCAAAATGTAATTTCCCCATATACACATGCATAGAGAGAGAGAGAGAGAGAGAGAGAGAGAGAGAGAGAACTCTCGACTCTCGTGTGACGAGAGATGAGGGGACCGAGACAGCGTAGAAAAGGAAAAAGAATAAGAGAGTGAGCGAGAAAGAAAGTGCACGCGAGCGCGGGACGGCAGCGCTTAGGGAATACACCGTGGGAACGGGCCCTCTGCCAACACTCGGCAACGGCAATATAGCATGTATATATTCTCATATACAGGATGTCCGAAGAGTCAGGCCCCGGAATTGTCATTTTCGACGAATCGGAGAATTCCGCGAGGAAAAGTCCTTGGGAACTTTTCTCTCCAACTTACCTTTCTATAGGTACACGTGTTTTTTTTTTACGAATTGGAATTGGAATTGGTGTTTTACGAATTGTTTTTTTTTTACGAACTGAATTTTTTTTACGAATTTTACGAATTCGAATAAGGGTGAATTTAATTGTATCAATTTTAATGGTGAAATTGTCAAAAAAAAATTGTTGTTGAAAAAGCATCTGCAAAAAAATAGTTAAATGATGATTTAATTTTAACTTTCGTAAAAGGTTGAATTTAGCCTTTGAATTGTATCCGAATTTAACTTTAACAGAGCATTCTACATGAAAAATTGTTAAATGTTAATTTAAGTTTAACAAATTTAATTTCAGCAAATTTAATTTCAAGGAATTTAATTTTAAGAAATTTGATTTTAAAAAATTTAGTTTCAAGAAATTTAATTTTAACAAATTTAAACTTAACAAATACAATCTCAACAAATTTAATTTTTAATTATTATTTCTCAAGTTCAAGTATTTCTGTTTTGTTTTTATACTACGCAATATTAAAACGAGCGATTATCAAGATTACGCGGTATCTAATTGGTCATTATTTCCCGGGGGCGATGTCTGCATCACGATTAGCATTTTCAACTAGAGTTCCGAAGTTATTTATAAATGCGGTTAAGCGTTATAGATAATTGCGGAACGTTCAACCGCGATAAATAAATCATCGGCATATCGTCGCGTACCTATGTTCGAAAGGATATACGTGGACGATTAATCAGAGTAGCGCGGGCATTCGTACCGATAAGAATTCAGATGTTCGATGTTCTTTTGCAATGATAAGAATCACCCTCACCCCCTGCTCTTGTTGTATCATTCGGGTTTTAAATCATTCAGGAATCGAACGAATGTTATTTTGTTTGCGTCGGAGAAAAAAACAAACGTTTGCTTTGTAGTGTTGGTCGTGTCAAATTTGTACGAGAGTTTCATTACCGCGGCTGCCAATATTACGCGAGCTCGTCATTTTTTAAATAATTTATTCGTTCAATTTGGTAAAGAGTATCCGGTTGAAAAAAAAAAAATACTTCGATCTTGAAAATTCAAGCAAATGTAAATTTTTGGCGAAATTCGTTAATATTGTTCAAAACTTCAAAGTCGCCCATTTTGGGCCGACTTAGTCGTGTTACCCTTTAATAATGGCGATAAAAGAATTGCCAAGGAAATCGAGGCGACGAAATCTTTAAAATCTTCAGTACCGCCCAATATTTGGATGCGAAAAAAGTATCTCCGTATATAAATTGCTTTATTCTATAGTTTGTATCGTTGGCCATGGACCAATTGCAGTACTTTGTTTAAATAATAATAACATCATTGTTTATGAATATTTTTCAATTGGAAAAAACTCACTCTCGGGAACGCTATGCATTAAGGGGTTACGTGGGTTTGGAAATTTCAAAAAATCCATTTTTTTATTTTATTATCTAATAGTACAATATGTCTAGAATATTCTCCCAAAGTTCTAAGTCAATCGGAGTAAAAGTCTAGGAGAGAGAGCCTTTGGCAATTCCCCCCGTCGGCAAAGGCCGGCCGGAAGCGACGCAGGTATACACATTTTTCTCAAAACACTATTTTTGAAGTCGGTGGACACGATTTCTCAAAAACTAATGCACCGATCTTATTGAAATTTTGCACACTTCTTCAAAATAGCATCGAGTAGTGATTGAACGAAAGTTTTTTTTCTATTACAACTAATTTTACAAGGCTATACGTAGTGTAAATTGTACCAAAAATTGAACTATTTTGCATACAACTCTGCCAAAAATTCAAATTTCAATTTTTTTTTAAATCCTTCTTTCAATCACGAGCTATACTTATCTACTAACAGAAAAAAAATTGGTTTTTCAAGTTCAGATAGAGGTATCATGAGTTATCCTGACCACCATGAGGACACTTTTTTTTGAGGGGTCTCCGGAAACCAGGTCCCACCGGCTGAATTTCCCAAATTTTTGGATGAAATTTTTTTTAAATACTGTTGAATTGTTGCTCTTTTATGTGCTTAACATTTTTAATAAAATAATTTATATATTATATTTTTAAAAATAGAGAAAATATGCTTTTTTTTGGCTTCGAAACCCACGTAACCCCTTAATTGTGTGTAAAATCCCGACCTCATCATGCCAATGCCCCCATCGGAAAATATTGAAAAGCGATGTTATTGAAGTTTACTACATCGTTGGAGCGCAACAAATTTTTTTTTTATTGCTAAAATATTTATCTGGTCAATTTGGGCTAAGGAAATCAGTCACAAGGCTTTCAGGAACCTTATTAAAAATCGAAGATATAAACTGTCAAGAAAATATCTTGAACAGCAATGGAAATATAGAAATAAAAGCAAAAAAAAAAAGGATTTTCGTTTGTTTTCGAACGATGCGAACTTCAACGCCATGAAAAGCGAGTAATATTAATGAGCAAAAATGAATTACGTTGAAGTTTGCATCGTTGGAATGCAACGATGTTTTGCTCATTTTCCATTTATTTATTATTATACTTATCCAAAGCATTCTTTTTTTTTATCGTAATCTTTGCGACCGTAAATCTTTTATAATAAAACGTAAAAACGTTCTAGTGATTTCCATAGCCAAAAAAAAATTGAACAATAAAAATTACTTTTCGTTGCACTCCAACGATGCAAGCTTCAACTTCATCGAAAATGAACAATAATGAACATCTTTTGGGGCCCCAAGTTTGTGGAGACCCCCTTAACCTTTGGACGAGATAAAACTACGAGTGTTTTTAGCCAAATTACAAGATACAATACGCGCTTTCAGCTATCTATAAATGTACATGTACATGCATCAAGGAAAATATAAATTTAACCGCTAGGGGGGGGAGGGGGATTAGAAACATTGTCGATCCGTATATGCGGTTGGACCGTGTGTTATTGATTGTAAAACATCGGTTCATAACCAAGATCGTTACACGCAATCGTGCATTAAGCGCTTATTCGCTTTACGTACAGATCGACGACGCGTGTACAGCCCTCGAAGCACAGTGTGCGTACTGACCTTACACGACAGGCGGGTTTCAAGAGATACGAGGCAAAAGCAGAGAACAATAAAGCGTAATAATATATAGTGTTGATGTTTGCATATTTGCATCACTGGCACACTACAAATATTCTTTATCATTTCTATTTCTTTCCTTTCATGATTGTTCAAAATCTTTTTTTGCCGATCTCCAGTACAGTGAAACCTCGCTTATATATTTTTGCACTTATACGTTTTTATCATTTATACGTCATATTTCTCTGGCCCCGGCAAATTCCGCCTATAAAGAATGTAATAAAGTTTCATTTATACATTTTCCACTCATACGTTATTAATTTTCTTCCCCAGCGTCCATTTCGGTGTCTGTTTTTTTCTCAGTTGTACGTTAATCAGTGTTCTGTGACACAAAAACAAAACAGATGAGAATTTTTTTAAAAATCACAACCCGTACCTTATTTTTTTTCAGTAAAATTCCAGGATCATACTTTACATGTACACGGAGAAAAATGAACTGTTCAAAATACCGCAATCCAGGTTGTTTTCACCAAACTCATTAGTGCGTATATGGATAGAGTGCCTGTGCGGTAATTCTTACTTCATTCCCCTTGTCAATTCAATAAACGAAGTTTGGTTTGCTAATCTAGTCCTAAGCGTTAGAGTTATTACAATATGTGGCATTTTTTCCGTTTATGTAGTAAAGTTACCAGTCGGTAATGTATGTATGGTTATTGCTGCCACCGATCAATTTACTAGCCCCTGTAGTTTAAATTATTAGTCAAGCTCTCGGTCGCGGAGCCGGTCGAGGCCATTAGATTTACCGGACTGTTTGGTCTATTTATTCGTTTCAGGAGCTAGTCAGTTTGGTAACTGCTACGGCAAACAATGATTAATATACCAATCCCGATGGGTACAATTAATCGCCGAATTTTGGTTTGCAGTACCTGTCTCGAATATTAGAATTACTAAACTATAAGGTCTATGTACTCATTTTATTCACTAGTCAGTAAAGTAACTGCTACCACGAGTCACCAATCATATTATTAGTGCTTTTAGTTTAAACTACCGGTCCGTGAGTCGTATGAAACAATATTCTTTCTACCAGACTATTTGGTATAATTAACAGCAAACACTCCATTCATATGGCCACTAGAAGATCTGGAAACATCTGCTACAATCGCTGTAAATATTAATTGTAAAAAGGAAGGTAGGTAAAAAGGAATATTAAATACGTAATTGTACATTTTATAATTTTATTACAGGTATGTTTTGACATTTTACATTTTAAATAATTTTTTATATCAATCAAGGCACAATATAACGCAAAATATTTACAATGCGTAACGTACGGTTACATATGTCTTAGAGAGCTTAATGAGTAATAAACAACACAGGCGTGAGCACGGTAATGCGTTTAGAGAAATTAGGTTCTTAGGTGAATCCATATTTGTGGTATTTACTATTTCGAAGCCCCAAAAATGATAGTTAAATTTACAAGATGGTAAGGGATTGAATAAAAAATAAGGGATGTCGCCAGCCAAAAAAATATCTATAACTTTACCGAAAACAGGATACATTGCGTCTTTATTGATTATCAATATCGAATTTTTTGAATATTTTGTTCCGTGAATGTCTATCCAAGCAACACGTTGTATTGAATTTTGAGGTGCAATATGTGTGAAATATGTATTGTAAGTAATTCTATCAATTTCTCGCAAAGGACCGGAGTTTCTTATTTTAGATAGATTACAATTGCGCACAAAATTACAATTTTTCAATTGATATTTCATCGCTAATGTTTGAATTATATTAACACAACTACAAGAGACATTTGCAGTAAGCTTTGACAGACGATGTCTACTTTCGTATCTCATTGTTGAATAATAAATTGGAGACCCCACTGCTCGTATTACTCGTGGGTAATGCGTAGCAAAATGAAATTTCGGTGTAAGTTTTTTTCCGGGAAAAAGTTTGAGGTAGAGCTCATGGTGTTTTTGAATTAAATCGACTGAGATATCTATCTGTACGGATGTTAAATGAGGGGCTCTTATGAAATCAATTATTTGTCTCAGTAATACATATAGATGCCAAAATTGGTTGTCGTCCGGTACGAAATCGCCTACCATAAAACCAAAATATCTCACGAAACAAAAAGTTTCCGCTGCAGACATTCTTGAGCGAACTTCTTTCACTTTTTGCAAACTAATGGGAGGTGGTTTATTCGACAGCTCTAACCGTCCGTAAGCAAAAACTTGTATCCTGAAATTTAGAGTGTCAAGAGTAAACAATTTCAATTCAAATATGAAAGTATTGATTAATGCTGACATCACGTAGTTGCAAATACCCTCCCCGAAATCGTGTGCTATATCGATCGATATGTTTTCACATATATTAAAATCTGCGAGACTATTCCATATGCAGAATTCTTTTACTCCAGTTTGTTTTAAATCATTGAGTTTTAAATCATTGTCGTAATCATTTTTAGTTCTTAGTAAGCTGAGATCTTCAACAGACAAGGTTTGACATAGTTCTTTTGGCGCTTTGCAAAATCTACAATAAAATTTGCTAGAAAAACTTTCGGTTAGACCTAACATACTATTATTAGGTTATTGTGTATTGTGTATTTTTTTTTTTTTGTAAAAAACTTAACTCACTAATTATAATAGCAGTAAAAATACCGTTTGTCAGGATTATTCCGCAACTCACTATCTATCAAAATAGATGACATCAGCGATGTATTATTTTTTCCCACATTCGTTAAGGCATGCAGATATTCCTGCCCTCTGAGGTCGTTTGTGAGCAAATCTTTGAGATTGGTTTTAAATTTGTGACACCGAATTGAGATGCCTCCAGATATCTGGTTGCGTGCCTAGCACTGTTTCTGATGTGTCACCTGTGGGAAGATGGGTTTGATCCGAAGCCGAATGCGATGGCAGATCTTTTAACAACGAAGAATTGGGAGGAATATTTTCCTGCAGTAGCAGATTGTCTGTACGAAAAGAATAAAAAAGGCCGTCATCCACTGATAAATATTTTACAAGATATTTTTTTTATTATATCATTTTTTTCTTTACTTCAAATGCATTGTATTTCTAATTTTTATTGAAATAAATAAAAGTAACCTCGTTAAACGTTCTAATATCTACGCAACTCAACGCGAAAATAAAAAGACAATAATTTTCAGAAAGAAAATAAAATTAGAAATTGATGAGACTTTTTCGTTCTCTCATTTTGTTATGTTAATATAATTAATTTTAACCTCAATAAAATTAGAAATACAACGCACTGAAAAAGAAAAAATAAATCACCCAAATATACTCGTTTAACCCAAAATGAGATATACACACATCACACTTAACAAAAAAACAGGTTCACAAATCCCTTACCTGATCCCAGCTGAACAAAAGAGCGTAAGTAATCTGGCACATCACTCGTATCGGTATGGATTCCATTGGAGTCACCGAGAACAGCAATTCCGAAATACTCGGACATGATGCCTCGATATAGTATTTTTTTAGTAATCCGTCTTTGGCACGCGGTATAAAAAAAAGTCGCCGGTCAATTCAGTCATACACTTGGGTACTTTGCCCTCGAAATGGGGAATAATTAACCACGAATTCTGGCGATTCCCCCTCCAAATTCGTAATAAATACGTTTGATTCGTAATATTTATTGTAGCCACGTGCAAATTTCACCAATTGATCGGTAGTCGTACTAAGGGAACCGTACGATTTACTATGGACTTAGGTTATGTTTACTACAAAATGCGTTACACGATACAACTGTTAAACTTTACGCGAGCGACATGCGGATTGGTCGAACCCACTAGTAACCGTGCCGAAAGAACCAATACGATTTACCACGCATTCGGTGATTCCTCGGACAACGCATGTTTACAATTAAAGCTTCGTAGACCACGCGAGAGTGGCGCGAAAAGCGTATCAATTTCACTTCTGCGTTATTCTCATTCATACGTCATACTTGCTGTACCCCTTGAAAAACGTATAACTGAAGTTTCACTGTAATTGTTCTAAAAAAATGCTTCGAGTCATGATTCTTAGTCCAGATGTGAAAAAAATCGGGCAAATAAAAAAAAAATCCAATTGCGTTTCAGGGATGCAAACTTCAATATCGTGCAATCATGAGATTGAAGTTTGCATCGTTGGAATGTAAAAAAGTCTTTTTTTTTACACACCCAATTTTCTTTTTTCAGATTTGAAAGACGCGAAAAAATGCTGATATAATAATAAAACACGAAACCAAAATCAAAAAAAAAATCGTTGCACTTTATGGGAGATGCCACTCGTGCAAAAAAATACAATTTGAACGAGAGAGCTCACAATTTATTGTAATGAGTGTCCGAGAAAAATATATCAACATTCGATAACAAATCTATTAATGGAAAAAAATATATCAAATTTATGGCCGGGCTATTAACAATTGATCCGACGAGATATTCGATTATTTTTCCAATTAAATCATAGTCTGAGACAAAACAATCGATATAAAAATGAAATGATATTGAAGTTTTCATCGTTGAAACGCAACGAAAGTTTGGTAACCCGACCTCTTTTTTTTTGACAAATTTGAACTAAGAAAATCACTCATACGTTTTTACAGAATCCTTATCAGAAATCTACAGACCGAATTCCCAGCACAAGATTTTAGATGATGAAAAAATTGACGAAATAAAAAATTAAGAAAACATTTTCGTATGCTCTTGGAGTTTGCACCGGTGGAATGCAACGAAAATTCTTTTTATATTCTTTTTTCCTCCTTCTCGTTATATCAAAAAATCTTTTTATTGCAAACTACGATTATAGATCTCTGAATAAGCAAATAAAAAAAAATCTTTATGGACTTTAGTAGCTAAGATCTGCCAAAAGAAATTTGAGCAAGTAAGAAAATCATTTTCTTTGCATTTCAACGATGCAAATTTCAACATTATATTTTCACTGCATTCCAACGATGCAAATTCCAACCTCTCATAATGGATCTTTTATTGAGTGGGTCAAAAATCAATATTGGCTCAATTGATGTATGAACCGCGAAAAAAAATATGTTCGAACGATGATTTATTAGAATTGCATTTTGTTATGCACTATTTATATAATAATAATAATAATAATTACATCACATTTATAGAAAAAATATATACGTACATAAATTTACGTGAAAATATTTTATCATTTTCATCGAGATTGTTGTGACGATTATTATTATTATCGAATTTTGTTGTTCCGGACAACACCTTTCCTCAGTTATTATTATTACTATTATTAGTTAAAAAATAATGAACATTTTAAGTTAAGTATTTTAATTAAATTAATAATTACTATTATTAATTTAAATAATGAATAAATTATAAATTCTCAATAAATACTATGGAGTTGAAGTTTGCATCGTTGGAACACAATGAAAGTTAATATTTTTGAATTCCTTTAATTTCTTTTGGCAGATTTTGCCTATAAAAATTCCTCAACCATTTTCTAAGATACTTATTTCGCGATGTACAATATAAATCTACAAAAAAAAGTTCTATAATAATAAAAAAAAGGAAAATAAAATGTAAAAGACAACGTTCATTGCGTTTCAACGTGAATACTATCAAATAAGATAGTTGTTTATTGACATATAGCTAGTAGTTTCGTTTAGGTAAAAATGAATTTTTTATTCTTGAATAAAAAATTCCTAATGCTTTATGATAATTTTCATCGCGACAATTGTGACAATTATCATAATAATTTAAAGAAAAAATTACTGGATAGTCGTTATATTGAAAGAAAAAAAAAAAGATGCACAAGAATATTAATTAACAGATTTTAAATGAGTATTTTTTAGCCAAACGTAAAAAGTTTAACCGAGCGATCGATCGTAAGAGCGTGCATGTACATTTTCGTCCTTCGGAGAATCGAATTAACAGACCGCAAGGCGGGCACGCGAAATGTATCGATTTATCGTCGTACCTAACTCGTACGGAAAAAAAAAAAAAATGATGAAAAAGGAGAATAAAATGTAGAAGTTTATATACGTTTTGCTTTATTGTAACGCGAATGCACGATAAATCGTGTATTATTGTATGAAAAAGAGATTCCCACAGGATAAGCTTACGTTACCTCACGTCATGCGCGAAACTCTTGCAGAGAATCCTCCGACCGCAGCCCTTGCGAAATATTCTCAGTTACGTTCTCTCCCTACTCCACTGGACATGACTGGGTCCGACCGAGTTGTGTTGTGCCCTTCGCGAAATTTTTTCACGCGTACCAACGTTCAAGCGTGCGTAGTTTGTTGGCCTTCCAATAGTTCGTCGTCTCGCACTAAACAATCCGTGAAAACGTGGCTCACGCGTCGTGAATTTGTCGGCGAGCGTAAAAAAAAAGAAAAAGAAAATCTATCGTTGTCGAATGTCCGATAATTTGTGTTGTCAGAACTGAGGCTATTCACACATAGCTGGTGAACAAAAAGAGTTTGATGATTTTGTGGGTCTCTCCGCGCACTGACTCGTAACGAGTCGAAAATCAATTTTTACACACCAGACGGAGAGGCTCGCCAATGTTGTCGTCGTTCAACGTCGTAACGTCAGACCACGCACCTGTTTGATTTTTCAGGCTACGTTGCCGCTCAATGAAAACATATTTTCATTCGATCGCGCGTTCACTCGAGACTACGTGATTCGTGAAATTCAAGAGTCGAATGTGTCAACGATGCGTGAAAGTGAGATAAATTTGAGATTATTCTTCGTTCTGTGAAGTTTTTAGAAGTGTAGACGGGCTGTGACACGTTGAGCGTGCGCGTGCGAAACAGCGACTGAGACGCCACGAGACTGACGAGAGACGTGCTAGCTACACGGATCGTACACTAGGCAGTCGCTCCTCCCGAGTCCTCTAGCGGCGAGTGTGTGCAGCGAAGTGACGAGGCCCCGCGGCACCCACATCCATACGCGCGAAACTTCACCGACGCTTCCCTCTACACGCCTGCCCCCCCCCCCCCACTCCGCGGCTCGTACTGCTCGATCGCTGCAGCAATACAGAATCGTCCAGCGCGAACGTAGGGTGCATGTGTGTACGTGAGCGCGTTCGTCGTTTCATGCATCGCGCGCTCTTCTTTTTGTCCGAAAAAAATGTCTACATTACCGACGCGGCTACCGACTCGATTATACGTTCTAACAGCGAGGAACTCCCGGCATTGATTGCTTACCCTCGCACGAATTCATTTCGTAGTGAGGTTTTTTTTTTAACGTAGCTTGTTTGCGAATAATTGCGAAGTTTTATTCGTATTTCGCAATTGCGATGTGAGGGAATATCCGAGGCGCCAAGTTTTGACCATTGATTTTTAGATTTGAACAAAAATATAGCTTCCTTAAGGCCGGATCCTGAATTAGAAGGTCCAAAAAATCGATTTTTTTTTTATTGTTTAAATCTATTCCTGATGTATCGAAGAATGTCTAGACAAAGTTTTATAGCCCAATTCGAAATATTTCCAAAGATACAGCACTGAACGTAGTGGAGTGTCGAGCAGGTATACGGGCGCTCGGGCAGTTAGGGCGCCCGTTTTCTCGAGTTTTCGTTTTTACGATTTTTCTAATTTGGCGTATCTGATTACGAAAAAACTAGAAGTCCAATCGAAACAAACCAAAGCTTGTTCGCTTCAGTATCGTTTTCTTTTCTATTTGAACTAAAAACATTGTCGAAAAAAAAATTCTTAACAATTTTTTTAGCAAGTTGAAATAATTTTTTTTTTTCACAAAAAGCACATTTTCTACTTCAAACCCGAAAAAACATTCAAATTTCAAATTTTTTTTTCGTTTTTCTAGTTCATATAGAAGAAAAATATGTCACAATTAAAATGGTTTTTGGTTTTTTTGTTTCAGATGAAAATTACGAGCTCCATTTGTCACGCCGCATGAAAACCGCAGTGGCACGAATGTGCATAAAAATCGGTTGCCTGTTGATATTTTTCTTTAAAAAAAATTGTTTTCTTATGTTCAGACATGTAATAAAATAATCTGAAAATTTCGCTAAACTTGCTTTTTTTTTTACCCGAAAAAAATTCCTCAAAATATCGATTTTTCGAACCGGCTAATTCAGGATCCCGCCTTAAGAAGGGCAACCACTTTAGATGCTTGAAAAAATCATTTTTTTTTTATTTTATAAATCGTTAGCAAAATATCTTAAGAATACACCCTGAAAATTTCAAAACGATATTCGGATTTCTTCTAACGGTATGTATATAAATGATAAAGATGCGCGTGGTTCGGCAAAATAGAAAAAGTTTATTAAAGACAAAAGAAGCTCGAAAAGCTCGTAAAGAGGAAATGCAAGCTTCAAATGAGTTGCACGAGGAAGAGAAAGGACCGCTGTATGGTGCTGGAGTCGCTGATTAATCGGTAAGACACTTTATCATTTGATTAAACACATTTGACTTTGAGTTTTTCGTTTGTGAAACTTTAAACGTGTTTTTCTCGAAACGACGTGAACAAAAAAAAAATTGTTTTCTATTCTATTATAGCGTATCTTTAAGCGAAAAAAAAGTTTGGACCGATACATGAAACAGTTTTCAAAGAAAAAAATTATTTAAAATAGCTTATTTTTTGAGCTATCACAGTACAAATCTGCCCCTTAATCTGTACCATTCTGGACTACTATAGTAACGCACAATGAGTGATTTATTTTTCACCTACTAGGCTCGTACCACCTCAATGGCTTTTTATTTTCAGGAAATGCGCGTGATTTCTGCAAAATGACAAACGAGCAATAACCTATGATTTTTTCTCCAAATTTTCCAAGTTTCGAATGAAAACTTGTACCCTCACGTGCATATAATTTGTCATTTGCTTTTTCGATGATCCGAAATGTCATTGAATTTCTCTGCGATCGATAGAAACCCTTGCAAGAGAGAGAGAGAGAGAGAGAGAGGGAGGGGAGAGAGAGAGAAGAGCCGTTAATTTTCATGTAACGCGAAACTACAGTCTTTTGAACAAAGTTCATGCAAATATATAAGTACCAGAGAGCTCGCGAGAGGAGCGATGTGAGAATCTATGTCGAAGCAGTTGCTACGACACGAAGAACCACTTCTACCAGTTATACTACCTTGCCCGGTTGTCTCGAAGTTGGCTCCGCTCATTTCGTCCTGCGCAGCTATACTAAGTACGTGCACCAACATGCCGAGAATAAAGCGAGAATATCGTCGCGATTTCGAGTCTCATGTGAACAAAAAACAAAAAAAAACTGAAGAAAAAAACGATATCGCTTGCAGTATAATCTCCGAGCCGTTATTGCGCGCTACTTTTCACGAGAACACTACACAGGATGTTGAACGTATATTTACATGCGCATTCTAACCATAGACATTTATTTTTTAATTTTTGCTTAATAATTATATCGTCACTTAATAATTATCCTTCCTCAATGATTATATTGCGCATATAAATTGAACAGCAGTTAATGTTTCCTGCGGAAATAAATACTTACATTTTTTTTTTAATTTTCTATTAACTTAACAACACCAAATTATATAAATTGCTCAAATTTTATTAATTGTCGACGTCTGCCAATTTCTCCATCATCAAAAAATGAATTTATTCAATCAATTAATTTTTTTCAATGACTCTACTTAATTTATTCATTGAAAGATATTTTTATATTGCTACAGGGATTGTTTATATAATTTTTTTTTTTTTTTATTTATATGAATTAATTTTATTGATTAACCCTTCATGATCACACTTCCAAATTCAATCGCAGTGGTCACACTTGGGTCGATTCTACCCATTCAGTTTTCAAAAAAGTATTGTGACCAAACTAACCGTCCGAAGTGGTTCAAAAAATTACGGAACATGCTTTGAACTTTCTAGATGATGTACGAACAATGTATTCATAAGAAATAAAAAGGCGACATGTTAAAAAAAAATTCATAAACAGGTGAAAACGCAAAAAGACACTTTTTCGCTAAAAAAATCATCGTTCCGTGAATTTTCAACATTTTTACCTAAAATTTGGACGTGATACTCCTTAGATATGCTACTTTTGGGAAAAAAAATAGTAGCATAGTGCGCGTTACAAAAAAGGTATTCATACCGTCATGTGAAGAGGGTAAATTTTTATGGTATGAGAATACGTCAAACTCCGCAGGTAAGATGGTGAATACAGTCCCATTCGAAGCCGGGAACTATTATATATTTATGCCAAAAATTGATCGACGGGTCGATTCTACCCAGGGTGACCACGAAGGGTTAATTTATTCAGATGAATCAATTTTATTTATTAATTAAAAGAATTTTCGAATTTTGTTACGAATTATTTTTGTACATAGAGGTTTTTCCCCGTTTAAGAACGTGAAAAAAAAAAACGACAATTTTCCGCAGTTGCGAATTCACTGTGAGTTGGTTACAAGTTTTAAAAAACGTATTCATTTTATTTTCCCGCCGTAATTCTTAAGAGGTTATTGAAAGATTTTTTTTCCTCTGAAGAATTTTTTTCAACAGTGTTGAGGACTCTAACGATAGGGGAAGGGAGAGTGGCATAGAAGAGAGAAAGGCTCACCTCTCAGATAAAAACCTATGCAAAATGCTCGATCCCTTTGGACGCAGCCTCTAAACGTTTTTTGCAAGTGAAAGGGAAGACGGGATATGGAACACGCGTCTTTAAGATTTTGACTGAAATTATTAATTATTGACAGACGTTAAACAGGTTTCCTCGAGCAAAAGCAACTTTTCTGTATTACTTGAAATGTATTTATTAATATTATAACTTATTGATTTTTTAAAATATTAACTAGGAATAAAAAAAAAGGATTGCGAACAAAATTGTTTTGCGAAAGTAAGTTTTCTATTGCTAAATTAATCGTGAATTATGATACGGAATCATTTAATGTACCGTGTCGAGCGAAATGCTCGCTATCTCGGAGCAAACGTTTTTTGTTTTTTTTTTTTTTTTTTTTCACAACGCGTATTGACAATTTCTCTCAACACGCAACGATCGTTACGAGAGATACTCAATTCACGGTGAAATTAATACACCTATATCGAGACCATAATCGTTAATTCGATTTTGTTCTTGCCCCGACAATGGCACAACACACCCGTGAGTGCTCCAGTGCACTGGTAATAAATACGCAAGCAGAAGAGAAGAAAAAAAAAACGTCACAAACACACGTATCTTTTATGGAGACTCGTGATATCGTTATAATTTCCCGGTACAAACAGTGCTAGTTAACGAAGTAAATTGCCAATTGAGTAGTGGCCGAGTCTTTTGAGCAGTGACGAGTGCGTCTAGACGGACATCGTAATGATCGTTTTAATCTCAGAGGGGGAGAAAGTCGTGCCGATTGTCACGTCGGGCTTTAAATGCGATTAAGAAGAAGGACAGAAACGGGAAAAGGAAAGAAATGCAATTAACGCGTAATTGTACCACTCAATCGTCGCTTTTTTTTTTTTGCGTTTGTTAATCCTGCCGACAGTAATTTTTCACAATGTTCGAAAAAAAAAAAACACGAGAAGGGACTGAAGCTGAGTCGTTTAATTACGCAAAATAAATATTACGGTTGTTAGACTGATTATAATTTTTTTTGTTTTGTTATTTGATGGGTCTGCATAAGCTTGGGGCCTAAGAAACAGGTCAGTTTTCAATCATTTTTCCGATAACAGTATTGGGATGAGGTCGAGATTTTATACTCAATTAATACGTAGTCTTGCTAAGTTTGAGTTTTTTTGCAGCAAAATACTGATCAACAATGTTTGATTGTTTAAACAAAGAAGAAAGATAGATGGTTCTGCCGATTAGGCTCATCTGAAATGAACAATAAAAAATCTACAGATATGACACAAGGTGCAACTGTTTCATGGCATTGAAAATGTAATCAGACTTTTCGGGTAATAAAATAGGTATATGCAAATAATATGAGTTGCTCTCTCTCTCTCTCTCTCTCACTCTCTAACTCTGAGAGCGAACAGGCCAAGGGATGGAATGGTCCTTCGAAAACTGGCCCAATTACTAGCAATTCCGCACTTTCGTATTGAATACATGAGAAATTCCTTTCAAATCTTTGTTGCTTACCTGTTGAACGCCTTACGACCGCACTATGTTCATCTAAGCCTTGTCTCTTTTTGCAACCTGATAAGTACCTTACCTTTGGACGACACTTAATGATCTCACTTCTCCCAGTATCAGTGGACTTGCCAATAATTGACAAGTCCTTAAATCTGTAATCCTTCGTTCCATACGTTATGATGGAATAACCGTTATCATCTTATGTTTTATTTTATCTCATACTATATTATATTATAACATATTATATTATTATATTCATACCTTATCACATTATATTATATTTAACCACAAAATATCATCTAGTATTACCGAGGCTTTTTGTTTTATATAGAGCCACGCATTATCATCAGTATTGCCTTTTTTTAAATGTATATGTGCCAGAGGACGTTTCTGTCTTAGTGCATTAATAACAAATCTAATCTAATCTAATCTAATCTCTGACTCTCTAACTCTCTTACTCTGTCACTCTGTCACTCTCTCACTCTCTCACTCTCTAACTCCCTCACTCTCTAACTCTTTCACTCTCTAACTCTCTCACTCTCTTACTCTCTCACATTCTCACTCTCTCACTCTCTCACTCTCTAACTCTCTTACGCTCTTACTCTCTCACTCTTTCACTTTCTTCTCACATTCTGGAAATGTGCGAAGACGGCGGAAAAAATAGATGACTCTTGGGAATTATTATCTCAAAAACCATTTGTCCGATTTCATCCTAGTTTGTTTTATCCGAAATTATAAATATTGAGGTATAGTGACAAAAATTTGTATAAATATCTCTAACTCCCTCTGTATAAACTCTCTAACTCCCTCACTCTCTAACTCTCTCACTCTCTTACTCTCTCACTCTCTCACTTTCTTCTCACATTCTCACTCTCTCACTCTCTAACTCTCTTACGCTCTTACTCTCTCACTCTTCCACTTTCTTCTCACATTCTGGAAATGTGCGAAGACGGCGGAAAAAATAGATGAATCTTGGGAATTATTATCTCAAAAACCATTTGTCTGGTTTCATCCTAGTTTGTTTTATCCGAAATTATAAATATTGAGGTATAGGGACAAAAATTTGTATAAATATATATTGTTGATCTGAATTGATCTGTTGGAGATTGATCCGAAAGAAAAATTTCGCAGACATTCTTAAAATGTAATGTATAAATCCCTTCGCAACGCAGGATTTTTTCGGATTCAATTAATTTTTTTTTATCAAGCCAGAAAGGTCGGAAATTTAGGTTGAAAAATGAATGTAAATTTTCATCAGGCAGCATTTTGTATAAGCAAAAATTCAAAAAATCCTACGATGCAAAGGACCTTGTACATGACATTATAAGGATCTTTTCGAAATTTCTGTTTCAGATCAATTGCATGCAATAATGGGGACTGAAAACTGTGTCAGCGAGGGACATGTTTTACACCGGCCACGATAAAAGCGCTCCTAGTCAATATGTATTTAGACAAAATTTCTTCATTATGCCTCAATTTGTATCGTTTTGAATGAAACAAACGTGGATGAAATCGGACGAATAGTTTTTGAGATAAGAATTCCAAACATTCACTTATATTGCCCGCCTTCTACTCGCGTGTGTCCCCTTAACTTTGATTTGCAACAGAAATTTTGTAAAAATTCAAAAAATTGATCGAGTCCTGACGATTTTTGTGAAGTTTTCATTCGCCCACTGCGCTACGAAAAAACTCGCTGCGATTTTTCGTCATTTCAATTCTTCCTCGCACGTAAACACATTAGACCGTAAAACAAGTGGATGCACAAATAAATCTTAACCCAATGCATACATTCGGTCACGTTGAATATCGAGTAACATACTTGGCTTGGGAATAATCGAAGATAAATAATTTAGGCAGGGTAGCAAATCCTCGTCGTACATTTAACTATGCTCTTCTGGCGCACTCGATCGATCGATCCAAGAATAACAAATTCTGCAACGAGAGCTGCAACCCATTCGATAATCCCAGAATAAACCTTACGTGTAATATGGGGCATTCCAGCTCAACTCGGACAGCTGTTTCCCTAACCATCTTTGATTATAGATTTCGGTAGTTGAAAATCTTGTCCCTGGTGTCAAAAAAATACTGATTTTTTTTTCTCCGTCCTCTTGCCCTTCTGCGGCTGCAAAAACTCGAACAGTCCACGAGGGCCGTTTTCAAAAGTCTGAAAAAAAATTGGATTCGTTTTGGACCGGTTTTGTGCATTTTTCACCAAAGCTAACTTGTGCTTTTGATATTTAATATCTTTTTGGTGTATTTTCGATTTTTGGAAATGCTTATTCGACAATTCGGAAGTCAAAAGAGTACTTTTAAGATCTTGGAAGTAAAAAAAACTTTTAAAATATAGCTTCAGATAAAATTAAATTTGGGTGGTATGTATTCTATTCTGAATTCTTCTTTGATCATTCTATATTCTATTTTTGCTGTGTTATTTATCTCACGTTATATATGTTCTGTTCCCCCCCCCCCCCCCGCCCCTCTCTCTTCCTTTTCCTCTCTTCATCGTTGTGCTAGTAATTTGAATTTACCTGACCAAAAAAGATTCCGAATCATTCTTTTAACTGTTCCCTTTTTTTAACATTCCCCGAGCATTATAAATGTTACTTATATACTTTCTTTCTATTTGGGAAACACATTTTTTGTGCATGTAAAAAAAAAATTCTTACTCCCAAAACCGAAAAAGTACGCTTGTGACTTCCGAATTGTCGAATAATCATTCCCAAAATTCAAAATTCACAACAAAAATAAATAAATATCGGAAGCACAAGTTGAGCTTTGATAAAAAATGCACAAAACAGGTTTAAAACTAATCGAAATTTTTTCAGAAATAAAAAAAAAACGGCCCCAGTGGACTTTTCGATTTTCCTGCAGCCGCAGACGGGCAAGGTGTAGAGGAGAAAAATTGAAAATCATTAGGTTTGGAAATTAGGAAAATCTATAATCGACGATGGTGACGGAAATATCTAGTTGTCCGAGTTGAGCTGGAATATCCCATATATATGTATTCTCGTGTATGTAAATATATATATGTACATACACGTATTTATGTGTTCGTGTCCATAAAAGAGGTCTATATACGTATAAAGAGCAACGAGGTGATGGCGCACACAGTTGTGCGAAAGTTTTGTGATACGAACGCGAAAAATACACACGTTTCACCGAATTTCACAGCCGGGGTGAAATTTTCACTTCCGTTTATTTTCAAGCCACGCTCGCACTTGCATTTTGTTGAACGAACATTTTATTGCAACGCCAACGTGCAAAACGTGCGTTGCAAATGAGTTTGCAGGCACATACAATGTGTGTGCGTGCAACGCGCGAAATTTGTCTTTTCGCACCTCTTGTTAGCCTCGAAAAGCGGCGAAAGTGTTCTAGCGTGTTGTATTCTCACGAGGCGTTAACGATCTTCCCTCGTCTATGACACGAGTAGTTTCACGAAATTTTCTCTTGCCAATTCTGCGACGGTAAATTTCGGGTTTACGACGCGGTATTTCGTCACTCGTGGCTTATTCTTGTAACTAATTGGGGATATTTTTTTTTTTTTTTTTTCACGTCGTTGAGAAGAATTAAGGTGGTTTTTGGGATTTTATGAGCATAGTTTTACGGGATTACATGACAGATTTTTTTTTGGGGTTCAACATGGAGAACGTGGATTTTTTCTTTTTTTTGATACAACATGAATTGGAGAACGCAACATTTGATACCGCGATCGCAGATCGATGATTTTTGGGTTGCAAGCTTGATTTTTCAGCTAAATTCTTTATTTGTTAATACTTATTTTTATCAATTACAAATCATTAATGAATTTTTTACTTATTTTTCTCCAATTCGAGATGAATTTTTCGCAAAAATATTTTTTAATTCATTATAATTCTTTATTATACTTTTTATTCGTTAATTATAATTAACGAATTATGTTTTTTCTCCAAATATGACATAAGATTTTGCCTACAATATTTTTCAATTCGTCAACTATTATTTGTATTCGTTAGTTATCATTAATAAATTATTCTTACTTTTTTTCATATTCGAGATGAATTTTTCACCAAAACTATTTTTTAATTCACTAATTATTAAGTTTGTTCGTCAATTATTACTAACGAATTATCATCTTTTTCTCCCAATTTGAGATACGATTTTACGTACAATATTATTCAATTTGCCAATTATTAATTGTATTCGCTAATTAGTATGAATAAATTATTCTCATTTTTCCGAATTTGAGATGGATTTTTACATAAAATATTTTCCAATTTGTTAATTACAGTGAAACTTCAGTTAGGTTTTTTTCAAGGGGTACAGCAAATATGACGTATAAATGAGAAAAACGTAGAAGTGAAATACAGTATGTAGCGGAAAATCTTTAGCATTTGAAAATGGTGATCGGTGCCTCTATTATGCTAATATTTGATTTTCAAATTGAATATTTGATTGGTAGTACCAACGAACTAATGAGCCGACTCAATCGTTTTTTTAATTTTCGTTCAGCATTTTTATTTGATGCGAGATTGTAACATTGAAGTTTTTACGTTTTAGACTAGAACAGTTAAATAAAGGGTGTCTCAAAATGACCTGACATTTTAGTTTATTAATAAAACGTATTATTTATTTGAAAAGTACGAATATTTTAATTTTATTATAAGATACAAATATGGAGGTTATGTGTGGAACACAATATCCGATAAATGGCCACCACGTTCCTGTTTGCAAACGTTCACTCTTTTGTGAGTGGCATACGATCATTGGCATACACTTTTTCTTTTAGAAAATCCCAAAGAAAGAAGTCCAATGGCGTGAAATCGCACGATTTTGGTGGCCAATTCACATCGCCGCGGCGCGCGATAACACGACCTTGAAACTTCGTCTGCAATAACTGCATTGTTTCACATTGCATTTTCACAATTTCTATGCGTTTCTCGATCGTGTAACTCTCCATGGCTAAACATCAATACTTCTTGATGCCAGTTGTCAAAGATTAGTAGTCTATGTTCGCCGTAATTTAAAATGTCAGGTCATTTTGAGACACCTTTTACACACAGTACGATCCTAGAATTTTACACTGGAAAAAATAAGGTACGGGTTATGAATTTAAATTCTTGTCTGTTTTCTTTTTGTGTCACAGAACACTGATTTACGTACAACTGAGAAAAAACAGACCCCGAAACGGACGCTGGGGAAGAAAATTAATAACGTATAAGCGCAAAAAACGTATAAGTGGAAAACGTATAAATGAAACTTTATGACATTCTTTATAGGCGGAATATGCCCGGGGCAGAAAAGTATGACGTACAAATGATTAAAACGTATAAGTGCAAAGCGTATAAGCGAGGTTTCACTGTATTAATTTTATTTGTCAATTACTACCAACAAATTATCATTTTTTCCTCCAAATTTGAAATAAATGTTTACCCACAATATTTCCCAATACGTTCTTTATTATTTCATACACGTTACTCATCATCAACCAATTATCAATATTTATTTCAAAATTTGATACGAACATGTACCTAAAATATTCAACTACAAATTGACACTCGCAACAGTCTTATCGGTCACGCGAATACGTATTCTCAAGTATTTAAGCGTCGTACAAAAAGGAAAAACATTAACAAGATGTTACGGCATTATGGTGAAAGAGGTGAGGGGTACGGGGGATCATTCGTTGCGTTTGAAACGAGAAGGAATCGCTCAGACGCCCTCGAGATCGCTCACAGCCCAGTGAAAGTTGTTTCCCATTATATGTGAGAGACTGCGGCGGACTCGAGTCTGCAGCAGGTGCATCATCGGTGCTCACCGAACGCACACTCTCGACAAACGATTCTCTCCATTGAAACTAAGATAATCGGAATGATGTCAGTGACGAACCTGTCGAAAATTGTATTAAAAAAATCATTTGCAATGGACATTGTCCATCGAATGATATTACAATAGTACATTATGACACGAGGACGAAAAAAAACTTTTTTTAGCGAGCGTCGCAATCACGCGAGGTTAGAAAAAGTTTTATCGTCGAGTATTATATGAAATTTGGAATAAAAAATGAAAAATAAAATTATTCTATTTTCGTACCGAGTGCAATAAAATATATGTTCACATTAAACCGATTGAGAAAAAGGTTTATGAATGATAAATAAAGTGCAATTGCCCTTATGTACGTCATATTTATTTCCGGTTTTTGTTGTTTTTGTTAGTAAGATTGTTGTTATTGTAAGGAACATATATATATATTGTGCTTATGCATAATTACGTAGCGAAATTCCGACAGATGTTAATCGCAGTTGTTTCTCAGTTCGCACATGCGACAACCACATGAAGTGGCATATATTAAGGGGGGTATAAAGATAGTTGAGGCGTGGTTGCCCGCCTTAGATGCTTAAAAAAAAAACAATTTTTTTTAATTTCATAAATTCTTAGCGAAATATCTTAAGAATACACCCTGAAAATTTCAAAACGATATTCGGATTCCTTCTAACGGTATGTATAATATATAAATGATAAAGACTCTCCGCTCGACTCCCAAGCGCGCTCAGGTATCCACAAGCGCCCAGTTAGGTAGTTTGTTTGGGTTTTCATAACCCAAAGAAACCCAAACTCGACCGTTTGGCGATTAGCTCCAAAACATCTCCATTCTGGGTAGAAAATAATCGAGGTAGCGGCATTGCTTGCTGCTATTTTATTCAATAAAGGAAATTCAGCCCTACTCATGGTTATGAATAAACTACAAATCATAGTTGGCAGGCAGAGCTACGGATATGCCGAGAAAATGGATCAGATGCGCGCGGCTCGGCGAAATAGAAAAAGTTTATTAGAGACAAAAGAAGCTCGAAAAGCTCGTAAAGAGGAAGTGCAAGCTTCAAATGAGTTGCATGAGGAAGAGGAAGGACTGCTGTATGGTGCTGGAATCGCTGATTAATCGGTAAGACACTTTATCATTTGATTAAACACATTTGACTTTGAGTTTTTCGTTTGTGAAACTTTAAACGCGTTTTTCTCGAAACGACATTTTTTCAATTTGCGGCAATTATAACTTAAAAACTAATTGATGGATCATCTTCAAATTTGGAACAAGTTTACATGATATAATTTATTAAAACATGAACCTAAAGTTGGCAAGATTAGATTGTTTAAAACATATTTATTAATGCAAAATGCCAGGAAAAAATGCTAAAAATCGAACATTTTTTTTCAAACACGTTCCAACATTCAATTCTCGATGTTTTTTTTCAAAATTTTGGTTCATGTTCTTAAGCAACATCTCAAGAATGTATAAAAATTTGTTGGACTATTTCAGATGCGAATTGCGAGCTGAACAATTCCCGCAAATCGACAACGACGATGAGGACACGCCAAGGGACACCGCGGATTACACCTTAATTAATGGATGAAATAACTTGAAAAAATTACCAGAGATGTATGAAAATATGAATAAATTAATGTCAGAGTTACGGAAATTTCCGTTTTTTTTTTCACAATTAAAAAAAATCCAAAAAATCATCTAATTTTCGGTCCCCTAAAGTGATTGCCCGCCTTAAAAAACCATTAGAAAGGATATTTTTCACGATCGCAAAATCTTCGCTCATGATCCTTAAACACACGTGGTTACTTTATAATTATCATTTTGTATATAGTTTCGTTATATCAACCTTCAGGGAATCTCCATTCGGCCATACGACACCGTTACCGAATCCTTAATCCCGAGTATCTCTCTTCCTCTTTCATTCTCTCTCTCTCTCTCTCTCTCTCTCTCTCTCTCTCTCTCTCTCTCTCTCTCTCTCTCACTCTCTCTCTCTCTCCTGCTCAAACTTCTTTTCTTCCTAACATTTTTACAATAATCGTGCGTGCGTGTGACCGGTAGTAAGTTGCTCGCTGAAGACAGTCAAATATGGAGTCAACCTTCGTACCCCGAGTCAGCTCTAAAAATACTCTTGGATTGCAATGAAACAAAATTTGTTTTCTTTGTTGTCTCGGCATATACTCGATTCAAGTTCACTGCGAAGGATTCCCATATGAAGATATAATTTTCTACCACCGCGTTAATCGAGAATTCGTTCGTTAAAAAGTTTTTTTTTTCTTCGTATACTATTATTGGAAAAAGTCCAAAGGCAAAGAGACTCCACGCAGTAGCAGCGGCGAGTGTCCATAAGAAGATAAATAATCGTTGCGGCCCGCAAAAGTAATCGTTACGAGTCTTCGTACTTAAGTGCGCAAGAAACAAGATTTCTTCGTTCGGCGACCGCGTGTTATAATTGCAGCAGTTTCTTTTTTTTTTTGAGTTATGTTTTCAGTCTAGGTTTTGCCCGCGGCTTCGCTTACGTGTATTCTGGAAATCTGGTTCATGAGTATGTGGGGAATGGATTTAAGGGTCGTATCTTATTGACGGGTCTACGTGAGCTTGGCGCCTATAAAACAGGTTGATTTTCAATATTTTCTGATGACATTGTTGGAATACCGAGGACGAAATTTTGCCCAAAATTAATAGATAGTCTTGCCAGGTTTCGATTTTTTTTTTTCATTTAAAAATATTGATAATCAATGAAGTTATAATTGTTTAAAATAAGTGTGGAACATGTGGAATGAAAAATGGAAAAAAATGAATTTTTAGTATAATAATAACACTTTCGTATGAACGCAGACTTTTTAAAAATTGAAAAAATTCCGCAAATGTCATGCTGATGAAAAAGTTCGATTTTCGATTAAAAAAATAACTTTAATCACTCGTTATGAACAAATGGATAAGCATATAAAAAAACTATTCGGGCATACGATAGAAAATGTTATAAACTATGCTCTATCCGAACTTGAAGTGAACTTGAACTTGAGTCTGCACTAGAATTGTCACAGATTGGTCAATTTCTTTGATTTTTACAAAATCTTCATTGCAAATTGAAGTTAAGCCTAGGCTATTAAACTACGAAATAAAACGTTGAATTAAAAAAATTTGAAACTTACGCAGCCAAAGTAATATAAAAAATGCATTTTCTGTATAGCTGAAAAAACCATTTTCCATGTGGGTTTTAGGGTAACCCTTTCGCGAAGGGCCGTATTTTGTGGGGGCATAAGCCAGAGCCCTTTTGAATCGTTGGTATGTTACAGTGATGCTTAATAAAAATAATTTACAATAAATTATCATATCCAACGATGAACTGGAATGAAAATTCTTTATTTTGCAGATTTAGACATTTTTACGATGTTGAAGTTTGCATCGTTGGAATACAATGAAAATTAATTTTTAATTATTATTCTTTAATTTTCTTCGTCATTTAAAATCTTGTCGTGCAGATTTGGCCTGTATATTTCTGATATGGAAAAAATGTTTCAATGATTTTCGTAGCCCAAATTGGTAAAAAAAAGTTCGGGCTAAACTTTCGTCGCGCTCCAACGATGCAAATTTTATTATCATACATTTTTACATGTTCTCTGAGAATTCGCATTTACGAACATTTTTCCGCCAGCCACATTTTTTTTGAATTTTATCATTAATATTTTCTTTAAACGTTCGGTAAACCCCTGTTTTCATTGTCGTTACGGAATCTTCAGAATTAAATTTAAAATAAACATAATATAATTCTAAAAAATAAAATAAAATTAAAATAAAACAAACTTGGATGTAACCGGATAAATAATTTTTGAGTAATTCTCAAATTTCACCAATTTGGCCGCTGTCTACTCGGATGTGTAATACACACTCATATTTACAACAGTAAAAAAAAAGAACACTCCGTTATTAACCCTTCGTGGTCACCCTGGGTAAAATCGATCCGTCGATCAATTTTTGGCATAAATATATAATAGTTCCCGGCTTCGAATGGGATTGTATTCACCATCTTACCTGGAGTTTGAAGTATCCCCATACCATACAATTTACCCTCTTCACATGTCGTAATAAATACTTTTTGCTGGAACGCGAACTGTGCTACTATTTTTTCCCAAAAGTAGCATATCTAAGAAGTATCACGTCCAAATTTTAGGTAAAAATGTTTAAAATTCACGGAACCATGATTTTTTGAGCGAAAAAAGTGTCTTTTTTGCGTTTTCACCTCTTTACGAATGTTTTTTAACATGTCGCCATTTTATTCCTTATAAATAAACTTTTCATACATCATCTAGAAAGTTCAAAGCATATTCCGTAATTTTTCGAACCACTTCGGACGGATAGTTTGGTCACAATACTTTTAAAAAAACTGACTGGATAGAATCGACCCAAGTGTGACCAGCGCGATTGAATTTAGAAGTGTAACCACGAAGGTTTAATAAAAGTGAATCCTCCGGAAACCGGAAACATCGAAATCAAAGGAAATGAAAATTGCCGTCGGCGAGAAACGACGTGCAAGAAGCTCAACGATTCTCGTATCGATTGGCAATCGATTACGTGTGAAACGAGCGATACAGGAGGCGCAAGTATATAAGCTCGTGCGTATGTACCGATAGACCTTATAAGCGGATTATCTGGGTTGATGCACGACGATGTGTTTCTCGCTTATTCGTTGCCGGTTTTCTTCGCTTCCCGGTGTTCTATAACCCGCGTGGTAGCCACGGCACATGTGTGTATATGGAAAGTAAAACGAGCAACATCGTACAAACACGAGAACTTCATAGCTGTCCCCCCTCCCCCCCCCCCCCCATCCACTGCCGCCCCGTATATCGCACTGTGTTGTATAGGTACGAAGAATTGTATGTTTGTATAGTTGAACGTCTACGACGAAGGAGGGTAATGGTGGTAGTATCGCGTAAGGGTCATTCACACGACGTACTACGCCTTGGCTGTACGAACCTACCAACGACGGCGACGACGACGACAATCACGAAAACACGAAGACACGACGGGGAAGACGAGCTAGAGGAAAAGCACGAGCAATTTGTCTCGTCGATTTTACCTTATTGCCAACTTAAAGCACGAATACTTTTTTTTATTGCTACATATATATATATATATATATATATATATATATATAGCAATAAAAAAGTAATAAAACTGTAGGAGACGCTTTGTCTAAAATTCTTTCATTTGAAAATAATCGTTTTTTTTTTAGTTTATTTTTGCAGGGTCGTTTATATTGACTTGAAAAGTAGAAAAATCGAAACAAGGGCCTGTCTGCCCGTACGTCTGCGCATTTATAACTCGATAAGTACTGAATCGATTATGATCAATTTTCCCCCAAAATACAGCTTCAAGTGTGCAATATGATTTAGGCTGTTGGGCATTACGCTATGCAGGTTATTACAATTACAATGTGCGAGCACACAAACAAACAAACATTGGGTTCATATTCAAGAACCGACAACGAGAATGGAGGACAAACAGATGACGAAGGACAAGAATAAATAAAGAATTAAAGGACATACGAATTTATGGGAATTTATTTGAGGGATTGTAGAGAATTATTGTATTTTCTGAAATTGGTTCAACGGCTTATTATTTTGAGAGAGGGAGAGAAGAGATTTTGTTGAGCAAGATTTGCCACGATCTTTTCGAAAATCGAAACAAAGCACACCTAGAGGGGTAAGGTTTGCCATCCGTAGGATCTCAATGTGGACGAAGCCGAGAGCACAGCTAGTAAGAGATCGCGCTCCAATCATTTTCCGCTCTATCTCTTACAACCATGCAAAAATTGCACGCGAAATCAAGCGAATTCAATTGATTTTTATTCTTTCATTTATATTTTATTGTGAAAATTACTGGAACTCGTTCTAGAACTATCAGCAAATGGAAAACGGTATTTTCCTGGCTTTCATTCATATCGGTCAACTTTATTGATTAATTCAATGACGCGATCAATCATAAATCGCAATCGAAGAAACGCATTCGCCTCAAACAACAAACGTTCTTGTATCTTTATAGTGAATTATTTATTGTTCTTGGTTTGTGAATGGCGAAATTTGAAAGAAAAGTATCGCTCTGCAGTTTTCCAATGAGTAATATTGTGTTATATTTGCAAATAATAAAAGGTTTTTGAAGAATGCGACATTTGACCAATACTTTTTAATTCGTTGTCATAAAATTACTGATTATTGATGCGCAAGGAATATCGTGATAAATTAATTCGAGAAAAAGTTTGACACTGTCAAAAAAATATATATATATATATATATATACAGGGTGGACCACGCAACGTGTGCACCTCTTTTACGACCAAAATATGCGTTGCACAAAAAAATATTTTATACAAAAGTTACATGGTTTATAAGGCTACACTATGTGGTGCATTTATTGTTTTTATAGGTGGAGGCACTTCGAAGATTTGAAGGTCAACTTTATTTTTTCAAATGGAATGCTATATTTCTTATAGCGTAATATGATAGAGTATCGAATTCTGAGTAAAAAAGTATAGACCTTTATTAGCCCCAGAGTCAATAGCTAACGAGTAATTTCACTTTATTACTTTAAAATTTTCTAATGACCTTGTGTTGTAGGTCGCTGAATTCGTCTTAAAATCGGTAATAATGTCATCGAAAAAAAAATACATGGTTCCATTTTAAAAAGTGGAGTTGACCTTGACGTAGCTTCAGCGTCTCCACCGATAAAAAAATAGGGTGGTCCAGTATGACGGCCTTCTCGAACACTGAAACTTTTGTCTGAATCATTTTTGGATATGATCAATAGTTTGAGTGCTATTGCTCTGTAACACTTTATGTGCCTCACCCTGTATATATATATATATATATATATATATATATATATATATATATGATGTGGTAGTGGTAGTTTCGTAGGACTAGTTGAAGTTTTGGCACGAGGAACTGGTGCAACTTCTGAAACTGTCGAGAACCATTAAGTCCTCTCCAACTCATCTTGCCTCGTGTAATTACAGTTTCTGGCCATTTGGCAACGATCGACTTTGTATTCTGTCTTTCGTCTACTTGATCCTGTGTCCAGCGCTAATTAGTGCTGCTCGAGTCTTCTAGCTTTTACTTTGAACACATACACGTACATACGTGTTATTTTTTACAGTAGCCTATGTATAGGATAATGTTTCGACATTTTATGAATAATGTAAAAGATGAGAGAGAGAGAGAGAGAGAGAGAGAGAGAGGGAGAGAGAGAGAGAGAGAGAGAAAGAGAAATGAAAGAGAGAGGTGGGGTTGAGAGAAATTGATTGATGGATTGATAATGTTTATTATGCCCCAGTGAACTTTGGAAAATGTAAAGGTACCAATGAAAAAAGAAAAAATAAACCAAATTTGAGAAACTCAAGATTTTATATAAAACAAAAATGAATAGAAATTGGAGAAATAAAGATACGATATAAAACAAAAGTAAACAGACATTGGAGGAATAAAGATACGATATAAAACAAAAGTAAACAATATTAGATGCGATGAGACACAATATAAAATATTTAAAAAAAACAATATGACAGCAAGGAAGAGAAACTAAATGTAATTGTATGCCCTAGCGCACTACGGGCAATTTAACAAAAGGTAGTGAAGAAACGACTTATATTCATTTACATAATAGAATGAAAAGTAAAAATAAAATAGAAGTAAAAAGAAAAATGAAAATAAAAAGAAAGTAACAAAGATTTTAGACGGCACATAATATATAAATCTTAAAACTAATTAATAATACATAAAACAATAAACGTAATAATACAATAATAAGTAGAAGCAATAATACAAATAAAAATAAAAAGGAGTATTTAGAAAATTAAAATCGAAACCAATAAGGAGTATTTAGAAAATTAAAATCGAAAATGAAAAAAAGTATTTATAAAATAAATAAATTAAGATTGAAATAAAGAGGGAGAGAGAGAGAGAGTAAGAGTGAGGGAGAGAAAAAGAGAGAGAGAGAGAGAGAGTCAAGGACATAAACAACGCATCCTTTGTCCCAGCTCAATAAATTGTTAGGGCATAGAACACTTGTTGCTAAATAATGAATGCATACTGCGCGATGAAGTATATTTTCGAGAGGTGTGTATCCTAGCCTCTTGGGAATAAATACGCGTATTGCGTGTTCGACAATCATTGAGTCGAAGCGGAAGTGTGACAGTTCACGTTCGCCAGTCATTTGACTTCCGGCCGAGCCGCCACCGTCACCGCCGCCGGACAAACAATGAGTAGCCAAACAATATACCAATATAACAGTACGCGACGCCGAGAAGACCTTTCCGGAGTGAAAAAAAAAAACGCTCCGCGCGGTCCCGCGTGTTCGATGTATCTGATTGCGCAACGTCCGGCATTGTCGTCTCAACATTTTTTTCTCGCATTATGCTGCTCGTCGGTTTCTTTTTTTTTTTTTAGAGTACCGAAAAAAAAAATTGGGGTCAATTAACTGTACGAGAAGGATTGTAATTTCTTCACGTTCGTGTTTGTTCGAGTGTCACAGATTCGTGGCGCCGGAAGTTTACCACCTGTCGTGCTTAAATTTGGCAGGCGGACGCTTTGAATAGCAGCAACGGGTGGCGATAAAGATGCGAATAAAAATGAAAATGCTTCTCGTGCGGCAAGGTCGTAGGAATGTTTTTTTTTTTTTTATTAACATGAACAACTTTTTGAAAGATTTTGGGGTTCCGAACTTTCTTCGTTATACAATGATCAAGTAACAAAAGAAATGATTTATCGTAAATTGAACGAGTCCGAATAATTTAATCCTTCGTGGTCACACGTCCAAGTTTAAGCGCGGATGTCACACTTGGGTCGATTCTACCCAGTCAGTTTTCAAAAAAAATATTGTGACCAAACTATCCGTCCGAAGTGGTTCAAAAAATTACGGAACATGCTTTGAACTTTCTAGATAGTGTACGAAAAATTTATTTATAAGAAATAAAATGGCGACGTGTTAAAAAAAAATCATAAAGAGGTGAAAACGCAAAAAAGACACTTTATGGCTCAAAAAATCATAGTTCCGTGAATTTTCAACATTTTTACCTAAATTTTGGACGTCATACTCCTTAGATGTGCTACTTTTGGGAAAAAATAGTAGCATGGTGCGCGTTCGAAAAAAGGTATTTGTTTCCGACATGTAAAGAGGGTAAATTGTATGGTATGAGGATACTTCAAACTCCAGGTAAGATGGTGAATACAGTCCCATTCGAAGCCAGGAACTATTATATATTTACGCCAAAAATTGATCGACGGGTCGATTCTACCCAGGATGACCACGACGGGTTAAAAAAAAAACATTCGAATAACAGAAGAAACGATTTGTCGTAAAGATAAGGAAGTGAGTAAAAATGAAAACGTCTCTGATTCGACAAGCCCCTATGAAAAATATTGTCTCTATGCATAATTCCGTAGCGAAATTCCGATAGATGTCGTTCGCACTTGTTTCTCCGCTCGCGGGTGCGTCAACCATATGAAATATCGCATATTAATTGACGGCTACAACTTGTGCCAACATTTAAAAAAGTATCCACCGAGTTCCGGAACTCATGGGAAGTTTTATATTTTGAACATGGACGGAAAATACGTGTATTTTCGATGCATTTAGCTTTTATATGTCCTCAAAGGCAAGCGAACTTTCGCTTGCGGCATTCTCTCCGTACACGACGAATGTCTTTTTGTCCGTCGGAAATAGTTTGCGAAATTTCGTTGTCACTACCGATGTCCATAAAATCGAGGCTTTAATCAATTCAGACCGGCATTTGACAAGTGCAGAGATTGGATATAACCTCGACATTGAGCGATTAACTATTTCGAGACATTTACGGAAGCTTGGGATGATAAAAACGCTTAATTTTTGGATGCCGCACGAACTGAGCAAAAAAAATTTATCATTCGATCAAAACGAACCGATTTTAAGGGCGAATTATTTATTGGCGATGAAAAGTGGATTGTCTACAATAATGTGAATCGACAAAAGATCATGGTCCAAGCTCAAGGAGGCTGCTCAGACGGTTGTGAAGGCTGGATTACATCCGAAGAAGATCATCTATCTCTCTATCAGCTCTGTATGTGGTGGGGTTCGAAAGGAATCGTCTATTATGAGCTGCTGCCACCAAACAAAACGATTGATTCGACCAAGTACTGCTCGGAACTGGCCAAATCAAAGCGAGCAATCGATCAGAAGTGGCCCGAATTGGCGAACAGAAAGGGCGTAGTGTTCCACCAGGACAACGCTAGACAATACGTTTCTCTGATGGCACGGCAAACGTTATATTGCGACTTGGGTGGGATGTTTTGGTGCACCCATCGTATAGTCCGGACCTTGCACCTTCAGATTATCACTTGTTCCGGATGCTACAGAACAGTTTGAATAATAAAATCTTCAGTTCTCTGGACGTCCACAAAAACCACTTGGATCACATATTTGCCCAAAGATTTCACGACTTCTATGAAAGAGGGCTAATAAAGCTCGTGGAGTGATGGCAGAAAGTTGTTGAACAGAATGGCACATATTTAGTTGATTAAAATCGCTCTTTTTCGTAAATATTTTGCATTTGAAATTTACTCAATTTTCGGTACGGAATTATGCATAGACCTAATATTACTTCACAAAAAAAAAATACTTTTCGAAAAAAGTTTGACCTCGATTTTTTCTCGTTTTACAATGATCAAGTAAGAAAAAAAAACGATTTATCGGGAATTGAAATCCAAGTAACTAAAAAAAATTCATGATTTATCGTCAATAAAAATGAAATCGCAGGTCAATAAAAATGAAAACGTCTTTTATTCGACAAGCTCGTATGAAAAATATTCCTTCACGAAAATGCCTTTTCGTATGATTTTTTAACCTCGAATTATCCTTGTTTCACATTCATCGAGTAACAAAAGAAATTACCCATCGTAATCGAAAGACTCCGCACAATTCCAAAAAAAAAAAAAAACAATGAAATAACAAATTAGCTGATTTATCGTAAATGAAATAAAATGAATAAAAATGAAAAACGTCTTTGTTTCTACAAGGTTCTATGAAAAATATTTACAAAACATTTTTTTAGCTTGGAATATCCCTCATTTTTGCAATGATCAGACAAAAAAAAAGAAACAATTCATCGTAAACGATAAAAAAAATCGTGATCAAAACACGTTCAATTTTAAATTGCATCGTTAAATTTTTATGATACTGCGACGCGTATTTTCGGAAATGAAGAAGTGTGAGTAATGGGTAATAAAAAAAAAGTGGCCCGATCGAGGCGTAGAAGAATAAGAATTTTAAAAAAAATACAGTGCGCCTGGTTTAAAAGTCTCTCAGTACAGTGGTCGTTACCCGATGCGTCAGGACACGCAAACCCGCGAGAGAGCAACGCCTGTGTCCGTCACTGTACCGTACGAACACACAGCGGTAACTATACTATACCGATCGCTGATCAATAAGTCCCCAGGATATCGCCCGAGAGCCCGACTGCGAGTGCGCGGATAACGCGGTGTAGCTCTGTCGCTGGGCTCGAAAACGACGCCAGATTACTACGTCGCGACGCCTCCATCGCGCACAAGAGCTTCGCCAAGGGAATGAACGAGGAGACCCGCGCGCTCCTTACTCCTTGGCCATCCCTCCCCCGCCTCTCTTGATCGGCGCTCTCCTCACATATACCCTTTTTTCTTTTGCTCTTTTGGGGCTCTTCGTCTCCACTCTCGTACAATCCGTACATTCTGTCATCTCTGTCAAACTAATTTATATTTCTGTACGTACAGTTGGCTCCTGACTCTCTTTCAAACAATGTTTTTTTTTTTTTTTTTTTTTTTCATTGATCGCGAAGTTGTTTTGGTCTCGAGGCCTTGGCTTTTTCTTTTCGCTTTTACTTGCGAACTTTTCCACTTGCATTTCTCATGCACTCGTTTGTCTCAGTTAAAAGCATTTACTTATTAATTATTGCCATTATGGAGTAAGTTAGCATTTGTTGAGGATCTATAAGAATAAATAAGAATTATTAAGTTAAAAACATTTATTTATTAATTGCTGCTATTGTGGAATTGAGATTGTGTAGTGTTTTGTATATTCGATGATTATTAGATTTTTGAATCACGATTTTCAATTGCCTTACATTTGATTAAGGGGTTACACGTAGTTGGAATTTTTGAAAAAATCGATTTTTCGTTTTCGACGGATTCTTATAATATAACCTTTGAAAAAAATTCTCTGAAAATTTCAAGTCGATCCGTTGAAAATTGGGGGAGTTATGAGCGTTCACAGGTAGGTATTTTGTCTACGTATATATCTGACGTAAAACTTTAAACGCGTTTTTCTCGGAATGACATTTTCAGTATCGGTGACCAAAATATCTCAAAAACAACTAAACCGATCTGCTTCAAATTTCACAGATAATTCTGTATATCAAAAGGCAGTCCTTAATCGAAGGATTTTTTCTTTCAATGCATATTTTTTTTTATATCAAGGAAAATAGAGTGTTTTTTTTCACCGAAATTTCAACGATTTCGATCGGCGACCATTTTTTCAAAAATCATTATTTTATCGAATCCTTCGATTAAAGGCTAGATAATACGGTACAAAAACTAAATTCATTTGGTTTTTTGATTTCAGATTATTTGTTCCCGATCAGGAGTGGTCACCGCGAAGGACCTTTTTTGCACAGTGGTCTGTGCAATTTACTGTATCTCCGTCGTTTATAAATATTTGCCAATAAAAAAATTGACAAAGATACTTGAAATGATACCCTTTACTATGAAAAAAAAAGTTAAAAACCTGCACCCATTTTCCAAAAAAAAATTCACGAAAACACCTCTTTTTTCCGGCCGCGAACTAGGTGTAAGCCGTTGAATGCTGATTGAAGGATGAGAAGGGGCTGAATCAATTTGCACGAAAAAAATTATAAATGTTGCAACGCAATTAATATTCAATAACTGTTGTATTGATGGAAATTAATTTTCAATTACACTTTATTAGGTTGCCAGTTATTTTAAGGACGTTCAAGTATAAATTTATAATACGAAATTATAAATAATTCAATGTAATACTCGATCATTGTTATGTTGCTGGAAATTAATTTTTCATTATATTACCTATAATAAAATAGCGATTGTTTTAGTATTATTTTAGTCATTAATTTAAATTTTATTATTTAAACTTCGGCTGTCGCAAAAATATAGTTTTATTCCTATTTAACATTGTTTTGCATTATTAAAATTTAATAATTGTCGCGTTGTTGAAAATATTTTTTGTTTTGTCGCACAACTTTTTACTAAAGTCCTATTATCATCGAGGTGTGCATGAAGAAAATTTGTTGTACGAAATTATATTTATTTATTTTTCTGTGTTTCAACGTATATCCTTGCGGGTTTTTACGTATTGCCCTTCCCAATTGAACCCCTTCCTATCACTCCCTACCCGCAGTGCGCCAATCTAACTTAACTTCCGTTGCATCCACAGCCGTCTTAAGCTACACTATACGGCATTTGCCGAGGGTATGGGGAAACTGTGAAAAACCCGTACCGGTATTGACGGCCCCATATTCTTTTAATTCTCTGGTGCACAGACTTTTACGCAAATATCTACACCAAGGTATAAGAGGTATTGGGCCTTCCGCTCACTGGCTGATGCGCCAGTCGGTACACGGCTAAGCGGTTACCGCACCGAGTAATGGCCATGTACAACGCTGCTTAACTCGAAGTGTCGCCGAAGTCGAACCCCGACCGCACATCTACCAGTGTCGGTTACTTTGAAATTATAATTATTTTATATAACTGGTATTTCATCGTTATGCGGTTGAAAATAAATTGTTAATTGCGTTATATTTTTAAATCAAATTCCTATTATTTTATGGGGGTGCATGGGTCAATTATTATTACGAAATTATAATTGCTCTTATGTAATAGATATTTGATAGTTATGACGTTGCTGAAAATGAGCTTTTAATCACATTAGAATTAAATAAATGTCGTTTATTTTGGGGAGTGCATTCAGACGTTCCGTGGCACGGGAAGATAATCGTTTCAATGTAATTAATATTTGACAATTGTTACCTCGCTGGCAATTTAAATTTAATTGCATTGCATTTAATTAAACGCCGATTAATTAAGGAATACTTATTAATAAATTTTTATTAGGGCGTGGTAATTGTTTTAATTCAATTTATATTTGATACTTGTTACATTATTGGGTACTGCTCTTTAACCGCATAAAATTATTTTGAATACCAATCATTTTACGAGTCTGCGTGGACAAATTGAGGTGTTTGAAAATTTAAATAATCGCATAGATTTTGGCACAATTGATCGTTACTCCAAAAGAAAATCCGAGCGAATCTCGTCTTAATTTTCCCCACGAAATGTCTGCTTCCAATTGCCCCTTGCTTTCATTCTTTCCCTCTGGCAATCTATTCAAAATTCTGCACAATCATGTTCAGTATTTTTCTCTGAATTCCTTGCACGTTCAAACCAACCCTCGTTATTCGACCGCTTGGGTTCAGCCTTAGAAATCTTTATAATCTCTTCGTCTAGAAAAAGGTTTAATTGTTTTATTTTAATACTACTGGATGGAACGATCAACGATCAAAACTAATAAATATTAATGAAGATTCTTTTATTTTTGCCACGGCCTAAAAGGTCGTAATAAAATCGTGCGATGGAGTTAAGAAAATAAATATGACATGTGTTTGCACACGAACACACACAGATATGTATTCGGTACGAGACGGAAAAAAAGGTCTGGAAAAAACAAACATTTGTATAATAAAATAAGAAAATGATTTGTTTTCCCTACAAATTTCTTATCAGATAATGAAATTTTTACTATGTCGTTGGTTTGGAAAAGTTTGCTGGTGATGTAATAAACTTGATCAACCAATTTCATTTTCTCTTGTCCTTATCGAATTCTCTAGATATTTCGTTTAGTTTTTTTTTTCCTTTTACCCTTGGCTCTCAAAACTTCACCCCATTCTGCTCCCACCGCGTCCCCGTTTACCACCCACGTTCTTTCGTCTCTTTCCGTCGCGTGATCCTCTCTCTCTCTCTCTCTCTCTCTCTCACTCTTTCTCTTTCAAATTCCTCACGTTCTACCGCACTCCCACTTTGTCAGAATTCTGCCTCATCCCGTTTTTATACCCCTCCAGACCGACATCATTCAAGCCCCGTCAGCCCTTTCACCCTCTCACGGCACGTCCACCCCCATGCCTCTCGCCGCCGTCATGGCAAGCTGACGATGGCGGTTACTACTCAACCGCAAGCTCTATCTCTCGTTTACTCCTAACCGCCCGTCGCCCCTCAAACCATGTTTTCTCACCCCCTTCACTTCTCAGAGTCTAACGCCCCCTTAACCTACCCCTGGACATCACCGCATACACTTGTCTCATTTTTTTTATCCTTCGAATTTTCTTCTTCAAAATAGTCAACGAATTAGTCCGAGAGGACAGAGTCATCAGAGTCACTTGGCGCGCGATCGTGTCTTGAAGCTTTCTACGAATGATTCTGAAAGCTTGAGCTACTGATCGAAATCGTATTCTTTCGTTTTTTGTGTCATGACGGCGATTTTCGTTCCCTTCTGTTCGATGGAACTAAGTTGAGTGATTGGTCGTTAGATCAATCACTCAACGCTTCTGCGTCTGTTAAGACGCAGAAGCAAGAGTTCCTGATGACTAATAAAATTTTCTGACTGTTCGAGACAGAGTTGGAGCACAAATTCTTTTTTGACTATTTAGAGGGTGAGCTTGCCTGAAGCGTAGGCTCTAAGGACTTTTTAACTTATTTTCAACATCTTTGACAGCTATGCATAAGCTTGGAATTTCAAAAATACGTTATTTCATTGCATAGTCTTATAGTCTCGGGTCTGAACTTTAATTTGTAACAAAGATTTTTGTAAAAATTCCAAAAATTGACCAATTTATGGAGATTGTTGTAGAGGCCCAGATCGTCCCCTTGTACTTTGGCGAACCGCTCTGCTGCGATTTACCCCATTTCCTTTTGGTTTTCCTCGAAACTATGGTTTATGAAACGGTGTGAGTCATACGTCAAAATCTATGATTCACTTCAAATTCGGACCGAGCATAGTTTATAACTTTTCCTACAGTATGACCATACGATTGTTCATCATGTTTATCTATTCGTTAATAGCAATTTATTAAGGTTATTTTTTTCGTCGAAAATCAAACTGTTTTTTCTGGAGCTTGCCATTTTTGTAATTTTCCAAATTTCGGAAAAGTATCCTGCCATACGAAAATTTGATGAGTATACTAAAAGCATATTTTCTTTATTATTCATTTCAGATGACCCTAGTTGCCAAGGCCACCTTCACCGATTGGCCATGTAGCAACGGAGGCACTTTATTTAAATAATAATCATTCCATTGTTTGTCAATATTTAAAAATACATAAACAACTCAAATTTGGCACGACTATGTATTAATTATGTGTAAAATCCTGACCCCGTCATCGTAATACTCTCATGAGAAAAAAAATTATTGAAAATCGACCTGTTTTTTTGGGCACACTTATCCAGACTCGTTGAGCTCACTAATGTTATTCAATTGTAAGGTATGCATGTCACATTCGTTTTCTCAAGCGAAAGTGCAGCTGATAAGATTATAATATAGTGCTGAGATATCTATTATTTTTGAAAATGTTTTGAAAAACGGCTGAAACTTTTTTCTCAAATATTTGATATGTGAAAAAAAATGTTTCCAGGATTCCCTGCACTTTTATTTCATTTGGATTCATCGATTTGCCTTTTAAGGATACAGTGGCGCGCGATACTCTTTAGCATTCACACGGAAGCTTTTCAGTAAATACTTATCATAAAACAGTTTCATAACCTTTAATCATTATCTGACTTAATTTTGTGTTTTCGTTTTCCGGCGATGTGGTTATGCGTAGACGTATTGAAAAAAAAAACCCTTTTTAAAGACACATATAAAACGTATTTTTTTTTTTATAATAACCTTGGTATTCAACCCTCAAATATGATACGATTCCAAAATCCATCCCCGCCAATACTTACATGAGTACGATTTGCACAATCGATCTTGTATTGTATTACGACAATTAATATATTAATTAACACAACTGTCTTTATTTACAATTAAATCTACATGGCAAATAAAAACAATAGTACGTTTCAGGCAGCTCTGCCCTAATTTACGACGTACACAAACCATCTTTTAAACTCAATTACGACGTCAAATGCTCAAGGGTATTCTTCGTCAATAAGGTAATTAGTTTTCATTTAGCTTTTTCAATGAATTATACGCAAGCAGAACATTTCATCCCGAGTTCTTGGATTATCGTTTTATAAGCAGATGAAGCTGATCCCTTGACTCTCAATTTCCCCCTCCTATATACAGGGTCGTCCGAAAGGTGACGTTTAAAAGGAAAATATAGCTGCGAATATGGATTACGAGGGAAAAGCATTTGCAATTTTTTTTTCGAGTTTGTTTGGATTTTTAAAAGTCATTGAAAGTCATTTAGACTAGTAGACGTATTTGTTTTTATCATCTGAACTTTAGTGACTCGTCCTCTCTAACATATTTGTGCAACTTTTGAACAAAATCTAAGGCGTTTGTTTAGTGTTTAGTTGGTCATTCATTTATTGCTCAACATTGCACTTCGTAACGATAACACAAGTAAAAAAAAAACATCACAAGGAAAGTACGTACACGAAAGAGAAAAACAAAACATGTTTTTTTGTTTGTTCAAAAACTGAAAGTAATCGCAGAACATACACGGGGATGATTCGGATAAGTATTGATACGTGGTATTTAAATTATGACGTTGAAGTTTGTATCTTTAGAATTCAACGCTATTTTTTTCTTCCTTCTTATTATTATCCAAAGACTTTTCTTTGCAAATTGAGACTGTAAATTTCTAATAAAAATACGTAGAAACCTTTGAGCGATTTTCTTAGCCTAAATAGATTTGAAAAAATGCATTAATTAAAAAGAATGAACTTTCGTTGCGTTCCAACGATGCAAGCTTCAACGTCATTCTAGATTCTCCTTCCGGACGTCACTTTTCGGACCACCCTGTATACATACATGTATATCCTTGATTCGTGCTTTCAGCGCCGAAGCGAGCTTTCGCCCGTTTTTGCCGCAGCAACTCGCGCGACGCTGCTGTCGTCTGGTGGAGCTTCGCTGGATCTCTCATGCTGAATAAACGGTTTCTCACGAAGGGCGCCGAACAACCCCGATTGGGAAAAGCCGACAGGGGGAGAGAGCGAGAGAGAGAGAGAGAGAGAGAGAGAGAGAGAGAGAGAGAGAGAGAGAGAGAGCTTTCTGCGTCGGGGCTCGGGGACTCTGCGCGTCGACATGTCTCCGGAGTGTCAGCCTCCGAGGCGAACGAACACCGTCGCGGAAAACGAAAAAAACAACCAAGAAACAAAAAACGAAAAGAAAATACGTATATCGAGTTTGTGACGCGGTGGTCAAAAGTTGTCAATCGAGTGGTGAATTGATTTTTTTTTTTCAATTTTTTATTTAGTGGCTTATCGTTGACGGCACCCTCGTCCATCCGCGGGCTCGTGAATTTCCGCTGGTCGAGGGCAATTTTCGAGGCTGTGGAGTCGATAGCAGCGACCGTGGGATCTGAGCGGGGCGGGGGAGGGCGGAGGAGGTAAAAATCAACAACAACCCCCAAAAGTCCGAGTGATATAAGGAATCGCAGACTACGATAGGAGACGACGAAAATGAGTGAGAAGAAGATTGACACTCTCACGTTCAATTGTATGCGAGCTTAATCGTTTTTTTTTTTTTCGCCACCACCTGTCTCGATTGTCACGAGCTTTCGTGAAGTCTGCACTGTGGTTTTTTTTCAACCTCCCGCCCTTCGCCAAATTGTCTTACGCGAGTGTAAAATAAAGAAAGGAGAATTGACCGAAAGATTTCGCAGTTTGGTGACAAGAGGAACGAGAAAGAGGAAGAGAGCCTGGCAGGAAGTTCGCGCGGGTTTTTTTTTTTCTCGTCTACAGCTTTGGACGGATATTGCGATTGTCGTGTAGATCTTATGCACGAGCCTCCACAAAACGGAAATGCTTGAAGACGTTCGTTGTTCAAGACACGAGTGAAAACGGCGGGGAAGCTTGTCATGAAACAAAAGTGGACCCAGTGCGATACGGGATAGTGAGAATCGTGAAGATTTGATGAAAAAAAAAAAAACGTGATTAGTCGAATGAAAAATGGCGATATCGAAAGATACTCTTTGATCGTGGAATAATAGTAATAATAATAATCGGCACGATTTCAGTGTTTTCGTTTCGTGCTCTTGGAATATTGGAAATTCCGTCAATCTGTCAATCACCGATCATTCAACGACATTTGCCGATCTTTCATTAATAACTTTTTTTTTTAATTATCGAAAGATGTTAATCCAGCTGAAGAGACAAGAGGTAGAGTGGGAGAGCTAGCCAGTGTTGGCTGTATGTTGAATAGTCGGAGATAGGGAAACGCGCTGGTCGAGTTTATCGCGTCGAATCGCGGAGGGGTGTGTCGGTATCGTGCCAAAGCTTTTTCCATCTTCCTATCTCCCTCTCACCCCTTTCCTTCTTTCTCTCTCTCTCTCTCTCTCTCTCGCTCTCTCTCTCTCTCTCTCTCTCTCTCTCTCTCTCTCTCTCTCTCTCTCTCTCTCTCTCTCTCTCTCTCTCTCTTTCTCTCCCTCGCTCTCTCTCTCTCTCTCTCGCTCTCTCTCTCTTTGACTCCCGCGGTTTGGTCCTCGTCCTCGCGAGCGTTTCGTGCGTGCGCGCTTTTCCGTGTTTGTTCACGGTTGCCGCTCGCGCTCGAGCGAAAAAAAAAAATCAACCCACAACGAGAGTCCCTCACCTGTCTCCGTTTCTTGATCAAAAGTGCTAAGAACATCGGATATTCTTTAAATCTGATTCCTCAGTGTTCAACTCCAACACTCTTCAACTGGACGTTCAATTACCCGGGGCAGTCTAAATATCCTTTTGGAGGGTAAACACCCCCCCGAGAGCAAAATATTTGATTTTTCCGGTTTTTTTTTCTGTTTTGGCTTGAATTAAATTAAATAAAACAGAGGAAAAAAAAAGATCGATGAAAATAATAGCGGTTGTAAAAATAGATCATTTTATTTATTACTCGTGGCATCCGCGCGAGGTGAATGTGTGAGAAAAGAGGGGATAGAGAAAACGGGGAGAAAAAGGATAATTTTTTTACGCGGTTTATTCAATGTTGATCGTATAATATTTGTTGTTCAATCGCGTGCGACGATATTCTGTGTCATAGATCTAATTAATGCTTAGGAAGTCACAGTAATAGAATATATATATATATATATTTATGGGGAAAGGTGATTTTGAAGACATGCGACTTTTAAGATCCTTATTACGAAGCTGCATTTATGCGTAAGCTGCCTTATTCCTGCATTTATTCGTAAACGCAACGGAATCTGCGAATCAATATTTTTCAAATGACCTTTTAATAAAATCCTATACAATTCTATACAAAATTCTATTATATAAAAAAAAAAGCCATCTTGGGCCACAAAATCAACAATTCGTTTGAAAAAAATTTTAGGTTTCGTCCTCAAAGCAGAGAGACCTCAAAGCTGATAATCGATATTACATAAATACAACGGGTTCCACCTATCCTTTCCCAATACATATATATATATTAAAAATGCAATTGCCTTTTACCTCGGGATTGATCAGTTGTGTATTTTTTCAAGTGCTCACGAGAAATCCTTCGTTTTTGTGTAGGCATCAGAGAACGTGTTCCCTGGTGCTTTCTTTCGACCTGTGATATATTTGGTGCGCGAGTAAGAGGTCTTCTCCTCATGATTCGCTCGCTACCTTAAAGATTTTTACTTGACGAAGAAGAACTGTTTGACTGTTTGTTGCTGAGATAAAAATTGTGCCGATTGATCAAAAGTTGGTACCGGAAAGGTGAATCCTCGGGGAATCGTCCCGAGGCCCGATGTCCTGATCGACCACCAAACTCGCGTTCATGAAGCTCGACTGCCCTGACTCGTCAAGTAAGTAAAGAAAAAAAAATCTTTGCTTCTTTTCTTCTGCTTATTTGCAACCTTATGGTCGGGTTAATCGTTTTTCTGTAATTCAAATTCTTTGTAACTCAAAAGAAATATTAATACTAATAATATTTATTAATGCATTAAATTAATAATTGGTACAAAATAATATACTTAAGTTTATATTAATATTTATTTTGAGAAAAATGTCTAACCCTCAAACGTAATGCATTTGACAAAAACAAAGAAAAATGCTTCCAAACTCAAAATAAATATTAATGTATACTTGAGTATAGATTAATATTTACTTTGAGTTAAGAAGCATTTTTTGTTTTTGTCAATTGTAATACAATCGAGGCTTAGACATTTTCCTAATTGTAGCATATAAATTATCTTGAATTTCAATTTCTTAATTATTGTGATGTATTTTTTACGTGATAACTCAGGACACTTCGGTAGGTTTTTTTTCTTCGAGTTTTTGTTCGTGACTCTGAGTCACAGGCAAGAGGGTGAAATGTGACACCTGGGGAGAAAAAAAAGAAACTTGTGAATGGCTGTATGGGTGAATGGTCATGCGAGACACTGGGAACCCCAGTGATTGTGCGCTGATGTCACAGGCTTTCGTGTGAAGATTGAACGAGAATACGTGTGCGAGAGAGAGAGAGAGAGAGAGAGAGAGAGAGAGAGAGAGAAAGAGGGGTTGAAACAACCCTCTACATCCTGCGGATCTGATCGACCTCACATCGCTCGCGGGCTCGTGAAACCCTGGAATTCTGACTTGCGTTTCGCATTTTTTTTTTCCTCCCCTCCTTCTGTCTGCCAAGTTTGACCGATAGTCTGTAGTTCCGTGCAAGAAATGGGACGAAGAGGAATGCTCGTTGGTCAACGGAAATCGCGATATGAAGCAGCGGGCAAACGAGCGAACCATAAATCAAATGTCTGGCCTGTATATTAACGAAAATCGTTTTTTTTTTGTTCTCGTACTTATAATACGAGCATTTTAAGAAAAAAAAATTCCTTCGAGCATTCTGTAAATGGAATCTCACGATCGATAAATCTTGGAACATTCGCCAATAATTGGTTTTTAGAAAAACAGTTTCGTTGGTTCTTCATTTCTCCAGATTCATTCGTGCCAAAAAAGTTATTCATTTGTTTTTGTCGAAAAATACGCTTTAAAAGCAATCCTATTAAATATCTGAATATTCTAATAATTATCAAGAATAAAGTCTGTTGTTTTTTGAATTTCTATTCGAGACGTTCAGTCTACTAAACTTCAGCCTACTGCCAAATTACAAATTTGCAATGAAAACATTAAATTATTTGAAGATTTTTTTAGGTGACGTCCTGAGGATATGGTACTCGACGATTGCAGGCTTTTCGGTGGCCGAGAAATATACAGCCCGCGTTAGTAGTCGTGGCCATCGAGTGGTCAGACAACTCGGATTATTATGAATCGTGTCTAATCGTTCTCGTGTACCGCGACAAAATGATGGTCGAGTCACTTTAACTCCAGCTTAATCAAATTCTCACTTTTACACAAAAAACGAAGCAAAAATATACGTATCAAATAATTTGTAACTATGAGAAATAATGAATCAATTTATTAAAGAGCAGATTCGCTGAAAAATTATATTACGTTACACAAATGTCATCGTATTAGGGATACGGAGAAATCACGGTGAGAAAAAAATTCGTATTGAGCGAAAAGCGTGAAAAAGAAATGTTCCATAGTCCCGAGAAAAGAGAATACGTCGAGGCTACCGAATCGATAGAAGAGCGAGTACCATGTGCCTCGAGACATTAACGATTTAAGCTGGAGAGTGCATCGATGTACCACCGTGTATTTCAACTCCCAGAGCTTTGATTCTATTTTAGCGTTTACTTAGATCGACAGCAAGTGAGCTGTCGATCTAAGTATCCAAAACAAAAAGTCTCTTGGAAAAAAGTAATTTTCCAAATTAATCACCGTACATCTTGTTTCCATTACACATCCTATCGTATTTAATAATTTATCCATTTTGTTATTATGCACGGAGAGAATTAAATGTTAAAAATTACCGTGCAGTAACGGTAACCAGATGACAACTCTGAAACTTCGCTTATTATTACTGAGTAAAACACAGATTTTCACGAAAATAAAATAAAATTTCTTCTTCAGATAGAAAATTTTACCAGATTTTCTAGTAAATTTTCATGTGTAAAAAAATACGCAAAACTTAAATTTAAAAAATATATAATATCAGCGAAATTTTACTGTGCATTTTATTATTTTATGCCTTTCAAAAATGTCTATAAAAAAGTATCGCCTTTATAACAGTTATTTTAAGACTTATTATAAACTTTAATGAGTGTTATAGGAAAATGTATTGTGCTCTCGGTAAAAATTATCGTGCGCGCTACCCTTCTTGTATAGTAAAATTTTAGCTAGGTATTTGAAATTTTCTGTAACGTGAGTTAAAACAAAATTTGTCGCATACGAATTATTATGCTTTTCTCACTTGTCACAACATTGAAATATATCACGGTAATTTTTACCGTGAAATTCAAGAAAAAAATTACTTTTTAATTCTCTCCGTCTGTTTTTAACGGATTTTCATTTTTACTTTACAACTGGAGGATTTCTTCCGTTCGGTTAAAAAATGAACGTAAGGAAAAAAGAAAAATCAATGAGCCTATAGATGAGGAGAATGAAAAAGAATTTAATGCGCGTTGAAAAATGACAGTCACGCAACCTCACTCGTTATTGCACATTCTATTACGTATTCAACAAGCATGAATCCTTGAATAGAGATATAGACGAGCGTTATAAATGTACAGTAAAACGAAGGTTGGACACCAGGCAGAGGGGAATCTTTGCGCTGTGTATGCCTCTCTCGGTAAGGTTCAATCCGCCATCGTTGCTGGGAATCACTCCAGATGTGCAAAACTCCCGGGCGAACGGGAACAACTGCAAAGACGACAACGACGAGCACTCGCTTTAATACGAAGTTCCGTAGCTCTTTACTTGTCTCCTCTTTCATCGGAATAGAAATCATAATTGCTTGAATTTGCGCTCGTGACTTCAAGTAAAACCTTTCATGTTTTTCTTTTTCTTCTTCCGTACCATTGATCGGAATACGTAAGACACTTTTTTTCTACTTTTATTTTACAGACGCGTTTCTTGGAATAAAATAGAAAATTCATCGATGGAAATTAAAAAAAAAATAGAGACTCGAATTGCGGTTTTATTTTTATTTTTTTCGTATTCTATTAATTAAAATGTACCAACGATTGAGAAATCTTTTTCCGGTTCGTCCGAACACAATTTGTTCTCCTTATTTTCAATAATTGACACCGCCTTCCCATTTTGAGCCCCGTCCGAGGCGTCCCGGACACTAATGGTTACCCTTCCGTCTCAATGGGAGTTTATAATCCATCCGTGCGCACAGGGTGATGGCGATAGTCGATGGAACTTATTAGTCCGGGACATAAAAGGCTTTCCGTTTAATTTTACCTCGGCGAATGGGAAATAAGAGAGAAAGGCAGACAGAGACGTTTATAGAACTAAATTATATCCCATTCTTTCTCGTCCAGACAATAGTCATATTCAATAGCATTTTCAACTGTACGATGAAGTCGAGATTACTTTCATACGCGGAAATTACTTCTTTAGAAATTATTTTTCTTCTGTCCTCGCTCCCCGTTGTGAAGAATAGCTTTGTATTTTTGAAAATTAATGATAAATGGGCCTGAGAAGAATTCAGCCATGGCAAATTGTATGTTATTGTTTTTTACAATAATATTTGCGTTTTCAACAATTAAAAAAAAATTTAATCGGTATTTCTATATTAGTATATATCTTTTTATAATAAGGATTTAAGATGAGTGAAAATTTCTAAGAAAAGTTAAATGATGTTATTCGTATTTTTTTTTACTCAGTGGGCGTGCGGGGGTGACTGGAGTGATGGGATGGGGCCAGAGCCCCATGGAGGTCGGGTAAACCCGTCTCCGGCCCAGCTCCCCAGCCCCCTCCGCCATCGTTATCGTCACCGCTCCTGCCAGAGACGCAGAGGGCCACCACGAACGCGATGGAGGCCCATAGCACCCAACGCGTCCAAAGACCCTGCGCCTTCGACAAGGTATCAAATATTTCATGTCCCAAAAGAAATTCTTTTATTTTTATTTTATACATTGTTTCATATTACTGTGCAATTTGTTACGTTACAAATAATTATTTAGGGTTGATATCTCCATTCGTGCAATTTGTGGTAGATATTTTTATTTATGCGATTTGTGATATAAGCTTATTTTTATTTATTGCCAGGGAAGTTTTAGAGTGAGTTGAAAAAGCGAGTGTTAGAAAAAGGAATAGGATATGTCTTGGAAAAAAGGAAAGCGTCGTATGAAAAAATTTAAGCCAGAACAATTATTACGTATTCACATATCATTTTAATTAAATTTTTTTTTTATAATTAAATCTCGCAGATGGAGGGGCTGGTACAGGAGATGCAAGACTCTGAGAATGGGGTGCCTGTACGCAGCCAAAAACAATTCCTCACCTCAATCCCCTCGGCGTTCATGGGTGAGTCAAGTTCTCGTTAGAATGTTGTGAAAAAGTTCGTTGTCGACGAATCAACGAATTGCGAGAAGAAAATACCTGGCCTTTCATCCTCTAATCCTTTCGCAAAAATATATTTCGGGGAATAATATTTTTGAAATATAAAAAATTAATATTGAAAAATATTTTTTTTAGGCTACGACCTCATCGAATGGTTGATCGATCGTCTTAGCATCGATGAATCAGGTACGGATCCTCAAGTCTGATATTTCAAATCGGTGTTCTTTCGTTTATCAAGCTTATCGATGTTCGCCTGTTGTGTTTACTCCATTGCGTTTCGTTTGTTTTTCATTGACGTTTACTTTATTGGACGACCATCCCTCTTTCTCATTGTTTATTGTTGCATGGCTCTTAAATAATTATTTCATTGGGTAGTTTCTGTTCGCTGTGTTCGACCAAATCTTTTTTTTCTGATCTTTCAAATTTAATTTCGATGCATTTTGCGAAGAAATAAAGAAAACGTGTTGGTCAATAAAGATATATTTTTATCTATATGTTTTATTTTCTTTACTCTTTATCCAATACGTTTATTGAGTTTCTTACTTCTAATCCCTAATTTAATCGTTGAAGAAGTTCTTTATACTTGTAAACTTGGTGTTAGTTCAATTGTTTTAGTAATATCACTGCATGCATGATGTGTAACGAGCATTTGATATTGATGTAAAAATATCAACGCATTTAATAACTCTACCGTTTCAACAAAAATCGTTGAAAATTCGCATTACATTGCTTTATTAATTGTGCATAACAATTGTTTTGCTATTTCAAGGACAAGAACAGAGGCTTTAAAGATTAACAATAATTATCCCCTTGAATTATTTGACCTGAAACACTCCGCTAGTCCAGTCATTTCATTTGTTTATTTCAATAAAAAAAACTATTTTTACGAGTATTTCCTTTCGTTGGCGCAGATTTGAAAGTTATAAATAAGAGTCAAGATTTAATCGTACCAGATTATCTCGATAATGAAACATTTTGCCAGGGCACTTTCTGGATTATACAGCTAAGGTAATAGTTCACAAATTTGGCTTACTTCAATTCCATAGAAATGATTTAAAAAAAAAAAAAATTTCAGCATTTGAAGAAGACTGTCGTAAAATATTTGACAAATTTCTATCCATGGCACGTTTCGTAATTGTAATTGTTCGGTGTATTTGGAAGCGCGATAAAAAAAAAAAGATGTGTTTTGCACCATGAATGCTTCGCATGCCGTTATATAAGTTTTTGTATTTTCGTGATCGAGCACATTTTTGTCCGTTTTGAAAAAAACAACGTTCGAATTTCGTCGAGATTTGAACCGAATTTTTTATGACGCATAACAGAGGCGGTCCACCTGGCTAATCAACTCTGCCAATATGGCTACTTCTTTCCGGTGAACGACTCCAAAACTCTTAGTATAAAGGACGACAGCTCACTCTATAGGTTTCAGGTGAAAGTTAAACTCAATTAACTTTAGGCGAATTTTCCATTCATTTTTTTTTTTTTTAATTAAAACGATTTTACATTTTCTTTAGCTATGGAATTAAAGTTTTTACTTATTCATAATCGAATGCGTGTAAAAATCAATGTACCAAGGAAATTGATCTTTTTTCCAGACACCATACTATTGGCCATGGCAACACAGAACACCCGACAACGTAGAATATGCTATTTATCTTGCGAAAAGAACTCTAAGAAACAAACAACGCCATGCCCTCGAAGATTACGAGACTGTACGTGCAACACTCGATTTTTCAATGATTATTTCAATTGTCAATAAAGAATGACTTTTAGTCTACGTTAATCACGACATAACAATTTTTATTGAAGTTAAAAATTCGCCGAATATTTCGTTACAGGAAGCTTTGAAAAGTTTGCGACAAAATTTGCAAAACAAATGGGACATCATACAACTTCAGGCGGAGGAACAGGTCACAAATTGTTTTTAACGAAATTGCCGTTGAAATTGCTTGAATTTTTACGGTTACGTTGTTCCCCGTAGGTGCGTTTGTCGAAAGAACGAAAAAAAGGTGACAAGATAGTTAGCGACTCGCAGGAGAGAGCGTTCTGGAGGGTCTACAGACCACCACCGGGCTATCCGAGCAGTCTCGAAGTTGTGCCAGTGCCAACACGTGGACGACCTGGAGTACCGAGACCACCGTTACGTAAAAGAACTTTGAACGATTTGCAACGCGAGGTTATTCTTTCATCTATAACCATTTTTCAAAATCGATCAATGAAAAATTGAGCTTTATTGGATTGAGACAAAGGAGCACTTAGGACTCAAAAAAAGAATTACTCTGTAAAACATTAGAAATTAATATTTAAAAGTTAATTAACGTTGCGGTTTCAGAAACCCTTCTACGTGCATCGCATAACTTTTTAATTTAATTTAATAAAAAAAAGCCGTAACGCTTCGTGGTCACCCTGGGTAGAATCCCGACCCTTTGATCAATTTTTGACGTAAATATATAATGGTTCCCAGCTTCGAAAGGGACAGTATTCACGATCTTACCTGGGGTTTGAAGTATCCTCATACCATACAATATACCCTCTTCACACGTCGAAATAAATACCTTTTTTGGAACGCGCACTATGCTACTATTTTTTCCCAAAAGTAGCAGATCTAAGGAGTAACAGATTCAAATTTTAGGTAAAAATGTTGAAAATCCACGGAACTATGATTTTTTGAACGAAAAAGTGTCTTTTTTGCGTTTTCACCTTTTTATGAATTTTTTTTAACATGTCGCCATTTTATTTCTTGTAAATAAAATGTTCGTGCATCATCTAGAAAGTTCAAAGCATATTCCGTAATTTTTTGAACCACTTTGGACGGATAGTTTGGTCACAATACTTTTCTGAAAACTGACTGGGTAGAATCGACCCAAGTGTCACCACCGCGATTAAATTTGAAAGTGTGACCACGAAGGGTTAACATTTACGAAATGAACTTCGACACTTTTGTTAACGAAAAGAAAAATATTCGCTAACTTTGAATCAAATTTATCACCGTGAACAAATAACGTTAACTCATCCGTATTTTGTTGGAATTTAATATTTAATTATTTTTATCAGGTCGAGCTATTGCGGAACAGTCTGACACGCACGAGAATAAAAGTTTCGGCTGCAGTGGAAAATTTGAAAACTTTTTTCGAGACTTATGTCGAGTACGATCCCATGATTATTCAGCCTCAACCCTCGAATCCATGGATCACCGACGATACTACCTTTTGGCAGCTCAATAGCCCACTGTCAGTCCGCAAAACTAAATCCTACAATTTAATCGACCTCGATGAAAAATAAACAATTACATCGATGATTGATCGGGCTTGTTTTCAGAGTTGAAGTTCCTACGGAAAAACGGGTGAAAAGATGGGCCTTCTCGATGGAGGAAATAATGTCTGATTCGACAGGTAAACCTCGATTAGGTGTCACATTAAATATCAATAATAATACGTAATCAACGAAAATAAATTTAACCAGGTTTGCAAGAATTTACGAATTATCTGAGGAAGGAGTACAGCCACGAAAACATAAGATTCTGGTTGGCAGTTAAGGATTTGAGGCACAGCTGTCAAACGCAAATATCCGAAAAAGTGAATGAAATTTTCAAGTCAGTGAACAATATATATTTTCGATTATACCTCAATGACCATGAATTTTACTCAGAATCGGCAACTAATTGTCGATTGTTTGTAGGGAATTTTTAGCTCCGGGTGCACCCTGCGAAATAAACATCGACGGTAAGACGATGGAAAGGGTTCATCAAGAAATGAAGAATCCGAGCCGATTCACATTTGACGCAGCTGCCGAGCACGTTTACACGCTTTTGTTAAAAAAGGACTGTTATCCAAGATTCATACGCTCAGATCTGTATCGAAATCTCTTAGCCGCTGGAGTTCAGCCACTTCAGAAAAAAAGGTTAAAAGCGATGTTTAAATATTTATGCATAGAAAACTTGAAGATATTCGCGATAAAGTATTTTTTTCACTATTAAAAAAAATCATGTATTCTTGACAGTTGAATCGTTTTTACTTTCGTGTAAATTTGCTGCAAAAAAAAAAAAGTATACAATTTTTGGTCATATTTCGCCTTAATTTTTCTCAATTTCACCTCATAATTTCACCTCATAAACCCCACAATTTTTCTCAATTTCACCTCATAATTTTCGTTTCTTCATAATTACCGATCGAGTAAGAAACTTGATGGATCTAAATGAAAGTGCTCGATTACAATTTCAGATTTTTCGTATTTGGCGGACAGGCGAAAAAGAAAATATCGACGAGCGCGGCACCGATGCCAGGGAGTTTGCAGCAACAGCACGGTAATATGGGTGGAGCGGGTGGCAGAAGACGCGGCAGCGACCGAAGTCTTTCCGGATCGGCACACGAGCTGGCGGTTTGCGGTGTGCGAGATGTGACTACTACACCGAGGGTGCCCCATTCGCACAGCCAATCGAACCTCACCGATATTCCATACAGGTAAAAAAATCGTTGATCGTTCAAAAGTTTGAGATCGTTAAAAAATCGGTAAACTTCAGACAAAAGAAATCGCTACAGTGTCGATTATATTTTTTTTTTTATAAAAAAGAAGCTAATGTTGAGGCGAATACTACATTGTGCAGTTCTTATCCTTCTGCGTCACGATCGAATAATCCAATTAAAATTCGTCGATTCCTTGTCAAACTCTTCATTATTACAATCCTTATAGTTGTTGTTACGAGGCATTTTTTTTTAAACATTATTTAAAAAAATTTAATCTTCGATACATGACGGAAATTTGTGCTTGGTCCTCGAGACCAGCGTGAAAAATTTGTCAAATTCTTCATCTTTGTGTATCAAATCGTTGGATACGAAAGAAAAAAAAAGAAATTGCTTTCTGATTCCTGCGGTATTTTCAGGGGAGATCTGGCTCGTCTAGTTAACATTCGATCGAGGCCTAGTCCACGTAGTGTTCAGTAAGTCTGCGACAATGATGATTGCTGGTCATGAAATTTTATATTTTTCCATCAGTCTCGTATTTGAATTATTCTGTAAATACGTATATATGTATCTATAAATCGATGTTTATACTGTCGTTCGGATTGTGCGATTAATGTGCTTAAGAATAATCGAGCAATGAGAATCGGTACAGTTTTGTTGTGAAATATTTGCAATATTTTCACTACAAGTTTTTTCGAGGATCAACCTTCGAAAGATATTTACGTTTAATTTTTTATTTCATTGATATTGTTAGCTTTCGAAAAATCATTATGATAATCTTTTCCAGCAAGCTGTCAATCTGGTTTTACTGTTATGGTTCGATCGTTCTTAACGAGTGTATTCGAGAGTATTCTTTTGTTTCGTATTCGGCGTACTGTATATATGGTGTCTCAGTTGTGGTGAATTTTTGTATATGATAAAAACATAAATAATAACACTTTTCTTTTCAACGTGGCGCTTGTGAAAAATCATCGAGCAGACAGAATGATTTTTAAATCAAAGAAGTCGAGGAAAAAAGAAAAGTGCGAATGCGTACTTGCACATTTTGCTTTCTCACAAGTTTTCGTCATTCGCACAGTTTCCTTCTGCGAGTGAGTCGGATCTTTTTGAATTTTTTTTTTTTTCCCCGACAGATGGGGGCTTTGCGAAAATGCTAATTTGCACTCTTCTTCTCCATCTTAGCCTGGCACTTTGAATTTTTGCTGGAGTTCGAATATTTCCCAGACATCTCGATGTAATCGTTGACATTTTTGGATCATTTTGGGATGTAATGGTCGTTAAATTGGTTAGAAAATTCCAAAATTACAAAAACAAAAGATCACATCCGCAGCTTCGTTACTCTGATCGAAGTCTCTGCTCTTAACGAAGTCCGCGATAAATAGCTAATTTGTGGTAGCTTGCCACGATTGACCTGTCAACAAACTACGCTTAAATTTTCAGTATAATATCTTTTGCCATGGGCTTTACCTTATCTATTGTAAATATCATGGACTGTTTTTCTGACACGAAACATCACTCTGGTGTCCGCCTTCGATTTCGTTGAAACTCACGTATACGGTAGATCATTAAAAGCTATCAGATACGTTTTTTTTTTATCGCTGGAAGAACGGTTTTAAGGGGGGTGCAACCACCCCTTTGCGCGAAGCATGTCAAGGGGCTAATATTGCAGTTTCACTCACAAGCATTCCACCGATTTCAGTAAAACAAAAAAGAAAATTCTTCCAATGCCAAAACGATCAGAAATCCACTATGAGTATATTGAAAAAGCAATAATTAATTGAAAAAACAATAACATTTAATTAATATAAAAAATAATAATTAAACACCCCATTTATTTTTCTTTCTCACAGCCCACATCTAAAAGGTGTGAATGAAATTGAATGGAACAGTTTGAAGGGGCAAAAAAATTAAGTTTACGTATTTTTGCATTTTCGCCGGATAGCAAGCTTAAGGGGGCAAACCGATATGGAGTAAAAAAAACACATTTAAAATGCAAATTCTTTTTGCATTTGAGGGAAAATGGGTGGCTTTATTGAATTGCGCTTCATTTTTTTTCAGTTATAATTTGAAACTTCACTCTGCGCTCATTCTTTTCGTATTTGTATCCTTTTTTAAATGCCGTTTAACTCGTCGAGCTATAATCTTTTTTCGATTTTTGGGAGAATTTCAAAGTCAGACCGTCCATTCTCGAGAATTTTTCTCCACATTCTAAAGATCAGTTTTGAGTTTGCAGAAGTATTTTAAATAGAAAAAAAAACAACTGCGATAAAGATCTTTAAATAAGGAGTGGTTTTCCTATTATCCAGAAAAAATACGTCAACTTTAGCTTTAGCCCCTCTTCAAAATGTTACCCCTTTCATTCAATTTAATGCAGTCCTCTTACATGTGATGTGAGAGAAAGAAACATGAAGGGGTGGTTCGTCGTTTTATTTTTGTTTTCTTCAATATAGCCTAGAAGACTTCTGATCGTTTTGTTAAAACTGCAAAACCATCCCTTGGTATGCTTCACTCCAAGGGGTGGTTGCACCCCTCAAAACCGTTTTTTCGCCGATAAAATGCGTAACTAACATTTTAAGATGTTAAGTTAAAATGTTCTACCATAGAGTTTCAACGAAATCAAAGGCAGAAACCAAAGTAATGTTCCCTGTGAGTGCAAGGTCAAGCTACGTTAATCATCTTCGAGCGAATGAATTTTCATCGTTCGACGATTAACAAGGTTGGCCCAGAACGACACAGTGAAAAAAAAATTTCAAACGAATTCAATATTTTTTTTCATACGTCTGAATACTTTCAGTGAAGTTCCGAGGCCTGTCGAGTGTTCGAGAAGTATTTATCTCTCATCAATTCGATCTTTCATTCCCGTCAAATCGAAGCTCGTCCTGAAACGCGGGGCCGAGGCGTGAACGTCAGAAATGTGGAAGAAAGAACGAATTATTTCACTGTCAATGGTTCTCTGACTCGCGATTGGCCCTACCCGTGCAGAAAGTTGTTGGGGAGCACCCAGATCCTACCACATCCCTATAGGGATTTGATAGGGAAGCGGCACATAGGGAGTCCATATTGAAATTCAAGTCTATTCCGTGCTATTTACCGATTGACGTTGTTTTAGAATTTTCATTTGAAATTTTCAACCAGAATTAGTTGGTTGAAAATTTAAATTTAAAAAGAATTAAAATTCTTTTTGCTCGGAGAGCGAAAGCTGTACGAGCTCTCCAAGCAAAAAGAATTTAATGGACCGAACTTCAGCTTGCGACTTGCTGCTCAATAACAATTCACACGAACCATTTTTAAAGCAAATGATTACTAGCGATGAAAAGTGGACTATCTACAACAATGCCAGTCGAAAAAGATCATGGTCGAAGCTCGGGGAGGCTGCTTAGACGATCGCAAAGGCTGAGTTACATCCGAAGAAGCTCATGTTCTGTATCTGGTGGGATTGTTCTCAAAATCCACCTGGATCACTTCGTTGCCCAACGATCGCAGAACTTCTATGAAAGAGTGATAATAAAGCTTGTGGGGAGATGGCAGAAATTCATTGAACACAATGGAACATATTTAGTTGATTAAAAACGCTTCGTGGTGAATATATTACGTTTGAAATTTACTCGTTTTTCGCTACGGAATTTCTGAATAGACCCAATAGTATAGGGATCCAATGCGATGAGCCATTGGATCCATATCAGGAAGTAGGGACAAGTATGGGAATTCAATTGGATCCCTACAATAATTTCTGCACGGATAGTGTCGCGCCCGATTCTGAAATATTGTTTTTTTTTTTTATCAGTTCCGCGATCTTGAGACCACCATCAAGCAATGAAAAAAAAAAAAACCCCCAAAAAGAAGTTTCGATGATCCGGTTAGGCTGAAATCCAAATTATGTATAATAAAGTTCGTGTTGTCAGGGATGCTGGCGCGTCGGAAGCTGCGGCTCGCCCTATGGACGACGTATGTCCCTGGGACGCGGCGCCAGGGCCGAGCACCGCCGATCAACCTCAGTCGTCCTCGGCGTCTCAGCGGGTCCATCAGGCAACCACGGTCGACGTCGTTGTCCCAACGTCGTGCGGATCTGGGACGGTGTCGGTTACTGCTGACGGTAGCAACACCTCGATGCATCTGACCCATCAGTATTCGGGAGCGGGAGATGTGTCGCGCACGTCGCGAAAGAATTCATCGCAGATGGACTCTTGCAGCTCGTCATCGGACGTAAGCCTCGCAATAGCCGAGGTGTCCGAGAGAATGAAGAAATCGGGTGATCTTCGCAATCAAATTAGATTAGGTAGCGGTATTGGTACAACGAAGAATTACTCGGTCGGCCAATCGATGACCGGTACGAGGGTCAAATTGTCCGAGACCGCGAGGCCATCCTTATCATCCTCGTACAATTATCCCTCATCGCCACAGCAGAGCTTCGATTTTCCTTATCTACTGGCCGAAAAATTGGAGGTCATATCCTCCGTGAGAACCGTGCCCGAGGAGATCGAGATCCTTCGGGAGGCCGATCAATCGGTAATCAACGACGAGGACGACGATGACGACGACGACGACGACGACGACGACGACGACGACGAGGACGGGGATGGGGATGAGAAAAAGTTATCGATCCACGCTAAGAGCCCGGCAATGGCGCCTCTCATAAGTATCAGCGCGATCGTCGGTGAGCTAACCGGTGATACCGATCGAGGCAACGATAACGACGATTCCGAACAACCCGACGACGAGGACGACGACGAGACGACGACGCTCGGCGAGATCGAAGAACCCGAGGCTATCGACCTTACAACCACTGATTTGCCGACCGCGAGCCTCGACGATCATCATCCTACCGAGCCCGATGACGCGCAGGTTGTACCCGTCTGGGAGCCCGATGATCGGTCCAAAAACGCCGATACCGAGGGCGCCACCGCTCAAAAGCCGCAGGAACAGCGAGACAATAATGTTAACGAAGTTTGCCCGTGGGAAGACGAGTGAGTGATTTTTTTTTCTTTACTTTGAAATTTCTGAATTCACTTGCCTTCGTACTATTGGACATTTTTCCACAAATTAAATTATTATTTTTACATATTATAATTAAGGCGGTATGAGATACCGATCTAACGCAATCAGTGGAAAGACACAGCGGAAAATTTTCTCTCACTGTTTTCTCTTAAATCGTTAATGTTTTGGAAAAGAGGGAAGAACCATTTTGTACTTTGTAAATAATTTATGGGAGATAGGTAGGTGGTATAATAAACCTAATGTCAAATGTCCATTTGAAAGTGCTTCTTTTTCAATTGTGATGTATTCGCTTAATCTTGAAAAAGATGTGTGGAAAAGTCCAGCAAGAAAATAAGTGGAATTCCATTACGTTACAATTAATTACACGACATCCGCGTAGTAAATTATTGTCGAATCTTCGAAAAAGTTTCTTTCGTACATAAATTACCCTCACGAAAAATCTAAAACATTCATTACCAATTTTTTCATAACGTTTTTCCATAAAGGTATAGAAAAAACGAAATAACAATGCATCCCCATCGTAGCATTTCTGTAAGACTATACAAGCTTAAAAGGAGACCAGAGTTGTGCTTTTCTTTTTTCCGAAACAATCGTCGTGCGAAAGAAAACTCGAAGACGGAATTATTTACGATTTATTGACCGAGCAATCATGTAAATATTTTAAAAAGATTTAATTTCAAATCAAATCAATTTAAAAATGTTCAATTTGTACTTAACGAAATATAAATTCGTTAAGATTTATTCAAATTCTGATTTATTCGGAATCGGAATCGAATTTATTCGGATTCGATTCGAAAAGAAATAATGATTATTGATAAATTATATTTCAAATATAACAAAAACTATATTTCTTGTAAATTATTTCCTCTTCTCATGTTCAATTTCACTACACTGCCGATGTAATGTAGAATTTGGATTGTCATTTCCTCCCATTGTGGAGTGAAAAAAAAATTAATTTTCTTCACCATTTTTCTTCCAGGGACTGTAAAGTGGACGCGCCCTATGTAAAGACCTACGCGACCCTAGGTTATTTGTAATTCGGGCCGGTGGTCGACCCGAAAAGAAAATCTTTTACATTATACGAAGCAAAGAAAAGAAAAAAAAAAATTATATCGACGAATTGAAATTTCACGAGGTACGAATCGACTGATCTGTCGCACGATCTCTCTCGAGTGTCCCTACAAGTAGTGGCGCGAGTCGTTTTAAGCTACACCTAAAAAAAACCAATCAAACTCTACATAATAATGTTAATTTTATTCGAATGCGTCGAGATTGCTAGGCTTTAAAATGAACAAAAAAATTATGAGTTTCTTCGATAATTCCCGCCGTAGTTTTTCTCCCTTTTTGCCTCAATCGCGTCTGCAAATTTTTAAAATGAGAGCATCGTCGAGCCTGCTCGTGTACACCGAAAAAGACTTCGTGATATTTTTTTTTTTTTTTTTTGAAAGACAAAAAAATTAGAAATATTATATATGGAAGGGAGGCAATGATTTTGGAAAACTTGACGATACAATTGAATAACTCGAAGACGTACACGTTATGGCCTATCACGTTAAAATATATTTACATATATATGCATATATATATATATAATTTAATATTTAAATTGCATTATCAATTAAAGCGTACCAAAAACGCATTTAACTTTTTGATGAATCTTACATCAAACGATATTACACTGTTTCACAAATTAGACAAAATGTAATGGCTATATTACGCCCGTGATTATTGGGCGGGTGTTCGATTAACGAAAATGTCGTTTCACTTGATAATAGTTAAATCTGTCCATGTTTTGTCGAGCGAGAAGTGAAATGAAATAATAGCATTGTTCGGTAGCTTTGAATTGTCCGTAAAAAATATATATGGTGTCGCGTGTAGCCTTATAATCAATCGATGTTCGATGTGTTCTGCAACGCAGCTTCAACCTCGTGTACATGTGTGCGTATGAGTGCATGTGTGCGTAGATTGTTCCACAGCAATTATTCCGAAAAAAAAAAAAAAAAAAAACAAGCAACAGCGCTTTATTCCTTTCGCTTGAATCTTTTTTTTTTTCTTCTTCGCGCCATCAAGCTTCGTTATTCGGTGAAAAATCGAGTAGAATTTCCAAGATTTTTGTGAATTTTCTCTCGATGTACCGAGCGAAGGTGCGCGCTTAGGGAGAACGTCTATTTTGAGCCCCTGCGACCTCTCCCTATGAACGCTACCTTCGACGAATCGCTAAAAAAAAAAAAAAAATTACGTCAATGGAAAATCGTGTTTGAAAAAGTCTCGCGTCACTTTTCTTTACGAGGCGTAAAAACGTGTTTCAGTCGAATTTCCCGTACGATCGCACTTCGATCAATTTGATTACAAAGAATTTTGTGATTGATTGGAAACAAAATTCTGAACAGTTGTACTATGTGTCGTGTCACTACGTGTCAGATTCGCCCTGCCAAAGCAATCTGACTGTTATTAGATTTGTGAATTAAACCACTGATCGCACTGTGTCATCTATCTATTAAGTGTTAAAAAAAAAAAAAAACGAATCGTAAGCTTCTAAAATGCATTGAAGAAAAATATTCGAAGGAATCTTCTTTCGGATAAATGCTCTCTGTCTTCGTATCGTCGTAGCTCATTATAAAATCTGGTAAAACGAAACTGAACGAAAAGTTACGTCGATGTTTCTCAATGTTCGCTAAATCGTATATTCAATTCTTACACGTAGATGAAGAAAAATGAACACGGGTTTCCTGGGTCTGCGACTGCCCCGGATCCCGGAACTCGCGTTCATAATTCGCACTACTATTAAACTAGGCGTAAAAAAAAACGTGTTGACGTTTTTATCGTTGGAATGCAACGATCGTTCTTTATTTCGTCATTTTTGTTACCGTACTTAATCATTTTTTTGCAGATTTGGCTCATAGATGTCTGATAAGGATCCTGAAAAAAATTCTGAAGTGACTTCCGCGAGCCAGATCTGCCAAAAAATTATGGCGATTTAAAAAGAAATAATTTCGTTCCAACGATGCAAACTTCATCATCTACGTAAAAATACAATTCCTTTTTAAAATACGTATTCGTAAGATAACGAGATTTTGAAGAAAGGAATATCGAGAACCAGTTGATTGCGTGGAGTCGAAGAAACCTTGAGAGGGACTGAATCGTCTCGATTTTCGTAAAACTTTTCAATAATATTATTTAGTGTCAAATGTTCTATGCCAAGAAAAACGAAGACGATTGATTTCCTATCGTAATAAGACAGCCATGTGTACAAAACTTTACGAAGTGTAACCAATTCTAATGAAACGTCAAAGAGGAGGGGAGAGGAACGTTATTGCATTGATTTGATTTGCGGCCAAACGTATTTTTGTAACTCGTGATAGAACTGGAAGAAGAAGTAGCTTTTTTTTTTCATCGGGTTGACGATGCTCCGAAGCCTAATTCACCATTTTCAAAAACGTGAAGAAAAAAAAAAATATTTCAAACGGACACTAACGAGCTCAACCTACGCACAGTAACAAAAAAAAAGGATGCTTACATTGCTAAAAATGAGAAAACTGATAATACGGGACGAAGAAAAATGTATTGTGCAAAGATACAACGATCATTTTTACGCGGCAATAAATATCGTTTACGTACGACACGTTAGCCAAGTCGTGTTGCTGCTAAATTCATTGTTATTCGATTGTTGAATCGTGCCGTTAAACGCGAGGTTCGCGCCCTTGCCTTGGGACACTCGGGACTGTAATACGAGAGCAGAAAATCGCCGGACTCGTAATTTTGAGAGACGATGAACAACAAAAAAATGAATTGAGGTGATGAAGAAATAGAGATAATATATATATATTAAATAAATCAGACTCAAATTACACTTAGTGAGATTCTTATTCGTAGGTAAAACTCATTATTATTATTATTATTATTATTATTACAGATGACATTTCGATATAGTACGGTGATATACAGCATTACTATACATACATATATACGTTATTTATGCATATGTACGTATAGTATGGAAAAAGAAAGATATACGATTAAAGTTGATGACGAAAGCTTCTCGTCGATAAATGAAGGAAAAAAAAAAAACGATGATAAATAAATTATTGTCATTGTGCGATAAACGTCGATCGGCCATTGCACACTGATGCTCGTTGAAAAACTTAGTGACGCGAGTGAGAAGACATAATTTGTAGATATTTAGGATATACAAGTGCGCATGTTATAGACAAGTGGTGGCTGCTTACGACGTTGTATACATCTGTTATTTTTTTTCTCAGCCAGGCCTTTAGATGAATTATTGTGAGAAATGTGTTGAAGCGAGAGGCAACGAGAGAAAAGGAGAGAGAGAGAGAGAGAGAGAGAGAGAGAGAGAGAGAGAGAGAGAGAGAGAGGCAAAATAAGTTCCTCAGTGTCGCGGGGAACAAAAAAAAAACAAAAAAAAGAATTGTCCTCAAGCACGAAGAAGCTTGAAAATTGTGGAAACAAAAAGTATTTTTTGTTCTTGAAATTAACGAAGAGCCATCTGGTTGTTTGAATGTCTCTCGATCTACGATCAAATCGATAGACTCAATAACGATCAAGCGTCGAGATGAACGATTTGTACGAGTAATTCCTTTCGAGCCATCGACTTCTTTATTTCCATTCTTGTCGTAATAATAACGAAAGAAACGTGGCTTTTTCCAGACTCGAAAGTTTCATCAAAACTTGTAAAATATCGTCTTCGAACTTTTATCGTGGAGCACACTCAAGTTGACGAAATAGCACATCGACACTTATGCCCTTCCTTCGGGAAGTGATTGAACGAATGTAACTATTTCAATCTTCGCCCCGATTGAAATCCATTGCGATGAACATTGATGGGACGAAGATATTTTTTGCAATCAAGTGCATAAATGTATTTAAAAAAACAAACGATCGTAAATTCAATTCACTCTTTCTTCTTCGCGTCTTTTCCTTCTTGCAGTTAACTCAAAGTATTCGGGGGTTAAAAAATATTAAACGCGTACGCTTATCGACGATAACCCCATGCGATTCTCTTTAATTATAGAAATTAATTATAAATGGAGACAAAAAGGAAAAGAAGCTTTGTTATAGCGTATATTGAATATAGTAATCGTAAAAAATGTATCAGGCGAACGGGCTTATCTCATCAGAAGACTGAAAACGTACCTGAACACAAACCCACACACACACGAACATACACACATATACAAATACCAATAAACAACGCGCAACCCATAAGAATTGTACACGAGGCAAAAAAGAGAAGAAAATCGATACACGAAACATACGAGAATCAATAATGTTACGAGAGAGACAAAAAATTTAGTCTCAACGGTGCGGGCCTATTTGATAGCATAAAATCGAATAACCCCGTTCGCGAAAAACCTTTCAAGTTGTCTTTTCCGTTCGAACAAGCGACTCTTTACGAATGTAAAATTCTCCGAGAGAGAGAATATTCGCATCGTTGCAACTTCCACATTTTTTTTTCTCGTCGTTACAATAACGTAGCGATTGCTCGGCATTAAGAATTAGGTAAATACGTCTGGGTCTTGAGTGTGCTCCAATTTACGATCAATCGGCTGGAGAATTTACTGAAAAAAATATATATTTTTTCGTTACAATTGTAGCGGATAAATTTGAGAAGGATATAAAAGTACGGACGTTCTGTCCTTCATGCTGCTTGCGCCTTTTTTCAATGCTATGAAAATAGTATCGATTTATCAATAAAATATTGAAGTGATTAATCGAAATACATAAGGGTGTGCCGAAAAAAAAAATCAGCTTTTATCCCTTTGAAAAATATTATTAGGTATGAGAAAAATTCATGCCACATTTGAGATATCTAACTTCAAGCTAAGTGGTAGCGTTTGATAATTTTTTACCCACTTGATTTACGAAGAAAATTCGCTCTTTGCGTTCAAACTTAAATGACTGAACAACTGATGAGTATCTCTCAGATCCGTTTGAAGATTCTTAATGCTGGCGTTCATCGCTTTGAAACGTTTCTTTTGTCTTCAAATTTTCGATATCATTATTTTTACCCAAATTACAGCTATTTAAAAAATCATTGATTTATTTTCAACACGAAAAGATGGATTTTTTTAAATGGCTCTATATGGGTTGAAATTACGGTATCGAGATTTTAGAAAAAAAATTCTAAACCGGTGTATGTCAGCTATAAAAATATTCAATCGGCTTCGGAAAATAATCGATAGTTGTGGATCCATTCAAACTGAACGCAAAGAGCGAATTTTACGTTTAAATCAAATGGGACAAAAATTCGAGCGCTCTCGACTTGATTCGAGAAGTTCGAATTTGGCAGGCATTTTTTAAATGATAATATTGCTTGAAGAGGCGAGAGTCAACATTTTTTTCTCGGCATACCCCAAAATAGTATTGATTTTTTTTTCTCGTAAATCTTGAATCTTCGATGAAAGTGATAAAGATGTTTATTCTTGGCTAAAAGATGCAAACGATGGCTCGGCGCACTAGCATAAATAATACGAAATGTTGCTTGTTATTATTTGTATTTATCCTTCGTTGATCGCTTCCGACGTCGTCATTGTCGACAAACGTGTGACGTCGTCGGGTTTTCGCGTATAGGTAATGATAAGAATATGCGTAGATGAAGAAACAAATTAAAGCCGGAGAATGAATAAATAAGAATAAATAAATAACGTAAAAGAAGTTAAATTAACTAACTAAGAGCTGTGTGTCTATTTAAAGTTTGAAATAAAGAGGTACGTAAAGATTATCGCAGCCTCACCACCGCGCGTACGAAACCGCGATATTGTCCTATTGCTTTTGTATTAATTACATGGTCGTCAGCAAGCCCAATATATCGTTAAGAAAAAAATATAACACATGCGATAATTGTCCAAGATCGAGATTTCGATATTTCTGAAATAGGCCAATTCGCTCTAAAGCAAACAAACAAAAAAAGTTACGTACGCAGAGCGGAATCGAAATTCGCATGAAAAACGTAATTGTTGAAAATGTGAAGAAAAAAATAGAAAATTCTTTTCTTTTTTTGATCGAAACGAGAAACGTGAAACACGACAAATTTCATGTTGCATCGAATCGGAAAAGTATCAGCGGAAAAATGAACAACCCTATGAAGGGTATGAAAGAAATGCAAAAAAAAAACGAAGAAATATAAAACGTGTAACGAAATATGGACGTTGATTAGTCGAGTAGGAAAAGTAGTATTAAAAGGAACAAAAAAAATAAAAATAAATTATTGTACTGCATAAATAACTCGAATGCTGGTGGAGAAGCTAAGCATTAATGTTACTATTTCGGCAACGATAATAATGATGATTATTATTATCATTGAGGATGGCGCCAATGGGAATGAACGTGAGAAAAATCTGTGTGTACGGAGAAAAAATGTTACTCGCTAATGGACTACATTAATAATGAAAGAAAAAAATTAAAAATAAATAAAATAAAGAAAACAAACATAAAATGATGAAAGACGAAGATACCAAAAACGAATACATTATAGGATGACAATGGGCTTTAGTGTATATAGTTTTGTAAAGTGTTACTAGTGATTGACGATCGAGTGGAATGATTCGAGTTGAAGCAATGACAAACGAAAGAAAAAAAAAAACAAGTTTTTTGCGAATGCATTTGGAGATTAAGCGTGATTAACGACGGAACTATAAAGAAAATCGATCAAACCGGGGAAGAAAAATAATTATGGTCATTGGTAGATGAGGAAGTGCCGCAAAGATAAATTATAAGGATGAAGATTTGTAGCGAATGAGAAAAATTATATAATCGACCGTTTCGATTTGACCTTATGGTTGTATATAATATATATAAATATATATATGTTATATTGCGCGAAATTTACGATGAAAAAATATAACATATATATACATATATGTATGAAAATATTTATTATATATATGCGTAAATAAGCGTAAGCTGTCAAATACAATGTCATATTGAATATTATAGTGCCATTAAATTAATTATAGTATTGAGAGAAATTTTGGGGAGTGTAGAATTTCTCTTTCCTTGCATTTCCTGATCCCACGTGTTGTAAATTTATTCTGAGTTCAGTTGTTCCATAAAAGAATTCGATATAGGTGCACCGAGAATTCATGTACAGACATATACTATGGATTTAAAGTTTGGATACACCTTTCATGTGTTTTCGATCAGAAGCAATATTAAACAAAAAAATTCACAATTATACCCTTGAAATCTGTTTTATTTTTCCGTATCGAATGGCTTTTCATTTTGAATATTTTATTTGAAACGCCATAGTTTTCGAGTATGAGACATTCTCCAAAAACTGTAATACTTTAGGAAAAGCTAATTCACTTTGCGGAAATATTATTAGACCAAATTGGCGGTAATTGCCGGCTCTTTTTAAAGTTATCGATAAGACTCTAGTCTTACCAAGAAGAAATTCTTATTTTCAAAAAAATTATACTTGTGTTTGTGAGAGTAAGTAAAATTGTAAACAAAAAACAAGCATGTTGATCTGGTAAGGAAAAAGTAGTAGAGAACAGAAACAGCGCAATAAATTTTGTTTTTTGATCTTGCAAATGGCACCTCGTACCGCTTGTACTTGCAGAATAATCGGGAATTTCCGGGAGAATATGATCAATACAATTTTTTATTTTCATTTACGTTTGTTACAACGAGATTTTTTTTCGGTGGCAATTGCTCACTTGTCAATTTTTTAATAATAATTAAATCGTGTGTTCGTTCGTTGATGAAAAAAAAAAAACGACGGTATTACAATTGTTCCAATCTGTATTCCTATGAATGTAATAAAGAAACAACCTTCTTTTTTTCGCACTTATTGAATAGGAACTTTGAAAAAAAAATAGGATCGCAGCCACTGTAGTATAATTTTCGCTGCATGATATTTAAAAGAAAGAAAAAAAGTATGCAATTGTTCAAAATGAAAAGAAATTATTCGAGAGCCACTGCTAAAATAGTAGTAACCTAATTGTTTTCAGTAGCAGCTGCAACGATTGGTTGGACAAACGGAGGGATAGACGATGCATTTATCCTGGCAGTAAACATCGGCTCCCTCCTGGCCTTCTATGTCGCCGATCGCGTCGCAACTCTCGCTGCAAATTGAAAAGAAAAGAATCGATTGATTGCATAATCGACGAATGTAAATTGATTTTTGAAGAACAATCTGTTTAGAACCAAATATGTCTGAGAAAATGTTAATTCCGAAGTTTCCTGACATTTTTCGAAATGATATACCAGAATCTTTTGAAATTGAAATCCAAGCCATTTGGTACAATTTACTTACGAAATATCGTGAATTCAGCCACTGTTAATTCTCTCGCTGACTTATCAACTGCGATCAATGACTTTAAGATCGTCCGAGTACGTACTTTATTATTATATCGCTACCGAATATTTTCTTCATGCTACAGATTATGCACGTGAGTATGTGTATTTGAAAACTCAAGCAAGGTTACCAGCTATTTAGGCTTAATAAATAAATCCGGGGTCGGCAGATTTAGGGTTGTTCCTTATCGGAAAGGCGCCATGACCGTTCTTTTCTTCAGATTTATTTGTCTCTCGCAGTTGGATTAATATAGAAAAAGCGTAACGCGTTCCACAGATCGAGGATTGAAATTATATTGGAAAAAACGCCGAATCGGAATTTTATTGAAAAAAAAAAAAACAATATCGAAACTCCTTAAATTCCTGCGAGAATAAAATATTTGCAGATTTAAAAATCGTGAAACTCTAGCAACGAAGCTGCTATGTCCAAATCTTTCGGATAGATCTAGCAGGTTATGTTGCGTCAAAGTTTGAGAAAACTGGTCCTGTTCGAAAATTTTACAGTTTCTGAAGCATAGAAACAAATCATTTAACACGTGTTTAAAATTCTACTTTATCATATTACGATTTTTTCAAAATTTAACATTTTCTAAAGAAATTTAATTTTAACTAGTGACTGTGCTCGTGCCACCTTAAATGCCCAACGCCATTCACGATTTCACACAAGAAATTGTGCAAAGTTGTATGGATTTTAATATTCCTTTTTCTCGAAAACGACTCACAGAAACTTATGGAAACTTCGAAGTTAAACGTTACCCGGATAGATCTGCGTCTAAAAAATTGAGTATCTTTAAGGGGTTACACCGCCTTGGTGCTTGGAAAAATAGGTATAAAAATAACAAAAAAATATGACGAGGACAAAATATTTGGTTCGACACAGAATACCCCGAGATCTACTCAACCGATTTTGATGAAATTTATACCACATATTCTTTATAATATTATCTTGGATCTAGCATAGGATTCTTTTGATTGGATGCCGTGTTCATTGTTTATTAGTGTTTAAAACTCAAAATTTGGGTAAAAATTAGAGTTTCTTTTCAAACAGCTGTCATTTCTAAAAAAAACGTAAAACAACAAATATCCCTACACTTTAGCCCTACACTATTACCTTGCTTTATAAGAAATTTTTATATTTTTATTTTTTCAGACGATGCATGACAGAGAAAAAATTCCACCATCGGCAACGTATTCCACCAGACGCCGTATATCTACGCCATTTTTAAATTTTTTCAATTCGTTCATAAAACTATAATGTAATTGTGAAAAATAGGAATTATTTTACTTATATAATAGTCGAGTCGAATTTTTTTATTTACTTTCATACCTATTTTTCCGAGCGCCAATGTGGTGCCTTGAGCAATCATCAACTCTTCTTACGTTCCTTCAAATTTGATCAATAAAAATGATCCACCATTGAATTAAACGAAAATTAAACTACTTACGGACATCGGCAAAATTCTTCGGGACAATTGGAGGGATAATGAAGACAATTGGTCTGGCACCAGTCGGCCATAGATGGAATTTTTCTAGAGCTGTTCGTCGGCACGCACACCTGCGATCTACGAAAACGAGAAAAACTTTAATTCATGAAGAAAAAAAAACGAATAATCATGAATTTTTTTTTCTCGATTGATTACTTGATGAATGTTTTGATTTGGCGCAAATCTTGCAGAGCGTATTGCGGTGGTCTGCCGCCGGTGCTGGTCGTTATACTAACGTCGGCGCAATTTCTGAAAGTTTCGGGTCGTCCACAGCCAACTCTCTCGGTACCATCTGGACAGGTGCCCCACATATTGCCTTGAATTAACAATTGGTTATATTTCGTTTACGCAAATTTATTTCTTCATCTAGTCACCGAATCTTCGTTATTATTATCGACAATATTAATTGTTCAATAGTGTCATCATTTACGACGTAACACCACTACATTGGGCTGAAAACTGATAAAAAGAATTTGAACGTGTTTATCCACAGCCATCTTTTCGATGAAGCCCTATGGGGGTGGAATTTTTTCAATTGGTTGAGTTTAAACCTAAAGCCGAAGAACACCTTAGCATTTCTCAATGTAGATATAAAACACTGGAGAAGTACCGAATTTTTGTGCGAAATATTGAAAAATCTTTTTGCAATTAACATTTTTGTTAAATTTCATTTCAAGAAAAAATGGAAGAGCGCGTTATTTCTCCAAAAATCAACAGCTTAAAAAATCCGTCGTATTTCAATGCTTTATATCTACATTGAGCTTTGGAATTTCGCTTCAGGATTGATCCCAAAAAGGTGGCTTCGGACAGACTGATAGTGTGCCACCGCGTTCTATTGAAAAAACTAAAAAAAAATGGTTGTTCTCTCATTAGTTTCATGTTAAGAAGAAATAGTAAATTTCCACTCAAGGCCATTATAAAAAAAAAATGAACTATGAATCCCCATACCAGTTTTTAGCCTGACACGATGGTGTTGGTCGAGACGTTTTTCATGTACGATAAAACGTACCTGTATAGTAGTCCCATTGAATGACACATTGGGTACAGGTAAGGCCAGGTGGGAGAGTTACTTTGTAGTTGAATATCCCTTGTCTTCCAACTTCTTCGGGAATAATGAAGCTCGCGTTACGAGTCCCCGACAGATACAAGGGATACCTGAGAGCACAGAACAGTCGTATCGTGTTTACTCGCATGTTTCTTTTTTTTAATTCCCAAAGTAAAAACGAGCCGTAATAATGTTCGATCGATTAATGGATGGGATTTATTTGTTCGTTCGCGATTCTTTGATGTTTCGCGATCTCTGGCGAGTGGGTATCCTCACCTGTCAAGACATTCCTGGGTGGCCTCGCGACTGGGATTATTGTTAGGGCAAATACGGAGCACAAAGCTGCCCCGATGATTGGCCGTAAGTTCGACCTCGATGTCGATCTCCTGTCCGGCCACGTAACGTCTCACGATCGTTCCTTTTGCATACATCCCACCAGCTTCGTGAGGTTTCGGGTCTTCCAGATGATAAGCGTCACCGCACAGTCCGCACTTGCCCTTGTTCTGATTCCAATGAACTGTATTGCACAAAATTTCAGAATCATCGTAAACATATTTTCTCTCGTTTACATATATATTTTTTTTTTCAACATTCTTTTATCGCTGCGTTGGCTTCTGGCTTATATACGAAGTTTTTTTCTTTCATTAACGCGGCAATGTGCGGCCATCGGATGTACGTATTTTTTGGACAGGAGAGTCAGAAAAAGCATAATTGAAATCGCGTAAATACGAGTGTCGTTGGGCGCGACGTTGAAAAATGAGGGTCTTACGAATCGCAAGAACGCGAAAGTAATCATTCTCGTTTTCTCCCGAACTTGCCCCCCCCCCCCCCCCCCTGCCCCCGAGGGTTCCGAAGGGTGTGACGTATGTGGGTACTTAATTTTTTGCTTCTCACGTTCACTTGTCTCTTGAGTGTTGTGTCGAAAAGAGAAGAAAAATACTACTGCAATTATTCGGACGTCGCGAGTTCCGATTACGCATGTGTAATGGCAATGTACATCTTGGACGTCGAATTATTTGCTGCAACAATGCAACTACGTGTCCGACACGCACGTTGCCACGAATCTTTATGAACCGTCGCTTTTTATGTTGTTTTTACAAAGGGATCTTTTTTTTCTCCCATAAAGGATTAACGTGCGCAAATGATAATACTCGTAGCCGGTGTCGGGAGAAAAATTGTAAGTAGGCACAAATTTATAATTTTTTGCAAAGGCGTCGAATTGCTTATGTTTTCTAATTACAGTTATGTAATATAGTTATAAAATAGAATATATATATATATTATTATGTATAATAGAGCACATAAGCGAAATAAATTCTAAATATATTATACTATTTTGATTTTAAAAGGAAATATTTGCATATAAATTACTCATAAAATAGAAATGATCTAATTTATGCACACACACACACATACTATATATATATATATATATATATATATATATATACACTCCTCGCGAAAAGTTTCCGGACAAAAATTCAAAAAAGTTTCGGAACTATTTTCTATGCCATTTTGCCGATAGTTGACATAAATGAATTTAATAAACGGCATTTTGAAGGGGAGGAATTCACCTTTATTCCGTTTTTTTTAAATTTTTTTTACTTTTTTTTTACGACAGTACCCTTTTTCGAAAACGACCATTTCTCGCCTTTTTTTGTTCCTTTTCTGGTAGACCCCGTTTACAGACAAAAAATTTTAAATGCATTTCTTCGTCCGGAATCTTTTTTCTAAACATATTTTGATTTAAAAAAAAAGAGACAATTTGAAAAATAACGCGTAACATGAAAACGACAAGGATTCAAGGAAAACGTCAGGGTAGTAAAAAGTCGAATCGGTTTTCGTTGAGTTCGCGAGAATTTCTTCAGATTTTTTTTCGAAATTTTTTTTTATCACCTATTTTCGGTAAAAAATCAGATGATTCAATTATCGTAACTCGAGAAAAAAATCTGAAATAATTCTATTGCGTTGAAAATAGAAAAATAATTTTTTTTCCTCTCTTGCAATTTTACCACAAACCTCTTGGTTCTCGAGTTACGGTAATTAAATCATCTGATTTTTTACATGAAATAGGTAAAAAAAAAATTCCAAAAAAAAAATCTGAAACAATTCTCGCGAACTCAACAAAAACCGATTCAACTTTTTACTATCTTGTGGTTTTCCTTGAATTCTTGTCGTCTTCGCGTTACACGTTATTTCTCAAATTGTCTCTTTTTTTCAAAAAAATGAAAATATCTTTAGAAAAAAAATTGGACGAAGCTATAAAAAAACACCAAATCGAAGCTTGAGCTATCCCCTTCATGATTCCGGTCAAAGAAATGCATAAAAAAATGTTTTTCTGTAAACGGGGTCCACCAGAAAAGGAACAAAAAATCGGAATGAAGGTGAACTCCTCTTCTACGAAATACCTTTTATTAAATTCATTCATGTCAACTATCGGCGAGATGGCATAAAAAATCGTTTCGGAACTTTTTTGAATTTTTTTCCGGAAACTTTTCGCCGGTAGTGTATATATATACAGAATGATAATGAGAAGGCAGTCTTGTTTTTTTCGAATGTTTAGCGGTGATATTTTGAGATAAAAAAATATTACATTTAATGATTTTACACATTCGATTAGGAAAAAAAAATGAACGAACCCGAATATCCACCGCAATAAAGTTCATTGTCGTTGTAGTTGACAGGATTTGGAAATCCGAAACGCCACATGCTGTTTCTCGCAGGTGGATCCATGAGACGTCCGTGTCCATTCACTTCGATATTCGCGATTGTCTTTGTCGAATTAAGGGTAAAAATGAAATAACGTACAAAATATTTACATAACGTACGGGGAAAAAGTGGGAGATTCGAGACTTACGAAAAGCAGAATTATGGCAAATCCGGCTGTGCTCGTTGAACCCATGACACCTTGGAACATAAAAAGCAATCGTATAAATCATGAGTGTCAATTATTTTTCGTTTCATTATGTTAATCCTGGAATTCGTATTCTTCTACTGCTCTAAACACAAATCCATGATAGGAGAAGAATCCGTTACGATCGTCCACTTTTTTAGAGGAATGTTGATGCTTGAAAAAAAGAAGCAAGGTTGATCAAGAATATTAATTGAGCTGCACGAATCTATAGGAGGTCGACGAACTCGCGATCGCTTTTTTTTTTAAATATTTTATAACGAGAACTACGCCTACTATATCATCCTAATGGACGCTTTAATTGATACTTTCCGGCTAGATTGATATTTTCATTTGAATTTGCATTAGGATACGATAATCCATTACGAATAATTTACCGGTCAATCTGAAACGAATAAATCTTTCGGATGAATCAGCTTAGACGATGATATCGCGCGCAAAATATTTGGTCGAGTGTGAGTCGCGAGCGTCGACTAACGCTCCATCGGGAATTAAATGCGAGGCATTTTTTTTTTTTTTCAACCAACAAATCCTGTCTCGAAGATCGAAAGAGCTTGGAGAATGACACAGACTTATTCAGCTCCAACACAATAGATTTTCAGACCCAGTTCTATAATAGATACAGTGTACAGGATGTGGAATTATTTTTAGGCAGGCTAATGCTTCCTGAATAATTTACACATGCTGTTCCGTTGATTTAACAAAAAGAGAAAATAAAGTTTCACATAACAAAATATTTGTTCTTCGAATGAAAATAGCAAGATAAATAGAATTGACCCCTTCAAAATCCGTTCAAAATAACATTGTAAAACGATAGCGATTTTTTCTGATACTGCAAAGTTGCGTTAAAATTTTTTTCCACCTCAAAGAGTGGCAGTATTAAGTGACACGTTTCAAACGATACTCTGTGAAAAGTGAAAAAAAAAAAAAATAGAAAGTCGCACGATACGTCGATGAATGGGTATTGTCGTTGCAATCGACCAAAAAAAAAAAAGTGTCTATCGAAAGAGGTCTTAACATTCGTTTAACGTCTCATCTTCTATCTTGTGTCAGCTTGCCTGATGCCGAATAGACGCGCTTTCGAACAGACGATACAGCACTGTACCAACACCTTGACAATTTACGTGACATGGGACGCGAACGAACGGGTTTTGCTCAATTAAACCGGTACCGCCTCTAAAACCCTCTGTCTACTCGAATTGTGAGTGCTTTTTTTTTCTCTCAAGGACTACGAAAGATTTGGCAATTAAAATTGACAAAAACTAATAAAACATCGTATATTTAAATCGTTGATTCTTGAACAATCGATCATTCGATTGCTATCATCAAATATTCCCCACGAATTCGACCATTTTATTTCGAAAAACAAAAGCGGCTTTTATCCCATTTTCTCTTTTTATTTTGTACTGGGTTTTTTTAAAAGATTTATTCCATTATGTAGGGAAAAAAGAACGCACATACACTTATAAGGGTACGATTATTTTTGTACGATCAGCCGAAGTGGTGTGGAATTTTTGAGGAATGTCCCGACGGTACAAAAAGGATAGGAACGGAGAAGATGAAAAAATACGAGACGTTGGTCGTATCGTGCAGAAGTTTCAACGTTGACGACCGAGTTCGCGGGGCAGTGATCCCACCTAAAAGTGAAAAAACAATTCTGGTTAACCTTCGAGGCGAAACGGTTGCAGGGTGTAAGACCTCCCACCGTTAAGACAGGGTGTATGCCTATCCTCCGTGTTCACTGATCGACCAAGACTCCAAAAATAAAAATGCATCCTTCGTTCACTCGCGTTTGACAAAACTCGATGGATCGATTCTTTTTTTCCAGTAACTTAAATCGTCGGGAGTAATTGAGGTCTATCCTGTCGAGTGCTTGTTTAGAAAAAGAAGACAATCCATTTATTCACTTCTCACCTCGCGGTCAACGTGTTGCGCGAACGCCACGATTTTTTTACACGAAATTTCAGAATGCAAATACTTCAAATATAAATGCTGAATGTGTCGTCGCTTTCGATTTCGAAAAATAAAGACCTTTTAATACATCGGCTCTCGCTCCGTATCCGTCGAGGGGATGAATGCAATGGAAAATCGTAATTAGCACGTCTGGAGTGTTTTTATTGATGCAAAAGAGTATGATCCGATTCACGAGTGAAGCAAAGGGGGCTTGGATTACTCCAATTTCGGACATAAACGAGTTCCTCGTTAGCGGTGCGATACGTACGGGAGAAAGGACATATGCATATTCGAGGATATCGCACAGAGAGCAATAAAAGCATAAAATCAAGGGGATAAGGCCGCTTTGAAAAAGTGTAAAAAAAAAGTATCTTTAATCCGTCACCAAGGTCACGTGGTCCTGTGATGCCATAACCGTAATAATAATAATGATAATAATAATAAACACCAGCGATTTAGTGGAGAAATAAATAAAAATCATGAAACACTGTTTGTGTATATGGCAACACGTTTCAAACATTTTTTTACCACTACTCCCGGAGATCGACACCGAAATAGCTAGGCCTATGGTAAGAAGAATTGCAGAAGAATACGGTTAAGGATATTTTGAAAATGCAGTTATGTGTAAAAAGGTTTCCCGCTAAAAAGAAAAACTTACGATTTTTTGTTAGCAAGTTGTATGTAAAAAAAATGTTACACGCGATAAATTGGGAATTTCTTTTCACCCTTTAGTTCATCTTTTCGTAAGTAACATGACGAGCTACAATTTCAATCTTCAAATCAAAAGTTGTAGAACGAAAAAAAGCTTCATTAAAAATTCTCCTAAGTGACTATGAAAAATAAAAAAGACTTGATTCTCGTGACCAATTTCTGTTGTTACAGTTCAGTCAGCTCGTCTCGAAGTTGCCTGCATTTCCCGTGCGTTTTGTTCCAACGAATCGCACGGCAAAACTATTCAAATTATGAATAAAAAGTGTCGAATATAGTTTCGAACTAGACGAGAGAAAAATCTTTGCGAATTTCTGCATCGTCGTGGTGCAAAGCGCGCAAGTTTTTTTTAGAAATTCAATCCTAATAAATTAAGGGTTGTCAATGCAAATTCAGCTGTTTTTGCATAAACTTTGCACAGTCATAGCTAAATCGAGTGTGCGAAGGAAGAAAACGAAACAAAAACACTGAAGACCGTATAGAGCGATGTAATATTTTATATAAAAAAAAAAAATTATTCATACATTGCTCGTGAGAAAAATATTTTTTTCACGTCGAGCGACGGAGGCTCTGCTTTTAGAACGAAAGCGCACTTTCTTGTTCGCCATAAATGTAAGAAAAAAATGTAAAATATCGTCGCGATAGCTATACCGCAAGTAAAACGTCTCTCTTACCGTCGCAGTTTGACGCGTGATCGGCGTTTCGATGTGCCTCGATGTGGAGAACGTTAAGTAGGTGACAAGATATAACGACGGAAGCACGTGACCGCGGTTATACAGTTGAATTCAGCCCGATTGGCACCCGGGACGTTGGACTCCTCCTGCGTAACCAGTGAAACTTGCGATTAACGAAATTACGCTACCGATATACCGGGATACCCGCTGAGCTAAAAAATACCGTTTTTTTTTTAACGAAGTGCACCCGCGGCAAACTCGGACTCCCGACTCAAGCGATATATTCCGGTGAATAAAGAATACGATTCGGTTACCCCTACCCGTTGAATCTTCGACCGGACCCGATCCCACTCTTTACCGGGCGAATCGATTACTATTTCGGCGAACGATTTCTTCTTTAACGCCTCCCGAATGAACATTTTCAAAATTTAAACCCGCCTTTCTCTTCCATTTGGTTTTTTTAGCACTTTTGTACGGTTAAATTTTTTTTTTTTCAACGTTAACTATCGAATTAACGAATTATTATTATTAGCAAAAATCCTTCTTTGGGAGTGAGCCTTTTTTCAATCTTTCGTGATGGATTTGGACGAACACTGTCGGGATAAAAAAGAGAGAAAAAGAATGTTCGCCCATATTCATTGTGATAGATGAAAAAAAAGGTCGTTTCAAAGAAGGAACTTTCGATAATTACAATAATTCGTCAAGTTTATTGATAGTCCGTATTGTCTAGAAAGAAAAATTGATAGCGCGATAGATCGTAAAAAGGGTGATTACAAAAGAAAACTGACTCTATAAATACAATTTGTTTGTATGATTTATAATCAGTATTTGATTGAATAATTTCAAGATTTAATTGAATTATTAAATAATTTAATTGAATAATTGAATATTTTGAAGATTTAATTGAATAATTGAATAATTTAAAGATTTAATTGAATAATTTTATAATATAAAACTTAATTTGAATAAATTGATAATTTAATTGAATAATTCATTCGATAATTATTTACAATTATTTATACAAATGGTTACTCACTCTTGTTCCAAATGGTGTTGTAACTGCGAGAGTGGTTATTCGCTGATGTTGCAGGAAAAATAAAAATCTGAAAGCTGAAAATGAATTTTTACAATGACGAAGTTTGCCTCGTCGGTACGGAATGATCTTTTTTTTAAACTTTGTCATTTATTTGCAAATTTTATTTATAGATCCCTGATAAGGATCTTGAAAAACCGTTTGAATAATTTTCGTAGCCTGAAACTGCCGAGAAAATGTCAACAATTACAAAAAAAAATGTATTGCATCCCAACGATGCAAACCCAATCATCAATTGACAGTACGCTCACTGATTTTTCAAATTTGACACAGACAAGAATATGGAGTGGAAATTACCAAAGTGATGCTGAAAAAGGTCGCGAAGGGTGGCAAAAAGAAATGGATCTCGAGGACCGTCCCGGGGACTTTTTAAAGCAAAGAGTCAGATAGCGAATTATGCCAATGTGGGGCGTAGTGAACGATGATTCGTTTTCACAGGTTCCGCTTGATTTGTGCCGGAAAGAGAGGGGTTAAAAGTCATATCGGTTTAAACTGATAAACATAGGTGTAATTAAACTTTGACAGTACGGCGACTGCATGCAAAGTGACGAAGGAAAAACAATGTTAATTGATAAAAACTGATAAACATCGTGTTATAAAGTTATACAAGTTTTATAATACAAAAATATATATTTTTTTCATTAATTGATATTATAAAGTTTTACAATACGCTAGTTAACTAATATTATCGGTTTTTACCGTTTCTTAACGAGGGTATTATAACACTTTGAAATATCAAATAATAAAAATATATATGTACAGTACTTCAAAAAATTAAAGGAACATAGCATTTCTCCCATTTTTTTAGTGTTCCACGGGCTCGGAAAATTTTGCAAAACTTTGATCAATTGATCCGGAAAAACGGTTCGATGCATAAATTTGAAAATTCACAGGCCTATTGGGAGTACTTTCCATGAATATTTGTAAAGTAGTGGTAGATTTACTGAAACACCAGAAACAGTCATTTTTTTGTACTTTTTTCAAATTGATGTTGAGGGTGGAAAAAAAAATTGTTTTTAAAAAATCAATGAAAGGATCTTGTAGGAAATGTATTCAAGTTTTCAAAACTACCCTTTAATTCACTGTGCGATCATTGGTTGCTGAGATATCGATGATCAAAGAAAAAAGGATCCTTTTTCATTCAAAGTGGGATATCTCAGCAAAAAATTGACGTAGTGAGACTAACAAAAAATGAAATTAACGCTGAATAAGCAAGCTAACTGATGCATTGATTCAACATGTAAAAGAATTTTCCGAGCCCGTGGTCCCTTGAAAAAAAAAACAAAAAAATTTTGAAATTTTTTGTCTCGCGCTGTTTCTTATGATTCCGAGATAACCGTAGCTCACAAAAAATGTTTGCCAAAAGATTTCGAAACTAGAGACTTGAAGCTTCAAAATACTTTCTTTTTTTTATTTCGATACGACCATTTTTCACAGAGATACAGCGCTTCAAAAAACACTAAAGAAAAAGAGAAGAAATGTCTTGTTCCTTTATTTCTTTGAAGTAGTGTATATATAAATATATTATAAATATATTATAAAAAATTAAATTATAGTATAAAATATATTATAGTCACTAATACTATCAAGTTTTATAATATTATGAACTTATACAAGTATTATATTATACAAGTTTTATATTATTATATTATTAAAAAGAAATTAACTGCTAATATACAGTTTCATAACACGATAATTTGAAAATATTATTAGTTTAAACTAATAAACATCATTTATGATGAGGTTCATATATTATAATACATCAACCGCACACATTTATTAAACAGTACGAGAAACTAATTGTAAAAATTGTAAAAATTGCAAATGAGGAAAAGAATGTGAGAGGAGACAAAAGGCAAAACGACAGTACAGTATAAGTTATAAATAAGGAAATATTGTAAGCGGAAAAATGTATGTAGGGTGGATCTCTTGTGTAAACACCCTAAAGGGGTAGAAATAAAAATCTAATCTAATCCACATCAACCGCACCGAAAGTGACCAAAGAAGATCATTACAGACAAATACGTAAATAATAATGTTGAAAAAAAAAACGAACTATAAACCCTTTCCGGAGGGCTCGTATGGTTACCAATGTAGGTTTTATAAATCTTTTTCTTTAAAAATATTGCCACAAATAGTTTCGTCTAGTTCAACCAGAGCTCATAACTGTTTAATATTTTTTCATAATTTTTGCTCTACGTTGAAAAAAAATAGCGTTTTCTTACCGGCCATCGATAAGGCTGATTTTGTTTTCCCGTGAATCAATCGCGTTACCACGGACGCCGATGTCGTTCGATAACTTACCGACCGAATTCTTCTTTGACGATAAAGGCAGAAATTTCGGACGCGGTCCAGCCTCGCAATAACGATTTGTTGTGTGGCGACGAGAGCACGTTCCTCGTAAGGATTCGGGTCAACGAAATAATCAAAACCGCACACATCGAATATTTTTTATTCATTCCGTACTCGTACATCTCGCCTTTATTGCTCTTGGAGATAAAAAGAGAAAAAAAAAAACGAATCTCCATCGCGATGCCAGTGAAATTTTATTCAGAGCATGCGCGAGGGATGAGCGGAGATGACCGTTCAATCGAACGCGGTGCAGTCGGATATCACCACCATGCATGCAGAGATGAAGACGCCAGGCTTGGCGAGGGAAAAACCACCCCGAGAAAAGGCTTCCTCTGATCCTGCGTGTATACGAACAATACGGAACAAATTGCCGTGTCATTTTCACGAAACACCCTCAAAAACCTTTTTTCCTACCACGGAAAAAGCCATTTCACCTGTAATTTTTTTCAGCTCATACTTCATAAAAAAAAAGACGATAAAATCTTCCATTTTTTTCCTCGCAAGAGCTTTAAATAAAATGCAATAGGCGAATTGCAATCCTTCGTATAGGAATCCAACAAATGATACGGCTCACCAAAAATACGAAGCTGGGAAGGAAAAGGGCTCAGGAATTGTAATCAACGAGAGATTTAATTTACCAACATTTTACGTTCGACGTGTCGCGAAAAAGGATATTTTTTGTTTTTTGTCTACCGGCGTTTTATCACTACACTCGGGTAATCCCGCGAATGAAAAATATACGATTTCAAATTGCACGAAATTATCTCAAATGTTCATAATAAGATAGAATTTTAAAAAAAATCTAATTAGATTTCGCTCTTTATTTGTCGTTATCTCGGACTTTTTCAGTACACGTCGTGGCGCAAAGACTTTCTTCGAAGGATTCGTTTAATCAGCATTGTTATGCATCTCATATATGGTGTATATACGTATATTACAGAGGACATAATCCAAGCACGTGCTCGAGAAGTTCAGTTCACAATAATAATAGTAATGATATTATTATACAATCAGATAATCCACAACATCGATTATACATAGCATCATTTAACTGCATATAAACATACAAAATGTTTAAAACTAATTAAATGGTGTTTTGTTGTTCCTGTTATATATCGTTTTCTCTTTATTTTTCATTTCCTTTAAATCGATCTAATTTCATATTACTTATTGTTGGTGAAATGTTTTTTTTTTTTTATATTCAAACGTTAGCCTGTGTCTCTGTTGTCTGTGGTATTTTTCTTCTCGTTCGGGTTTGTTTGTTGTTGTTGCTTTCAGTTAAAAATTTGTGGATAATAATAATAATCGACGCACAATTCAGTGACACATTATCGCTGTTACGATCGCAAAGAATAACATTATTATTAATATATATATATATATATATATTTTTTTTTGTTGTTATTTACAGGCAATACTTGTACAATAAAAAATTGCCAAATGACGAGAGCTTAGCAATAACTTTATCTCGCTCCCATCGAATATAATACATCGATTCGTTTCCCTCTAATTAAACGTCGAGAAGAAAATATTTCTTTCGAGGCAAATAATCGAAGCGAACTATCGAAAAGCAAATCACTTTTGAGCTTGTACGACTTTCAATTATTTTTGCATTCGAAAATAATTCATACACTTGTGCCTAATACAGCTGGTTCCATTTTCTTTCGTGCTTTGTTCGCGTGTATGCATTTTTTTTTTTTTTTTTTTGATATTCAGGCTTCGCAGTAGTTAGCTACAAACTATCAGTCGTGCATGTTCCAATCGAAGTGGATTATTGCTTTTTATTTGCTTCTGTTTGTAAAAACGTCACGTTCCTCGGATAGTGGAATTTTATTCGTTAATTTCGTTTTCTTTTTATTGTGATACTTCGAGACTGTTGAAATCGGTATTTTTTCAATGGGTAAAGGGGGGGGGGGGGCGGGCGCTAGTTGCAACAATTTTCGTCGCAAAGCCAAGGGTGAAATTACATCGTGTCTGTTTATTCGTAATGGTCACATTTGTTGGGAGTTGATGAGTTTCGAGTGAAACACTGATATTGTTTTAGGGCTGACGGATAAATATTTCAACATTAAGGTCCAGTTTTCAATATGCAAATGGTATACGCGGTGTTTTAAGGTTCATAATAGGTAGACAAAAATTCATTTATTATTAACACTCGTACACTATTTGCTGACGTCGTGTGTCTTTGATGTAAAGAAAAACAAAAAATGAAGAAAAAAAAAAATATATATATATAGAAGTAAGGATAGAATATATCTCTTAACCGGACGACAATCAGATTTGAACATTCAACAATCGTATATGCAGTTAAACAATCGAAATTTGTTATTTGTTTACTTTCGTACTAACTATCTCTCTTTCGTTTATAATTAATAGTTGCACTGTGCTCTCCTCACGATTTAATATCGTTTTGCTATTATTTACAAAAATTCGTAATTCGTGGATAGAAACACGTGTAAACGTATATATATATATATGCATTCGTTACGGATACTCTTCTTCCAAGGGTTAATAATTCGTTTAGGAATAAGTTTCAAGCTCGAAGAGCGATATGTTTGTTTTTTATTTTTTTTTTTTTACGTACGAGCTTAAATTTCGCACGATGGTGTTGATCGATCGTAATTTGTAACCACAGGAGACACATATAGTTGCTTTTACACGTTAACTGCTTTTTTTTTTTTCATTTCTTACAATGATCGTTCAAAATGTTCGTTTATAAAAATAATAAATCGTAGAATCGTCACTAGCGTGAATATGGGGGCGTGCATTTCACTTCTCTGCTTCAATCGTTTTTATCTCTTTGCGTTCGTTTCTCGCGGCCACATTCATCGTTCAACGATCCATGAACACCGGCTAATAAAGTTTCTTTGACATTTTTCACGTTTTTTTTTTTTTTTTTCTCGTACGTTCGCATCAACTCTATACTGCTAAGACTAGCCTAAAAAATGATTTTCGCACACGAAATTTGAAAGTCAAAGCTCTTGGGAAAAATAATACAAGCTACAATTGAATATTGTTGTATTGAACATTTAAGATCATCGATTATGATCTAAAGCTGTAAATGCCTATACTTGAAAATACTGTCTGGATTCTTTTAGAGTATGCACCTTCGATCTTTTGCTATTCTTTATTTTCGCGAGCCGCCTTTTAGTTTCGAAAAAAAAAAAACTTTCGTTTTTTTCCCCGTAGTTGTGACATATACACGCACGCTTCGTGTATATACTTTTGTTTGTTGTTGTACATATATTTCATGTATACATACAATATATTATATGAAATTTCTATATATAGTAAAATCGTAATAAATTAATTGTAACATTATCGCTTTGCAAATTACGAGTTCGTTTACGTACTAATGATATGTATCGATATTGAACTACAGACGTATTTTTGTTTGATCGCACCCTCGTCCTTCTCCCACTCGTCATTCGCTCTTAAGAAAATGAAGAATACAAACAAAAAAAAAAACAATTTTTCCCAGCGCATAAATGGAAAATTAAGCGGTTGATCGAACAATTGTAACGTAACGTGATATTGATATAATTTATTAAGAAAAATGACACTTCAAATAAATGTCTACGATAAGCGGTCGATGATGTCTGGAAAAAAAAAAAAAGAAAAAAGATTCATGTGTATTGGATTTGTGACGAAGGGCAATTTGATTGCATGAATATTCAACTGACAAGATAATCGCTTAAAAAGGAAAGAGAAGAATTTGAAAATATTGGCTATACCAAATACCCGAAGCTTTGCTTCCGGTCTCGTACGACACTCGCGGAAAACGAGCTTTATTGCTACGCAATTATTGGTAAAGAATCAAAATTCGTTTATTTTGATATACCTTTTCTCTCGCGTCACCATTTTTCGCATTCATTTTTGTAAGCATTCACACACTTTGGCTCCTCTTACATTCTACAATAATTTATATATATATATATTGATATGTGTCGATATATTCGTGGGTATACTATAATAATACTATGTACATGTATATATATATATAAGATGTATATATGATATGTTTGTTCACGAGCACGTATTTGACGGTGAAAATAAAAGTTTTTATACCAATATAATTTTGTGTTTCCAATGTTCATACCTTGATATGTTTATATATATATATTTTTTCTTCGCTTTACCTCGATTTCCTCAGGCAATTGTTGATATGTATCGTTTTTTTTCAGCATGGTTTACAACTCAATAGCTTTTTGTTCTTATCGCTACAGCGTTTTTACGAACTTATCGATTCTAGATGTAGCTTTGCTTATTTATTTGCTAAATATCTACATTTTGTATCAGTACTGTGATGATTATTATTAGACACACTCGTACCCGAATTTACTCGTCCTTCTCACCCCGTTTCTTCAATTTCCTGTCGTGTTTTCTCGTATATAATAATGTGGCAAATAATTCAAGCTACCTTCCGTATAAATTCCACTTCATCATTCTCCTCGAGCGGACCTTGACGTTGTACTACCCATAAATCGATAATACCAGGGTCGACGAAGACAAATCGTTCGCCACGATGGACAGGCAAAATATATGTATATATATATATATATATATATATACACACACACATGTATATGTAATTTAGCACGATTTCTTCCGGATTTTTATTTATGCTAGAGATATGATTTTGATGATGCTCATTGAAGTTTCGATCGATATTTGTTGAATTAAAAATAATTCATGCCTCAATTAAGAAACTCGATTATTGCCTCTGATAATTTTTTTTTTTTTTACAAAAAATATGCTCTTCGATGTTCACTTTGTGAAATGAGAGTGATAAATCGGCGTTCAAAAATCGTTCTCAATTCATTTGGTTTTTAAATATTTATTCAAATAAGAACAATTTTTCGATGAATAATTCAGTTTACGTGGTCGTTCGCCATGCCTCGGTCGTATTTGTGACGGTTACGGCTCGATTAAATCAGTGAAAGCTTGCGTAATTAATTCACAAAGTTTGCCCCGACTATGTGAGTTGGGAGTCTGCGAGGGCAAAAGGGCTCGCAGCATTTTCTCAATTTACGGGCCTGGATGCGCGTAATTCTCAAAGTGCTACTTAAAACTACACCATTGAGGAAATACTGTAACGTTTCTATCTTAAGATTCGATATCTAATGGAAGATGACATCCCTTCAAGTTTATCGAAGTCCAATTAGACTTTGGAAGAATTCAACTCTTAGAGCATCGATACAAGCTTCAGGTACTAACAATCGGTACATAAGAAATTGTGAGGACGAGTACTTTTTCATCCCCACGTTTTTTACTTTCACGAAGTGCATCGCCAACAATATTTCAGAGACTTGACTCAGATTTGTTTCTTGATCTTTCATCGCTAATTTGTATCCGAAAAATTGAGAACGATCTTTGTACTCTTCAGAAAAAAAAAAAAAGCGAAAATAAATTATGTACATTAACTGGATAAAAACTTCGTCATTCCCACGAAAGTAAATTCGAAAAAATACTTCTGGAGAATCTTTGAAACATCGCCGCCCGTTTACCACTAAAATAAAGAAATCGAAAGGTTCAACGTAACTTTGGTGGAGAAAGTCATAGCTCAATGCTTTGTGTGGCAATCCTCTTTTGACAACCGTATCATTGTTATCCCATATATATATACGCAAAAAATAACACATCCCTTTTTCGCACGTAGAATAACACGTTTTACCATGATCGTTTCAATGTTTTTCATTATGACTTTCAATTACTTCTTTTAATGAGTTCCTCTTTCACGAGTTTACGTATTACTTTTACTATTTTATGTACTCATTTGTGTTGGTCGTCAGTCTAACTAGACTCTACGGCGCCGTATACAAAATACAGATATTTACTGGCTGACAATGACATAAGGTGGCCGTGTGTTTTTTCAAGCCTCTTGCCTGGAGATTTTCCAACTGAGAAAAATATGGTTTTTAACGATTTTTTCAAATACTCGTCGAAAAAAAAATATAGCGTATTTTTGTGATGAGTAGTATTTTCCAGAAAAAAATGTTGCGTTCTCGAAAGAAATCAAAATTCCATTTTCAGTGCAGCAGAATGAAAATTATTAAATTCCGAATACGAAACACTGCTGGATAATTTCTTTTGTGCATCTCGTCATCGAGAAAAAAAAATGAAAGTTGCATTTTAAAGTGGATATTTGATTTAATTTAATACAAGTTTTTTAGGAATGTTTCGCGTTCAAAATTTAATTACCGTAAAACCTCGATTAACCGGGTGCAAATTAACCAGCCAGCGGATTAACCGTGCCGGGCTCCTGCCCGGCACGGTTAATATTTTCGCGCGCTATGCAATACATAATCAAATCGTTAACTTTATAGAAGAGATCTAATAGCTAATTCGATCGGAGACCGTGATGTGTCGACATTCTGGAAGTCGATGAATATCAAGGAGACAATTTACGCAGTCGCTCGTGCATAGAGTGGAGTAAAAAAAAAAGAAAATATTACGCGAACGTTTCGAAAAATAATGACGGTAGAAGACGACAATAGGATCCAGAACGATGCTTTGGAGACATCTGAGAATATTCTATCGTCTTATGGCTTTGCAGCAGTACGACAAGAAGTAGCTGGATCGGTAGGCATAGAAGAATCGAAAATCGAGTCGTGCTTCCAATGCGATAATAGTGATTCGGGACATGAGGGTTTTATGGACAAAGAGCCGATACGGAACGTTCTAAACCAATCTAACACATTGCCTGTGGGATCAGGGGTAGAAAATAATTCCGACAACGATGAGAGTTTACTACCGATTAAATCAAGCACACACAGACAAGCTGGAGAGGCGATTCAAATCGTTCTGAATTATTTCGAACAACCGGCAGATGCCACTACTATCGACATCATGAATCTCAGACGAATGACACGAGTAATAGCAACAAACCAAAGTAGAAGTCAGAAGCAGACTAAAATAACACATTTCTTCCAGAAAACAAACTAAACGTGCGAGTGATAACTATATAAATGTATACCAAAGACGCATCTATCTTTATAAAAGCTCACATATATTTCGTTTTTTTTCATAATACTGTGCCAAAAAAAACCTTGTTTAAATTTCGATTATTCGTAGACTCTTCGGTCCCAGCCTACCCGGTTAACCGAGGTTTTACTGTGTCCTCATTCTGCTGAAGTAAAAATAGAATTTTCATTTTTTCCAGCATGCTCAATTTTCTTTCTGAAAAAAAAAAACACTATTCATCACGAAAATACGCTATATTTTTTTTCGAACAGGACTTGAAAAATCATTAAATATATGTTTCTCGATCGCGAAATCGCTACGCTTGGACCGTAAAATACATCTTCAATTTATAATTGTCACCATGTATATATATGTATCTGTGTGGGTGTGTGTGTGTCTCAAGGGGCGCGGAGTTTAACACACTTAAGGGAGACTTCTGTATAGATATCATAATTGCGTCTAACTCCGCGCTACTTCACATTTCAGATACAAACGCCATTGTACAATTTACTATGCGAAGTACAGAGAAGAATATTACACATGTGTCGTCCTCCGACCTATGTATGTACATGTACACGCGCATATGTATATATACATACGTATATAAAGTACAAATGTATCAACCATTCCATTGGTCTTTCGCAGAATTTGATTTATGGATCGTTTGTTACGAATTATTACTCCCCGAGGCGTCACGCTGTGGGCAATTTCAGCATGTTTTCCAGTTTTCTTCGTTCTACATCCACCTCACAGCCACTTTCTCTACGACAATTGTCGGGGAATACAGGTCTCCGGGCTTTCGGCCGAGAAAACTCGCCATTGATGTACAAACATATAAGTTCGCGACCAACAGGAGTACATAAAATATTTGAAATCATTCATGACACGCAACTCAGTATTGCTTTGGAGCTTGGAAATTTTTCGTTTTTGTTAATTTTGTAAATTTTCTTTTTGGACTTTATGAAAAAACGCGTAGGAAAGGAATAAATAATTGTTAAAATGAAGACAATGCAAAATATGATAGAGGCAACTTCGAATAACTGTCTTTTTTTTTTGTGATTCCAAAATATCGATCGAGTGAAATACGAGCGGGGTGAGATCTGTATAGATGCGAAGCGAGGGTGAGGGAAGTGGTGAGTGGGCAAAAAAAAAATTAAGGGGCTTGGTAATTACCTCTCAAGCATCGTCAAAGGCGCAAACCTCTCAACTCTTTGCCTCGTATATTCTCGCGCTTGATGAAGAGAAGGAAGGAAAAGACGAAGGTGGCAAAGAGGAAAATAGGAGAACCGAGAGAAATGATTGTTTTTTTTTTTTTTTTTTTGCGGTACATGATAAACGTCGCAGCTTAAACTCAATCGTGTATCACTTGTAACGTTTTTTTTTCTTTCTGAAATAATTCCTTAAGACGATTCCCAAAAGCACTAGAAGGCATCGAAGAGGATTTTTCAAATCGAAAATCTTTTCATCGTTTTATCGCTCGTTCCTCTTCTTCTCTCTTTATTTCAATCTCAATATCGATCATTGAAGGCTTCGTTACTTTCTTGATTTTTTTCTTTCGAAGTAAACAAACGGAAAAAATACTGATACTCGTAGCGATATAACGAATCGAGTGCCAACAGCAACCACAATTTTTTGTTCCTCTCGAATACTTCGATATTCTACTCCCTACCATTATCTTAACTGACTTTTCATTATTTTATAAATAATCGCTCAAGCCGAAGTATGCGTACGTGTCTTCGGTTTTCTTTTTTTTTTTCTTTCTCTTTATCACATTCTGATATGTATCGACAAACATTTCGATAGATATCGATTATTTTCTGATATGTATCGATCATTTTTCTTGATATGCATAATCACGATCACCTGCGCGTATTCTCTCATCGTTATGAGCATCGAGTAGTCTGATATATCGAATATTCGATGTGACTGGGGGAAAAATATAAAATAAAACGACACTCGCCAACATTCAATCACTCCGAAGTGTACATTCCTTAAGTTAATACTCGCCAAACCACTCATCTTCCTATCTGTATGAGCTGGCATAAGAGCGAAAATTACGCAGCGAGTCTGGGGTGAGATCTACAGTTCAATCGCAATCTCCCCCTTTTTTTCCATTGACGTCTGTGGCGACAGAGTCGTCAAGAAGATTCTTTCCTGCGCATTTTTTTTTTTTTGGATCTAGTTTTTTGATCGACGAACCCGCCGTCACAGTTTGCCAAAAATTTAACTTGTTTCTTTTTCTTTCGCCAAATCGATTCATCAGTTATATATTTGTATATATCTCAAAGTCAACGAATCTTCTGTGAAAGATTAACTATTGCTCTCGAGGAGTGTATCACCATAAATTAAACGCATGCAACAATTGAAGATTTATTTTTATTAGAATTTCAACGAGAATTTGTGAATTTTTGTAATATAGAATTATAAGTTTCTAAATATTCTTTTTACCAGAATTTTATATATATTTTTTTTCACGAATATAGAACGTTATTTCTTCTTTCAATTACTCATTGCCCTCGATTCGAGGGTGGAAACACGAAACACGTCGTGGTTTTCTTTCCTTTTTCGACATCCCCACTGGACACTAGGGATATTTATAGAGAGGTTGAAGCAAATATTGGGATTGCCAATAGCTAGTGGCAAAGATTCATTGTCACCGATGTGAGTCGTTTTTTTTTATCGGGTATGTGTGGCCTAGGTGTCCTGACAAATCCGGATTTTCGACAAACCCTAGAGTGTTTTCTGACCTTTCGTTCAAAACTGTGTATGCGCATATACATATATATATATATATATATACACACACCTATATATATCGTTATCGAGATGAAATCTTGTTTTCTCAATCCTATTTTATTTCTCCCTCACTCGATCGTCGCATAAACGCTCCTCGCTGGATTTTAATGGAACCTGAGCGATTTTGATGTGATCGATATTGGATTTTTCATCCTCCGAATATTTGACATTGTTTTTGTGATTCAGCTGTTTGATTGAGAGTTTAAAAAAACATGCGGATTTCTTACAACTAGATAAATTACCGATTGCTTCGAACGAATTGATTGAAAAATGATTTTGTTGCAATTTTTTTGCATCGTTCGTTAATTACACAGAATATGGGCACTCCGTGGGTGGCGCAATGGCCGGGGGTCGGGGGATAAGTGTACAGAAGGTACAGCTGACCTTTCGGAGAGATAAAGGCTATGTCTTAGATTGGTGGTCGACCTTGAAACGCAATAAAATAAAGCACGTCAATTTTTTTTTCGGATGGGCTTGCATATTATTCCGACGTTTGAATGTATTTCAATAAACCTGAATAAAACGAAAGGTCGTTACGTGACGTTACGTGGAGGAAATACCCAGTGAATGATTATCGATTATTTATATCTTTCAATGACTCTGAAGTGGATTTGTGATGATTGTGCTTCCAAGATTTCGGTTATCGAGTGAATTTTCGGAAATGATTTGTTTGGACTTTGCAATGATCATGATTTAACCTGATGCAAATCCAAAAATCCATTATTCATTGATTGTGCTTGTTGATTATGAGGACGCCAGTCAAATTTGATCCCTCTGGGGCGTTTGATTGATCAATTTCATTTCTAATTATACGTATTCGCATTATGAAACAATTTTTAGGCATTGATGCCTATCAACTATTAGCGAATTTACAAATAAAACACGTAAATTACGCCCTCAATCCAATCCTCGGATTCCCACAGGCAAAACAGATATTAGAGATTTATCACAAAAATGTTCAACTGATAGTTATACTTTCATTATTCAAAGGCAATATAAGTAGCAACCATGGGAACTACGTACGTAAATTACGAAATAAACAAAAAAAAACAGTTCAATAACGATTTGACTAAAAAAATTCAACGATACCGATGAATCGATTGTTCCTGTCGGATTTTCGAAGGAACATCCTTATTTGGTAAACTGTGACGATTGCTTCGTTTCACCATTTCTCGCCCTAACCTTATTATTTATCTTACAACGAACGAGATAACAACTTCCAATGTGGATTATAAAAATATGAAATTCTTTACATATTTCTCTCTCTCTCTTCTCTCTCTCTCTCTCTCTCTCTCTCTCTCTCTCTCTCTCTCTCTCTCTCCCTGTCTCTCTCTGTCTTACTCCCTTGCATTTTCTCTCTCGTTTTCATCTCCCCCGAATTCCTAACACTTTTATCGTTAAATAGTTTAAAGTTGTGGGTCACCAATGTGATCCATTATGACGCGGGCCCAGACGAACAATTTGTCTTTTGCCTATTTTCTTAGAAATGAGATTATTTTTATGTGATATTCATTCTTTTTTTTTACCACATATAGCATTCTCCAGCCGTCCAGACCCGCATCCTGTTTTGGCCGGCATTACTGTCGTCTTCTTTTTTTTTTCACTCAATGTGTCCTATACATACGTCTTTGTCCTGTGTGTTTATGAACGAGTGTAGCTATGTAGATGTTTCATGAGGAAATCTATACATAAACTGTCGTTTACCGAAGCGTTCGATCGATACTCGATTAAATTGTTCGTATTGACAAAACGTGGAATGATAAAGAAAACAATCGGCAGAGTTCTTTTTTTTTGTTCAATGTCTTTAACAAAACTCGCATTGAGTTTATTTGGTCCTTGATTCTATTTACTTTCGCCTGAAATTATATTGGCAATAAAAATCGACATTTCTTTATCAACGATTTGGAATAAGTCAACGTTCGATCGCGTTGGAGCAATTTAAATCAACGAAGCTGTTCGGTCGGTCATAAAGGCTTTTACGAGTTTGGATGGTACGCACCGGAGTTGTTGCGGCAAATAGCAAAATTCCTACGTGGCGTTTTATCGCTCAAATTGCCAATGAATAAAAATCAATCAACGAATATCGAGCCGCGAGATTTTTACGGTTATTCCGCGTCGCCTCGATGAACCACGGTGGAAGCTTTTGTCTGTCAATGAAACACACGACAGGATGAAAATTCGCTACGAGCTTGGGGCTACGAGAATTTCCCGATTTTGTACTGTACGCCGATTTCTTTTTTTTTTGTTTTGGGTAGAGGGAATTACGAATGAACCGTTAATACTTTTTTGAACAATTTGGATTTGCACGCAAATGCAAAAAATTATGTTCCAGCCATAATGTTTGGTAGGCGAGACAAGTCCAAATTGTTCGATACATTGATACTGCACGATGACATTCCAGAGCAGCGTCAGCTCCGTGTTCCGGAAAGGTTTAATTTGTCGGTGCGTCATCGACCCGGGCTAACTTTTCTCCTCGGTCCGCAGTGGGTACGATCGAGGGGCTTTGATGACTCCGTTTGAGTGCTTTCCACCAGAGCTTCACCCGAGTGCATTTGCCAATTTTGCACCGCGCCTGGCTCAATTGTATACAACCCCGCGTTTGATGCCCACCGTCAACGGGTCATTGGACCCGAAGAGAAGCGCGAGCCGAATGCACCTTTGGTCGTAAAGACCGCTATGTTCGTATATGTTCTCGTTCCTGAGGGGATGAAGAGGGGGAATCAGAAACGCTTGCGGCTCGTGTGCCCGAGGGTAGAATGACCTCCACAACCGGATGCTCTCGGAACTCTGCGGTTGTTTTGGAGTTGGGAATTAGTTGATCGAGCTCACTATGTTTGGGTCGTAACTCGTGCAGCATTTTACCTCCGACTGCGGATCAAACTCGTGATGGTTCGGTATCGAACGCTCCGGTGAATTATCTACTAGGAAGAATCGCGCGAACGGGGGGGGGGGGGGGGGGAAGGTCGATGGAAGATGAATGATCCTAAGACGAAGACAGCAAAGGACGAGAAGTAGTTTTCTAGAATAGTTTCAAGAAGAAGAAGAAGAAGAAGAAGACGAAGAAAAAGATGCATAACGATAACACGAAGAAGGACAACAATATTTGACATTCTTTTGTCATCGGCTATTCCTCCGGCCAGCCTAAATCCTCACCAACGAGTTCGTAAAATCGTTGATTGTGCTCGTTGAAGAATTTACGTAATTTCGTAACAACAAGCGGACTTACACGTGGATGTCTTCGTCCTTTGCTGTCGCGCAAACATTTCTCCGCAGTGTCGTTGCGCAAGCAATAAAAACCCTTTGTATGATTGAAATAAAAATTGTGTCTACCTATACGGGGCTCGAGGCCAAGGAAGTTCTCGATCCGTCGCAACTGCGGCACCGGATCTTCGATCAGCTGATCACCGTTCACAACGAGGATCTGTTCGCGGGAAAATACCTCGAGCCAACGATGCATGTAAGTGTGATAGAGCGATATCGCGATCGGCCTGTAAGATTCGTTAATACTGCCGTCAGGTCTTATCACTAATTCCTCAAAGCTCTTGGACGGTTCGCGAATGCCCGACAGAGTCGTTCTCGGGATTTCTTGGCCGGATGATATGCCGGAATCCGATATACTCGTTGTCGCTGTTGACGCGGTCGTGGCATGAGTTTTCAGCTGCGTGTAGTCCGATATTGCTCGAGTTACGGGCTCTCGAACTATCAGCAACAGCTTTACGCTCGAATTCATGGCGCGTATGCGCTCCGGGACCTTGACAGAGGGACGGTTAACTATCAATGGGTGCTGGACGACGGGAGAGCACGAGGATTGGCTTTGGGTCGTAATTTTTGGGATTGGCGGATTTTTATGGTACGTGATTGAAGGTCTTGGAGAACACAGGTAAATGAGTCCTGAAGGCATTGGCGTAGAAAGCATTTTTTTCGCGGGGGGTGGCAGGAGGGGCCGGCTTGACAAGAACTGGTTTTGTTCACATTCATCTTCTTTTTAAATCAAATTTACATAATAGTCGATCATCACGTAACACACGTAAAATATGAAACTTGCATTAAACACACGTTCGTGTTAACATTAATATCAAACTCCTGCCAAAAACTTAAAAAATAATCATCTAATTTTTTATCATCCTTTAATCCAGTTACCAGGCTTTCAACTTTACTTTCAGTAGATATTCAATTAAATAAGTCGTAGTTTTCTATTGCTTTCTGCAAATCGGCCCAACACTTTTTCGCTTGGAATCTTTTTTTAACGCACGGAGAGAATTAAATGTTAAAAATTACCGTGCAGTAACGGTAACCAGATGACAACCCTGAAACTTCGATTATCATTACTGAGTAAAACACAGATTTTCACGAAAATAAAATAAAATTTCTTCTTCAGATAGAACATTTTACCAGATTTTCTAGTAAATTTTCATGTGTAACAAAATACGCAAAATTTAAATTTAAAAAATATATAATATCAGCGAAATTTTACTGTGCATTTTATTATTTTATGCCTTTCAAAAATGTCTATAAAAAAGTATCGTCTTTATAACAGTTATTTTAAGATTTATTATAAAATTTAATGAATGTTATAGGAAAATGTATTGTGCTCTCGGTAAAAATTATCGTGCGCGCTACCCTTCTTGTATAGTAAAATTTTAGGTACGTATTTGAAATTTTCTGTAACGTGAGTTAAAAAAAAACTTGTCGCATACGAATTATTATGCTTTCCTCACTTGTCACCACATTGAAATATATCACGGTAATTTTTACCGTGAAATTCACGACAAAAATTACTTTTTAATTCTCTCCGTGCAATGTCATTCTCCATGTTCAGCAGTAACATATGAGAGAATCATTTCTGGAGTATCGTGCTCCTAAGCCACATTTTTATCAGCCTCATGGCAGAAAAATTTCTCTGACAGCCGGCGGAGCTCACTGACCGTACTATTGTTGCTTGCAAAAGTTTATATGATTTAGGGCAGTACTCCTTTTTAGTATGCTTTCTTCAAGTTTTAGCTTTTATTTCATCATTTTCAAATTGAAGTATGTTTTTCATGACCATCGCTTCTATGTTTTTTTTCTATAATTATTGATGAAATCCTCTCCGTTATTCATGTCGAATTAAAAAAATGCATCAACTGCATGAGCTAACGGTAGGTTCTGAAATCAGCGTTTTAGATTTACAACGACATTATCTACTACTTGATAGTAAATGTTGATCTTTCAGTATTCTTCTGGTTGTGTATCGGCCGGCAAATCTAATGTATTGCTTTTGCCCACAGTTGTCTTATTTGCGAAAATTAAATATCTGTTAAATTTGCGACATGAAATAGCTACTTTTCATACAATTTACGAAATTACAACGAAGGAAATAGTTGAAGTTTTATTAAATTATGTTTTTATGCTTGCTTGGGTGAAACTTAAGGCAGTAGTCTCGCCACAGTCACGTTCAAAAGTTTATTCTCTGCTAAATCGATGAAAGCTTCGAAATATTGCGAAATATGCTTATAATGTAGGTTGTACATCTTATTGGGATGTAAAAACTTATAAAGTAATGATGAAAACGCCTAATATAATTATTTAACCCTCACTTTTGTATAAGACTATCCATTGCGGCTACTAATGCGTAGATACTCTGCGTATACGGATATGCACACGCTAATGTAATCTAGTTCTAGTCTGCTCAAGTCGCTTCGTGGTGCTAGCGTCGCTAGACATTGCTTAAGGCCATGTACAAGGTCAACATAACCTCACAACTTTTCCAACCCAGTTTTCTCATAAATGGTTAAGGTTTTTCAGGAAAAACAAAGCATCAGGTTCTGGAGAATACCCTGACACAGTGCTTGACGATTTTCTGTTGCCTTAAAAATGATTTATCTTTGAGAGATCTCGATTCGAAAATTTTAGCTATCTCTCTCGCGCTCATATGTCACGTGGTACACCTTCTACTTCGCCTTAATTTAAATCGCTATATCTTTGAAACTTGACGATCAAAATTCATGATTTTTTAAATCCACTTCGTCATGTGTTCCTCTGTAATTGAGAATTAAAAAAAATCTGTAGAAACGTTTTGAAGTTATTGCGTGAATTGTGAAATTTTCCACTGCTTCCCATAAGAAAACGTGTAAAACCGTACAATCTTTGACTACCAATATCCCGTATACACAACGGTGAATCCTTTTGAAATATTGCAGCTAATCACTTAACAGTGTCCTGAATGGTTCCTTAAAATAAATCAATAAAAACTATAGAAAAATGCCTTGACGAGACTACTACCTTCAACAAAATTAATCGATTATTTTACTAAAATTATTTTAATCGGCTTTTTTCTAGAGTGAAAGGGGCCATCTCCGCCCCCCGGCTACACCAATGCCTAAAGGTTGGTGTCACGGAAGTGCGACGCGATCCATTTATCATCGGCTTGCGGGAATCTTCCACAAGCCAATAGCGATTCAACAGCATCGAGCGACGATTCTCGAAGCGGACAGAAATCCTTGAGGCTGTGATTTCATCGACGACTCAATAATTTCCATCCAGCGAGAAATTTGGGCAATCATTAGGTGGACAATGAAGTGCGAGACAATACAAATAGACTTACTTCCGGTGTTACGAAGTAACTGGGGCTCTTCTCGATGGTAAGCTGTCCTTTGAACGAATAAGGCATTTTCCGTCGATACCATTCGAGGCCCTTACCGTAATTGTCGTCACGATCGAAGAAGTGAACTTCCCCAGCTGCCTTCTGTATCTGCGGATGAAGAAACAACATCTCGAGGAGTGCCCTCGTGCCGCATTTTCGTACACCGACGATTATCGCCTGGGGAAGATGACGATTCGTCTTCGAGAAATGAACTTTGTTTGAGAGCAAAAGCGGTGCAGTTGATCTTTCCCGCGTCACGAGCTCTTCCATAGCGCGACCCTCCACCACTGACGCTGCGTGAATGCTGTAGACGGCGCTGTCGTACAGTATGTGAAACGTGAGGAACAGAGAGATCAGAGCGACCGATAGAAACGCCGCTGCCATTTTTGGACGCGAAACACCCACGACGAGAATACAATCCGTAGAATCGCCGACATCGGCCGGCCTCATGGCGGAGCGGGACATCCACCTGGAGTACAGTGGCAAAATCGTTCCGTACCCTATAGAACACACAATAGCACGTGGCTCTTCCTTACTCTATCATTCCTTGCAAAACAAATTATTGTATTTATCTAATAAAACCGTAATACAGTAATGCATCAGGAGTATTATACAGTAATGCATATGGAGAAAGGCTGTGGGCTCTTGGCATGGTCTCCTAAGAATCCGAAATCTTAGGACACTTAGGAAATTCCCAGGGGAACTAGGAACTCGAAATTTCAGTGAAATTTCTGCACGCGATGTTACGGTCTGTTTGACAAAAACGTGTAGGGTTACATTTTTTTCTGGATACCGTTAGAGAATAGATTCGAACGCAAGCAGGTAAAGGAACCCTTTCACCAAGATGCTTTGTATAGAGAGTTGGGCAAAAGGAAGCTTGGACCGCGATTCGGACAACGTAATTTTTTTGGACGAAGCTTCTTTTTGGACACATTCTCCCATCAATCATACGTGTCAAGCAACTATTCCCACAAATTCGACGCATATGGAGATCTTTATCACCAGATTATGCTATGAAATTAGTGCCAGGCAATTATTAATAGTGGAGACAATTGGACCACTTGTTAATAATAATACATCACGTTTATATCATGTAGTGTGTGTTTGTATTCTTTTGCAATGCCTTCTCCCAAAGAGTTTTTGGGTTTCGCCGTACACGCTCTTATCAAACAGACTGTAAAAAAGGAAGGATCAAGTGTGAGGAAAAGCAAACGGGATGGAGCGTTAGAAGAAATTACGTAATACTATATTGTATCCAATCATTTCTCTCAGTACCTTCATTCGTCATGACTACTCCCACAATAAATCAAACAGCATCGCATTGCACTGCAGACCGAAGATACTTTACGACGAGAAAATTATTGCTCAAGAGCAGATCCAATGGACGCACGGAAAGATTAAAACGCAGCATAAAATCGCGAGTGACAACGATGCGTTTGGGGTTGATGAGAAATACGTGTAGCTCGCGGCATGGTGTCAAAGAGATAATGTCATGCTGAACGATAAAGGAGTTTCATTCCGCGGAAGTAGCTTACACACGTTACGTAGGGTAGAAGAGAACAAGGAACGCAATAGGAGGACTGAGAATGGACGAAAAAGTAATGGAAACCCAAGAAGAGTGTGTAGATGTAGTAGGGCAGAAGTTGCAGTGAAAGTAGCGAGGATAGAACAAGCCGATTGTTAATCGCGGTGCTCGGAAACTTCGTCTTATTATTCACCGAGCCAGTGTGCCGGAGCTCTTCGAGCCTCATTAGCATCACGTGAATTCGTACGATGGCGTGCTACCTAACGTTCCCATGATATACCAAAGTTCTTCGGGACTCGAGTCCCTCGGTGCTCCATATCCGTGTGCAAGCGTGTGCTTTTCTTTTCTTTTAAATTTCTGCGTATCGTGTTTTAAGCTCCAAATGCTTTTTCATATCTCTCAACGTTTTTCCATTGTCTCCTGTGACGTTTTTACGCGTCCGAGAATCCTACTTAATCGTTATTTTGCCTCGTTACGAGGAAAGGAAATGTAAAGAAAAAAAAAAGCAAAACTGTCCGAGGATTGCACAATGTGGGAAAAGTTTGCAGGGTTTGTCACGATTTTGTCTTTCTGCATGATGATGCGAACGGCCAAAATTCTTGCCCCATGTCCCAAGAAAAGGACTACCCGTGCGGAAAATTGGCAGGGTATACCTAATACAATTCGGAACCTTCAATGGATTGATTGTAGATTCCATAGTAGGGTTTTCCGTAAAAGAGCCGGACTGGGCCCCTATTAGAGAATGGTAGGATAGATAGGTTTAGTAAAACTATAGTCTAAGTACGGAGATCAAGTAAAGACATTTAAGGGGTATAGTTGTAGATTCCCTATTAGCGATTTCCCCAATACTACTAGACTTTGCTATTATGGGGCAAATCAGTATAAATTTCTTGACTGAAGAATTTGTGCCATAATAATTATCGAGATCGATTAAATATAATAATTAAACTATGCGTTTAGTAGCCGAGTTGTGATGCCTTGAACCAACACGCATGCAGTGCGTTCATTGAAACAACGTGGGTTCAAACGTGTCTAAATGTGCGACAGAATTCTAAGCCTCAAATGTATTGAAATAACACATTTCTTTCTCACAGTGCACACAAACGCGCGTACGCATATGGCTGCAATAATTTGTTATGAGACACCGTTGAGGCAATTTTAAAGGCCCTGGTTATTTTGCCTTCAATGGCCCTCGGTAGCAAAGTATGACCGGCCACCGATGGCCCATGTGAGGCTTCCAGACTACGGCCTTAATTAAGTTAGGAAAAATTAAAACGAGCCCGACCAAAGCCCGAACTCAAATTCCGCACGGGTATGGGGGTCCAGTTGAATGATTTATCTTGGTATATCGTGCGTTCACCTATTGTCCAGTTGATGACATCCATTGCTTACTTGGAGTGATGCGAGATGTTTGCAAATCATAGAAGTTCCGAAAATAAGATAGTTTTCTTTTAGGAATACGGTATGAGCCAAACCCAAACAAACCTAAACAAACCACACGATGTGGCGATAATGAATCGTCTGGTGTAGGTCACTACGAGAGGTTCTCTCCGTCTAGTAAGCCAAGATACCAGTACGATATGTGGAATTCGTAGTTTGTTTGGTATGCAAGAAACTTTGCGTCGTCCCGAGACGATAACTTTAGCCCGCATGTCCCCCAGTATTCGTCTTGGCAGGGACGCGCTATTCAAGTGTTGGTGGCCGAGTCTCGGACTGATAAGACGCAATCACATACCAGCTAGGTGATTAATTGCCTGGCAATTTATGAGGGTCATTCGTTTCCGTGTTTTCGTATGGGATATTTTTTTCCTACCTGTCCCGGGCAACGATCGCGGGGGCTGATGGCCTACGAGGAATTTTCTTTGATGGGATTTAGGTGGGGAATAGCAGTGGTTGATGTATATGGTATAGAGCGTGTGTGTGTGTGTGTGGGGGGAGGGTGAAGAAAAAGGGGCTGAGCTAGGTAGACCGGAAGTTATGCATCGAGTGCAGCAGGTTCGTGACCGGGGGCCGTGTCCGTTGCGTTAAAATTGAAGACCCTGTCGGCGGATGTGTGTGGTGGGTGTTCCGCGACGGTGGGCCAACTGAACCTCGAACTATGGTGAAAGGAAAACAGAAGCAATCGTTTCCTCCCACACCTCTTTGCGTCGGGCTTAAAGCCTTCCCTTGCACCTGACCAGCCCCCTTTCTAACTCGTTCTCACTCTCTTTACAGGCTCGTTCCATATGGAACGAACCCACCTTTAACCGAGGCTCAATTTACTACTCCGTACACAAACTTTAATTAGTTAATTACACGTAGTACGCCGAACAACCGTGGTTTCGATCAGACCCGAGTACCGCGGAATATGTACAATCAAAACAATCGCTTATATTCCACCCCGTTAATGGAAGACCCATGCAACCCTGTATCTTTCACCTTCATCTTAAGATCCATATTATTGTTCATTCTAAAGGCTGAGAAAATCATCGAACTTGGGAGGCTGCACAAAAACCTTTACCGCTTCAATGTGAACTTTACAAATCGTTCGAGTTGTGCTTCATTTCTATAGTCACAGAGCTTTAGCGCTCAAACGTTTTCAAAATTGTGCTCACGTGCTGTTTATCTTCCGCCAAAGACATGCCGAACTTTAAAGCTCAATCAAGGAACATTGTTTCCTGCCGGAAACGAGGAAGTTTCTTGAATCTCATACCTGCATCGTCGCGAGCATGACTTTCGTTCGTGGTACAGGATCATCAGAACGGAATAAAACGATAATTAGATGAAAGGATAACGAAAATGTTAATTCGACAGTTATGGGATACGGAACAGTGGCTAGACACGAGACAATGAAAACAATCAGGGGAAGGAATTCCGTCTCGTAGATGCTTCCAAAATGGTAGCGTATATAGAAAATTATCCGCTTTAAAGTCACGGGCGTGTAGCGTGGCTGGGGACGATAAGCGAGGAAAGCATGCACCGCTGGTTGCAGCACAAAAATATATTGCACATTTCTTTTGCAAGGCCATCGATTTGGAGAAACAACGACACTGAAATCATTGCAGTGTTGTAGAAAAAAAAATCAAAGCATCGTAAAAATGACTACCATAACGTTCTTGAATTCTACAAAAGCACTTAACGACCATCAATGTGGGGATAATCACGTCGATTGCTTCATTACTACTAATTACGAAATGTTATTATCATGAAGATTCATCGCTACGATTGTAAATATCCTAGAGAAAATTTAGTTTTTCATACTCACAAGACATCGATAGGGGATTTGGGAGACCACTCACGACGAGGCCGTGCCTTGTTGGGCATCTGCGCTTTGCTTTTTACGGCTCACATTTTTGTTTCTCGTTCTCCTGCAACACAACCACAAAAACATGATGATTAAGTTATCAAGAGAATGAATATTTATTGGACAAATCCGTCAATTATTCAATATCCGTTCGAACCATTTCAAGTTTTATAAAGTTCAAGGGCTGGATTTTTTACTTTGGGTCTTCAATGAAAAATGTGTGCATGTATCATTATTAAATATGCATTGTTCATCTGTATGATTACGAAGGCACATTGATGACATGAAATCAATCGACGAGGCTTCCGCAGTGTCGTTCCATAACCGGCTCAAATGTAATGAAATTCATTCAAGAGTGAGTAAACTTTTCCCATTTTTATTTTTGCAGTCCTTCAAGCATTAGGAGCACTGCAATACTATCAGCCTCAATTTGTCCCGAGTGATAAGTCCTACCTGAATTAAATACGACACGTAAAACGTTTTTGATTGAAAGGAAAGCACGACAACAATCTGTCGTAGAAAATTGGACATATACGGATTAGAGGAAGAAAGCCTTCTCTCATTTGTGGATGACACATATTGTCGGTGAATCTCGATAAAAAAAAAAGGGGGCGAGAAGCAACAGCGAGGGTTGTACGACGCTCGTAAGGGAGTCAAGACGATACAGCCGTGGCTTGTCTTTCTCCAGTCGTTCATGGAACACCCGGGCACATGCGAAAAACAAACCGAGGACAGCGGAGCCCCACAAATCGATATATCGAGTAGTTCCCAGGTCGGAAGGGAGGAGGCACCAAGGAAATAAAAGAAGAGAGAAAGTGTATATAAGAAAACGTGGCGAGGCAAGAGCACCCTAATGTTTCCCGGACGACTGAGAGGGTGGGTTACATGATCCGGAATATGAGAGAGATAGAGAGACAGACAGACAGAGAGAAAGAGAGAGAGAAAGGCAGAGAGAGACAGAGAGAGAGAGAGAGAGAGAGAGAGAGAGAGAGAGAGAGAGAGAGGGAGAGAGAGAGAGAGGGGAAGAGAAGGAGGGAGAGCACAAAAAGCGTTCCATTCCCCTTTGCATAATGGTGAGAAGCGAGAAAGCTCTTGTTTCGTCTTTCCCTACGTATAGCATCGTCTAAGGGTGTACCTCGTCTAATAGTAGCATGTACGTGTTTTATATGCTGCGGTGTACATGCACATGGCCATATATATACTGAACACATATATAGTGAAAGTTGTGTGCCCTATGCAGAGACCATTTTCAACCCCTTCAACGGGAAAACCTCGCCGACGTATATTTGCCAGTGACACGCGAATACGAAGACACTTTGTTGCTTCTCATCACGGAAATAACTTGTACATCTGCAGCCATAACGAAGGCCCACACCAGTAGGCTTCTTGCGGCTACTCGTACACAAATATTGTCTCGGATACAGTCCGATTCGGAATAGGATCCTGGTTTCTCAATCGGGATCCAGTCGGACATCGGATCGGATCCGGGAGCGGAATGTAACGCTCGCAAATCGGGTTCCAGCCAGGATCCTAATCCGGAACTATTAAGGACTCTAGTCAGAATCAGAATAGAAAGTTTGCATAGGATCCAGGGTAGAATCCCGATATCGAATCGGATCCCAGGGATGAATGTAAAAATCACCAGGAGATATCGATCAGTATCAGTTGGAGATGCTGGACGTTTTCGGAAATCATTTATTCAAGGATCTGATGAAGATTGGGTAAAAATTGGTGCTACAGTATAACTGTCAAAACTTTTATATTTTAATAACAGAATTTCGAACAAAATGCTCTACATTTAATAAAGATTTTTGAAAAAAACAATATATATAGACCTTAAAAGGCTTATATTTCCTGGAGAAAAGTGATATCGGTTATTTGTTCTAAGTAATTATATTTAAATTAAATAGAGATCGTTGGAACTACGAAAATATGTATTTAATTTTCTAAGAAAAATGTATTTAGTACGTATTTGAAATTCTTGCCACCACGTTTCCGCCTTGTGTTACGTAGTCAGCGCCATCTGGATTCCAATGAGGATACCCCTTCTAGGTCATCCGTATCATATCCCGATCGGGATCTGATCTGAACTTAGGTATCCCTAATAAATTTCTGCACGGCTACTGTAAAAACATTGCAGAAATCTCTACGTGTCGAAAAATCGAAGGAGCATGAAATAGTAAGAGCGCAATGATGGAAATAGTCCGAGTGTCCGTTCTTTTTTTTTTCCTTCCCGCGTATAACCGAATAGTGGCGAGGCTGGGCTTGAGGAAGGAAAAAATACGTGTATGCACGACGTCTAGGTCATGGAATGTTTAATGCATAGGAAAGGCAGAAGTAGAATGTGCCATACGTAGTAGAGGAGTAGTACAGTGGACTATCCACATATCGGAAACAGATATTATAAATATAAACCAACGATAGGTCAAGCAAGCTTTAACCCTCGGCTCGCCCTTTCACACCCCATTTAGCGCAACCCCTTTTTCTTTATCATTTTGCATTTTTTTTCCACTCCGCGATACAAGCGGTACTCTTTCTAGGTCTTTCCTACGTTTCCCCCTTGAACTATCGCTTGTCAAGTGTTTTTTTTTCTTCTTCCCTCTGTCAGCTCGTTTCGCAGCTTCATCCCCTTCTTGCTGTCCAGCTGTTTTTCATCGCCTTTTTCACCCTTTTTTTTAATGCTCTCTCTCTCTCTCCCTAGAAGCCTCGACCAGTCGCGTGTCATTCCTTTTGCTTTCTGCACCTTCTCTTCATCACTCTTACCGCACTCGACTCTCAGTTTTCCCTCCTACCCTTTCTCCCTCTCTCCTACCTCTCCTACCTCTCTCTCTCTCTCTCTCTCTCGCTCTCTCTCTCTCTCTTGGTACACTTTACCTCCAGCACAATCCTCTCACCTTCTCGTTTATCGAACGCTCGACCCTGTCTTCGTATTACCAAGTTCAGGCTACACGTACGTCCTCACGTGCACAATGAAGCACACAAGTTGATAAAGTGGTGTTGAGTGTTATTCGGGCTACGGACAAGGACGGCAGAGGGGGCTGAACGAGAACGGGGTTGAGAGTAAAGTGGCATATACGTATATACGACAGTATCGAGAACAGCGTGGGGACAAGAGGGTGGAATGGGTGGGTGAGGGGGGGTTTCAGTTCGGCGCCACCTGTATGCACCCCGAAAGACCTTGCCTGCACCACCCCTCGTCAGCCACCACCTGAACGAGCGAGTCAGCGCTCGCGGGGTGACGTAATCAATAATTATTACGTATGTTCGGGGGGGGGGATGAGGGGAGATGCGAGTACGATATACGAGAACAACGAGGGGTAGGAATGAGCAGACAGACAGAGTTAAAGCAGGGTGGGAGAGGAAAGGGTGCAGGAGGGTTGAAAGGAGCCGGGACGATAAAAGGTCAAATATGTTACATTTACAATTCAACAGGACGCGGCCTTTTCCTTCCGACGATTGCGAAAATTCAGGGTCCTTTCGACCAACCCTATTTTTTCGTTTCTCCGAAATCTCTTATTCTCTCTCTTTCTCTCTCTCTATCTCTCTCTCTTTTGCTTTTTCCTGGGTGGATGAGGAGCATTCATTTTTAATTGCCCATGATGACGATAAAAAGGACGGGGAAGTGAATGCAAAGGTGTCCTTATCTTGTACGGATGAGAGCTCGCAGGCAGCGGGAATAACAGAGCTCTCATAGGGGTGGAGGGGGTGTGGAAACGTGTGGCGCAGCAATAGTAGTAAAAGACGTAGCGTACGAGGAGGAGGACGTAGTAATAATATTCGATGGCCGGATAAGGGACGATGAGGAGGCAGGGAGGAGAGGTCGGAAGGGATGAGGTAGACGAGGACCTCGCGTCGCTCGTTACTCGCGACTGCGCGTTCAGCGTCGGCAACTGAGTCAAGGTCTTTTCCAAGCCTCTGCTCTCCTGTTCCTGTCTACGTAAACCTACCCCCGTAACCTCCACGCCACCCTCCCAACATTGCCATGTGCATGTGTGGAATCGCTGGCTGCAATCGACCCGACGCTTGTCCTTAAAAATCTACACATTCACACACACACGCAATCGTATGCTCAATCCCCACCTGGACTTCCTCTCCTAGCCGTCATCCTTCCGCATATCCCCTGTCCATCTTGCAGGGTTTCCACGATAAAGGAATAAAAGCAAAAACGCTTGTGTACACGCCTAAGGGAAAAAACACTTTTGTCCGATAGATTGGAGGCACGAGACGTATCGTGGAGCAAAAGCATGATTACCATCGCTGAACAATGAAGAATAGGAAGACCCCGTGCGGAAATTGAGTTAGGGCTTTGATCGGGCCCATCTTAACTTTCCTTAACTTTTTTTAAGGCCCTAGTCTGGAAGCCTCACATGGGCCATCAGTGGCCGGTCACACTTTGCTACCGAGGGCCATTGAAGGCAAAATAACCAGGGCCTTTAAAATTGCCTCAACGGTGCCTCATAACAAATTATTGCAGCCATATGCGTACGTGCGTTTGTGTGCAGTGTGAAAAAGAAATGTGTTATTTCAATACATTTGAGGCTTAGAATACTGTCGCATATTTTGGCAGGTTTGATCTCGCGTTGTTCCAATGAACGCACTGCATGCGTGTTGGTTCAAGGCATCACAGCTCGTCTAATAAACACATAGTTTAATTATTATATTTAATTGATCTCGATAATTATTATGCCACAAATTCTTTAGTCATGCAATTTATACTGATTTGCCCCTATAATAGCAAAGTCTAGTAGTATTGGGGAAATCGCTACTAGGGAATCTACAACTACACCCCTTAAAGGCCTTTACTTGGTCTCCGTACTTAGACCATAGTTTTAGTCAACCTAGGGGAGAGGTGTACAATATGATTCCTCTAAGGGAGAATGCTCGTAATTTCAAAGATATTCAACATAATTAAGATCTTAAAGCGTTTGCTACTGACATATTTATCTATTTTATGATTGGCATATGCGAAATATTCAATTTATGAGGGTTTCAATAAAGATATTTCCTTTTTTTAAAACCTTACATAAGGATAATCTTGAACACCGGGGTGTCCGAGATGATCCTTATATAAGGTTCCATCCCTATAGTATGGACAAGATGATCCCCCGGATCATCTTACCCCAATTTTGGGATTTTTTTTTATTTTGGAGACATTAGGTAAATATAAATAAAAAATTTGCAAAAAAAAATATAAGATTCATCTCACCCAACTGGAATTAAACTATCATCAATTATCAACCAGATATCAATTATACATTAATAATGTAGTTTGAACATAAATAGACAATCTTTTTATATAATTAAGACAACAAACTTTCATAATCAACATTGGATGTTGAAAAAAAATTCTTCATCATACAATCTAAAAGAAATAAACCAACTTACATTTATTTTAATTTATTATTTATTTTATTTAAATTAAATTGAATTAAATTTAAATTTTATTTATTCAAAAATAAACCAACAAAATCAACTTTTGTAATTACGCTGCATCACCTTTAACAAAAATAAAGTAGGTACGTTATTTGGTTACAAGATGATCCCTAGGGATCATCTTGTACACCTGGAAGGGAACCATCTTGCCCCAAACTCAACTTTTTCATTTATTGCTCGGTAACATGATCTATAAGTATTCCACTGTTACCACGCCAACCAAAAAACCAATTTGAGCATATTATAAAGCCACAAACACAACAATGATTGCAACTGACAGTATACAATAAAAGTTCCCTAAGCTTAAAGTCAACCTTACCTTAGATTAACAGCTCATAATTTTTATTTTTTTTTCCGTCAAAACAAGTGCATGGCTCACACCGCCATCATGACTTGACTAGCGTGGAGCGGAATGCCGGGCGCTATGTTTTACCAAAGAATACCATTAAATAACATTAATAGTTTCGTCGCAGTTGAAAATGATCATCTTAGCCCATAGAATCAACTCGTACACCTTGCCCTACGTAGCCTACCATTCCGTAATAAGGGCCCGGTCTAGCACTTTTACGGAAAACCCTACTTATGGAATCTACAAATAATCCAGTGAATACCCCGAATTGTACGAATACCCTGCCATATTTCCGCACGGGACGGTCTTCGAAGGGTGACGAAGTTCGAACGGGAAACTTGTGCCTAATGCAATCGCAAAAGCTTCGGCATGCCCTTGTGAAACTTTACTGACACTTTGGTTTTACAAGTTCGTAGCTGAGGTTTAATCTTCTATTTAGATATTTCGAATTACACTCGTCTGCCGTTCCTCCAATTTACAGGGCAAAAAATGTGTCTTTTCAGGTCTGATGAACAATAGACATGAATATCGCGAGTCCTTGATAAAGCTGTCGTTGCAACTTTCGGAGCATATTTCGAATAAGAATGAATAGTCAAGGTTCCTCCAGCTTGCTCATCTTCCTTCATCCAACAATCCGGCAGCGCCTCTTTACCCTTACGCTGCTTCTTTTGCATACGTAACGAAGAGGTCCTTTGCTCAAATCTTCGCTCTGCACTAACATCATTTTCATGGACTTCCCTTTTTTCCTCTCCTTCTTTTTTTCGTCTCCAGAATTCTAATTAACGTCGTCAAAGGATCCTTTGACGAGGAATACACACACACACACACACACACACCATGGCACATGAGAAAAAATGAGTCCATATTAGTAAGTCCCACCCTACTTGCCAGTAATTTTTTTTTTTTATCTCGTTCGCGGTTTCTCCTTGAGAAAGCGGATTCCTTAATTCCTACTTCTCTCATCAGAGGGGACACGAACCCGATGATTAACGCGGAAAAAATGGAGAGAGAAAAAAATGTTAAGCGCACTTTTATGCAGATGTGGTTTTTATTTTTCCAGTCGCATTTACGAATAGTCAAAAAGCACCATACAAATGCTAAATGCAATATCTATTCATGTTCTATCTGATCAAGCCATATATGGAAATATGCCATTTCCATGCAATCTTTTCCGCTACCCAAATTTCTTCCGTCTTTCTCTTTTTGCCTCGACCCATTTCTATGAACACCACGCAACGAGTTCGCAAAGATTGTGCCCGAAACGGAAGAGCGAAAGGATGAGCCTGTTACAACCCCTCGACTTTTCCTTCTCCGTCCATGGTTCAAAAATTTGTTTCTCGTGTCAAATTGCTTTTTTTTCGTTAGCATACTTCGTACCCCGCGTCCTCGGCCCACGTTTTCAGGATACATTTTCCACTACGACGCTCGACTGTGAGAGCGGTAAAGTTTTCCAGGCTGAGGTATGTAAATTTAAAAGAAAACTAGCAAGAAAGAGAGAGAAGAGAGAGAGAGAGAGAGAGAGAGAGAGAGAGAGAGAGAGAGAGAGGGCGAAATGGTGAAACCCAGTTCAACGTCGCTTCGTTTACAGGCGGTGGAGGACACCCGGGTAGGGGTAAATACGAGTTTTACTCTCAGATGGTGCGAAACGCAACGCGGAGGTGCAAAGTTTCAACGCAACAAGGGTAGTAGCGGGGGCGTCATGGATTTAGTTTCTCTGGGAAACCTCATCGCATTGGGATCAAAGAGCGTTGCCGCGCGCAGTCTTTTATTTCCATCGTCACTTCCGCCTATGGTATATGGGGAAATTACAAACGGTACGAAGAAATGAACGTGTACCGAATAAGCGAAAGAGAGAAAAAGCGTTGAAAAAAAAAATGAACTCCGCTAACTTTTAATACTTGCAATATGGAAAAATATTTTTTTCATCAAGTCACGTGACTGACCATTTGGTAAATTATTTTTTTTTAATTCTTAGTACTCCTTCGCAAGTCCTTTCGAACTTTTACGTTTTCGGCAAGCGGTTACACATGACAGTAGGATAGGGAGGGACATGTTGAGCAAGTTTGGAATTATCGACCTGTTATTCCATAACAGTCTGCCGTATAAAAATGAAACCTACTTTGTTCAATAGGAAATTTATCTGGGGGAAAAAGTCTGTAGACGAAATTCCTGTTATCCTTATTGTTTCACAGATAATAGCTCTCAAATGACTAAGGCCATATTTGCTCAACCTGCCCCGATAGTGGGCAGCATGAGTATGAAGCAGAGTTGTGAATAATGCATTATTTTGATAATGCATTACTGTATACATTACAAATTACAAAAGTAATATGTAATGGATATATGTTCCATTATAAATTACAAAAGTAATGTGTAATGGATATACGTTCCATTACAAATTACAAAAGTAATGTGTAATGGACATATGTTCCATTACAAATGACAAAAGTAATGTATAATGGATGTGTGTTCCATTACAAATAAGAAAAGTAATGTGCAATGAATGCATGTTCCGTTACAAATTACAAAAAGTAATGTGTAATGGTTGCATGATCCATTACAAATTTCAAAAAGTGATGTGTAATGGACGCATGTTCCATTACAAATTGAAAAAGTAATGTATGATTAATGAGTGCTTCACTACAAAATACAATTACAATAAGGTAATTCGTAGTGGAGAATATTCCATCACAAATGGAGAATATTCCATCACGAGAAAAACAAATTTCAATGAGCGAAATAAAATAATCAGATAGCAATGTGCAAATTTCTAATGTGAGCACGGCAATTTTTCTATTTGTAATGGAATATTCTCCACTACAAATTACTTTTTATCAATTGTAGTTTATAATGGAACATGCATCCATTACAAATTACATTTTGAAATTTGTAATGGAACGTTCATCCATTACTCATTACTTTTTGAAATTTGTAATGGATCATGCAACCATTACACATTACTTTTTGAAATTTGTAATGGATCATGCAACCATTGCACATTACTTTTTGAAATTTGTAATGGATCATGCAACCATTACACACTACTTTTCTCATTTGTAATGGAACACACATACATTACACATTACTTTTGTAATTTGTAATGGAGAACTTATCCAATACACATTATTTAAAGTAATGAGTAATGCATTATTTTAAAATTACTATTTTCACAACTCTGGTATGAAGTAAGTTGGGCAAAGTAAGAATTGCATAAAAAAATCAGACGTATACAACATGATTTCCGTACAATGCAGTAATAAACCAACAGTTGTTTGTTAATTAGTTAGGTTTTTAAAAATTAACATTAATTGCAACGCAACTTTGAAATATTTTTTCTCATACAATGGCAGAAGAAAATCTTTCAATCACGTTTTTTTTAACTTTTGGGTGTAAAAATAATGAAACGTCCCGTGTTACCGTCTCCTGCGCCGCATGTCAACGGGCGATGGCGTGATGTGTTGCCCTCCCACATACCTCTCTTTTCGCCATTTGATGAAACCGCGTGCGGTGCATAGCTTTACAGATATTTCGATTGTCCAACTTACCCGACTGCTCAACATGCCCCTCCCTACCCTAATGAGCAACGCCAACGTTACTCGACGTTGAATATTGCTGAAGCCGCACATCGATTATATCATTCTGACTTTTCTCATAGTCGGGCCAGACTAAACGGCACAGACCAAGCGAATATATTTTCAACGTTAGGTTTATAACGGAAGGTGCAGCTAGAGGCGAACATGACCCGAGCGGTATTAATTTCAATAGCGCCACGGATTGAGTGAGTGAAAGGTGAGAGCTTACCGTGGATTGAGGTTCGGGCGAGGTGCAAAGGGAAGGAAATTGTGGGAGCCGGGGGCCCGTGAGCTTTTGTACATGAATCGCGGAGCACACAATCCCTCGTACGGAACAACAACAGGGCGCATTGCACGAACGGACGTGCATCGTTGTATTCAGTGCCCGGAAAACTGCTAGGTCCGCGTCCAAAGAAAGGCCAACCCCTTTTCCTACTGAAAATATGTTGGCTATGGCAAGTGGAGACAAAAGAGAAAAAAAAATTGAAATAAAACTTTTGTCGTGTATAATGGAATGGTAGCATTGTTCATGCTCGAAGAAATGGTAGTCATTGGGTCGCCGGATCTTATGATTCGTTTCTATACTTAAGACCTGATTTTGACCTAAAAACTTCATGGCATCGCGATTGAAAAGAGATACCAAAAAAAGATAAGACTATTGAGAACCTTCTTTAGAGTCTCATCATTATCTCAATTGATCCTGCCTAGCGTACAGTAACCCCCATCAAAATAAATGCCGAGACGTATGCAGACGTTTCTATTGGATCTATGCATAATTCCGTAGCGAAAATCGAGTGAATTTCAAACGCAAAATATTTACCAAAAAAAAAGCATAATCAACTAAAATATGTTCCATTCTGTTCAATGACTTTCTGCCATCTCTCAACGAGCTTTTCCTATTCCTCTTTCATAGAATTCCTGAGATCTTTGGGCAAAGAAGTCATTTAATGAATTTTTCGGCACGTTCAGATAACTGAAGGTTTTATTGGAAATTTATATGTAATTGGTTATTGGTTATTGATAGTGGAATTGGTTTATATGGAAATTCGGTGAATTAATTCCCTGAGTTCGTGCGGCACTCAAACATCAAGCTTGTTTACCATTTACCAAGCTTCCGTAAATGTCTCGAAAGAGTTGATTGGTCAATGTTGAGGTTATATCCAATCTCTGTAGTCGACAAATGTCGGTCGGAGTCGATTAAAGTCTTGATTTTATCGACATCAGTAATGATTGGCCGACCGGAGCGAGGAGCATCTTGGAGATCAAAATCTCCACAACGAAATTTCGCAAACCACTTCCAACCCACACTTTCGCTTGCGGCATTCTCTCCGTACAAGGCGCATATTTTTTTGTGAGTTTGCGACGCGTTCCCGAGCAGAAATTTGTTCAGGGTGAAATCCGGACCGGATCAGGCTGCCACAATAGCAAATCCGGGCCGGATCAGGCAAATTTAGTCCGGCCCTGATCAGGGATGTAACGCTTTTGCAAATTCAGGCCCGGATCAGGCACCTTATCAGGCTCTGATCAGGCGCTTTATCAGGCCCGGATCAGGCACCTTACCAGGCTCGGATTAGCCACTATATCTGGCTCGGATCAAGCAACTTATCTGGCCCGGATCAGGTGCCTCATCCAGCCTGAGACATGCGTGTCATCTGGCTCAATCATTTGATTAATTTTTTGGTTAAAAATAGATCAACATTTATTAAATTATTATCGCAGTTACACGTTGTCAAGTTTACCAACGTTATTAAAAATATGAAACATATGAAAACATTTTTTTAAAGTTTAAGTTTTTATTTTACTTGACTTGATCGTTTAGTTTTAGTTCCGGTTTTGGCGATGACCGTCCCAATCTTTCCGGCCCAATCTGTCCGGCGCAAATCATGCGTGCCTGATCAGGGCGCCTTATTGATACCTGATAAGGCTTCTATCCGTGCGCAAATCAGGCGTACCTGATCAGGGCGCCTTATTGATCCCTGATCCGGCCCTGATGGATCCTCAGGCAGCCTGATTAGATTTCTGCTCGGGTTTTTGCCTTTTCAGAAATTAAAAAAAAAGCGGAATGCATCGGCAAATACACGTTTTTTCCTTCCATGTTTAAAATATAAATAAACTTCCTATACGTCACGGATCTCGATGGATCCTTTTTTTAAATGTCGGCACAAGTTCCAGCTTTCAAATAATATACGACACTTCATATGGTTGACGCATATGCGTAGCGGAGAAACAACTGGCCAACGACGTCTGTCGGAATTTGGCTACGGAATTATGCATCGGGCCGATATATCAATTTGAATGATTTTAGCAACTACCTCGATAGAGAATCGTTTTTTTTTTCCTATTCGAGTATTTTATTATTCAAGGTGTTGAAGTTCGCAACGTTGGAATGCAACGAAAATTCCGTTTTCTTCTTTTATTTTCATTATTAGCGAAAATATTTTTTTGCCAATTTATGATGTACATTTTTTATAAAGATTCTGAAAAACATTTGAGTGATTTTCGCAAGCTCAAATCCGGCAAAAAAATATTTTGGCAATTCAAAGTTGGCAAAATTGGCAAAGATGATATTCAATTCTAATTTTTCTTACGGGCTTCAACGATCTTATCATTTTCACTCTTTCGGACTTGTCACTCGACCATTTCCATTCCTGTAGAGACCCCCTTACGGTGTCGCTCACAAGCGCTCTGGACTAATTGCTTCTTGATATCTCATAAATATTGCGAGAGGAGTTTGGATCGGAAATTCGACGGGCCATCAATTATACAACCCTACGTGTACTATAGAAAGAACACTTAGGCACTGGCAAATCTCGAATAAACTCGAAAGAAATAATCTCCGAGCACACCCGATGCTTCGGGTAAAAAATTCATTGCTATAACGTGGATTAAAACATGAGTGTAAAAGGTTTTTTTTTTTTTTTTAATAAAATAAACCCCAGGGTGGAGGTTAAAGCTGGTCTAAAGATATAAATTAGAATGAGCAACGACGAAGCATGTTACATTAATTTAAATGTACACGCGAGCGAGGAGAAAAAAATGAGGATAAAGTTTACGCGAGAGTTGATAACGATGGGGTGAACGGGATTGTGCAGAGCTCAAACGTTGAACGTATTATATCCGGAGTAATCGCATTCGCGCGTAAATTCTCTGCTCTTTCATTTACTGTACACATCCTCGCACTGTATGAATACTGGCGCGCGCATATCACGTCGAGAAAATTATGAACATCGTCAGCGGAAAGAAGAGCTACGCGATAGAAATACTCGGCGGGAAAAGGTACGGAAAAGCAAAACCTCCTTTTAACAAAATAACATTTTGTTGAACCAAAAAAAAAAAAAACGTGTCAGCACATTTTTCGCAAAGTAAAAAAAAAACTGTGACCGATATCTTTGAGTTTTGCGTCCTGGCTCGGCCTCGTGAATCCATGAGTCTTAGAGCTTTCTCAAAGGACCAAGAGTCATTTCGTGAAAAAAAGATACAGCCTCGCGCCAAATAAGATTTTATTCAAGCTGATAAGCTTGAATAACTAGAGCATAGTTTATAACATTTTCTATCTTAAGACCGGATGATTGTTTCATATGTTCATCCGTTCGTTAATAACAAATGATTAAAGTTGTTTTTTTTTTCGTTGAAGATCGAACGTTTTTTTTTCCACAGCATGCCATTTTCGTAACATTCAAAACGTCAAAAAAGTACTCAGGCATATGAAAGTTTTATTATTATACTAAAAGTAACATCTATTATTTTTCGTTTCAGATGATCCTGCAGTACTAAAAAAAAAAATTTAATTTAAAAAGGATCTATTCAAATCAAATAGGTTTTTTCCTTGTCTCACGACATACTACGACCCTATTTGTTTTATGCATTTTTTTATTTGTTCAAGCTATTTTTTTAATATAAATTTAAAATTTGAATTAAAATTAAATAAATAAAGATAAAACACGATATATCGCACGAATACGAGAAAGGAATATAGGTTCATGGCATAAATGTGCGGTGAAAAAAAGTTAAATTGTTTTTCTTTTTTTTTTTCACTAAGCTGTTATTTGGCAAAAAAAAAGATATCATCGTCCTTTTTATTAACAGGTGCGACTATTTATGTATAGAAAGACTAATCCGTTTCTTCAACTTCAGAATGTTACAACAGTTTTCTAATGAAAACAAAGCCATGAGATTTTTGAGAGACTGAAACGTGTACCATTTATCCGTCTGTCTCTTTTGTCTTATACTACCAGATGAAACCAAATCACAGATTCATTAGGAATAAATAAAATATTTAGTTAATAGACGATATTAAATAGACCTTGATTTGAATAAATAAATATATTAAAAATAAATAATTTTAATAATGGAATGCAATAAGAAAAATTTGATTTCACGAAAAATCTCGTTAATTCAACAAAAAAAAAATCAAATAGACACATCTAGTTAATATCAAAAGAATTGTTCTGTCAGTGCAGCTGGCAGAAACGACTACACCGATCGGCCATGCCGCAACACTGGTACTTTATCTAAATAATAATAACTTCCTTGTTTGTCAATATTTTTAAATAAAAATACTCGAACTTATAAGAACTATGTATTAATTGTGTGTGTAAAATACCTACCTCGTCATCTCTAAGCTTCCATCAGAAAAAAGTATTGAAAACTGACTGATTTTTTTAGATCCCAACCTTATGCAGCCGCGTTAATCAATCGTTCTACTTGAATCGATGATTCCCTCGATATTCCCTAAGCGAAAAGTTCACTCGAAATGACAGCTAGGCTTTGAATATAAAAGTTTCTTCAAACCTGATAAATATTTACGTAGAAGCAAAAATAAAGTAGTCCCGAACAAACTCACTTGTATTAGGTTGATTCGAACAAATCATTTCTCTCAGTGTGGAATCCTAATTTGCTGGTAGAACGTGAAGAAAAGCTCAACGAGAGAACGTTGACGGCTGCTGTCGGAAGCGCAGTCGCGCGGTAGTTGGAAATGCATGACTGCATTTAGGGGCTTCTGACAAACCCCAGGGACCTTTGAGATACAAAGTTGAAGTTATATTTACGTGACGATCGTATATGGAAAGGAATAGCGAAGCAGAAGTGAGAGCAACGAAGAAACGAGGGGTGCGTTTAGTTCGAAAAGATTACACGGCAAAGGGATGAGCGTAGGACTTTTCGCGCGAAAAAAAAAAGGACGAAGGCAACGTTGATGCCATCAAAGTAGATGTAGCCGAAGAAAGATTGGTCAAAGGTGAACCGAGGCCTAGCTCAGCGAATACAGGAAGTACGTCAATCGTGTTCCGGTAGTGAACGGAACTTCGTTCGAAAATAATTGGTCGTTTGTACGACTTGGTTTCGCGATTAACCGAGCTACGTGCTCCAGTCACGAAACCTCGGTAAAATCGTTTTAACGAGATCGTCTCTGTTATTACAGTTGGAATTCGTGCCATCTTCGCTCGTTTTACGTGAAGTATAATAACAGAGGGTGAAGTACGAAGGCCAACGCTTATTCGTAACTCACAGCCGAAGGACAAACGTACAGACATTATAACCGACGCTTGGAGAAACCTTGTACCCTTTTTAAGTATCGTCATTGATCTTTTTTCTACTATTTTCATCGAAAGACACAGAAGTCAAGTGAAATCGTAATCTAAACCATTGAACGTCCGCCAGTTACTTGCGGTCTTCCACCATTGCCCGGGCCAGTAGGGTAGGGAGGAGGTGCATGTTGAGCAGTCGGGTAAGTTGGGCAATCGAAATATCTGGATAACTGAGCACCGCACGCCGGTGCATCAAATGGCGAAAAGAGAGGTTTGAGGGAGGAGAACACATCACGCCATCGCCCGTTGCCATGCGGCCCACGAGACGGTAACACACGTGACGTAACATTATTTTTGCACCCAAAAGTAAAAAAAAAAACGTGATTGAAAGATTTTCTTCTGCCATTGTATGAGAAAAAATATTTCAAAGTTCATTGCAATTAATGTTAATTTTTCAAAACCTAACTAATTAACAAGCAACTGTTGGTTTATTACTGCATTGTACCAAATCATGTTGCATACGTCTGATTTTTTTAGTGCAATTCTTACGTTGCCCAACTTACCTCATATTCGTGCTCAACTTACCCTACTATCGGGGCAGGTTGAGCAAATATGGCCTTAGTCATTTGAGAGCGATTATCTGTGAAACAATAAGGATAACAGGAATTACGTCTGCAGACTATTTTTTCCCAGATAAATTTCCTATTGACCAAAGTAGGTTTCACTTTTATACGGCAGACTGTTAAGGAATTACAGGGCGATAATTCCAAACTTACTCAACATGCCCCTCCTTACCCCAATTGGATCGATGATCGTTTGGCAACGGCCCCCGCGCCGTCTACCAAGCGGGAATTATTCTTTCCGAGTTTCCAATAGCGAACGCAACTGAAGCTCAGTCAAATATAGCCGTAAGAGTCTTCAAGGACATGTGCAATGTCAACATAACCTCACAAATTTTCGAAAAGATTTTTTCCATAGATTGTTAAGTTTTTTTTAAGTAAAAATAATGCATCGGGCTCTGCATAATTCACGGACGCGGAGTTTGACGAATTTATTTTGGCCTAATTATTATTAATGCTTGGAAAATCGCTGTTTAAAAATGTCAGCCATTTTTTTCGCACTCACATATCACGGGATACAGCTTCTACTTTGCCTTGAGGGTGTAATAGAAGGTGAATCGAAATAAATTTTTTAGATATTAAATATATCAAATTTCTTTCTTTACCTCTCGGTCTCTCTCGCGCTCTCGTGATCTTCATGAGAGAGAGCAAGATAGAGAGAGAGAGAGAGAGAGAGAGAGAGAGAGAGAGAGAGAGAGAGAGAGAGAGAGAGAGAGAGAGAGAGAGAGAGAGAGAGAGAGAGAGAGAGAGAGAGAGAGAGAGAGAGAGCGTGATGATTTTATTTTGACCTAAATATCATTGATCTTTGAGAAATCTCTGCTCGAAAAGTTCAGCTCTCTTTTCTTTTAGATAGAAATCAAGAAATCTCTGAAAATTTCAGCTTCCTTTTTTTGCGCTCATATTTCATGTGGTACAGGCTTCTACATCACCTTGAAGCCATAATATAACGTTAAACGAAATAATTTTTTTTAATATTAAAAATATCGAATTTCTCTCTTTTCCTCCCACTCCCCCACCTGCTTCTACGTCCAAAATGCATAATCGAAAGTCAACAAATATTCAAAGAATCAATCAAGCTAGGAAACCTGCGTAAAGTAAGTAACCAAAGCAACCAATCCCTTTGCAGTGATGAGATCGGTTGCCAGTAGAGCAATTATTCGGTACCCGAGATCAACATGTTTGAGAGAGGAGCTAGGGCAGAGGACGATATAATTGATGACAGGTATTTCATAATTTGCTACAGCCAGGCGTTCCTAGAGGTCCTCGACCCGCTCCATCGAGGTTAGACCCAAGGTAATTGCTCCTCGATGCGAGTGTACGCTCGTATGCCTTTACTCAACGTGGCGTGGATCTTGGGGGGTGTATATATGAACGTTGCGACGTGCATGTATTCTCCGTAGGGTCCCTCAACTATTCCCCTGTCATCTACCGCATCGTTATGTATATAGTTGGATTTAACGCTGGCAAAGATGTAACGTAAAACGATTCACATGCACGAGAGGAGGTCTCCGCAAATAGAGCGTACATGTATATATATATATATATATATATATATATATATATATATATATATATATATACATACACACACACACAAAGGGACTGTCTCTATTGGACCGGACGAGCTTGGCACCCTGAGATTCCTCGTAAAAAGCATGTGAAAAGCATTAAAGTATTTAAAAGTGTCACACTTTTTCTTTCTTTCTTCGTAAAGCTGTAAAAAGCATTCAAGTATTTAAAAGTATTACACTTTTTATTTTTCCTACAATCTTCATTTACTAATTGACCGACAAATTTACACAATTTTACACGTAAAGTCCGAATATTTGTAACAATTTGTTTCGCAGATTGAGAAAAAAAAAAGTACAATTTTTTGTAACAATTTTAACCGAGATGCCAACCATTTTTTCTGAAGATATAAAAATATTTATAATTTTTGAAAATCTTATAGTTACGAATGACTAAAAGATTCACTTTGTATAGAGTTTATAGCAGTTACTCAATAGCTATTTTTTAAGGAATTTTAAAACAATTGTTGTAACTTTCTGAATAACTATTTTTAAATATATTAATATATTTTTCAATAAAATTGAAAGCATAGTTTAGTTTAGTCAAGCTGTACGAGACTATCATGGACATTAATTCGACACCACGAGCCAATGAAATGTCCGCGAAAGAAAGGACGAACGAAAAAGCAAACCAAAGACGACGGTTTTGATACCGATTTGGAAAAAATGAAAAAGTTGATCCATTTTGAAGTTTGCACTGTTGAAACGCAATACAAATGTGACCTAATTACCCAATTCTATTTCTCCACCACATTTCAACTACAAAAATTATTGAAACATCTCTGAGAGTCTTGTAAAAATCTATAACACGAATGTGCAAAAGATTTAATTTAGTAATAAAAACGAATCAGCTGAAAAATAGAGCATTTCGTTGAATAAAATTTTGAAAAAAATTGGCCGCATCGTTAATTTTACCGGGTTGAAAAAAAAAGATCCGGCAATATGAGTAAAGGCATGATGCCCGAACCGGTTGTGTCTACGCCAGTACTTCAATCCCATAGCAATTACCTCACGTCAATAGCCGAGGGATTGGAGCGAAAAATTAGCAAAGGCCTGGCATGCGCCGGAGCCAGACCTACTGAGGGTGAATACAACGTTAGTGAAAGGGGTGAAATAAGGAGACAGCGAGTACGAAGGCAGAGAAGAGAAGCGTGACAAGTCACGACTAAGAAAGCAAAGTCACTCGGGGAAGGATCGAAGGGAGGATAAGAGCAGAGTGATCCAAGTGGAAGGAATGCCTACGGGAAAAAAAGGTCACGAGCCATTCGGGATTATTCTTCTGCATCGGCCGTTAGTGTGTGCTCAACAAGGACGAACGTCGATTTTGACGTAAGATCGAGAAAGAGAGAAAGCGAACAAGTGCCAGGAAAACGGACAAGGCACCCATCTCGATGCTCGTCTTTCGGATGAATCACCCATACACCCAAACACACAGATATTGCCTGGACCAACTTACCACCTATGAGCCGATCTCGGCCAACGAGAAAACAAGAATTCGTGCCAATTCGAGATTGCCAACGGCTATTTGTGTATTCTTGTACTTGAGCTGCGTTTTATATTGTATACACGTATTTGTGTGCGCATATATATATATATATATATATATATATATTCGTGCTTATAAGTGTCGTCTCGTCGCTGTCCTGTATTTTTGCTTCTTATTGGTACACTTCAGGGGCCGCAAGGGCCTCCCGAAGGTCGAGGACAACTTCGAGGGTCAACGATGCAGAGGGTAGTTCCGGCAACTACATCGAAATTCACCAAGGAAGTTCACTAATTCGACGCTTCCGCCTATTTGTTTTTTTCCTTTTGTTTTCTTCCTCCTAATCTCTATTCAGTGTCACGATTGACTTCGGGGCGAAAGCGGAATTGAATACTAATGGCACAGTTGGCCACACAGAGGTCAATTGATTTCTCATTTCATTAAGGAATCATTTGTAGGGACAACTTTTCAGGGATACTTAAAAAATAGACAAAGTATGATGATCGTTTAGTGAATATTTTGTGATCGAAGATGACAAGTACATGAGGATTTGAGGGTTGTTCATTTCTGGGATGTAACTTGCCGTGCAGAAATTTCTTAGGGATACCTAAGTTCCGATCGAATCCCGATTGGGATATGATGCGGATTTCCTATCGATAATATTCAGAAAGAGAGATCCCACGTGGCCCTTCTCAATCGCAAGCGTGCGAGCGAGAAAGGACGGGCTGCGAAACCCAAACGCATCGACAAGGTAAGTTTTGGAAGCATTATCAAGCCCAAGATATTCCTTGTGAAATGTCCTGTGCGGTGTCTGCTTGTGTATGGTCGGGTGACGGTCTCCCATGCTTCGAGTTGCGCAAACGCGAGGTGTTTTCCGCATTTTAAACCGCATCAACCTAAATTTACAACAAAAAAATTGACTTTTATGTAGCGTCTGCCTGAATGTTCTGAGCATAACGCGGGTGATGCGCCACAACAGGTTACAATAGATATGCAAAAGTGAGTGGATCTTCAAAAAGTATAAATCTTATCTTACAAAAGTATCGCCCAAAAAAGTATATCTTGAAAATCGATTTGAATCACATCACTGAAAATTCATTGCAATCCTCGTTTGTTCTTTATTTTACTGCACTTTGATATAATATCACCACACACGTGCACGCTCACGAAGCGTGCAGTTTATGTTTCAACACGTTTTTCTCGTCACTTTTCACATATTTTCCGATTTGAACGTGGTATGAATTTTCAAAAGACGTTCATGGAGAAACAGTGCGAAATCTAATTGGATGCCAATGAGGACTCCCAATGTGCGGTATCCCTAACAAAAGTAAAAAAAAACGTGATTGAAAGATTTTCTTCTGCCATTGTATGAGAAAAAATATTTCAAAGTTCATTGCAATTGATGTTAATGTTTCAAAGCCTAACTAATTAACAAGCAACTGTTGGTTTATTACTGCATTGTACCAAATTATATTGCATACGTCTGATTTTTTTAATGCAATTCTTACTTTGCCCAACATACCTCATACACATGCTCAACTTACGCCACTATCGGGGCAGGTTGAGCAAATATGGCCTTAGTCATTTGAGAGCGATTATCTGTGAAACAATAAGAATAACAGGAATTTCGTCTACAGACTTTTTTCCCAGATACATTTCCTGTTGACCAAAGTAGGTTTCATTTTGATACGGCAGACTGTTAAGGAATCACAGGGCGATCATTTCAAACTTGCTCAACACGCCCCTCCCTGCCCTAATATTTTTTTTAGGAAATTCAACAAATTCCGATCGCGAATTTCAAATAAAAATTTCTCAAACGACGCCAATTGGGAAATAGCGCGGAATTCAATTAGATCCCAATGTGGACTCTTAACGTGTGGCGTCCCTATCAAATTCCTGCAAGGATGTGCTAGGATCTGGGGACACCCCAACAAATTTCTGCACAGGTCTATTCCATTTCGCCCCAAACTTGTCATTCCATTGTTTGCAGTTCCTTGGGGAACCTCCAGAATGCAAACCAGTCACGCATCCAAGTATTGGTCTAGGCTGCTTGCCGCAGGAAATTACTAAAACCGAACGACGGTCCACTGGTCGTTATTCCTCTTTTCACGAATGATAATTAGAAAATTTGAGTAGGCAATGCAACAGGCGATTTCTTCTGGCAACATTTCCGCAGCTCTTTTGTGCCAAGGGCATTTACAACTTTAGTCAAATAAATCTCAGGTGTTTGATGCGAAAGTATTCCAGATACACAGCAGGCTATAGGACTCGAATGCTTTTCTTTCATTTTTTTTTTCCTTTTTTCTTGACACCTCTCCCCAACTTTTGATTAAAGTGTCAACGCTTCCATCGTGAAGCAAATTTCTCTTTTTCGTCGCTACATCTCCGCGACGTCCTGGTTCGCGTCTACCGTCCCTCGTAGGTACCGTAGACACGGCGGATATAGAAAACGAAACAGAAAAAAAACAGTCCGTCGAAAGCCTGCACCAAAGTAGACGAGAAGATAATTAAAACCGATGGGATTTACGCCGTGCAATATCACTCGAGTTTCAGTTTACAATTAAATTCGCTACTTGGTCGCCTCCGGACGTCTTCAACCATTAGTATTTACGTAAATTTGCATAAATTTTTTGTAATACCGTACGAGGAATTCGTCTCTAAAATAAATCCAATGGAATTTACAATTTGAAGAGAAAAAAAAACACTGTTGCGTACTATAACCCTAATCTTCACCGACTTAACAATATTTCAAATACCAATATTTACGATATCAACAAATTCTTTAACAGACTTTATTCAATGGATATGAACTTTTATGCGACCAAGTCCCAGCTTATTGATGTTTCAATATTATCATTAAAAACATTGACATTTTCCCATCGAATGGATACAATTTTTTTTCGACGCTAAATTGAGAATAAAAATACGGAAATAACGGGGAATGTTCGGGTGGTGTACAATGTAAATCGGCTTAAGCGGAAGAAAATAAAGTTTATTGAGAGTCTTCCAAAGAAAGCATTCATCATGAGATTCCATTGGTTCAATCCCGAATCGATTTACTTTATCAAGGAGATTATCTGATGCAAGTATACATACACTGACAAAACAATTCTTTTGATATTAACTAGATGCGTCTATTTGGTTTTTTTTTAATGCCCTTAGGCCACTCTAGAGGCAAAAAAGGGCATATTTTGTGGTTTTTTTTTCAGCGAAACCATAAAATAAATCGGAATTACAAAATAGGGGTTTTATTATACACGTAATTGACTATACAAAATTATTTTTTCACAGCGATACATGTCAAAATGGCGACCGTGCAGCATTTTCCCGATGACGCCTGGAAGCTCAATGGCCGGATCGACAGCTCCTATAATTTTAGAGTTATGATGAGACACTAAAGTTTTTTCGATTATATATAAGAATAGCCATAGAAGTACGTAGGATTTTCTTGATATATTGTTTTTTGTCAAAATGGCGCATTTCTAAAACCAAAAATATAAAATGCCATGAGAAAATCGTCGGAAAATTGTTTATAAAAAAGGAACTATGCGATATAATAAAATATTCCTACGTATTGCCTCAGAAAATGTAATTCTTAATATATAGTTAAAATTTCAATTGGATCGGTTGAAATTTGTTTGAGTTATGAGTTCGGCCGACTTGAAAAAATGTAGTTTTGAGATAAACGCGTTTAAAGTTAGTAGAAAGTCACGACATAAATCAAGAGGTGTTGCGCTAGAATTCGAAAATCGAGTACTTAGAGATTTTTCACACCCATAATCGTTTTGAATATCATTTTATAGGTACTATGGTACATTTTTAACAAAAAAAATCGATTTTTGGAAAATCCCAGAGTTTTTGAGATAAACGCATTTAAAGTTTGTAGAAAGTCACGACATGAATCAAGAGGTGTTGCGCTAGAATTCGAAAATCGAGTAGTTAGAGATTTTTCACACCCATAATCTTTTGGAATATCATTTTATAGGTACTATGGTACATTTATAACAAAAAAAAAATCAATTTTTGAAAAATCCTAGAATGGCCTAAGGCCTTGAATATATCCTATTTAAATAAAAGATTTTTGTTTTGGCAGTGTATGAAGAGAGAGAGAGAGAGAGAGAGAGAGAGAGAGAGAGAGAGAGAGAGAGAGAGAGAGAGAGAGAGAGAGAGAGAGAGAGAGAGAGAGAGAGAGAGAGAGAGAGAGAGAGAGAGAGAGAGAGAGAGAGAGAGAGAGAGAGAGAGAGAGAGAGAGAGAGAGAGATATGGAAAGGTGCTTTTGGAGATATCAGACTCCGCAGATCACCCTCAAAACATCTAGACTTGCTAATAGTCAACATTATATAGATATAGCGGATTTAAAATCTTCCTTCCCTATAAATGTATACTTCCGATTTTTCGCTTGCAAATTAGTCTCACTTAAAATTTACATTCAAGAGTACCTATACTGAGGAAGAATTTCAGGGTTCATGCGTTTTTTTTTTAATATCCTCCTACATCCGATTTTCGCCCACCGATCGCACGAATCCGAGCGTCACGTCACAACGTTAAGGAACACGACGTGGGACATATTCGAGAATTCTAGTGGAAGAGTTAAGGGGAGAAAAAAAAATGGAATAGAATCCGGAAGGGAGGTATTCGCGCGTTGATAGCAATGACGTTTCGTGATTTATCGTTCAATTTCCTGGGAAGAGGATTCGAGGGAGAAAGGGAGGAACACGTTGCATCCCTGTCCCTCGCCGGTTACGATGTATGTAGGTCAGATTTGATTAGTTCCAAGCTCGGGCAAACTCTAGAAAGCTCAGATAGGGTTGCGCGAAGGGGTTTTCTTCGGGTCCCCTTAAAGTCATGTCTCGTACAAGTGGCTTTATTAGCACAGCTTTTTGTTTTCGTTGTTGCGAGAGCAAAATTCACCTCGCATTCGTGTGAAGCAAAATAGGGATGGTAGCCTCCGAGCATTCGGTTAACAACCCCCTGTACGATTATCTTTTATTATTTTAAGATTCCACGCGAGATAGCCTTGAGGGTTTTTTTTTCCTAGTTAATTTTGGCCAACTTTCGCTACCTTTTTCAACCCCGTAACGCTTCCCCCGCATCGAAGAAGGGATGAGACCGTCATTGAGGTCCACGACCTAGGCTCGCACGAGAATCTTCAGATCTCCATTGTATTAAACACTTATTCACTTGACACACTTATCAAACTTTTGTTTTCTACTTTTATCGTCATTCGTTCGATCGTCGATGCACGATCGAGAGCGGCACGTTTCGACATGTGTTCCTTTTGTGTGTTTCTCATCTTGCGTATACGCCTGTGAAGACAAAAGTTTTTATGATCATTTTATAGTTTGTCTTCCATCGGCAAACTGGACGTTGTCGCTTTTGTTTACAGATGACCAAACTACTCGGGGATTAAACAATTGCTAAGTAATAACAATTAAGGCCTTAGGCCACTCTAGGATTTTTCAAAAATCGATTTTTTTTTTTGTTAAAAATGTACCTTAGTACCTATAAAATGATATTCCAAAAGATTATGGGTGTGAAAAATCTCTAAGTACTCGATTTTTTGAATTCTAACGCAACCCCTCTTGATTCATGTCGTGACTTACATTTTTCAAGTCGGCCGGACTCATAACTCAAACAAATTCCAATCAATTCACTTGAAATTTTAACTGTATATTTAGAATTACATTTTCTGACTCACTACGTAGGATTTTTTAAATTATATTGCATAGTTCCTTTTTTATAAACAATTTTCTGACCATTTTCTCATGGCATTTCATATTTTTTGTTTTAGAAATGCGCCATTTTAACAAAAAACAATATATCAAAAAAATCCTACGTACTTCTATAGCTATTCTTATGTATAATCGAAAAAACTTTAGTGTCTCATCATAACTGAAAAATTATAGGAACTGGTGGTCCAGCCGTTGACCTTCCAGAAATAAAGGCGTCATCGGAAGAATGATGCACAGTCGCTATTTTGACATGTATCGCTGTGAAAAAATAATTTTCTATAGTCAATTACGTGTATAATAAAACCCCTATTTTGTAATACCGATTTATTTTATGGTTTCGCTGAAAAAAAATCACAAAATATTCCCTTTTTGGCCTCTGGAGTGGCCTAAGGCCTTAACTTCATAAACTGTGAAGAGATTAATAAAAAAAAAAAATCAGGGAGACTGGACCAATTAGTGATATTAGACACTCTGGCCGTCCTTCAACAGGTTGTTCAACACAAAACATCGAAGCATTTCGTGAGAGTGTTGCTGAGAGTCCAGGAACATCAATTCGGCATCGTGGTCAAGAATTGGCCATTGCGAGAAGCTCTCTACAGCGTATTCTCACGAAAGATTTGCATCTTCATGCTTACAAAGTTTAATCGACTCAAGAATTGAAGCCTACTGACCACGCACAGCGAAGAGAGTTCATTGAATGGGTTAAGGGACAACAAGTGGATGTTGATCCTTCGGACAAAATCATCTTCAGCGATGAGGCTCATTTCCATCTTGATGGCTTCGTTAATCGACAAAATTGTCACATTTGAGGTTCCGAAAATCCACAAGTGATTGTTGAGAAACAAATGAATATGCTATTCCATACATAACCATATACTGTATACTTTATGAATCGATAAAAAAAATTACGATTTTTAATTAATAACCTGTGTTTTGTATCAAAATTACTTCTTGCATGAATGGGCTACCATTTATAACGAAAAAAAAATCCCTTTTCACATGGGAAAAATATTGTTCGTGTAATTTTCTCGGATTTTCATTTTGACATTTCGAATTTTCCATCGTATTGTGTCTTGACTAATATAATTTGAAAAATTAAATAACATTCTGAATGGTTATTGATAAAAGTAAACGAGATTGAATGTCAAAAGCCCAAAAGGGTACGCGAAGTATCATTGAGAATAAAAATAATACGGGCATTATAATTCAATTATTCAATGATTTTTTCAAATCCATCGATATAATTAATAACCATTCATCACGAGTAGCATCGCGTAATTATATTTTCAAAAATCATACTTCACATCCTGCTTTTCGGTAAATGCGGAGTTCGGAAGTGCCGAGCGCCCCATGTCATTGCATAGGTTCCCAATTAATTATAATGCGCGCGTGTATGCGTGTGTGGGTGGCCTGGTGAATGGTCGAAATCATCGTTGAGCTCACGACAGAGATATAAACGCGCGAGAGACCATCAATTTCCCAATTGGCCAGCGAGAACGATTTTGGTCGATTATCACTTGATTGGATGGACATTCGTTAATTGTGGTACACGTGTCTTTTATAGAGCAAAAATCCTATCTATATATATATATATGGATGTTTGATTGTGCGTCGATTGATTCGCCATTTTATTTTCCTGTATCCATCCTAATGATGGGCGTATATGGACGTTTATTCGCGTAAATTTGTTCCGATGCGACATTTGTACTTTGTCACGGTATGGCGATATTTGCGCAAGGTAATATCCGAAGAGGTTAAGAGGCAACGATAAAATTCACCTCGCAACCTTTCTCAGGAACGACGCAACGTAAGCAACCGAATCCATAACCGTTTCATTCACGCGTGACACGAACTATTCACATATTATACGGCGTACATATGTATAGTAAAAAGGAATATTATGCAATCATTCCACGTAAACATAATATAAGTATTTATATATATTATATAATAAATCTTTATATATATTAGATGAAGTAAAAAGTTCTGAGCGTTTTTTCGCTTTATTTCGGAGATTAAATTGACATAGTTAGGATTATCCGATTTAGATCAAATATACGCCGTTTTGTTCGATAACTTTTGTCTATTTTGAAGGCAATTTCATAATTACGCGATTGAAGAAGTCCTCGTCCCTATTGGTAAAAAACTTGACCAGCTCATTTTCACAAGCCTCTCTTGAGGCCAGTTTTGTACCATCAAGAAAATTTTGCAAATGCTTGAAAAGGTGATAATCGCTTGGTGCCAGATCTGGACTATACGGCGGGTGCGATAGAACCTCTCATCCAAGCTCTCGGAGCTTCTGGCGCGTCGTTAAAGATGTGTGCGGCCTGGCGTTGTCTTGATGGAACACACCACCCTTCCTATTGGCCAATTCTGGCCGCTTCTGGTCGATCGCCTGCTTCAATCTGGTCAGTTGTTGACAGTAAAGGTCCGAATTGAGTGTTTGGCCCGATGGGAGCAGCTCATAGTCGATGATTCCCTTCCAATCCCACCAAACACACAGCAAAACCTTCTTGGCCGTTAATCCGGGCTTGGCGATCGCTTAGGCCGGCTCACCGCGATTGGACCACAATCTTTTTCGGCTGTTGATCTCGTATGTGACCCATTTTTCATCGCCAGTCGGCATCCGCTTCAAACATGGGTCGATTTCGTTACGTTTCAGCAAAGAATCGCAAGCATCATTTCGGTCCAAAAGGTTCTTTTGGGTCAATTCGTGTGGCACCCATACATCGAGCTTCTTCGTGAGACGAGCCTAATGCAAATGGTTCCAAATGGTTTTCTGGCTAATCTTCAGTTCCTGGGCAATGGAATAAGTGCTCACATGCCGGTCCGACTCGACGATTTCCATGATTTTATCGACATTTTCGACGATTGGCCTACCAGAGCGTGCCTCATCTTCGACGTCCATATTACCAGAACGGAATCGTTGAAACCACCGCTTTGCTGTTGCATTCGATACTGTATTGGATCCATAAGCAGCACAAATTTTTGTGGCCGCCTGCTCCGCCTTTTCACCTTGGTCGTAGTGGTACTGAAGAATGTATCGAATTTTCTCTTTTTTCACCTCCATTTTGGAACGCTGTAACACACAACTGGCTACACCAAACACAAAACTGTCAAAGAACTTTTTTTGAAGCGTAATGTCACCTTTAAATGGCCGTATAGTATGACCCGATGCGATGTATACATCGTGAGATATGGCTCACTAAAGACATCTAGCGGAAAACGCTCAGAACTTTTTACTTCACCCAATATTATAAAATTACACTATTATTTCTGTCCTGAATACACTTGTGGGTTTTTACGATGATGAAGCTTGTGTCGTTGGAATGCAACGAAAATTCTTTTTTTTTTGTTTCTTCATTTTCTTCGTCATCTAACATCTTATCCCGCAGTTTGGCCTGTAGATTTCTAATAGAAATCCTCTAAAAATCGTTTCAGTGATTTTCGTAGGCCAAATTTGGAATAAAAAAAAGTTCGGGCTACTAAACGTTCTTTGCGTTCCAACGATGCAAACTTCAATGCCATGTGTTTTTACATGTTACCCTTTCGTATCACTTCCCAATAGCATTTCACTAATCTAACCAAACTTTCGTTGTATCGAAAGCCGTCTCTATCCGTGCGGAAATTGTGGTAGGTATCCAAATGGATTCCCAAACTTGTCCCTACTTTCTGAAGGGAATCCAATGGATCATTGTATTGGATCTTCGTACTGAAACGTCATGATCGTAAATTGGATTCTAATTGGGTATCCCCATGGAAATTCAATATACGAATCTAATTTGAAATCAGAAGGATTCCCACATTATCGAACAGACTTCAATACGATTTTTGATGGATCCCATCGCATTCTTTATGTTGAATTTTCTCAACAAAATATATATATATAGATATACGAAATGAATGACGTTGAAGTTTGCATAGTTTGAACGCAACAAAAATTCGTGAAAATATTTTTTTGCCGGATTTGCAGGACAAACATTGCTACAACCTGTTTGAGGATCCTCATTAAAAATCTGCAATATAAATTGGCAAGAAAATATTTTCGTTGTTAATGAAAATATAGAAATAAAGGAAGGACAAAGAATTTTCGTTGCGTTCTAACGATGCAAACTTCACCATCGTCAAGATAAATTGGATCTTCAGAAAGTTATAAGTCTTATTGCAAAAAATTACAAATCGATTAAAAAAGTATATTTCAAAAAACAATTTGAATCACATAACTGAAAATCCACTGTAATTATCGTCTGTTATTTCTTATACTGCACTTTGACATAATATCACCACAGACGTACACGCTCACGAAGCGTGCAGCTTATGTTTTAACACGCCGAGTTTTGTCTCGTAACTTTTCATATATTTTCGCGTCGAACATGGTAAGAATTCTCAAACGGCGTTCATCGGGGAGCAGTGCAGAATCCAATTGGATCCAAATGAGAAATCCCAATGTGCAGTTGACACCAACAAATCCCTATGGAAATGTGGGTGCAACTAGGTACTCCCTAACGAATTCGTGCACAGGATCGCAAAAGGATTTTTTGTTTGGGAGATCCAACAAAGTTCGGTTGAGAATTTCAAATGAAAATATCTCAAACAAAGTCAATCGACAGATAATCGAAAATCAAGACTAGAATTATCAAAAAATATTATTTTTCACTTATACTTTCGCCCGAATGATGACGAAAAAAAACGTGTTTTTCGAATACTTTTGCAAAAAACGACGCTATTTTGTTACTTTGCAATATAAAATAATAATTCTAGTTCGAGCGATAGCGACATTCGTACAAATTAAGAATCTTTTTGTTTCAGATGACCTGACGAGTGCAAATCATCAACGCCAGCGACATACTTTTTTTCATGCCTTTACACGATCATTAATTGTTGAATAAATACACATTTATATGCAACAACAAAAAATTGTTTTCTATTCTGTAAGAGTGTACCTTTAAGCGAAAAAAAAAGTTTGTCCCGATAAATGCAACAGTTTCTGGAAAAAAAAATTATCAAAAATAGCTTATTTTTTGAGACAACACAGTAGAATAGCCCCTTAACTCGAAATACCACCGTTGCCGAACTCGAACCTACTTACTTTTACATTTATTTATATGCATAATTAATATTTAGATATATTTATACAAACAAAAAAAAAGATTTACTTGTGATCTAGAGTTAGAAGGACTCACTCGGTCTTTGCGCTTCGGGTTATTTGTTATTTTGGGTTTGTTCGCTCGTTTTATAGTGTGCCTTAACTATATATATATATTATATGTGAATGTGCTTGAGCATGCAGGCACAAATAGGAGTTGCACAATAGTCATAGAACGTGAAAATCAGCGTCAAAGAACTATCTTCGCAGTCTGTTTACCATGCTCATAAAACCGTTACGATGCGTTAACCACGAGACTATAGTGGAACCCGTAGATAGTATAGACCGAGTTTCATTTACGAGCAGTTTGATGCTATATCTATCGTCCCTGTCGAATAACCGAATTGCGAGCCTCTCCCCCCCCCCCCCTCTCTCTCTCTCCCTTTTTCTGTCTCTTTAAACTCATTATTTCGCTTTCTTGTACGTTCCAATATTGTGTCTCGTTAGTAATAATAATAGTAACAATGGGAAATGGAATATCACGCAAATTAAGCGTAAATAAACATGTTGATTCTCTGGCGAACTCCCAATCTCTGTCCCTCATTATTTAACTTGTAATAAAATATATCGGATGAAAAACAATGAATCCGCATTGAACAATTGCGATCGTTTTTTGTCCAATCACCATTACGAAAAAAGATTCGAAAGAGGTTCTTGATTCTGGTAACTTGATCGAGTTACCAGAGTAGCAACTAAACATCTTCGAAGTTTTTTTTTTGTGTAACATAATTTAATAATAATATGGAAATAAACGGGACAGAGAATGCTTCGGAAATATATTCGACATGCTTGAATTTTTATTATCGTAGACGATTTGTTCGATACGATCGAAAGTCTGCTGACGAAATACCATCGTTACCGGTAACGTACACGTCAAAATGCACCTCGTGTCTTTGTCGAGTAAATTCTTTTAGACTTTGAGCCTGTTCTATGTAGCTTTCCTCTATATATATATATATATATATATATATATATATCGATGGCTATCCCTATCGTTGAACATGCATACGCTGCGAAATAGCCCGTGATGTGCAATCTCCGGCAAGTCAATGCATTCGGACTTTGATCTTGTTCCCTATCCTCGTTTTTCTCACTTTACACGCATACCCGCATAGCCTTCAGTTTGAATACGGGTATGCCAAAAAGGCACGTGATGTGCAATTTCCGCCATGTCAACTTTCTATACGTACTTTCTGCTACTCAACCAAATTTGGAGCTTCGAACGCACATATTCGTGTGTGTGTATATATGAATATCCACGTCTGAATTCGAACCCTTACGAATTTTCACGTATCGCCCTTCCCAATTGACCCGTATCCTATCACTTCCTGCCCGCACTTTGCTAACCTAACCTAACTTCCGTTGCGTCCACAGCCGTCTTAAGCTACACTATACGGCATTTGCCAAGGGTACGGGGAAACTGTGAAAAACCCGTACCGGTATAGAGGGCTCCATATTCTTCTGATTCTCTGATGCATAGGCGTTTAACGCTAGTACTTCCACCAACCCGTGCAGAAATATTGTCATGGATACAGTCCGATTTGGATTAGGATCCTGGTTTCTCAATCCGTATCGAGTCGGATATCGGATCAGATCCGGAAGCGAAATGTAACACTCGTAAATCGGATTCCAGCCAGGATTCTAATTAGGAACTATTAAGGACTCTAGTCAGAATCCAATTTGAAACTGCATAGGATCCAGGCTAGAATCCCGAACTTCTAGAACAAGATCTAGTTCGATATCAAATCGAATCTCAGGGTTAAACGTTAAAATCACCAGGAGATACCGATCCGTATCAGCTGGAGACGCTGGACGTTTTCTGAAATCATTTATTCAAGGATCTGAAAAAGTATAGGTAAAAATTGATGCTACCGTTGAACTGTCTTCAAGTATTTAGTATAAACTTTAGTATAAACTTATATATTTTAATAACAGAATTTCGAACAAAATGCCTTATATTTAATAAAAATGTTCGAAAGAATAATATATAGATATTAAAAGACTTATATTTCCTGGAGAAAAGTGATATAGGTTATTTATTCTAAGTAATTATATTTGAATTAAGGCCTTAGGCCACTCTACGATTTCGAAGAATCGATTTTTTTTGTTAAAAATGTACTTACTACCTATCAAATTATATTCCAAAAGATTATGGGCGTGAAAAATCTCTGAGTACTCGATTTTCGAATTCTAGCGCAACCCCTCTTGATTCATGTCGTGACTTCCTACTAACTTTAAACGCGTTTATCTCAAAACTACGTTTTTCAAGTCGGCCGGACTCATAACTCAAACAAATTACAACCGATTCACTTGAAATTTTAACTGTATATTTAGATTTACATTTTCTAAGGCACTACGTAGGATTTTTTATTATATTGCATAGTTTCTTTTTTATAAACAATTTTCTGACGTTTTTCTCATGGCATTTTATACTTTTTTTTTTAGAAATGCGCCATTTTGACAAAAAACAATATATCAAAAAAATCCTACGTACTTCTATAGCTATTCTTATATATAATCGAAAAAACTTTAGTGTCTCATCATAACTCAAAAATTATAGGAGCTGTTGGTCCGGCCGTTTACCTTCCAGAAATAAAGGCGTCATCGGAAAAATGTTGCACAGTCGCCATTTTGACATGTATCGCTGTGAAAAAATAATTTTGTATAGTCAATTATGTGTATAATAAAACCGCTATTTTGTCATTCCGATTTATTTTATGGTTTCGCTGAAAAAAAATCACAAAATATGCCCTTTTTTTGGCCTCTAGAGAGGCCTAAAGCCTTAAATGGAGAACGTTCGATCGAAGAAAATATGTATTCAATTTGCTAAGAAAAGTGTATTTAATACGTATTTCAAATTCTTGCCACCACGTCTCCACCGTGTGCTACGTAGTGAACGCCATCTGGATTCTGATGAGGATACCCCTCCTAGGGAATTCATATCATATCCCGATCGAGATCCGATCGGAACTTAGGTATCCCTAATAAATTTCTGCACGGAAGTTCTCAGAAGTATTGGCCTTCTCATATCTTCTTCATGCACAACACTGAAGCCCGGCCGCCCATCCACAAGTATCGATATATATATATATATATATATATATATATATATTGATCCAGAGAGGAGATAAACAAAGAGAGAAAGAAAGAAAGAAGGTAGAGTGTCATATTTCTCAGGCACAGTAGTAGACTGACTGGCTGAGGTAACGGTTAGTAATTAATAAAAGTAATTAATAGTATAAAATCGCCAACGTTCAACTTAAGTTTTGGGCACGTTCAAGTTTTGGGCACTTGACACTCTCGAACAGCCCATACATAGTTGACTATGCGAGAAGCTAATCCTTTCTATAGGTGCACCTCTACGCCCTCTAAAGAACATATCTTCCGAATTTCATTGAGATAAAAACGGGGCATTCGATTTTCCTATACAAATTTCAATACCCCGTTGCACCCCTAATTAGGGGTTGTTTAAAAAATCCCAGAATATGCGTTTTATTATTTGTTTTAAAGAATAATTATACCAAGTTTCAAGTTGATTCACGCAAGGAATACAATTTCCCATACAACCTATCACAAACTATTTCACCCTCCTAGGAGTTGATTTTCGAAAAATCCTTTCTTAGTGCACCTCTACACCTTCTAAGGAACATAACTTTCAAATTTCATGTTTCTATCTTTAGCGGTTTAGGTTGTGCGTTGTCTATATGTCAGTCAGTCATTCTATCAATTATCAAAGTATTTTATATACGTATAGACAGAATATATTTTACGCTCGCAACTCAATATTTCTATTGAGTACGATGAGTAAATGCAAAAAATAAAGATTTTTTGCATTTACTCGTCGGTGCGTAATTTAAAAAAATTATAATTCGTAATAAAACACGTACGCAATGAACCGTTTGTTCTTTGTGAAAATGAACTATGTTTGTATTTATTAGTACGATCATACGAATGAAAATAAAAATGGATTATATTTTGCAAAGGTCGATCGAAAAATATGTTTTATTTCAACAGGATTTATAATGTCGTCTAGAAAATAAAATTGGAAAAAGTGAGATAATAAAATATATAATAATTCGGTGTAATAAGGCAATCGAGGTTTAAGTACGACGTCAGGGTGAAAAGATTTCAAAATTCATTGTTTCCATAAGCGATTGTGTCACCCGGAAAGTAGAAAAGCCTCCGCGGGTGGGAAGTTCTCGTCGTCGTGTTTTAGCAGTTACGAAGTGGCGGTGAAGAGGGTAGTTGAGTCGTCGTCCGTCGGGATTATCATAATGTTCAATCGCCAGCAGGCCGCGGCGAATAGAACAATTTATCCTGACGATCTGGGGAAGCTTTTTTGCCCCTTTGCCCTACCAAAGCATCGACGATGTTTCAGTTCCTTTTCTTTTTTTTCATTCACAACGATAGAGTAGAATCATACGAAGAGATAAAGGGGCGGTCTTTACAGGGATCGCACTTTTTTGCGGAGTGAAGAAAAAAAAATCGTGATTTATAAGCGTCGATGAAAGATATTAATCGCGATAAAGGTACGTATAAATTTCAAAATAACATCGTGGTTTGATCCAAAAAGTAGGAGGACACTCGGAATAAAACGTATAAAAATTGAGAATAAATATAAAACTTTTTGTTTTTTTTTTGGGATATCAATTATAAATTTATGAAATGAGTAAATTCATAAAAAATTATTCACAGGTCATTAATATCAGCGCTCCAATCTAATGTGGTATAATTAATATCGAGAAATGTTTTCATCTTACGTCATAATAAATATCTTTTGGGGGTGAAATTGTTTGGGGTCTATCTCTGCGAAAAATGGTCGTATCGAGATGTAAAAAAAAAGCATTTTGAAGCTTGAAGTCTCTAGATTCGAAATCTTGCGGCAAAAATTATCTCTCTTAAGGGGGTTGAAATGGGGTTTGTTTGGGTTTGTTTGGGTTTAGTCCATATTTTTCAAAGTGCTGTATCTCCGCTAATAATGGTCGTATCGAGATAGCAAAAAAAAACATTTTGAAGCTTAAGGCCTCTAGTTTCCATATCCCGCGGAAAAAATTGACATTCTTAAGGGGGTGAGGTGGTTCGTGCGTATCTCCGCGCAATATGGTCGTATCGCGATGCAAAAAGAAGCACTTTGAAGCTTGAAGTCTCTAGTCTCGCGATCCATCGGCAAAAATGTTTACTCTCAAGGCCAAGTGTCACACCGACCGAGCGGCCATGAGTGCGAGAGAGATAGCTGATTTGCAGATTCCCAATGATTTATGAAACGGTTGATTTTTGGGAAAAAAGAAAAGAAACACGTTCCGCTCTGTTGAACGACGAACAACCGCTTTCTCTTCTTTTGCCCGAAATATGATCCGTCTAGGAGAAAACTTGGCAGTAGGATTTTTACCGACTGGACGTGTGACACATGGCCTTAAGAGGGAACGGTACCCGCAGCAAAACTTCGACGCAGCCCCGGCTCGAGTCGGTAGGGCAGAACTCGTACGAGCTTCTGCCACCTACCGGAAGATTCTAAATGCCTTTCTGCGCTCGAACGCGTGTGTGCGTGTGTGTTGGTGTGCATTCTCTACGCCGGCCGCACGCGGTTGAAGATTTTTATCTTCCCGCGGGGCGACCCTTCGTAGCCGCGTACACACCGCGTGAGCGTATATACATGCACAAAAACATGTAAACACAGTCAGCGTCGAGAAAGAACTTTATTTCCTTTTCTTAACGCCGACTTCGCAAGAAATTCAAAAACACGAATTTCGCAGCAAGAGTCCTTGCTGAGTGTAGCGATTGGCTCAGTAAACATTTACGGTATAAATAATGCAAACATAATTGTTTAAACAATTACGAATGCGTTTATTCTCGACCATGATTGTGATCGGTAGATACGGTACTTTCAGTACCTCTCAGCAAATATATTGCGGTTTGCGAGGCGCAAAACGTTACGGTAAAAATAATGCAAAAATAATTGTTTAAAAAATTATTTTTGCATTTTTCCGCGATGACGATTGTCATCGGGAGATACGGTACTTTCAGTACCTCTCAGTAAATAGATTGCTGATTGCGAGCTGCAAAACCTAACAATAAAAATAATGCAATCATAATTGTTTAAACAATTATGAATGCGTTTATTCTCGACCACGATTGTGATCGGTAGATACGGTACTTTCAGTACCTCTCAGCAAATAAATTGCTGCTTGCGAGCCGCAAAACGTAACAAAAATAATGCAAACATAATTGTTTAAACAATTATGAATGCGTTTATCTCGACTACGATTGTGATCGGTAGATACGGTACTTTCAGTACCTCTCAGCAAATAAATTGCTGCTTGCCAGCCGCAAAACGTAACAATAAAAATAATGCAAACATAATTGTTTAAACAATTATGAATGCGTTTATCTCGACCACGATTGTGATCGGTAGATACGGTACTTTGAGCATATATGATTGCCTCTCAGCATATATGATTGCTGTTTGCACGCTGCAAAGCATAACGGTAAAAAAAAATTCAAAAAAAATTGTTTCAACAATTATTAATTCGTTTTTTCTCGACCACGTTTGTGATCGGTAGATACAGTACTTCCTATACGTCTCAGTAAATATGATTGCTATCTACGCGTTGCAAAACTCAACGGTAAAAATAATGCGACATTAATTGTGTAAACAATTGAAGCATTTCTTTTCGACCACGATTGTGACCGGTCGGTGCGGTAGTTTCTGTACCTCTCAGCAAATGTGATTACTGCTTGCGCGCTGCAAAACATAACGGCAAAAACAATGCGTAAAAAATTGTTTAAACAATTAAAGCATTTATTCTCGACCACGATTGTGATCGGTAAGCGCGGTACTTTCTGTACTCCTCAGCAAATATGATTGTTCCGTACGCACTGCAAAAATCAACGGTATAAGTAATGCAAAAATAATTGTTTAAGCAACTATTTTTGCTTTTTTTTTCTCGACCACGATTGTGATCGGTAGGTGCGGTACTTTCTATAGTTTACAACTTGATGACGTTAACGTTTGTACTGTAAGATGCAACAAAAACTTATTCATTTTAATAGCCCAAATTTTTTTTATTTTCATTCTGAACAGATCGTTACAACATTTTTACACAGTCTTAGACAAGTTAAATTTGCACAAAGATTACTCTCTATAATAATAAAAATAAAGAAATGGAAAAAATATGTTGGGGTGGTTTGAAAAATAAAGTTTATAAAGTTACTTTTCAGGGCTTACTGTTGATGAAAATTGTAAAACACATGAATATTTATTTCCCCTTACTTATAATTTATTCAAAACAATACATCTTTTAATTTTACGGTATTACTGGATAAACTGTCGGACAAAAAGTTAGTCCAAAATGGGCGAATTGTAAATTTACAAGTCTAGATCATATCGTACGAGTTTAGCCTTACAACCAGCTAATTTAATAATAATTTAACACTGAGAAATGTTATTTTTACACTTTCAATACACGTTTTATCAGTGACTGTACATCTGTTTCAACTGGACAACAAAAAAATTTCTCAATTTGTAAATTCAATTAATCCGTTAAGATAATCTTATTATTTTCAATAATTGCCCAAAAACTCAATATATGAATTTTCCAATGATTGCTATTAATTAATTGTTAAAAAAGGCGATATTCTTTATTACTTTTATTAATTTCTCGACAATTACTCAGTCGATTTATTTGAAACTTAGCATAATTAATTTCTAATTTGCCAATTTGCCAAAAAGGCTTTGGATAATGATGAAAATAAAGGAATAAAAAAAATTAAAAAAAATATGTCCGTTCATTCCAACGATGCAAACTTCAACCCCATTTTCCGGATTGGACCAAAAAATCTTAAATAGATATTAATTCTTTTCATAACTCATATATTTAAGGTATTACTGGATAAATAAAAAAAATTCTTAATCAGAAATTGATTAAACCTAACCTCGACGTGTGTCGACGAAAACGTCACCCAGGTGACTCGCGCGATGAAAGTGTCCGCGACTCCGTTGGACTTCTCACGACACAAAAACAATCGATTTTTTTCTTGTTTTTCGACGAAAAACAAGAAAAAAAATCGATTGTTATATACCACACGAAAATTTGTTACATTTTCTCCACACGGAACCTCAGCTGTCAGTTTCTCGGCTCATCGAGTCGACACTGAGCCGACACCGATATACGTCGAATGCGTCATGAGCGCCACTCCTGAGCGCCGGAATTCGCGGGAACTAAACCCTACGAAGTTCGCGCGACATATGCTCGAAATTGTCAACAAATACCAACTAATTATAGATTCCCATGGATTTCCTGAAATATGTGATGGAATCAAATGATTCAGGTGTCAAAATGTGTGTTTTGAATATGGCTACGCGGCTCTTCTCCCCTCCAAGTTGTGACATGAGCCAAACTTTTTATTTCACATCATTTCTATCACGGCTTCAGCATGGTAATACAATCTACTTTTTTTTTTTGATTCAACAAATTCCATAGGAAGACAGCCGTTCGTCTATTAATTTGACATTGTCTTGTCAAATTTCGTGAAATTCTGAAGAGCCGTTTAGGAAATCCGTGGGTATCTACTATCCCGATCTGCCATACCGATGGAGCCGGGGTACCGTTCCGTCTTAAGGGCTTACATACACCTAAGACGGCTAAAAGTAAGGTTATGTTTGAGAATTTTTTTTGTGTATAAAACTGAATTTTATTGAACAACCATGATATACATTTTAAAGTATGACATTTTATCTACATTGTGTGAAAATTTGGTTAAAAAATTTTAAACGGTAAAAATGTTACAGTCGTTTTCCTGGGACGTGTTTTTGTTGACAGCGTTTGCGGAACCAGACGTGCCTCTGCCATTTTTTATCTAAAAAAAAAATATTTGTTTCTTAAATTAGATAGATAAAACTAGTAATTAACGAGCCGGAATTTAAAAATTTCATTTTTTCGAGTCATGGCAGTCACTGGAATAAAAAAGGCGATTTTTCGCCTCTAAATTGTTCAGTGCTTATGAAAAAAAAAAAAAAACTATGCCAGATATCGAAAAAACGGCTCGATAATTACTAGATTATTGTGTGAAGCATAACTGTGCAAAACTTGATCCCGATCGGTCCAGTAGTTGCGGACATATTTCTGGTACCTATTTTAAAAACACTCTTTCGAGTAAAACACGTTTAAAGTTTTGAGTACACTTTACACTGCAATAACTGGTTTATTTTAAACTTACATGAAATCGTCGATTCCTGGGCCATATGACGGATCTTCCTTAAATGTTGACGCTTCCATCTTTTTTTTTTGCTGTGTCAACCTCATTCATAGTCAAACTCATAGTCAACCAGATAACAAAAGCCGCGTCTACCTGCGCCCTAACCGTTAGTCGTTGTTCAACCGGTCAGTTACGAAACGCTATAACTTCGTCATTACTGCGAATTTCCTTATGAAATTTTCAAGCTAGACACTCGAAGGATAGTACTTTCGAATGAGCACCTTTTTGAAAAATGGATCTTTTTTACCTATCCAGGTGTACGTGAGCCCTTAAAAAACTTTTTTTTTGCGTTAGCGCGTTATAAAAAATTAAGCGCAAGCCAATTCTTTAAATTCCAAATCTCTCTGTTCCTTCTATTAAAAATACTATTTAGATATGAGAAAATCTTTTCCAAACGTTGCCACATGTGTATTGATTGAAAAAAAAAAAAACCGCCAAAAATTCAGTCGTATCCAACTAATTTTCTTTTCGTCTCTGCGTGCCTGTGAGCTTTATTTTCTTTCTCGCTACTGCTTCACCGTTAGCGTTCTCGAATTTGCCACGGCGAAGGAAAATTTTCATCGTCAAACTTTTCAATATCGAAGCCCGTGCGGGAGTGAGTCTCCGAGCTTCGTGCAAAACGGTGGATGCGCGGGGGGGGGGGACCCCTTAGGCGAAGTTTTGCCGCACGTTTCGCCAATCGTTGGCAATTCTCGCGGGTAAACCGGAGAGAGTTGAGCTGCGGAATTCGACGAATCGTTACGAAAGTGTTGGGAAAACTTTGGCCTCGCGCCCGAAGACTTTGGATTCGCGCGGCCAAAGCATAGCGCGAGCGATAAAAAATGTTCTTCAAAATCCGAACGAACAGAAGGAAAAAAAAAAAAGAAAAAAAAACAGAAATTAAAATAATCGGGTCGATCGTGATTCGTTGAAAAACGTTGGAAACGGACGAATCTCCAAGTTGTATCCTCGTGCGGATTATGTTGAGCGAATTTCAACGTTAAATCGATGGAATTGTAATTGACAATGACAAAAACGTGTTTGCAAATGTTTGTTCCCTTTGTTCCGTGACAAAACGTTTGTACTTAACGGTATTTAATTGTTTCCCTTCTGTATTGTTACAACCGAACGAATAAGTCTCATTGTGTATTCGAAAATTGAATTCGTGTAGGGAGCTTTTGTCGTTGCAGAATGACGACTCATTTGGCATTGCACGTTCTCGCCCCTTTCGAAACTCACCCAACCCCCCCCCCCCCCCCCCCCCCCCCCCGCAACCTTCCCACTATCCATCCCCAACACCAACTCCCGAGGGTAGCTACGACCCCGTGAGAGATCGAACACGTAAGATAAGGATAGCCGTAACTACTGGGCCAATTAAGCGAATTAGTGCTGCGGAAGATAGGGCCTCGTTGGATCGATACTATACCGGTCGTATCCCTCTTCTGTACCCCTTGGAACCCAACGCAGTTTGGGTTCCATCTCCTCCCGAACCTCATACCCGATCCCTTCTCTCTCTCTCTCTCTCTCTCTCTCTCTCTCTCTCTCTCTCTCTGTGGATACATATCGACTCAAATATCCGCTTTGGTGAACGCCACAAACTCAAAAGAAGGAAAGAAAAGCCTCTGAAAGATAAAGTCAGAGAGAGAGAGAGAGAGAGAGAGAGAGAGAGAGAAAGAGAGAGAGAGAGAGAGAAAATGAGAAATAACGGCCAGACATAAAAGAACAATTAGTATACTCAAAGCCGAGATTTTAATTGCGGCTATAATTTCATGAAGATAATAACGGCGGCAGGACGTTCGTTTGGATCCAGCTACAGAGGCCTCTCTCTCTCTCTCTCTCTCTCTCAATTTCGCCCACCACGGTACGAAGAGTCTCGAGCACCAACTTTTCTAAAATTGGACCTCTCGGAAATTACACCGCTCGTATATTTTTTGCAGGAATCGGAAAATACCGAAAGAACAATGAAAACCGTGGATCTTGAAATATTTGAGAAAATATGGCGAGTGACTAGACACGTTAATTGGGCTGGTGAAACTTGTGTCGTAATTCCTTACGAATTGCTATATTGAGGGGTCTGCGTGTAAGCGTGAAATTTCATAAATACTGCTTTTTATTGCGTAACTTGAGAGCTTAGGAGTTTAACTTTAATTCGCAACAAAGTTTTTGTGAAAATTCCAAAATTGACCGTGATTATGACGATTTTTGTAAAGGGTCGGACCACCCACTGAGCTACGACGAACCACTTCGCTCCGGCGCACGTTTTTTTCTTTATGAAGATGAAGTTTGCATTGTTGGAATGCAACGATCTTTTTTTCTTTTATTTTAATATCTTTATCTTTGTTCTTTATCCAAAGCCTTGTTTTCGTGAATTGAGGTCATAAATCTCTAATGAGAATCCGTAAAAACGTTTGAGTGATTTACAAAGGCTAAATTGGCTAAAAATTGAGCAATTAAAAATAATTCATTTTCATTGCATTCCAACGATGCAAAATTCGACGTAATATTTCTTTTGCCTTTTTTCTCGAAACTATGTGTTATTGTGAAATAAAATCTATTGGTCCGATTTACTTGCAAACTCGAAGTTTATAACATTTTCTATTATACGACCTGATGATTTTTTATACGTTTGTCCATATGTTAATAAAAAATTATTAAAGTTATTTTTTCTTGGTCGAAGATCGAATTTTTCTCTACAGCTTGTCATTTACGTAATTTTCAAAAATGTAAGATAGTCATACGAAAGTTTTATTGTTAAGCGAAAAGTATATTTTTAATTTTTTTTCCGAAAAGACTGCAAGGGTGTACACGAGAGAATATTGCAAATAATAATAACAAAGACGAAGCTTTTATCATGGTCTTTCGTGCAACGTGTTCGTACGTTATTACACTCGAATCGCTGAGAGCACTGCTCGTTTCATCGCATTGAAAAGAAAATAGTACAAAGGTGAGAGTTGAACGTAACACTGTTCCCAATTACTGAATATGGCATCACTAGATTCGATCATTACCGCAATCAGCGATACAATAGGTTGCCAATAATTCGTCAAAAATCGAGCTCACGCGCAGCCGATCAGAATCTCCCCTGCCCAATGTAAATTCGTAAATTCGTAATCGAAATCTCGTACCGGACATGATTGAAACTGTAAACGAAAGTCCGTCAATGCCGAAAATGCTCCACTACATTCGTATACGAGAATGCTGATTTTATTTGCAAAATTACACGTATGATTTCTCTCTCGTTCTGCCTTGGCCTCAATAACGTCGACGTGACCGTTCGAGAGTCAATCGAATTATTATCTTCCCTCGATCAATAACCAATAATTAACAATTACATCAAAGAATTGAATTATTTATTTGTGCCACAGATCGGACAATGCATTCCATCGAATAATTGGGAAAAATCGCGAGAAATGTAATTATGATTGACATTGCCACGAGAGGCAATGTTTATCGTGTTGTAAACAATTCACTCGATGTACTAATTGCTTATGAAATATTGAACCTTTGACTCAGTGACGTTAATTGGGTTACATTCATACATTTATTGACAAAAAATAATCATGTTTTGTCCACTTGTATTTGCATTGCTTCATTTTTGGTAGATCGATCGTAACTATACCCGAGTAAAAATTTTCGAGCCGCGTTCAACCCGCAAAATAAAAGCCTCCTTCCCCGAGCAGAGATCGGCAATAGCGGATTATCGCAATGTTTGGAATGCCAATACGTTAGGGTGATGAACCTCCCAAATGGCAGAAACTGGACATTGTCACTCGAAGGAGGCTAATGCAGAGCCGCAATTGAACCTGCGAAAGGTTCCGCAGGTTCCCGCAGAACCTAGTGGCCCCCCTATCGGCCTACTGTAGGCGCACTGTAGATCCTCTGGACCCTCCATTCAGCCTACTGTAGGCGCACTGTAGACACACCGGACTCTCCATTCAGCGAAAACGTATTTATTTTGTCATCGAACGTGTTACCGATCAGGCCACAATGGAGTGTTGATGGAGGAGATATTGAATTTAGGCTCAAAGCAGGTTAGGTGGGGTCGAAGCAACGGACTTGAGATCGAAAGCAGGCCTTAGGCCGCTCTAGGGTTTTCCAAAAATCGATCTTTTTTTTTGTTGAATAGGTACCTTGGTACCTATAAAATAATATTCCAAAAGATTATGGGTGTGGAAAATCTCTAAGTACTCGATTTTCGAATTCTAGCGCAACCCCTCTTGATCCGCAACGAGCTCCTTTTATGAGCGTCGTGGTGGGCTGTAATTTGGGGGACTGGAGCAAGTATACGGCAGGGGATACTGAAGTACTAAAACCAGTAATGATCTTCTTACTCGATGTATCGGCAGTTTCACACACAGAACAGCAAAGAAAGTTTCAATTCGCCTGTGTGAGCCTTGGCCCCAAAATCAATTTCCAGTGGTAAAACTGTGTTGAATATAGCGACAGATATTGCGGTTTGCGTATACAATGTCGGTTTTTTCTTAAATTTTGCACATAATGCAAGCAATGGACTTGAAAATCGGCCCGAACCGCGCATAAAGCTTGCAGAGTAACCACTGTCTGAAGCTGTTAAAGGGTCACGGATCACCTTAAAATCGCACAGAAAAGAAACGCAGGACCAGGACACTAAACTGGAAGGCCAACTGTATGGTGCAGGCATCGCAGATTAAAGGTTTTTAAACATTATTCATATCGTGATTTTCGACCAACTTTAAACGCGTTTATCTCAAAACTACATTTTTCAAGTCGGCCGGACTCATAACTCGAACAAATTTCAACCGATTCACTTGAAATTTTAACTGTATATTTATAATTACATTTTCTGAGGCACTACGTAGGATTTTTTTAAATTATATTGCATAGTTCCTTTTTTATAAACAATTTTCTGACGATTTTCTCATGGCATTTTATACTTTTTGTTTTATAAATGCGCCAGTTTGACAAGAAACAATATATCAAAAAAATCCTACGTACTTCTATGGCTATTCTTATATATAATCGAAAAAACTTTAGTGTCTCGTCATAACTCAAAAATTATAGGAGCTGTTGGTCCGGCCGTTGACCTTCCAGAAATAAAGGCGTCATCGGAAAAATGCTGCACAATCGCCATTTTCACATGTATCGCTGTGAAAAAAATAATTTTGTATAGTCAATTACGTGTATAATAAAACCCCTATTTTGTAGTTCCGATTTATTTTATGGTTTCGCTGAAAAAAAAATCACAAAATATGGCCTTTTTGTCCTCTAAAGTGGCCTAAGGCCTTAAGAAGGCCTGTGTTCTGCACGTTTCACTGAAACTAGGGGCCGAAAAGAAGGTTTGGGAGGACTAACAGATGCTACACTGGACCAAATGGAGGCCTCTTCATAGCACTGAACTCGACAAATGGGGTTTGGTAGGTTCAACGGAGCCTGCCGGCTTGTCCATTACAAAAGAAATGGGTCTTGTGAGTGTTCAGAGGAGGCTATAAATGTTGCCTCGGGTATTGTTGTTAGCACATTTTGAAAAATATATGTTTCTTCTTTTTATTGAGATTATCATCGTTAAAAAAAAAAGTTGCATTCAATGTGTATTCTATATGTTGCAGTTGAAACCTGTTTTTAGTTTGAACGTGTTTTACCTAGTAAAAACAAGTTCTGCGACTGAACGCCTTTGCTACAACTACTTTTTCCTAGTAAAAGCTAGTTCCAACAAAATGAATTACTTGAAGCTGTTTCGGTTGGTTTGGGTAAAACAAGTATTAAGTAACATTCAATTTTATTTATCAGTAAGTTCTAGATTTTTACTAGGAAAAAATAGTTGCAACAATGGCGTTTAGTAAGAACTAGTTTCTACTAGGGAAAACGTGTTTAAACTGAAAATAGGTTTCAACTGTAACGTAAGTATAATAATATTAAAAATAATAATAAAAAAAGCTCAGTAGTCAGCGTGCAATCAAGTACACAGCTGAGCGGTCATCCATCTGATTATTGGTCGGATCGAACGCCGCTTTATAACAAACATCGCCGGAGCCGCACACCAGCCGCATATTTGAAACAAATTTTAACTGAAGATTTATCGTTTTTTTTTATAAAAATGAACAATCCTTGTTCATTTTTGAAAAATGTCTGATCTTTTTTCCTGGTGTACATATTGTTCGCGCAATTTTCAAGGCGGACTGTCGATTGATTTTATTCACGGCGATTTCCATTGCACACGAACGTAATCGTAGAACTTTAAGGGGTTATCCTCGAGTCTCAACGGAATCGGAAAGTGCACTTACGAAGCTCAGGTGCGGATGGTGACTTTCGGAAAATTGTGACAACTTTGTACTCCTGTGTTCTATTGTTTCAACCCTGTATTGCGGCTTCGGCAAGTTCCTGGATGACACATATCCGGGGGGAACATGTGTGCGTGGAGCACACGAGTCTGCATCTGTATGTGTGTGTGTGTGTGTATGTCTGTGTGCGTAATAAATAATGCACGAGCGTAGCCTGGGATTGTGGAAGCGCACCAGGGATTACGATTTAAAAAGACGAAAAAAAAAAAAGAGGCAAGGCCTCGCGAAAAGCAAACCTTATTTATTTATAACATTATACACACGTCGTTCCGAATGGAACGCAAGTCTCTCACGGTGAATTAATGCGTATAGAGATCACTCGGCATACGTGCGCGGATGGAAAATATACGCGAAACTCCCGTGGCGCGCATCGAGTATTCAAGGCGGCATACCATCATTTTCGTTCAACCGCGCGCGTTCGAATGCACGCGTTCGATGGAACTCGATCTCGGATGAATAAAACTACCAATGCTCATGCATATTTGAGATCAATGCGTATGTAAGTCGGAACCAGAGAAATCTTTATTAAGAAAAATTGGAAAAATCGAGTGTCAAGTTTGCGGGATCTTCGGGACTTTTGGCTTGCTCGACGAATGGGAAATTTACATTGATAAGGTTGAGCCAAACATCGATACGGATTTTTACGATCTTTTTCTGAATTTTTTACGGTCTCGATAACTCCCAGGAGTATAATAAATTTGAAAAATTGTAGAATTTGCGAGACCATCGGGATTTTTGGCTTGCTTGGCGAATGGGAGATTTACATCAATTGCGGTTTTATCAATGCCATTAAGAGATCATCAGTGTAAAATTTGCAAAAAAAAAACCGATTCTTTTTTTTTTGCATTATTCGATAGTAGAGACGGTTATAATCATGGACCTGGCATCGCCGATTGATCGTAAGTAGACAATTTATAAGAAAATTCCGCACACGAAATTTTAAACGCGTTTTTCTCGAAATGTCGTTTTTCAAAACGATGCACACCTTCAAAGGAAGACTTTTCAAGCTATGCGTCTCAAATTTTGATACAACATTCTTCACCCCATTCTTTATCTTGCTATGAAAGCATTTTTTTTTAATGTTCATATTTTTTTTAACGAAAAACTGTCGAAAAAATAGACTTTAGATACTTTTTTTTTTTTCAAAACGCCGCCATTTTATCAATTTTTATAATAAAAAAAACCTCCGTAGCAAGATAGCGGCTTTCATAGTGATTAATAATCTTTTTACAAATTTTGTTTCATATAATATTTACGGCCACAACTGTGTACACCGTGAGGACGCCTTTTTTTCGAAGACATTTTCAACCGTTAAAAAAAAGTGAAAAAAAATAAAAATAACCGTTTAAAAATTTCTTTCCTGTTTTACACGAGTGTTTCGATTTGAGATTAAAAAATCCGACTGATTAGCGTATTTTAACCATCGAAAAAAAAATCGCGAAAATCAGCTATTTTTCGACCCGTTAAACTCTTATGAACTCTTAATCGAGACGAGACAAAAATCGATACAGATTTTACGATCTTTTTCTGAATTTTTCACGCCCTCGATAACCCGCAGGAATGTTATAAATTTGAAAAATTATAGAATTTTCGAAATCTTTGGGGCTTTTGGCTTAGTCGCCAAATGGGAGATTCATATCGGTCGGTTTGTTCAATGTCATTGATTAGGCCAAGCCAAAAATTCATACGGATTTTACGATCTTTATACTTCTAAATTTGTCACGCCCTCGATAACCCGCAGAGCTATATATCGTTGAAAAAAAAAAACTCTTCTCCCTTTTTCTGCATTGTTACAGGCTGAACGATTTCAATAGTGAGACAGGAATGTCCGAGAAGGAAAAGAGAGTGAAAGGGTGTTAACGAGCGGCGTGACAGCGAGAGTGAGAAAGGGAAGGTAATTTCGAGCCGGCGATACAGAGAGTCAAGCCTTGGGTATTGCTCAGAAAGGGTGTAAGAGACGGAAGAACTGTGAACAGAGGTAACTTGGATTTTCGCCAAACTTCGAAGCTGGCGTGTATACCGATTACCGTCGGTAAACCAAGAACAGAAGCGATGCACGATGTACCATTTGAAACTACGTGTACAGGGCATACCAAAGTTAATCATCAACATGTCAGAAAAACCCAGGGGGTTGTAAAATATAAAAATGAACACATTCATTTGAAGCACCGCGTGCAAAGAATACTTGTACTAACATTCAAAATACAAATAAATGGTGAATGTGTCGAATCAGGCTACGATCTGAAAACCTGTCGAAATATTAGATGAAGTAAAAAGTTCTGAGCGTTTTTCGCTTTATTTCGACAATGAAATTAACATAGTTAGGATTATCCGATTTAGATCAAATATGCGCCGTTTTGTTCGATAACTTTTGTCTATTTTGAAGGCAATTTCATAATTCCGCGATTGAAGAAGTCCTCGTCCCCATTGGTAAAAAACTTGACCAGCTCATTTTCACAAGCCTCTCTTGAGGCCAGTTTTGTACCATCAAGAAAATTTTGCAAATGCTTGAAAAGGTGATAATCGCTTGGTGCCAGGTCTGCACTATACGGCGGGTGCGATAGAACCTCCCATCCAAGCTCTCGGAGCTTCTGGCGCGTCGTTAAAGATGTGTGCGGCCTGGCGTTGTATTGATGGAACACAACACCCTCCCTATTGGCCAATTCTGGTCGCTTCTGGTCGATCGCCTGCTTCAATCTGGTCAGTTGTTGACAGTAGAGGTCCGAATTGAGTGTTTTGCTCGATGGGAGCAGCTCATAGTGGATGATTCCCTTCCAATCCCACCAAACACACAGCAAAACCTTCTTGGCCGTTAATCCGGGCTTAGCGGTCGTTTGAGCCGGCTCACCGCGATTGGACCACGATCTTTTTCGGCTGTTGTTCGCGTATGTGACCCATTTTTCATCGCCAGTCATCATCCGCTTCAAAAATGGGTCGATTCCGTTAGGTTTCAGCAAAGAATCGCAGGCATCAATTCGGTCCAAAAGATTCTTTTGCGTCAATTCGTGTGGCAGCCATACATCGAGCTTCTTCTTGAGACCAGCCTTATGCAAATGGTTCCAAACGGTTTTCTGGCTAATCTTCAGTTCCTGGGCAATGGAATAAGTGCTCATATGCGGGTCCGACTTGACGATTTCCATGATTTTATCGACATTTTCGGCGATTGGCCTACCTGAGCGTGCCTCATCTTCGACGTCCATATTACCAGAACGGAATCGTTGGAACCACCGCTTTGCTGTTGCATTCGATACTGTATTAGGTCCATAAACAGCACAAATTTTTTTGGCCGCCTGCTCCGCCTTTTCACCTTGGTCGTAATGGTACTGAAGAATTTATCGAATTTTCTCTTTCTTTACCTCCATTTTGGAACGCTGTAACACACAACTGGCTTCACCAAACACAAAGCTGTCAAAGAACTTTTTTTGAAGCGTAACGTCACCTTTAAATCGCCGTATAGTATGATCCGATGCGATGTATACATCGTGAGATATGGCTCACTAAAGACATCTAGTGGAAAACGCTCAGAACTTTTTTACTTCAGCCAATATTTATTAATTCTTATCACTTAAAAATTATATAAATAATGAGTCCCAGGTAAAGTGAGAGTTACTGGATCGTCAAAGCGCACAGGAAGAATAATTGAACTGGTTTTTTTTTCTGAATATATATTGCAACGCGAAAAAACATTCGCATGCGTAGTTGCGATTTTAATTGTCAAGGAATACCCCATGTATTTATATATCTATTTGTATGTATGCATGCTGGTTTGAACTGTACTATATATATATATATATATAGCAGTCAAAATCTGTTTTGAGTTTAAATGCGTTTTACCAAGTAAAACCTAGTTCCGACTGAACGCTTTCCTTACAACTAGTTTTTCTTAGTGAAAACTAGCATTTGTGTTTAGAAGTCCAAGCAAACCCTAACTTTGAGCTCATTCGGCAACGGTACTAAATGATTAATTTCGTTAAAAATAATTTTCTCCTAATTAAGACGAGTTTTTACTAACATTCAAATTTATTTAGCAACCATTTCGAGTTTTTAAAGGAAGATGTTCAGTAAGGACTAGTTTTTACTGGGAAGAACCTGTGCAGAAATTGTAGGGATCCAATTGAATTTCCATACTTGTCCCTATCCCTATACTAAAACGTCAAGATCGTACATTGAATTCTAATCGGAATTCCCCATTGGGATCCAATGTAAGAATCCAATTTAAATCATAAAGGATTCCCACATTATCGAACAGAATCCGATACGATTCGCTATATCCCTGAAACTAGACGGTCAAAGTTCATGATTTTTTTTACCCACTTCGTCATACGTTCCTCTGTAATTGAGAATAAAAAAAAAATCTGTCGAAAAGTATCGAAGTTATTGCGTGAGATGTGAAATTTTCCACTGCTTCCCATAAAAACACGTGTAAAACCGTACAATCTTTGATTGCCAATATCTCGAACACAAAACGGTGAATCCTTTTGAAATTTAGCAGGTTATCACTTAATAGTGTCCTGAATGGGTCGTCAGAATAAAAAAATAAAATCTAGAGAAAAACGCCTTGGCGAGACTACTACCTTAAAAAATAGCTTAAAAATCGATTTGAATCACATCAGCGAAAATCCACTATAATTATCGTTTGGTATAATGATTTTGCTACACTTTCGCATAATATCACGACACACGTACACGCGTGTCGTGCAGATTATGTTTCGGCACTCCGAGTTTTTTCTCGTGACTTTTCACATAATTTCGATTTGAACGTGGCAACAAATCTCAGAGAGCATTTATCGGGGAACAGTGCAGAATCCAATTGGATCCCAATAAGGACCTATGAGGAGATCCAACGAATTCCAGTTGAGAATATCGAATGAAAAATTCGCAATTGACGTCAATCGGGAAATAGCGCGGAAGCCACTTTGATTCCAATGTGGACTATCTACGTGCAGCGTCCCTATGAAATCTCCGTAGGGATGTGGTAGGATCTGTCGACTCTCAAACAAATTTATGCCCGGGAACGGGTTTAAACTGAAAACGGGTTTCAACTAACATATATATATATATGTGTGTGTGTATGTGTGTGTAAATATATATAGAGGGGAAGAGAGAGAGAGAGAGAGAGAGAGAGAGAGTGTGAGAGACTAGTTTAGAATGCGTAGGATTGGATAGGGGTGAGCTCCGACCCCAGCGCTCTTTGACCACCCCCGAGTGCTTTCTAAATCAAATCGTCGATAATAGCCCTATCCGACTAAGGACTAGGAAAATCATTGTTGGTACTCGCCAACCGTCGATATGCTTTCTCCTTGACCACGGGAAATCATTGCGGAAGCGTAACTCTCCGAAAAGACCGTTGATGTTTCGAATTACCTCTCGAATCACTTCAACCGCGATCATGCAGCATCCCTATATTTGTCCGTACATATGTACGATCAACATCTCGATATTCTATCAACGAAAATTTGACAATACGCGCAATTTAATTGATTCGAATTGGATGAAAATTCAATCCAGCCGGAACAAAAATCACTCGTTGAACATTGTTTAAATTTCAGAAATAGATGATGATTTGATGATGAAATAGATTATTTAAATTACAGAAATAAATAGCGGAGATGAAATTTTGTGAAATATTCTGCGTATTTTCGCGACGATTACTATTTTTTTTTTTTTTTTTTGCAAGCAGAATCCTCACGCTTGGTTAAAAAAAGAAAAGAGTGAAAAGCTTACGCGGTTCATTCCACGCTTTTTTTCACACTCTCTAGATCTTCGTACGAATTTACGAAATAGCTCAACGACTCTCTCGCTCTCGCCAACTGTATCTTTTTCCTTTATTTGCATTTATTCATTTTTACGAGCTCTAGGACGCCTCTGGTCAACATCACGTTTTGGCGCAGACATGCGCCAACTCAAACGCGTTAGCATACCACGCCGCATTATACGTGTATAAACGGGGTTTGCAACGAGCAAAAAAAAAAAACAACATTCCCTACCTCGCCCGTACGCGATGAGCTTATATACCAGTGCTGCATACTACACCGCGTAATAAATAAATAATGAACAAGAATGAGGAGAAATTGTGACGGTGCGAGTGACATATTCCGTTGACCAGTGAAGTACCATTTTTTTTTCTCGTGTACAGCTTTTTTTCCGCAAGTTACCAGTTCGTTTAGCGAGAATTGTCCGCACAAAGGGACTTTCAGTACGGAAATTAAACAACCAGAACGAGGCTTCATAAATATTCGCGGAAAAATATGCGTAAGAGTATAAAAAATGATTGGGCTTGTTAACAATCGATAGCAGTAAAGAATAATTATTGTTAAAATGCAACGAATAAAACTGAGCCGACAATGATCGGGTAGAAATTTCGTTGGGAAGTCCCCAGCTCCTACCGCATCTCTATTGGGATTTTTCATTTTCAAAGAAGTCAAGGAAGTCATCAAGGAAGTGATTTTTTTCAGAATGCAGAGGTGTCGTATTTGGAAGAAAAACAATGCAGCCTATGTTAGCCAATCGGGAAGACCCAAACGAATCCAAACAAACCCAAACTATCCGCAAAGCATTTTTGCACATAAACTATCATAAAAGCGGTTACCTTTATTCCGACTGTTCAACGAGTAAAAATGTTTTCAATTAGAACCTCCGAAATCCAGCGATGTTGAAGTTTGCCATTGTTGGGCAGAAGTGGAATTTATTCGTGTAAATTCTACACTTTTGTAATTACCAAAATGAAAAAGAATTTTGCGTTCGAATGCCGTCGAGCCGGTAAAAATTTGCGGATTTTCTTTTAAAATGTTTTTACCCGTTGAATAGTCGGAATAAAATGTATTCGACGGTTATTTGTTTCAGTCTTTGTGTGTAAAAATTTTTTAGTCAGCAAGTTTGTTTGTCAGGACGTAGATCGCTGATAGGAATATTTTCAAAATTTGCATTATTTTTTTGTTGTATTTCAATGCAACGAGTGCCAATTTTTTTTTTTTTTTGCACATTTAGGCTACGAAAATCACTGAAGCATCCTTATATTAGGGATGTGTGACCTAAATTTGCAAAAGAAGATTTTAGATGTCAATAAGAATAATGAAATAAAAAAAAAACAAATGAGAATTTTCGTTGTATCTCAACGATGCAAACTTCAACACCATTTTCATTTCGACGATGCAAACTTCAACTTCATGGACTTTGGATATTTTTACATTTGGTTTGTCGAGAGACGAGCGCATCACGCGAGGTCTCGGATCGTGCACACAATCATTTCAATTTTCCGTTCTCAAATTACACTTATCGGATTTCCATCCAAAGTTCCGTCGTATCAGGGCAATTCTCCGGCTGACTTTTTTTTTCCATCGCCGCGTCTATTACCATCCTCGGACTCTTGGATAAATTCCAAGAGCGCCTGCATGTATATAACGTGGAAGCAAATATACACGAAGGGTACACACTTGAACGAATGTAGCTCCATTAAAGTTACACGTCAGGATAGATTAGTGTTTCGTTTCAATTAGACAGATAAACCGCGCAAGATAATTTCCTGACGAAATAATTAGGAACGCCTTTTTTTTGCTGTTAACGAATATTACGAATATTTCGTTGATAATTGAAAAGGAAAATAAATTATTTTGACAATTCAAGATTCTTCCAAGAGTTACTCTTATTGTTTTTTTTTTAATACAAATTGGTCAATAATTTTTCTCATACAGTTGAACGAAATAAATTCATCCTATATTTTGTTTTATAGTACAAAATATTGATCTACTATTTCACTGAAGGAATTTTTCTGATGTTGGTATGTTTATTATAATTTTAACCTTTCTTGGTCACCCTGGGTAGAATCGAACCGTCGATCAATTTTTGGCGTAAATATATAATAATTCCACATATCGGAATAAATACCTTTTTTGGAACGCGCACTATGCTACTATTTTATCCCAAAAGTAGCATATCTAAGGAGTATCATGGCCAAATTTTAGGTAAAAATCTTGAAAATTCACGGAAATATGATTTTTTGAGCGTAAAAGTGTCTTTTTTGCGTTTTCACCCCTTTGTGGTTTTTTTTTAACCCGTCGCCATTTTATTTCTTATAAATAAATTTTTCGTACATCAACTAGAAAGTTCAAAGCATGTTCCGTAATTTTTTGAACCACTTCGGACGTATAGTTTGTTCACAACGGTTTTTTGAAGACTGACTGGGTAGATTCGACCCAAGTGTGACCACCGCGATTAAATTTGGAAGTGTGACCACGAAGGGTTAAAAATTATATAAAACAAATCTTACACAAGAAACGATGAGTAAAAACAAACTGTCGACGCTCAAAAATAATATGGAATGACTTTCATATAAGAAATAATAAAAAATAAATTTCCGAAGTTTAACAATAAAATGGAACAAGTTTTCCATGAGAAGTCTTTTTTTTTAATCGTCAAAGATTCAAAATAAGATGGATTGAATTTCATACACGAAAAATAATAGAAAAAAAGTGTCAAAATTTATCAATGAGATATAATTACTTTTATCTAAGAAATAACCTTTTTCCGTATCGTCGAAGTTTCGAAATAAGATAGTGTAAATGTTCCATCAGAAAAAATACAAAAAAAACATTGGCAAAGTTTCAAAATAAAATAGAATAACTTCTACGTAAGACATAAATACGAAATAATCGTCGAAGGTGGCACGTCTCGTGATAGCATTGGCTTGTGGATTCGGGAGAAACGTACTGTCTATTGGTATTGCACTGATGTTAGCTCTTTCCGTCAATGTTGTCGGTGATGTACGCGAAAGACTCCGAGATACAGAGACAAAGTGTGAAAGTAGGAGGAAAAGCGAGAGAGAGAGAAAGAGAGAGAGAGAGAGAGAGAGAGAGAGAGAGAGAGAGAGAACAGGAGAAAGATAACACGGCCATAAAGAAGCTTTTCGATCCTTGAAGTTGTGCTTTGCACTTGTACCGGGTGAATCCGAGACCTAGGCAACGGGGGTATGGGCGAGCTCTCAGTCAACCCGACGTGTATCGATAAAACAACCCCTGGAGCTCGATCAGTCCCGTCCAGTTCGTTGACTCCGCTCGCTCCATCATTTTGATTCCTCGTTTTCTTTTTATTCTATCCCACGTTTTTTTTTATGCTTCTTTTTCCCAGCTCGACGATGGACGGAAAATATTCACGTGCTGTGAAAAGGCTTTTATGTTCTCGTTGAAGAAAAAAAAAAAGTGTCTCGTAAAAAAGACCAGTATATGCTCCAAGAGGGGAATAAAATTGTTCAATTAATGGGACAAATATATTTGAAGTGTGTAAGGAATCGGAAGAAACGGAGGCGAAAAAAAAAGCCATTGTAATCTCGGAGAGTACGTATCCGGCAGAAAATAGTACATTATGACACGAGGACGAAAAAACTTTTTCTAACGAGTGTTGCAATCGCACGAGATTAGAAAAAGTTTTTTCGTCGAGTATTGTATGAAATTTTATTTTACGAGCCGTGAACACGGACGTGACGTCGATTTAAAAAACCACGAACCACCTCCTTTACTTTTTTGTCTTATCAAATAATTTGGTTATTCGTTATATTCAAATTAATACTTGTTGTAATACCATTATTTATTATGAACGTTTTTATTCTCGTAGATCATCATCGATGACAAAAAAAAATGCTTATAATGGTGAATAGAATTACAACAAAACTATTAATTTCATCCTAATCAATTATAAATATCTTGATTGGAGTAAAAATCAAAGCAGCTTTAGACAGTTCTTAAAGCTTCACCTTTTAGGAAATGTCAATCTTCTGGCCGGCTATACATTATGTGAAAGTGTACTTCCTCGTAATGTATTTCAGCCAGAACATTGAAATTTCCAAACACAGAGTGTAAGCCATAAAAAAAAATCATTTTGTGATCTTTCTGATACACGGAGAGAATTAAAAAGTAATTTTTGTCGTGAATTTCACGGTATTTTTTTCTCGAGTTATGGTAATTAAATCATCTGATTTTCTACGGAAAATAGGTGAAAAAAAAAATTTCGAAAAAGAAATCGGGAAAAATTCTCGCGAACTCAACGAAAACCTATTCAACTTTTTACTATCTTGAGGTTTTCCTTAACTCCTTATTGTTTTCGCGTTACACGTTATTTTTCAAATTGTCTCTTTTTTTTCAAAAAAATCAAAATATCTTTAGCAAAAAAATCGTACGAAGCTTTAAAAGAAAACAAAATTGAAGCTTGAGCTTCGCCCTTTACGATTCCGGTCAAAGAAATGCATAAAAAAAAATTTGTCTGTAAACGTGGTCCACCAGAAAAGGAATTAAAAAAAGGCGAAAAATGGTTGTTTTCGAAAAAGGGTATTAGTCGTAAAAAAAATAGTAAAAAATTTTCAAAAAAAGGAAATGAAGGTGAATTCCTCCCCTTCAAAATGCCGTTTATTAAATTTATTTATGTCAACTATCGGCGAAATGGCATGAAAAATCGTTTCGGAACTTTTTAAAAATTTTATCCGGAAACTTTTCGCCGGTAGTGAATAGATATTTATTTATATTTACACGAACAGTTCTTATCAAATTATTTTGTGCAAATGTCTGCAAAATTCTTAAGAACGTACGAAAATAATTAAATGTCGGGACGACCAATCAATAAAGTATTTTTCCACGATGGATTTCCATCGCAAAGAGGTATTTAATTGAAGTTTAATTTGTCTCATATAAGTAGGCAAATAACGAGACAAAAATAATAAGAAAAAATACCCGACTGAGAAAAAAAAGTGGATTGTAATTCGAAGGAAATAAAAATTCGTTGTCGTAATTTGGCTGGAAGGTAAAAAAAGTTTCGTATAAAAAAAAATTAGAGCTGTAACATCAACGCGAAACGAAGGAGGAACAATAGAATGTACAAAGAAAGCTATTAAAAGAGAGAAAGTGATGGAAAGAGAAAAACAAGGGGCGAGAGAGAGAGAAAGAGAGAGAGAGAGAGAGAGAGAGAGAGAGAGAGCGAGAGCGAGAGCGAGAGAGAGAGAGAGAGAGAGAGAGAGAGAGAGAGAGAGAGAGAGAGAGAGAGAGAGAGAGAGAGAGAGAGAGAGAGAGAGAGAGAGAGAGAGAGAGAGAGAGGGAGGGAGGGAGGGAGGGAGGGAGGAAGAGAGGGAGGGAGGGAGGGATGAGGAGAGAGGGAGAGAGAGAGAGAGAGAGAGAGAGAGGGGGGGGGCGACGAATAAACGGAACGACAGACAGCGACGAGAGACACAGATGGGGAGAGGGAAAGGACGTGTCGAGTTGGAGGATTTTCTCGAGGATTCTCGTCGTTCCTCCAGGACACGGTTTTCTCACACAAAGGCGTCTTAAATCGTATACGTGAAGGCAACGATGTTGAAAACCGAGTCTCCCGCGTTCGAGCTTAGCCCGGAGGTCGCGTTTAATGGCACTCGCACACTTTTTTCGCCCGTTTTCTCTTTGCGTTTTTATTTTTATTTTTTCCTCGAGTACCATTCGCGCAAGCTTCGCGCCAAAGTTATTTTACACGATTGCCAGTGTCGCGTAGCGAACGACAGGCGTCCTTGAGAGCGGAGGGATGAAATTTAATGGAATGGGAATTGTGTGTATCCTATACTCTGTGTGTCACATTGGAAAACGTCAGCGCACTCGTTTTCCTCGAGCTCTTAACGATTGCCTTTCGTCCACCCTGCAACTGAGTCTTAAATCAATTGTAGCGTAGAAACGCGTGTGTGTATGGGTTTATATATATATATATATATATATATAGATACAAAGTCAACCGCGCTTGCAATCGTTATTGTATCAAAAGTTTTGACAGCGAAGGAAATCGATTAGAATAAAAATTAAATTAAAACTACAGATATTACACAAAGTGCAACTATTTAATGGCACTGAAAATGTCATCAGACTTTTCGGGTGATAAAAAAGGTGCAATAACATGCAAATAATATGAGTTGCTCTCTCTCTCTCTCACTCTCTTCTCACATTCTCACTCCTTCTCACATTCTCACTCTCCCACTATCCATCCATCCATCAAACCCAAACAAACCCAAACGGATCCAAACAAACCCTAACGGACCCAAACAAACCGAAACAAACCCAAACGAACCTAAACGAGCCCAAACGGACCCAAACAAACCTAAACCTAAAAACAAACCTCAACCCAAACAAACCAACATTGTAATGTACACACCAAAATTAAAACTTACAACTTGTAACCACAAATGACTCTACATGTAATGCAGCATTTTTCAATAAATCACAGGCATTTAGCATATGTCGCAGCTCCTCCCCCTGCTGCAACACAGAGGCAGCGGAGTGGGGTTAGCGTTAGTTTGGTCTGACGTCTCGCTAAATCAGACCCCCTATATACATCTTTAAAAGCATTTTCAATGGTAAAAACGAAGCGTATACCGACACTTGTAAATGGGCGGTCGGGGTTCGGTTCCGGCGGTCCTTCGAGTTAAGCATCGTTGTGCATAACCGACACTCGGAGCGGTGACCGCTTAGCCGTGCACCGGTTGGCGCATTAACCAATGAGCCGAAGGCTAATTACTTCTGAGACCTTCACGTCTCGTGAAACATAAACAGCAGCAAAACGTACAGTGGGTAAAAAAAGTATTTGCACAGCTCGTGTTGTTAAAATTATCATTTTATTTATTTTTTTCAAAGTAAAAAAAAATATTTTTTTAAATATACAAAGAATAGTCTTCGCTATAACATTTTCCAAGTCTCAACTCCTATGGATTTCCACCACTTTATGTCGTGAGAATTGAAAAAAATCAAATTTTCATTTTACGCAATGAGCATTATTCTCTAATTGGTTTCAACTAGAATAGCTCAACTAGAAATATGCAAAATTGGAGGAATCACATTGAAGGTTTCCAACTTTGTAGATGAAGTCGAACCCTTGAAACCGTTTTTTTTCACCGATAAAGTAAAATTCTGGTCTTAAATTTTTGACAAAGCATAATATATGACAAATTAATCGAAACCAAAAACGGTTTCTCAGTCAGTGAAAGCGATACACTGGTGCCTTGGCGAAGAGCAACCGTGGACAACACTCCAGAGGGATCTCTATGGAACTAGAAATAGGGATCATTAAAGCCCGAATACAAAGGTTCATTATAAATAAATTTAAAAAACAATGTAGTAGATGAACAAAAATATATACTAAATTGATATTCCGAGTTTCGGTAGGTTGATCCTTTAATCGTTGAAATTGAAAAAATGACCAAGGTTAGGCGTATCGACGTGCCCTGAATCCCTAAAACTCACGACTTCCGTTCCCCACTCTGCCATGTTGCGAACTTATTATCCCCTCCCTATTCTCATTCGACATGATTTTTAGGCTCTTGCCTCGTCTATCGGATTAAACGCCGGTATATTAATTTTCTTGGTATATAGTGCCACCTTCGAAGAGGCGTAAGTTCATGTAAATATTGCAAAACCAGCTTTTCTTCGCGCTCAGCAATGGCTTTTCACTCAAAACGACATGGTGCATGTGAAGCGACGACAAACGGGATTACAGTAACTAGAAACAAAAGCAGGTCAAGACGAAATGGGCGCGGATAAGAAAAAGTGAAGAAAGAGACAGAGAGAGAGAGAGAGAGAGAGAGAGAGAGAGAGAGAGAGAGAAAGAGGAAATAGCAAAGCGGATAGTCGACACTGTAACACTCAGCAGCCAGAAGGGTCGGAAAATTCCCAACGGTCACGTCAAGTCGGTTCGTCACCTGGTTAACGTTTTTCCGCAAAAAAAAAAAAAACGCGGGAAAGAAAGCATAGAAACCCCATCTCTTTCCCGTGAGTTCTCTCCTCGCGTCTACTTTTCAGCCCTTTTCAAATCTTTATAGTTCTGTTTGGCCAACACCACCGCCTGTAACGGGAAAGTCCCACTTCAACCCGTGTTCTTCTTTCTACGAAAAGCGGGTAATTTTTTGTCCCATTCAATAGCGGAGGATTGATAATTTGATTATTTATTCAGAAGGATTCTGTTTAACTTTTGATAACAACCACTGGATTATGTTTAAACTGGAATCACGTTACAAGAGATATAATAAAATTGATAGTGTCCGTCTAGTTTCAGAGATATAACGATTTAAATTAAGCAATGTCTAGCGACGCTAGCACCGAATAGCAAGTTCATTGCAATTAATGTTAATGTTTCAAAACCTAATTAACAAGCAACTGTTGGTTTATTACTATATTGTACCGAATCATGTTGCATACGTCTGATTTTTTTAATGCAATTCTTACATTGCCCAACTTACCTCATACTCATGCTCAACTTACCCCACTATCGGGGCAGGTTGAGCAAATATGGCCTTAGTCATTGGAGAGCAATTATTTGTGAAACAATAAGGATAATAGGAATTTCGTCTGCAGACTTTTTTCCCCGTATAAATTTCCTATTGACCAAAATAGGTTTTATTTTTATACGGCAGACTGTTAAGGAATTACATAGGGCAATCATTCCAAAACTTGCTCAACATGCCCCTCCCTATCCTACTACCTCAAGGTATTCCTTTCACGAACCCGAATATTTAACAATCAACTGACTTTCGTGTACAAATAATTGAAAATACATTCCCAATACATTCGCGGAAGGAATACCTTAACGAATAGTTGCGGGATTTTCGATAGCTAAAATCTGCGAAAAGAAAAACTCGGCTGATTGAAATGACGATTCATTGCATTCGAACTTTGCAAACTTCAAACTCGTAGAGCGAAAGGGATCGTCAAATCTGGCAAGGATATACGAAGAAATATTGGAAATCGACAAATGTATGAAGACACACCGAAACGCGATCGAAGCTGAAAAAAGAAAATTGCGTATATGCCCATGGGAGTGTAAAATTTACGACGAAAACGTACGACCCAATTGCGATTCCCCAATGCCTCGGAATTGTGCTCGGAATTATTGGAATCTACTGAACTGACATGCGAACTCGTGTACAAGTAGTTGCGGACGAAACGTGAGGTAGACGGGGAAACACGAAACGATTTCTTTCTGCGAAACAATTGGGCCGCGACTGGTTCATTAACGAACAATCGCCGGGAGCATTGAAATTTTTGGCGAGTTTACAAATCCCAAATGGCCTCATTGGACGTAAGCCCGTGGCACGAGGATCACGGCTGAACAACACGTGTGCCTCAACAGCTCGAGAAGAAAAAAAAAACAACTTCCGCTGTCGGAACATCCTACTACACCACTATATCGGACAAAACTTAAGCCCGAGCCTTGGTAGCGAGTGGTAAGAATCCGCGTGCGATCAGACACGACCGACGTGGTGCAGGTGGGCAAACTCATCGTGGCACTTGAGCTATAATGCAAACGTTTGCAATACAAGTACGCGGAGTAGCGCCCGTTGCACGATGGAGGCACTTGAAGGGAATAATTTTTTAACCTGCCTTCAGAAAATTTCCATCAACTGGATTTTCAATCGTCGGGGTCGTTTAATTATCTTTTTTTTTAATCGTCTTGCTATCGTGGAAATAATTACCCTGGAATAATTGTACCTTGAAAGGAATGGATCATTACCGTCTTCTCTTGATTAGTTTTAAAAGACCGATGCAATGATCGAGCTTTTTGTTTTCAGAAATAATCGTAATTGAACAAACAAACAAAAATGCATAATTTTCTTCGGAAATAATTGTGTGACAGCTGAGAGAAAAATCACACACCCACGCACACGACAGCTTGATAATGTCTGTATCAGAAGGCAAGATAATTCGTTATTTCCGAGCGGGGTCCTTAGAGAGAGAGCTTAAAAGTTTTCGTGAAAGTTTCTAGATGCACCCTTGGGGGTCAAATGAAGAGGGCACTACCGGATGTTGGGAATCCTAGAGTTTAGGCCGTTCGTCCGACGCTCTCGGGATTTACGAAAATTGAGATCGAGGAGCGAGTTGGAACATCTACTCTCTGTTACGACTCCACGAAAGTACGTGCGCACACATCACTCTGTACGTTTTACGCATTTATCATTGTTGAGAAGTTTCAACATTAAATCGCAGTTGATCTTACTTCATACTAGCTCGTGATTTTTCAAAAATATTGATCATGACCAAAGCCAGCGTTTTTTATGGTTTTTATTTCTGATTCGACATTCTGACATTATTTAGAAAAATCATCGGGGACAGAAAAAAAAAACATTTTCGTAATTCATCCTGTTAAAAACGAGAAATTATTTATGCAAATCATTGGGCTAACAAAAAAAAACATTTATGGTTACGACAAAACTTGGGGCCCAAAAAACTGATTTGTGTTTAATATTTTTTTCGGATGAGAGTATTTGGATGACGAGGTCGAGATTTTATACATAATTAATACGTACTTTTGTCACGTTTCAGGTTTTTTTTTTAAATTGAAAATATTAATAAAAGTTGAAGTCATAAATATAAGAACAAAGTGCTGCCGTTGATGCATGGTGTAGGTAGTTCTAGCAACTAGGGCGATCCGAAATGAGAAATAAACAAAGAACTTTTAGTATAATAATGAAACTTTCGTATGACCGGATATTTTTTTTTAATTTAAAAATTATGAAAATGGCAAGATAAAGAAAAAAAAAGTACGGTTTTCAACGAAAAAAGACAACTTCAATAACTTATTATCAACAAATGAGGCTGAGCTATTAAATTATACAATAAAAAAAATCGTGTTTTTGAAATTTCAAGCTTATGCGAATCTTCAAGATAAATAATTCACGGATGCAGTTTATTCGTCGGTGCTTTCCAATAATAACTTACCGTCATTTGTTCGCGTCTATTAATCTCTGATAATAATAAAATAAAATGTAATTTTTTCACGATGGTTTTGTTTCGCGCAGAGATAAAAATGAATTGTGGTGTTTGAAAAATGGATAAAAGGGTCGAGTTTGTTTGACGTACGGACAAAAATAATAATTGTGGCCGAAAGGCAGAAAAAAAAAGAATTTTTCAACAATCGACATCCTCACCCAAATCGTACGCCGAAAATATCATATAGAGACATCTCAGTTCGGGAAAACGATATTTTTTTTTGCAAAGGAAAAAAAAACCGCGGGTCTCAACGAAGTCGAATTGGCAAAGCTCTTGTCCACTCTGTTGACTTTTCTCATTCTCTCCGGGGACGTTCTCCGAGACGTCCGTGCTCTCCTTTGAACCCTAAGAATTTTCTTCTCGAACTTTAAATAGCTTTCGTCGTTTTTTTTTCTTTTTTTCCTCACAACCGAACATTTTCGTCCTACGGTGGCTGTCCTGCGGTGACAAATGATCCTCCGAGCTGACAGACACTTCTTTCGTGAAGGTGAAATAAAATGGAAATACTCCCGCGCTATAATTTGTTTCTTTTCTCCTTTCGTAACCCCTATAACGGTGTCGTTATTCAATTTTTTTTGTTCGGCTACCTGACGTGACAAGAGAATTAAATATTTTCAACGATGCAGGCGCGCTTAACTTTCACCCTTAATAATGTAAGTATACACGTTCTGGCGACCTGTCATTAAGTAGCATTGGCCTGGGCCAACGAAATTATAGCCGACAATATCGGCATAGGTTTTCGATAGTTTTCCCGTGCCCTCGTGCAAATACGTGGAAACATTCGAAATTTACAAAATATGATTGTCACTACGCCGTTTTCTTTTTACAAAATACCTGGAAATTGAGGCCTTAGGCCACTCTAGGATTTTCCAAAAATCGATTTTTTTTTTTGTTAAAAATGTACCTTAGTACCTATAAAATTATATTCCAAAAGATTGTGGATGTGAAAAATCTCTAAGTAGTCGATTTTCGAATTCTAGCGCAACCGCTCTTGATTCATGTCGTGACTTTCTCAAAACTACTCAAAACTACATTTTTCAAGTCGGCCGGACTCATAACTCAAACAAATTTCAACCGGTTCACTTGTAATTTAACTGTATATTTAAAATTACATTTTCTGAGGCACTACGTAGATTTTTTTTTTATATTGCATAGTTCCTTTTTTATAAACAATTTTCTGACGATTTTCTCATGGCATTTTATGCTTTTCATTTAAAAAATGGGTCATTTTGAAAAAAAAACAATATATCAAAAAATCCTACGTACTTCTATAGCTATTCTTATATACAATCACAAAAACTTTAGTGTCTCATCATAACTCAAAAATTATAGGAGCTGTTGGTCCGGCCGTTGACCTTCCAGAAATAAAGGCGTCATCGGAAAAATGCTGCACGGTCGCCATTTTGACATGTATCGCTGTGAAAAAATAATTTTGTATAGTTAATTACGTTTATAATAAAACACCTATTTTGTAATTCCGATTTATTTTGTGGTTTCGCTGAAAAAAAAATCACAAAATATGGCCTTTTTTTGGCCTCTAGAGTGACCTAAGGCCTTAAGAGAAAGAAGATCGGTGCAATTATCAAAGCTCGAGAATTTTTTCAAGCCTCAATTCGTTTTTTGATTGACCGATTAATTTTGAGATTAAGCTTCGAGGATATCCAAAAAAATCATTATTCTGAGGATCAACGTTGTCTTCGAAAATCTCGTTATTTATTCGCGATTTTCCCATACACGACAAATGTATAATCGACGTTTCCATTCTCGACAAAATACAACATCGATAGAGCCTAATTACTGTAATTAAAATACTTCGTGTATTAATCTGGAACTTTTTACGTTTGACGATAACGCTAATGAACATTTTGACAATTGAAAAACGACAAAATGTTCTCCGAATCGCATAGTTGTCGGTGCATAAATTATATTAATCGTAACCTACCCGAATTTTGGGAATAATCGTGACCAAGATTAACGGTCGAAAAAATGATGTTGAAGTGCAACAAAAATCCTTATTTATTTTTTCATTTATTTATTTCTGTTACTATGTTAAATCTTTTCCTGCAGGTCTAGGCTATGGATCAGTAATAAGGATGTTTGAAAATATTTCAGCAATTTTAGTGGTCCAATTGTACCAAAATAATATTGGACAGTAAGAAAAAAAAAAACATATTTTAGTTGAATTCCAACGATGCAAAATTCAATATCATTCGAAAGATCAATATGAACAAGAAGTTCAAGGCGCCCTCCCACATAAATATCAACTTTTTCACGTTCACGGTGACGACGACGGCGTCGAATACGACTGGATCGTAAAGCTCTTTCGGATAAAGCGTTATAATACGAGGTCTGAAAGTGCCAGACCTCCGAGACGAAAATAAAAGATTTATATCGAAATAGAAACTTGGTAATCCAATAATGTCAGTCTTGTCTGAATAATATCCTCGTTACGAAAGTCACACTTGTCTCTCGGCTGTAATATTCCAAGTGTTTTATTCGTAATGATCCGCGGGCATACGGTATATACACACATACATACAGGTATACACAATACTCGGCACATGTTCGCCCACAGTAATTCAATTTACAGAGGATCCGAGCAACTTTGACACGTGCACCATTCACGAATAGGTCGGTTTTGTTTCCATCAAATTAAAGTGGTGCGATAAAAAAAAAAAAAAACATGCAATTTCACAACGTTTGCCATAAATACTCGTCAGATCGTATAAATTTACTGTACATATATACACAGGGTAGCCCGAAACGTGACGTCTAAAAGAATAATCAAGATGCCTCGTAACAATGAATATCCAAACCACCCCCAAGTATGTTCGACGATCTTTTTTTAGTTTTTGAGGAAAAAGCATTCAAAAAAAAATCCCTGTAGCATGCGTTTTCATTTTATTCTCATTTGTCCATGTCCTTTCCTCTTAGGAGTTTTTAAAAGAAATTGGGAGTCATTCAGACTAGGATAAGTATTTATTTATCATCTGAACTTTGGTGACTGAACCTGTCAAACCTATTTTCAACTTTTCATCAAGATCTGAGGCAGTTACGTTAGTGTTCAGTTGGTCGTTTATTTATTCCTCAACTGTGCTCTTTATAACGATAACACAAGTTTAAAAACCGCGAGAAACGTACATACGCATAAGAGAAAATGTTTAAAAAAAAAAGGTTTTCCCTCGAAAACTAAAAAATATCGTAGAATGTACATGGCGGTGATTCGGAATGGCTATGAAGATTGCATCGTTGGAATACAATGGAAGTTCTTTTTTTTTTCATTTCTTTGTTTTATTTTAATCTATTTTTTTTCATTGATTGACGCCGTAGATCACTGATCAGGAGAAATGGTTTGAGCGATTTTCATACAATAAGTCAGCGAAGTAAAATGAGATCAATTGAAGAAAAGTTAACTTTCGTTGCACTCCAACCATGCAACCTACAACATCATGGAAATGCAACGATTTTTTTTCTTCATTTTTCATTTCCTTATCTTTATCATTATCCGAAGGCCTTTTTTGCGAATTGAGGCAATCAATTTCTAATGAAAATCCGTGAAAACGTTCGAGTGATTTTCAAAGCCTAAATCGGTAAAAAAAAAAAGAGATCGAGCAATTAAAAAGAATTATTTTTCGTTCGCATTACAAAGATGCACACTTCAACGTCGTCGTCATGATTCGATAAGGTATCGTGATACGAGGCATCTAGATTTCCATGCTGAACGTTACTTTTAGGGCCACCCTGTATATAAATTCGATATAAAAGAGTTCCCAAAAGTTTAAAGTTTCCAAATAAATTACGAGTTCAATTTATACGGGAAAAAAAATCTCCACCTCCATATAACAATATTAAACACAAAATTAGATAAATAAATTTTCAACGCGGTTAACCGAATAAGTTGCGAATTTCTGCCACAAAAGTTTAAGGTATTACTGGATGGACCGTCGGGCAAAAAGTTAGTCCAACATTCGCGAATCGTGGATTTACAAGTCTAGATCATGCCGTACATGTTTAGCCTTACAAATAGCTAATTCAATAATAGATTAACACTTAGAAATGTTAATTTTCCACTTTTAATAATAATTGAAATCAAATTCGACGATATTGGCGTGTGCTTGACTGAGGTTTTCTCAGTGACTGTACATCTGTTTCAACTGTGGAACCAAAAAATTTGGCAATTTTTAAATTTAATTAATACGTTCAGATAATCTGATTATTATCAATAATTACCCAAAAACTCAATATATATTGAGTTTTTCAATGATTGCTAGTAATTCATTTAAAAAATTCATTAATTCAAATACGAATTAATTCATTAATTCGTTAAAAACGGCGATATTCCTCATTACTTTAATGAATTTCTCGACAATTACTTAGTCGATTTATTTGAAACTTAGCATAATCAATCGCTCGATCGTAAATCGTGATGATATAATATTTTCAGAATTTACGGCTTTTTAGTAATTCCATTCGTTTTGCAACCATTAACGTCTGCAGAAGCTGTTTTCCTATAAGCGACCCTATTAAATTCATATGTTTATAACTACGGAAATATTTAGTGAGCAATTCTAAAATAATTAACGTATTATTATTCTATCAAGAACTATCGTTCCTTAAATTTTCAAGAATTTCGGCCATTTTTTAATATCCATCCAGTAATACCTCAAGGCCTTAGGCCACTCTAGAGGCCAAAAAAGGCCATATTTCCGTAATTTTTTTCAGCGAAATCATAAAATAAATCGGAATTATAAAATAGGGGTTTTATTATACACGTAATTGACTATACAAAATTATTTTTTCACAGCGATACATGTCAAAATGGCGACTGTGCAGCATTTTTCCGATGACGCCTTTATTTCTGGAAGATCAACGGCCGGACCAACAGATCATATAATTTTTGAGTTATGATGAGACACTAAAGTTTTTTCGATTATATATAAGAATAGCTATAGAAGTACGTAGGATTTTTTTGATATATTGTTTTTTGTCAAAATGACGCATTTCTAAAACAAAAAGTATAAAATGCCATGAGAAAATCGTCAGAAAATTGTTTATAAAAAAGGAACTATGGAATATAATTTTAAAAAATCCTACGTAGTGCCTCAGAAAATGTAATTCTAAATATACAGTTAAAACTTCAAGTGAATCGGTTGAAATTTATTTGAGTTATGAGTCCGGCCGACTTGAAAAATGTAGTTTTGAGATAAACGCGTTTAAAGTTAGTAGAAAATCACGACATGAATCAAGAGGGGTTGCGCTAGAATTCGAAAATCGAGTACTTAGAGATTTTTCACACCCATAATCTTTTGGAATGTAATTTTATAGGTACTAAGGTACATTTTTAACAAAAAAAAAACGATTTTTGGAAAATCCTAGAGTGGCCTAAGGCCTTAAACCTGAAAAATATGTAAAAAAGGCGAAGTTTATGAAAGAGAAAGAAAACCAACGTGTGTTTGCTTTAACTTGAACTTTGTACTGACGAGTACAAAGAGAGCGTATCAGAAGCGTGAACTGCAATTACCCGATAATGAAGATTCAATTGAAGGACGTGCCATCCGGTGGTTTGATCTATACGTCCAGAAATGGAATGAACGATAAATTTACGTGTACACGATGATGGTTCGTTGGAATTGGCGAATTGAGAAAATTATTTCCGCTGGATAATCTCGCGACAATACGAGTACGTGTGTGCGTGTGTGCGTGTGTGTGTGAGAGAGAGAGAGAGAGAGAGAGAGAGAGAGAGAGAGAGAGAGAGAGAGAGAGAGAGAGAGAGAGAGAGAGAGAGAGACTCAACGAGAGGAATCTTTTTTCCTCGTATAGTGACGAACTACGACGTACCAGGAGAGTACTCTTTCAAAGAGTTGAACAAAAGAGTGCGAGAAAGACAAGAGTCTATATATACGACTCGATTACAACGTCTTACCCGTTGTCGTCGTTATCTTTCCCGACATGTCGACCCTCTAATTACGACTGGCGTGCCTGTCGCATCGCTTTCTTTCAAAGTTCTAAAGAATAGCTAACCAGAAAAGTTTATTTCGCTGCAGTGAAAAAAAAAATCTCCGTCTCCCTTGTCCGTGTGCAAAGATATTATAATACCACCTGTATCGATAATTGATCTTTATTGTGAAAATAACGAGACAGCTGATTCAACTTTTTAGGACACGCACATAAAGTCCCTAGATTTTTTTATAAGCAGAAGAAAAACAAAAATTGCGATGCCATGAGAGTGAGACAGAAAAAATGTACCAATTTAAATGATCACCCAATATTTTAAAATTCAATGAAATGTGTGAACGAAGTAGACACGCACGATAAAAGTTCAACTTCGATGGTACCTGAAGTTTCTGTGGTCATTTTGTTCGGAATCGCTTGAGCTTTCCGAATGGACTTTGGTCCAGCCGGCTACGAACATTTCTCAATCGGCTGGAGGACTCCAAACTCGGAAGTCTGGATTTCTCTAACTTTTGTGAATGCTCGCCCGTCGATTTTTCGCGATTCTTCAGTGACTTTTTCTCATCGTTGGATTGTAACGGAATTTTTTATATATAATTTTCTCCGATTAATTCTTTTTCGTGAATATTTCGTCTTGGAAGTCGTTGCAAATTTTTCTGTTGCCTTTCTCAAGCAGTGACAATATATAAAGCAAATAAAAACGATAAGTATAGCTTTACTGCTGAAGGTTGATATTTTTTTCACTTTTTACCCCCCAATAAGGGTAGATTAAGGGCCAGCAAACTTTTCGAAACATTTCGTGTGGCATTTGTTCGTATTCTGAAGGCAAAATATTCACAAAAACGATTAATAATAAAAATTATATAATATTAAAAAATTCTTTGCAATACAATGATGCAAATTTCGGGCCAATAACGTACAAAGAGTCCCTCATAATTTACGGGACCTTAAAAATTATGTATGCTCTGATATAATCGTCAAAGAGCAAAATTTCAAACAACATGAATTTTCGTATTAAAGTCGGCAATAAAAGATGACGAGATCGAGGGAGCCAAGCAAAATGAGCTCGCGTTGCTCAAGTACATGACTTAATAGTTAATTCAAGCTTTTCTCGATGCGGTATACGCGGTCGGTCCATGTATTCCGTTTGCATGTGTAAACTAGTTCGCGAACGGTACGCACGTCACGCACGCGCTCGTACAACCCCCTCGTTCACAACCACTCCACGACAAATCCTTCCAAGCACCTCAACGGATATGTGGGCTTCGAGTGAGGAGATACGTGTGTTCGTGGCGTAGAGACGAAATCCGATCACAGCGATTCACAACAGAGACACACGATTCACCGTGTTTACTCTTTCCCGTTGCGGGGGAGTGAGAGAGATGCGTATACGCCGCATTAAATCCTCCCTTTCTCATGGTCCAATGTATATATACGCGCGAAATTCCAGTCCAAATTGCCAGGACGAGTTAATCGCAAGGAAACATCTTTTTTTTTTAGGAATGCAGCACGTTTTTCTTCACAAACAACACTACACATTATTTTTTTCAACAAACGCGTCGACAAATGTATTGACTTTTAATTAATTGATTACAAATCTGATAAACCCAAACAGTCTTGTTTTATGGAATCAATAAAAATTGATTAAATTCAAGTAAAAATCTCAAAGCTTGAATTCGATGAAGATTTATTATTGATTCAATATATTATGGTTGACAGTTTCGTGTAAACTTTGTGTGAGTATTGTACCAATTTACAAGAATGATTATACGCCTGTGGAAAAAAACGACATTGTTCGTCTGTATATTTTACATTTATTCAACATTGTAGTTTCGATCTTGCTTGTTTTACGGCGTTGAAGTTTGCATCCCTGGAATGCAACGAAAATCTGATTTTTTTTTTTTTTTTATATTTCTTGGTTTTTGTTGAATAAGAACAATGAATATTACCTCTATTGTTTTTCACTAACGATCTTTACTTTTGTTAGTAAAGAAATATCTTAATCTTAATTATTAACCTAAAAGACAGATATTTGTCATTGTTGAACAAAAATGGCGAAATTGAAAAAATTGAGAACAAATTTTCATCGTATTCCAGCGATGCACCTTCGTTGCTGCAAAACAAAAAAAAAATCGCCTGTATGAATAATTTCACGATCTTTTTTGTAACAAATTTGGCTTAGGCAACTCCAAAAAAAATCATTCTAGTAATTTTTGTAGTCTCGAATAGCCAGAGTTGGGCAAGTAAAAAAGATATTCCTTGCCCTTTACCAATGCAAACTTGCAAACTTTTTTTTAAATATCGATAGTTATGACAAAAAATACTTTTCCTAAATTTTACTCGAATAATTGTTACCGCGACTGTAAAAAAATTAGACAAGTTAGTGAATTAAAAAAAATAGTCAAGAGATTATTTTCATAATATTGTACTCCGGAAATATCGAAGAACAAAATAATTTTCGGCAAATCCAATCGCAGCGTTTCCCCTTTTCTGTGTTGCAGGTCTCTCTCTCTCTCTCTCTCTCTCCCTCTTTCGATATATCCAAGATAGGCAGTCTGCATATGAATATGCATGGGTTTGAGATATGCGTGGTTGAAATGCAACAAAAATTCTTTTCAATTTATTACTTTTATTATTATCAAAAATCACATTTTGCAGATTTAGGTTCTACATGGCTAAATAAGAATTCTAAAAAAATATTTGCGTGCTTTTCGTAGCTTAAATCGGTCAAAGAGAATTTCGGAGAAAACAGAAAAACACTTTTATTGCATTCCAATGATGCAAACTTCAACGTCATATATATGCTCGTCGTATATCGAACGATATATACAACGTTCGACAAAATACGAAAGGTCACAGTAACAGTCACCCAAATCGAATCAACAACATTTAATCGCAATAATTCCGGCTCTACACCAGAGTTGTGAATAATGCATTATTTTGATAATGCATTACTGTATACATTACAAATTACAAAAGTAATATGTAATGGATATATGTTCCATTACAAATTACAAAAGTAATGTGTAATGGATATACGTTCCATTACAAATTACAAAAGTAATGTGTAATGGACATATGTTCCATTACAAATGACAAAAGTAATGTGTAATGGATGTGTGTTCCATTACAAATAAGAAAAGTAATGTGCAATGAATGCATGTTCCGTTACAAATTACAAAAAGTAATATGTAATGGTTGCATGATCCATACAAATTTCAAAAAGTAATGTGTAATGGACGCATGTTCCATTACAAATTGAAAAAGTAATGTATGATTAATGAGTGCTTCATTACAAAATACAATTACAATAAGGTAATTCGTAGTGGAGAATATTCCATCACAAGAAAAACGAATTTACTTAAAACAAATTTCAATGAGCGAAATAAAATAATCAGATAGCAATGTGCAAATTTCTAATGTGAGCACGGCAATTTTTCTATTTGTAATGGAATATTCTCCACTACAAATTACTTTTTATCAATTGTAGTTTGTAATGGAACATGCATCCATTACAAATTACTTTTTGAAATTTGTAATGGAACGTGCATCCATTACTCATTACTTTTTGAAATTTGTAATGGATCATGCAACCATTACACACTACTTTTCTCATTTGTAATGGAACACACATACATTACACATTACTTTTGTAATTTGTAATGGAGAACTTATCCAATACACATTATTTAAAGTAATGAGTAATGCATTATTTTAAAATTACTATTTTCACAACTCTGCTCTACACTTCAAAAACTCAAAGGAAGTAGAAAAGGAATAATCTTGCGGGAGGGGGATGGTTAGTCTCACCTGTTCTGGCCGCGTCAAGGTCAGGTCAGTGGGCCACGTAGGACAGCAAGTCCGATATTGTGTTTAAAGTTGTGTCCAGATATTACTGTATATCTAAATATATCCATATACATATAAATAAATATATATGTACATAAACATATATATATATATATATATCTCGAATCGTGGCAAATCGTGAGGGCTCGCTCACTTGATCCCGGCCCGTCGAAGAGGCCCAGCACCGCGGTAGCCGGGAGCCCGAAAAATCGTGAAATTACGAGCAACAGTTGAGCCGTGGACGTTTCGCGTCAATTGTAAAATTTCCGTGCTCGTCGCGATTCCGAGCATCGTGTACAAAATATTCTCAATACGAATCCCTCTAGTGGTAAAAATCCAGGATATCGTCAGACCCGCGAATCTTGTTTAAAAAAAAAAAAACCCATCACGTTCACTTCCATGCCGAGAACAGTTTCACTCGGCACGGCAAAAAAAAAGAAACAAAAATCCGGATATACTTTCAACATCGTTCGTTTCGGAGCTTCGTCACCTTTTTTATCCTCAGTGCGGAGACATTGGAGGGGGGGGGCGAAAAAAAAGTGCTCGATCAATCCCTCATCGCTGCGAGAGAAAGCTCACCGACACTTCCGCCAAAAGTTTCTCGATTGTAGGGAGGCACACGCGAAGGATGACGAGCCGATGAGGCGTCATCGAATATCCATTACTTGTACCCGAAAGAAGTGATTCTTCGGCAATAGCGAGGACTTGTTTCCGGTGTCGAGGATCAGGCTCGCGGGAATCTTCATGGAAACCGCATAATCACGAATAACTTTCCGGAACTCGTTTGTACTTGTGAATGCCAAGCACCGAATTATCGGTACTTGTTCCCGCACGTATCTTCGACGATGATCATGGTCGTTATCGCCTGGACATGATGAACGAATTGTGAGATTGCGTTACGGAAAGCCCGCGGAAGTGGTGTTGAAGGGTTGACGGACGTTACGAAGAGTTCTCGTTAAATTTTAAGCGCCAAAATCTCAAAAAAACTAGTCGAATTTTCAGTCCTCTGTCTCTCTCTCTCTCTCTCTCTCTCTCTCTTTTTACGGATTTCCGTTGCAACGTCGACGGTTCCTGAGCGCGCGAATATACGCCACACACAGGGGGAGAAAAGTAAAAAGGGGTGGTCGCGCCGAGGCTCGACCGCGTGCGGCCCTCACGAGCTTCGTTCGAGTACTGGAGAACTCCTTGCTCGACATTCCGGCTCCCGGTACGAGCTCTCTCTCTCTCTCTCTCTCTCTCCCTCTCTCTCTCTCTCTCTCTCTCTCTCTCTCTCTCACTCTCTCTCTCTCTCGTTCCTCTCTTGCCGATGCGAAACACGCAGGCTTCCCACCCACCCGTGGAGCGAGGGGAGAGCCCAGAGGGGATCGAGGCGGAAAGCTCGGTGGGCGGAAAGGGTGCGGTGAAGAGGGTAAGTTTCGTCGCGATGAGGGGGCGCAGGGTTGCCTACGAGCCCTACCTCGCACACCGTTCCCGTACAAAGCCGGGCTGCATCACCGCGCGCGTTTGTACACGTAGCGTACACACCCTGTATACCGTAGGGCTGGATTTAGTATTACAACGCGAACGCGTGGGTGAGCGCACCGACGCAAAACCCGCGCTTTCGTAGTATCGCGAGCCGTGGGGGAGGGGAAGGGGGCTTTAACGCGTTTTTGGTAAGCGCGATCTCGCAAGGATACGCGTTTCAAGGATCGGGGATGGATTTTAGGGGCGAGGACGCGCCGTGGAAGAAACGCACAGGGCCGCGGGCTTTTCGGAGCTTTCGCATGCAATTGGAAGCCTTCGTCACGTCTACCCGTCTGCCACAGGAGCGCGCTCTCTCACCTCTTCTGTTCTTGTAAGCCTTTGGTTCAAAGGTTTAACGTAATTCATGAAAATAACGCTTGGCGAGTACTTTCGAACAAATTATAGCGGTTACCGCAAAATAAGGGGTCTGCGTGAGCTTGACATTTCGTTTAATCATTACGCTTAAAAGTTTCTTGAGGTTTGCCTGATGTGGGTCAGATCATGAGCAGGATGTTTTTACGGGTAACACTTTTATGTACATCCTGATTTCGTCGCAAACCGGCCGGACGTATTTAGGCACGAAACCAGGCTAAAATGGCTCTACTAAGGGGCTATTCCACAGGGATGGCTCTAAAAGTAAGCTATTTTTTAATAATTTTCTTTTTTTTTTGAAAACTGTTGCATGTACACGGAGAGAATTAAATGTTAAAAATTACCGTGCAATAACGGTAACCAGATGACAACCCTGAAACTTCGCTTATTATTACTGAGTAAAACACAGATTTTCACGAAAATAAAATAAAATTTCTTCTTCAGATAGAAAATTTTACCAGATTTTCTAGTAAATTTTCATGTGTAACAAAATACGCAAAACTTAAATTTCAAAAATATATAATATCAGCGAAATTTTACTGTGCATTTTATTATTTTATGCCTTTCAAAAATGTCTATAAAAAAGTATCGTCTTTATAAGAGTTATTTTAAGATTTATTATAAAATTTAATGAGTGTTATAGGAAAATGTATTGTGCTCTCGGTAAAAATTATCGTGCGCGCTACCCTTCTTGTATAGTAAAATTTTAGCTACGTATTTGAAATTTTCTGTAACGTGAGTTAAAAAAAACTTGTCGCATACGAATTATTATGCTTTTCTCACTTGTCACCACATTGAAATATATCACGGTAATTTTTACCGTGAAATTCACGATAAAAATTACTTTTTAATTCTCTCCGTGTATCGGTACAAACTTTTTTTTTCACTGAATGTTAAACTCTTATAGAATAGAAAATAATTTTTTGTTATTGCATATAAATGTATATTTATTTAAAAAATTATAATCGTGTAAAGGCATGAAAAAAAAATTCGCTGGCGTTGATGATTAGCGCTGTCCAGCTAATTCGAAACAAAAAATTCAAAAAGATTCTTAATCTGCATGAGTGTCGCTATCGCCCGAACTAGAATTATTAAAAAATATTCATTTTTACTTATACTTTTGCCCGAATTATGACGAAAAAACCGTGTTTTTCTAAAACTTTTGCCAAAAACGACGCCATTTTGTTATTTTGCAATATAAAATAATCATTCTAGTTCGAGCGATAGCGACACTCGTACAGATTAAGAATCTTTTTTAATTTTTTGTTTCAAATTACCTGAAGAGCCGAAATCATCAACGCCAGCGATATACTTTTTTTCATGCCTTTATACGATTATCAATTGTTAAATAAATATACATTTATATGCAACAACAAAAAAACTGTTTTCTATTGTGTAAAAGTGTACCTTTAACCGAAAAAAAGTTTGTACCGATACATGCAACAGTTTTCAAATAAAAAAATGATTAAAAATAGCTTTTTTTTTAGTCATCACAGTAGAATAGACCTTTAAGGTTTGGCCTAATACGGCCTTATTGCGGCTTGCCTTGTACCTGCCTGAGCATTCCATGTATGCACATAACCTCCCATATCCCACGTTGAAATTTTTATTCAGCAGCATATTCGGTTTGGTATTTTTGCATTTTTTTTTAATTTTATAAAAAAAAGTATTATGGCCCGTGACGAAAAAAAAAAACGTTATGCAACTCTGATGCCTGCTAGAAGATTTCGTTGTATTTATAAATCCCAAAACACAATTAAACATTATTTTAAATTGTAAATTCCAAATGTACATATATATTTCATAGATATTCTATTTTTTTTTTATATAGAATGTTGTTTTGCACTAAGGTCATGTCCGAAAAAAAACACAAACTAATTTACGAGACGTGCGTGCACCCAAAATGAGAAGAATTTTTTTTGCTATACAAGTGGAGGGAATGTTTCGGAGACAATTCCCAGCCAGTGCGATCCCGTGGCCGGGCCAGTACGTGAGAAGATCCCAAACAAATCGTGGAGTGATTTGCCACGGAACTGGACAAAAGACACTCGATTATCGCCCCATCGGGTTCTCCTGTAATCACCAATCACCTCCCGAACTGCAGATCATTCTGCGGAATATCCAACGATCCGGAAAGTATACACCTAGGAGGATCGCCAACAACATCGCCGACCCTTAGTGTGTTCGCGGCGACAATCTTTACCGAATCCCCATCGTAACGTTCACTGTGCCGAGGGCTGAACCGCTTTGCCCCGCGCTTCCGATGTGACCGCTACGATATAGGAGCGTGTACTGCACAGGGCGCAGAACGTGGCCGGCGATTGCCCCCCCCCCCCCTTCCCACGGTGCAAGCACGCCGAGCAGGCACTGCGAATCCTTAATTTTACTGTAACACACACAATTGCATTATTTAAGACACGTTTGATACCTAAACGTATAACTGTCTGCATTTGCACGGGTTGCATATTTTGTATAAAACAACAATAACGTGTTAAAATTTAATGCGGCTCGAGTGTTTGAAAATGTGTGATGGTGCATTATCATGAAGCAAAATCACTTTGTGCCGCCTTTTTTGATATTCTGGTCGTTTTTCACGCAAAGCTTGATTCAAATCGATCATTTGTTGTCGGTAGCGTTCACTATTAACAGTTTCATTGTCATCCTCATCCAACAACCCGAGCAGAAATCTAATCAGGCTGCCTGAGGATCCATCAGGGCCGGATCAGGGATCAATAAGGCGCCCTGATCAGGCACGCATGATTTGCGCCGGACAGGGGCCTGAGCAGGGATCAATGAGGCGCCCTGATCAGGCAGGCCTGATTTGTGCCAGACAGGGGCCTGAGCAGGGGTCAATAAGGCGCCCTGATCAGGCACGCCTGATTTGCGCCGGCTAGAAGCCTTATCAGGTATCAATAAGGCGCCCTGATCAGGCACGCATGACTTGCGCCGGACAGGGGCCTGAGCAGGGATCAATAAGGCGCCCTGATCAGGCACGCCTGATTTGCGCCAGACAGGGGCCTGAGCAGGGATCAATAAGGCGCCCTGATCAGGCACGCCTGATTTGCGCCGGATAGAAGCCTTATCAGGTATCAATAAGGCGCCCTGATCAGGCACGCATGACTTGCGCCGGACAGGGGCCTGAGCAGGGATCAATAAGGCGCCCTGATCAGGCACGCCTGATTTGCGCCAGACAGGGGCCTGAGCAGGGATCAATAAGGCGCCCTGATCAGGCACGCCTGATTTGCGCCGGATAGAAGCCTTATCAGGTATCAATAAGGCGCCCTGATCAGGCACGCATGATTTGCGCCGGGCAGATTGGGCCGGAAAGATTGGGACGGTCATCGCCAAAACCGGAACAAAAACTAAACGATCAAGTCAAGTAAAATAAAAACTTAAACTTTAAAAAAAAGTTTTCATATGTTTCATATTTTTAATAACGTTAGTAAACTTGATAACGTGTAACTGCGATAATAATTTAATAAATGTTGATCTATTTTTAAACAAAAAATTAATCAAATGATTGAGCCAGATGACACGCATGTCTCAGGCAGGATGAGGCACCTGATCCGGGCCTGATAAAGCGCCTGATCAGAGCCTGATAAGGTGCCTGATCCGGACCTGAATTTGCAAAAGCGTTACATCCCTGATCAGGGCCGGACTAAATTTGCCTGATCCGGCCCGGATTTGCTATTGTGGCAGCCTGATCCGGTCCGGATTTCACCCTGAACAAATTTCTGCTCGGGAATGCTTGCAATTTGCTGTCTTCAAACTTTTTCGGTGGGCTCCCACGTTCTTCGTTTCTCACGTAAAAATCGCCACTTTTGAATTTTTTAAGCCACTCAGAGCACTGTTGTGATTTACCAAGAGCATGCTCATCGTAAGCTTCGACAAGCATTCGATACAATTCTGCAGCAGTTTTCTTCAAATGGTAACAAAAAATTAATGCTGTCCGCAAATCGTAATTTCCAGGCACAAAATTCGACATGTTCAACGCTATAACAAACTATGTTGGGGTATAAAACTTGTATTGTTGTGAGTTAAAAATCTTTGTCAGATGTCAACAAAGCAAATAGCGCCAATGACGCTACTTGACGGAAACTAGATTGACAGCTGGGGCTATGGGCAAATTCCGGTTTCATATTTGGAGACCTGGTAAGTGCGTTGTTTTAAGTTGCGTATGACATTTACGCGTGTTACTTCATAAAATTACACATCTCACGTGTAACCGATGACACACATGGTCTTGCAGTGCAGTAGGTGTTCTAAAGGCGAAAACAAAAGCTTTTATGACTTTTTCGGGTAAATATAATTTATTATATTTTATTTTTTTATTTTATTATATTTATTATATTTTACCTAATATTTAGGTTATATATAATTATTTATTATATGATTATTTATTATTATTATTATTATATTATTATTATATTTATTATTATTTATTATATTTATTTTTTTATTTTATTATATTTATTATATATTACCTAATATTTAGGTTAGAATCAATCTTTGACTTTTTGCAAAGACTTTGAATAAATTTGTAATAGTAGGTCAAAATTAGACACGTTTATTTACTGGTATTCTAACCTCTAACGTCTTTCCAGCGAATGAACATAAGGGCTCTGTTCCGATAATTCTCAAAGCAGAGTAAAAAATTTAGCTGACCTGCTGAAAATTGCAAAATTAATTACTGTTAAGAATTGTCAATGTACATTTCATGAAATATCATAAAATAACTTCATTCGTGTTTTTTTTTTAAATTTTAACATTTAATTTTCTGTTTCTCTGTTCAAACAAACTTTATTAGTTTTTTTGAGAATGTTTCGCTTATGCTTTCGTTATTTTCTATGAAACGGTAATAACAAATATATTACTCATATGTATAAGAATATTATAATCTTTTGCAACACAGTGATCTCTAAATCTAGCATTTAATCAAGATAAATAATAAATCGTTATCCTTTACAGCGTTCATCCACAGTACACGTCCATTTACTGGTGATCGAGGGTCCATTTACTGGTAATTTCGTCCATACACTGGCGATCGAGTCATTTCGCTACTTATTTATTAATTTCTCCAACATTATTTGTTGCGATTACTTCGAATATTTTTTTTTCTACTACCGGAATAATATCTATTGTTAGCTATAGCAATTAAAAATTTTGTTTTGATAGTATAGTCATTTTACAGTTCATCTGAATTCTACAGTGTCGTTATTCGTCCATTCACTGGTTGGTTTACCCTACGCCTATACTGTAGTCCCATTTTCGCTTGTACAAGCTTCGCTATCGGATCCCCGCGATAGTTCAACATCGCGTATACGTGTAAAGAAGCTTTTCCCGTAATATTTTCTGTTGCAACGCTTCCGCCCATATATACTCCTCTCCGCGCTATCGTTAAGTCTTAGTTCCGGTAACGACCGTTTCTCGGGGAAAACGGAAACTCGTAATTCCGAAGATGATGCGGGAAATTGGAAAATACGCTTACTCTTTGGGAATGCGCGGAGTTGCGAGGTCAACGTTTTTTTTTTTTTTTTGCAACTTTTCCATAAGGAATGATTTCCTTTATGAGAGACTACTAGTATAGAGCCCGGAAAAAAGGTGAAATTCGACAATTTTTTATGGATATCCAGTTAATAGAACGAATATTCCGTTTCTTTCTTCTACATATCTTCATAAGGATAAACTTCCGAATAGCTGTTACCTCCGTTTTGGCTGAAATTTAGTACAGACCTTCTTTTTGACGATATAAGATAGTGTGTAAAATGATTTTTGGCGCATCGCAATAGTTTTCTCAATATCGAATTTTGAAAATTGCAAAATTAACACGTGCGTGTATATCTATATCTACTAGCACCCACTCCTATCCCAACTCACACGCTATCCTGGCGTGTAAAGAACACACACACACACACACACACACACACACACACACACGCGCGCGCGCACACACACACACACACACACACACACACACACACACACACGGACGCACGCACGCACGCACGCACACACACGTGGTTTGGAGTAAAAAAATACCGCGGAATTGACGAGCTGTGGGGTCCACACACACACACATACACATTTACACTAAAACCGCCCTTATCAGGGCTAGGAATGCTAAGCAGCCAACTTCCACGTGGTCCATTTTGGGTAATGCAAATGGTCTGTGAACTGCTATTGACAGAACAATGATGGAAAAGAGACTGCAAATTCAGAATTCCACACGATGCTCAAAGTTCCATCTTCCTCCCCAATCTTCCAGCCCAAACTTCCTCATAGAGAAAGCTTAAAGCATCGTCGACGTGTGTGTTTCTATCTTGAGGGAACTGTATGAGACGAGGTGGCTGACCTGACTAGAAAATTTTTGATAATATGAGAAATACATTGAAAAACAATTTTTTTTATCTTATGGGGGGCTGAGCCCCCCGGCCGACCACTGGCTCCAGTAGCCAAACTTGTAGGTAGAATAAGGCTAGGAGTGCGTGCAATTTTGACATTTTCAAAATTCGATACTGAGGAAACTATTGCGATGCGCCAAAAATCCTTTTACGCACTATCTTATATCGTCAAAAAGAAAGTCTGTACCAAATTTCAGCCAAATAGGAGGTAACAGCTATTCGGAAGTACAGCCCTTCATAATCTTTAAAAATGTATAACAAAATGGCCGCTATGATAATGGATGAAGCGCGCCACTTTGTTTGATAATGTCCTGTGGCCGGCAAGAGTTCTTTAATTTTTTACCCGGAATAGAAAATCAAAATAACTTGAGTTCTAGATGAAATTCGCCTTCGAATTACATAGAAAAATAAAAAAATATCGATTTTTTAATAAAACGACGTATGTTTGAAATGGCTCAAAAAAGCGCGCTCAGTTACGTAGTTTGTTTATTTTTAGGGTTTGTTTAGGTTTGTTTGGGTTTTCATAAGCCAAATTTGGGTTTTCGTAACTCAAATTTGGGTTTTCATAACCCAAACGCATCCAAACTCGACCCGTTTGGCGATTAGCTTCAAAACATCTCCATTCTGGGTACAAAATAATCGAGTTAGCGGCATTTCTTGCTGCTATTTCACTCAATGAAGGAAATTCAGCCCTACTCATGGTTATGAATCAAATACAAATCATAGTTGGCAGGCATAGTTACGGATATGCCGAACAAATGGATCAGATGCGCGTGGCTCGGAAAAATAGAAAAAGTTTATTAGAGACAAAAGAATTTGTCTCTAATAAACTTATTGCCTCTTTTACCTGTCCAAACTTAAGCATTTAATTTTAAATAAATCAAACGGAATATTTTTTTTTCTCCAAGCTCCATTATTAACCTTCAATTTGCCGTTTTTTCAAATACGTTATCTTAATTTTTCATAAAGTTATCATTTTGTGAGTAAATCACTGTTTTTCTACCGAGTTGCTCCATTTGTCAACAAAAAATATCTGAAAAAAATGTATTTTTCTACAATTTTATGATTGATATATCAAGTTAAAGGTTTCGAACATCAGCATGAATTTTTTCGGAATTTTTCGAGTGCATTAACAGGGTGAAAACACGGCTGAACGTGAGACGGGAGCTGCCGAAAAAACGTTTACAGACGAAGAGTTAAATATCATTTTTCAATTGAAAATAATAGTCGATGTCCAAATATCAAAATACCCGCATTACATTTGTCGTAATAAAAAATTGTCTTCGAACTTTCGTTTGTTTCAAATATGTTCGATAATTTCTTGAACTTGACAAATTTCCTTTTTCCAAGTATTTCTAATGCCGTTGAACCAAGTAATAATATAATAACAATTGACTAACGTCAATTAATTAAATGTAATGAAGTAAAAATATTAATAAACAAATAATGCTAAAATTATATATACTACCTTGTTTTCTGCTTTATTTGTAAAATAAGAAGAAAAGTCACGTTTTCTCTGCATTAATATAATCCCGGGCGGCATTTTGCGATCGGAGCAAAGATTCCGTCGTTACGTTTTTTTTTTACCCTCATTTGTCCTTTTATATTCGCAGCACATCCCCGCGTGATTGCGCTCAAGTTTATATTTTTCGTTCGCGCTATCTCGCAACAACCGTCGCGTACACTCTCTTTCCGAGAAAAGAATCATCATATTGGGGTATTTTCACCGCGTAGCTGGACTACCGCGCGTGTAAAGCCGGAGGGGAAAAAAAATGACCTCTGGGAGCGCGCGGTTATTACGCCGCGCCACGAACACGAAGTAAACAAAACACGAGAGATTGCTTTCTTCCAAGACTCGAATAACGATAACATTGTCCGGCAACTTAATTATTTTGCTTCACGAGTATAAAGTCGCGATATCGTGGAGCGAAACTTGCACGTAAAAAAGAACGGCGCGTTGTTCGGATGCCAATTCCACGAAACATTATAATTATATATAATATTTTTGTCAAACGTTGAAGGAACAATAAATCGAACTTACTGCGGTGACATCGAGGAAAAATCGAATTTTACGAATTCGCCTCGATCGATGCACTAGTCCGTCGAAAAATCGTCCAACTCAATTTTTCATCCGAAAAATTTCGACGATTCTCCGTACCGATCGCAGGACAAAGAGAGAGAGAGAGAGAGAGACTCGACGCCGATACTCGCTTCTGCTCCTATACGCACTGCGCGAACGTTTCTTCTTTACACGATTTCTCGCCGGGCGCGCGTGCGGTGCTGCCGCGCACAGCGCTTCTGAGAGTTACCGCGAACTTCGTCGCCCGCGCAACAGGTGCGCTAAGGTAACGCGGTTTCATCGCCGGCTTTACATAACCTTCATCGCGAAGCTTTGCCGAGTGTTTTCATCACTCCAATCTCGTCGCGGATCTGTTCGTTTTAATTTACACCTGAATTGTTTTGTCAACGGGTCGAACGATGGATCCGGGCGAGGTTGAGTTTCTCGGTGAAAAAGAACTCGTAAGCATAGTGCCGAATTTCACTTTTGACCAGATACACTTGATATCGGGCTCGATCGGGCCTTTTCGCGCCGGTCTACCCGTCAAAGTGCCAATTTGGCTTGCGGTTAGTCTCAAACAGCAACAAAAATGTCGCGTTATCAGCCCGGAGTGGATGGACATCGAAAGTTTGAACGAGACGAAGGAGGAGGAGAAGACCTCCAAGTAATTGCCCGATTTTTTTTCTTATACTATTTCTGTTATTAGCCTTGATTTTCAAGCTTCCTTTGTATGGCCTTGCCGACTTTTACCATCTCGTCACTTTCACTTTTACCCAACACTTGTCACTTTGCTATTTCTGATTCCTCAGAGACGCTCCTGGAGTTTTCCCCACAGCTGCTCTTTCCCTTATTGCATCACTGTATCCCGCTCGCACGAGGGTGCAGGGAAACTGTGGAAAACCCAACCTAATACAGTCGTCATGCAAGCCAGTGGCTGGCCAAATGGTCACCTATTCGAGTATTGGTCCAAGCTGATGTTGCTTGGCCCGAACGTATACATACTACCGTCCATTGTTCTTATTATAATTGTTTAAGAGACTTATTGCTCCGAGCAACACACTCCTTCAGTTTGTACTGAAAAACATTTACCTATCCCTAGGGTTTAGGCTTGATTTTGAGGTAGTCCTTTCACGAACCTGAATATTCAACAATTAACTGATTGTTACCTATAATTAATAAGTATAAATGCATCCCAGTATACTGGTGAAATTTGAAGCCAAGTAACCTAACTTTTGAGAATAAATTATGACTTTAAAAATCATCTATTTTATACAGCAACTTTATGGAGATGACATGCGGGTTACGTTTCTATCTGATAATTTGTATACTAAATAACATAATGGCAATAAAAACAAGAAGTAACCAAATGTTTAAAGAAAATATTTATGATAATGGAATTTATGAAAAAAATTTCATCCCAGTTCATGGCAGGGTATAATAATTGATTTTATTAAGGTAGCAGTTTTGCCACAGTCACGTTGAAAAGTTTATTCTTTGCTCAATCGATGAAAGCTTCCAAATATTGCAAAATATCCTTATAATGTAGATTGTACATCTTATCAGGGTATAAAAACTTATAAAGTAATAATGAAGACACTTGATATAATGTTTAGAGTTCCAAAAATAACAACGTTCCCTCCATCACCTAACCCTTACTTTTTTATCAGACTATCCATTCCGGCTACTGATACATAGATATTCTGCGTATATGGATATGCACATACTACTGTAGTCTAGCGAGCACGAAGATCGTGGCAACGTCGCAAGCCCAGCAAATTTTTGTCTTGATATTCGGCGCTAGCGTCATGAGACATTGCTTAATTTAAATGGCTATATCTCTGAAACTAGACGGTCAAAATTCATGATTTTTTTTTACCCACTTCGTCATATGTTCCCCTGTAATAGAGAATTAAAAAAAAATCTGTAAAAAAGTTTCAAAGTTATTGCGTGAAATGTGAAATTTTCCACTGCTCCCCATAAGAACACATGTAAAATCGTGCAATCTTTGTTTACCAATATCTAGAATACACAATAGTGAATCCTTTTGAAATTTTGCCGGTAATCACTTAATAGTGTCTTGAACAGGTTCTTAAAATAAAAAAATAATCTATAGAAAAACGCCTATAAGCGAGACTACTACTTTAAGTACCACTGTAATCTACTATTTATTCAAAAGGGCCCTGGCTTATGCGCTTATAAAATACAGCCCTCCGTGAAAGGAATACCTCAATCTAAACCCGAACAATAATGCTGGGTGGCACTGGAGGGTTTCGACACCATGTTGGCAGCCACCCAGTCCAAAAAAATATGAAAAGAATGTTAAAATCGCTCTATTATTATTATCTTCATAACTATCATTATCATCATCATTATTATTGTTATTATCATCACCATCATCGTCATAACTATCTACTACTGGATACCAACATTGAGACCCTCATAATCTCAAGTCCCAAACTCCTCTGAATATTATTTTCACTATAGTTTTTATCACTACAGTGATTGAGCAAAATTATTGTTCCTAAACTTGCTAAGAAACAGATCTGATCTGTATGAAACGAAACAACGGGTCCGTCTCGTGCTTCGAGTTCCCAATACTTTGACATCGCCCCCAGAACTTAAGCTTGATTGACGAATGCGGTACAGTCGCGTTTGTAGACTAAACTCCATTGCGGAAAGTACACCATGGGAGATGATATCGATAACGGGAGGTACCTTTGGTGTACAGAATCTTCACAAAAATGCCCAGCAACCATTACATAGACGAGGCGCTGATGCTGTTAAGCGTGGCGGCAGACGATATCCCAGGAGTCGACAATATAAGAACAGCGGTGAAGGTCGGTATGAATGATCTACGCGATCTTGATGTGGGCGAGTCACAGACGCTACGAATGTTTTCGATAATGATGAGAAGTGCATTAGAAAGGTTGTTTTCATTGCTTTCCAACATCACATACCCGGAAGCTATCCACACGATGGATAATTAGAATTGTCTTTATGTTTTGCAATCGACAGGACATTTGGGACATTAGGATGTCCAAGCTGAGGACCTCCATAGATGCCTTCTTTAAGAGCGACGTTCTTCACGCCAGGCTGGATCATCTAACGGCGATGGAAATAAACAGCGTACGTCCCTTGCTGCCTCACGCTCTTGACCAGATGTTGCGAATTCAAATGGTACGTTTTTTTGAAAATAATATTCATAAATACAAGCTTTTTTGGACATGTCGAGAATGAACAATGTTAGGCCGTAAAATGCTCTGGGGACTTTGAATTTGATCTAGCAGAAGTTAATGCGGGCACCCACTTTAGGAGATCGAAAATTAGATGATTTTTTGGATTTTTTTATTGTGAAAAAAAAACGGTAATTTCCGCAACTCTGACAATAATTTATTCATATTTTTATACATCTCTGGTAATTTTTTGAAGTTCCTTGGCGTGTCCTCATCGTCGTTGTCGATTTGCGGGAATTGTGCAGCTCGCAATTCGCATCTGAAATAGTCCAACAAATTTTTATACATCCTTGAGATGTTTTTTATGAACATGAACCTAAACTTTGAAAAAAAAACTTGTGAATTGAATGTCTGAACGTGTTTGAAAAAAAATGATCGATTTTTAGCATTTTTTCCCGGCATTTTGCAATAATAAATATGTTTTAAACAATCTAATCTTTTCAACTTTAGGTTCACGTTTTAATAAATTATATTATGTAAACGTGTTCCAAATTTAAAGATGATCCATCAATTAGTTTTTGAGGTATGATTTCCGCAAATTGAAAAATGTCGTTTCGAGAAAAACACGTTTAAAATTTCACAAACGAAAAACTCAAAGTCAAATGTGTTTGATCAAATGATAAAGTGTCTTACCGATTAATCAGCGATTCCAGCACCATACAGCAGTCCTTCCTCTTCCTCATGCAACTGATTTGAAGCTTGCATTCCCTCTTTACGAGCTTTTCGAGCTTCTTTTGTCTCTAATAAACTTTTTCTATTTTGCCGAGCCACGCGCTTCTGATCCATTTGCTCTGCATATCTGTTGCTCTGCTCGCCAACTACGATTTGCAGTTCATTCGTGAGCATGAGGAGGGCTGAATTTCCTTCATTGAATAAAATAGCAGCAAGAAATGCCGCTACCTCGATTATTTTGTGCCCAGAGGGGAGATGTTTTGGAGGTAATCGCCAAACGGTCGAGTTTGGGTTTGTTTGTTTGGGTTATGAAAACCCAAACAAACTACCTAACTGAGCGCTCGTGGATACCTGAGCGCGCCTGGGAGGCGAGCGGAGAGTCTTTATCATTTATATACATACCGTTAGAAGGAATCCGAATATCGTTTTGAAATTTTCAGGGTGTATTCTTACGATATTTTGCTAACGGTTTATGAAATTTAAAAAAATTGATCTTTGAAGCATCCAAAGTGGTTGTCCGCCTTAATGAAGTTCAGTGCTAATGTACGATTGACTCCTCGAAGTATACATAAAGAAGAGTACGAGTTTTCAAAATATTTTTTCTTCATTTTAGAAAGGCGGGGCTGACGGACTACTAGAATCTTTTTTACTGAAGCCCTGCATAGTGGAGTTTTTCCAATTTTTAGCGCTGCATCTGGAGCGAAAAACCGAAGCGTTTTTTAATATAGATATAAAGCGCTCGAGAAGTGCCCAGGATTAAAAAAAGTATTGATTTTTGAAAAAAAAAACGTACACTTGCATTTTGATCGAAAAAAACGTTTTAAAAAGATGTTGCAATAGGATCGTTAAATATTTTGCGAACACCTTTAATAGTCTCTAGTATTTTATATCCACATTAATAATCGCTTTGGTATTTTTCTTCACGTTTAATCCGAAGAATTGGAGCAATTCCAGCGTGGAGAGATTCAGCGAAAAATCTTGGAGCTTTTTTTTACACTCTTCTGTATATTTCGAAGCACCGATTGTAAATTTTCAATAATGTTCCTGTATTTTTTTTTTCAAAAAAGCTCTAAAAACCCCGTAACATTGGTGGTGTTACCCGTTAATTGTAAAAAATTTAAAAAAATAACACGTTAATTGTATTGGCAGGGCGAGGAGAGCGCAGGACGCGAAAGTCAAGCCAGCGAAAATTCGCAGTGAAGAAAAAAAGAAAAAACTTCGTGATATTACATCGTAAGAATAATGTAAGATAAGAATTTGTACAATTATAATATTTTTGCACAATAAAATTGGTTGCTGTTGATTTCCAATGTGATGTCAGCTCAAATTTCATAACAAATGTATCAAAGATTCTTTTTTTTTGTAATCATTCGCAATGAGTGCTCACCCCCAAAAGATCTGCATTTTTTTTCTCGGCCGTTTTACCATAAAAAAAAATATATAAGCACGGCGTAGTATTTTTTAAACTTTGTTTGTTTGGATTTATTCAGAGAAGCTTCTCGGAATAATTACACTTTATTTCGTTCAATAAAATAATACACGCCATCGTATTTTTTTTTTTTTCAAGTGCAAATGGTTTATATTTTTATTTTATTTTGTCCGTAAATTGATAAATTGTCACGGTTCGTTTTACATACAGTCACTAGCATCTCAATCACATTTTCTCGTTACATATAATAGAATATATATAACTATAATGACAATATAACTATGATGATAAAAATTATTTACATTCGTACAAACTATTCGAGTCTATGATCCTGTCAAATATGCCATCCCCTTGTGGATCTTTCGTCCTTATCTCTCATTATATACATTTGATTTCGCGGACTTTGAAGTTGTCGCGGTTAAGCGATCCTCTCTCGTGAAATCGGCACTGATCCAAAAGTGGCTTTATCACCGTTTTTTTTTTGTTGTTGTGACAATTGTGGAAAAAAATCGAACTGTATCCGAATAATATCGATCGCGAGTCGAAAAATCGTATTATCATTACTCACAACCGTGAGTACCGAACGACGAATATATCACCAAGACATTGAAATCTCAATTCGGTCATGAACGATAAATAAATTTAGCCCCCTTCTCCCCCGCTCGCAATTTTTAGCACTCGCGAATCGTCGCACAGATCAGTTGAATGCGGAGAACAGACTTTCTTTTTTTTTTTTATACAATTTTTTCGCCAAAACTTGTCGCAAGTTTGAACGAATTTTCTTCGTTCGAGCTAAGAAAAAAGGGGCTTCATTCAGACGGCAACGATTTTACTCGGGTCGACTTTGACTCTGATGAACATTGTGTCGTCCTTGACGAAATGTCGTTTCTTCACCATTTCGTGGGAGACGAATCGAGGAAATCCAAAGCCAAGGGAGTCAGGCTCGCGGGACGGGCGTTGAAAGTTTTTCCACGTTGGGTCGGGTATGAAGCTCTCGACGATGTTGCACGCTTTCTCGGCCTGTACCGTCTGATCGAACATCGTGAACGAGACACTATGCGAAAACGGCCAACGCAACAGTGCGTCGTATTCGCCTGGCAAAATTTTGATGTATATCGACAGGTGGCTTCCCTCGCCCGTACCGTTTCCGTTCAGGAATATTGAGGCCTGCAAAGTGAAAAACGAAGAGCGGTTACTCGAGGACGGAGATACAGTTGCGGACAAAAAAAAGTCGAAATTAGGAAATCACAAAACTACATCCCGGATGTAAAGTAAAATCAGTTTCAAATAGCATCATGTGGAGATCAAGACTCCAATTGTCGGTTCTCGGACTCCTCGGAAAAGTTTTGTCTCATATATGAATTAGCCACACAATTTCTAAAACATTCCGTACCATTTTTTCTTATTTTTTTGCCTATTTAGAGAGTTCATTGGAATACAATGAAAATTAATTTGCCACAACATTTTGTAAACGAATTTGGGTTACAAAAGTCACTCAAACGTTTTTGAAGATGCTGATTAGAAATCAACAATATAAACAATTGGGAATATATGCTGAATAATAATGAAAACAAATAAATAACATTTTCATTGTACAACACTATATCAACGTTCCATAAGAGCGCATACTAAACTACTGCAAATTAAAAGTACAATAATTCTCCATCGGGCACTCGGTCGATCCTACATTTCGCATACGGACTCAAAACAAATGAAGTAACAAAGCATTAAATCTTTATCGCCCTGGCAGCATTTCTGTAAGACCCCATACATTCTTAATAAATTATATTGAAGTTTGTATCATTGGAACGGAACGAAAATAATTTTTTTTTTTGAATGCCAATATTCTTTGGCAGAACAAAGCCACGGGAAAACTTTTTTCGAAGATTTTCACTAGATAAATTCCAAATCAATGTATTCATTGAAGAACGGTATTTCACAAACACAGATAATTATCAATATTCGACATGTAAAACATTTCGTGTAGCGTAAAAAGTATGGATAGAACAATGTCAAATTAAAACGCGTTTTTTTTCCCCCCGAAACTAATTATCTAACGGTAACCAAGACCGAAAATTAGTGACTACGGAAGCATCATTTACGATGGGTCTGAAGTTTGCATCTTTGGAATGCAGCAGAAAGGCTTTTTGATTTTCTTCTCAATGTTTATTGTTATCCAAAATGTTGGTCGATAGTTTGCATCTTTGGAATGCAGCAGAAAGGCTTTTTGATTTTCTTCTTCTCAATGTTCATTGTTATCCAAAATGTTGGTCGATAGCGTTAGGTTCTAGGTCTCTAAAAAAAGTTTATCGCAGCTCTGATCTCTCAAAAAGAAAAAAATTGAAATTAGAAAAATAAAGCGTTGCATTCCAATGATGCAAACTTCAATATCATAAATGTAAAATGACGTATCTACAGACCGTTTTTTTCATAAAAAAAAATATACCGTACCTGTAATTTGTATCCATATTGACTAGTATAGAAGGGTGGACTGACGAGTTCCATTCCCTCTTTCGCCTTTGCCTCAGCCATTTTAGCCGTATAGTCGTTGATCTTCCATATCAGCGTTCCCGTATAATTCAGAGACAATTTGCTCATGGCCGACTTGAGACTCGTTATTTGATGCTGCTGTTTCGTCACTACGCTGCACATAAGATTGAGATGCATCTTCGCCGATTCCTCGAGATGTTTGTCCAGAGAAAAACGATTGCCCTAGAAACGTTGAAGCGAAAAAAGGAAAAAGAGATCAGTTTTTCCAATCGAATTTAATGGAAAGATCAACTAGATCGGGTGAAAAAAATCACCTTGAATCGACAGCCGGCGTCTTTGAAGGTACACGAGAGGAGATGAGTGGTGCAATGATCCTTGAGGTGCACTTCGAGATCTTCCCTTGGTAAGACAGCGGTTTCGCAACGGTGGGGACACGCGACCGGGAAACGACCGCATTTTGTGTGATGTGCTCCAAGTGTGTCGAACACAAATTCCTTGTTGCAGTAACGACAAGCGACGAGCCTCTTGGCGCACTCGCCCAATTTGTGCTGGCCCAAATGTCTTCGCTGCACCTTCATGCCGCACTTGTTCTCGCAATAGAGTGGCTCGTAACCGCACGTGCCCGTGTGTTTCTAGAGGAAGAACATCAGAAATGATAAAATTCCAAATGTGAGACCCTTTTTTACATTTCTGTAATTTTCCCACATGGAGGATACATATCGAAATCAATTCAATACGAACAAATATTTATTTTCATGTGACAATAGTATAATTTTCTTTTCGGCCTACCTCGAGAGTGTGACCGGTGAATTCTTTGGCGCAAAAGTCACAGCGTGCTCGTCTCTGGGCACAAGTGTACTTGAGATGATCCTCCATTAGTACACGCGGTATCATTGCGCCACACTTGTTCGTGCATGGCACAGCGTCGTGTTTGCAAGTGTTCAAGTGAGCCTGGAAGTAACAGGAAATCCATTGTTATTATAAATCAATAGAGAACCGTAAATTATTAAACAAAATATTTTGTGATTACGGTACTGGCATTAATATTATAATTGAATATTAAATATACACACATATACTTGTTATAATAATATTACGAATTGCAATTGATTGTAATGTGCCGAAATAGAAGAATTATTGGTTCCTTATTACGTTATCCTAACTAATATTATAAATCTGACTTTCTGTTTGTCTGCCTGTTTGTTACTCAATCACGCCAAAACGGCTTGATCGATTTCAATGAAATTTAACATGTAAATAGCTTATGGCCCGGGTTAAGACATAGGATACTTTTCATTCTAATATCTAATATTTTTCTAATTATAATATTATATACTCAAATCTAATCTAATTATGAAATTAAAATTATTATATAATCAATGAAATTTAAAATGTAAATATTATAGATAGCTTATGACACATAGGATACTTTTCATTCTAATTCTAATATATAATATTTTTCTAATCTGCATGCCTGATGTTTGTTGCACTATCACGCCTAAACGGCTGAACCGATTTTTATGAAATTTGGCACACATGTAGAGAGTTACTTCGAATAACACATAGGCTATGAAAAATACATCTAATATTTTTTTCAATTCTAATATTCGACTCGAATCTAATTCAATTATGAAAGTATCAGTCTTATATAATTCTTATTAAGGATACAAAAAAAATCAAATCTAATTATAATAGATGATAATATCAAATCTAATATCAATATATCTAATATTTTTCTAACTATAGTATTTTAAAAAATCTAATGCTGAAATTTTAATTCTCATAGAATACGACCGACTAAAATATAATCAAAATCGAATAGAATCTAATATAATATCACATATTTTTCTAAATTCTGAATGACGTATGACAGCCTTTAAGAAAAAATACATTAAGGGGTATTTTAACACAAATTTCAAGATCCACGCAAACAAAGTCGCGGGTAGAAGCTAGTTATATATATAATTTGAAACGTCAATTATTCTATTTCGATACACTGCAGTGAATAGTAATTCGGAATACTATTTCTGATGTCTTCACTGACGCCATTTTCACACACACACACACACATATATATATATATATATATATATATATATATATATATATATATATATTAACAAATAATTTCTCAATACCTTAAGCTTTCTTAGCTCGTCGGACCACTTGCACCCGTCTTTGTGATGGATGCAGTAGACGATAGATCCCATTATTGCCTTCTCTGCCTCCAAATCGCCAAAGTTCTGTAACAAAAATATATTTGTTTATTTCATTTATTCATTCCTTCTTCTTCAAATGTTTACAGAGATATTTTTCAAGCAATTTTATGGACACATGAAAAAGCAGTATAATAAATTCATTAAAGCGGTTCGTTCGATTGTGCAATAAATTGCGTAAAATGAAATAATACTTTAAGAATTGCAAACATTAACAATTATTTTGTTCTTTTCACGAGATGTTATTCACGAGATGCGATATTAGTTCGACAAGATTTATTATGAAAAAGAAATCTACGGTATACGGTCTGAAATTAGTTTTGTTATTTCGAGAGCTCTCCTGGAGCGGCAACTCGGAACAACTCGTTATATATATACGATATTGAAGTATATTTTTGTTGAGGCATTGTGGGAGATGTGAAAAACCCTCGGGGTAAATAAACGCGTGAGGTCAAAGCCCGTCAGAGCAACTCGTAAGCTAAAAATATGCGTTCTTATTATCATACCAGGCGAAAGAGTAACATTTTTCAAAATTATTGTCAGGTATGCGTAAGGATTGAATATAAAAATCAACTTGATGGCGAGTAATTTTTCTCGTTGTCGATCTATTTGTATATTAATTTTTTCAACTTAGCAAACAAAAGTATTTCAGAATCCAATACTTTGATAGGCTAGAAATGATCGCTCAATCTGGTGTCCCTAAAAACTAACTATAGAACTATGGAAATCGAAATGAAGAAGTATATAAACAATAACCATTATGATATTTAGATAGTAGTGTCGCTACAGTCACGTTGAAAAGTTTATTCTCCGCTCCATCGATGAAAGCTTTGAAGTATTGCGAAATATCCTTATAATGAAGGTTCTACATCTTATGTAGACTATCTGATACTGAAACTTTTGTATCAGACCGGCTACCAATACGTACTCTGCACGGAGAGAATTAAATGTTAAAAATTACCGTGCAGTAACGGTAACCAGATGACAACCCTGAAGCTTCGCTTATTATTACTGAGAAAAAAAACAGATTTTCACGAAAATAAAATAAAATTTCTTCTTCAGATAGAAAATTTTACCAGATTTTCTAGTAAATTTTCATGTGTAACAAAATACGCAAAACTTAAATTTAAAAAATATATAATATCAGCGAAATTTTACTGTCCATTTTATTATTTTATGCCTTTCAAAAATGTCTATAAAAAAGTATCGTCTTTACAACAGTTATTTTAAGATTTATTATAAAATTTAATGAGCGTTATAGGAAAATGTATTGTGCTCTCGGTAAAAATTATCGTGCGCGCTACCCTTTTTGTATAGTAAAATTTTAGCTACGTATTTGAAATTTTCTGTAACGTGAGTTAAAAAAAAAACATGTCGCATACGAATTATTATGCTTTTCTCACGTGTCACCACATTGAAATATATCACGGTAATTTTTACCGTGAAATTCGCGACAAAAATTACTTCTTAATTCTCTCCGTGTGCGTATACGGATATGCACACACTACTGTAATCCTAGTTCTAGTCTGCTCCATTCGCTTCGTGGTACTAGGCGTCGCTAGACATTGCTTAATTTAAATCGCTATATCTTTGAAACTAGACGGTCAAAATTCATGATGTGTTTTACCCACTTCGTCATACGTTCCTCTGTAATTGAGCATTAAAAAAATAAATCTGTAGAAAAGTTTCGAAGTTATTGCGTGAAATGTGAAATTTTCCACTGCTCCCCGTAAGAACACGTGTAAAACCGTGCAATCTTTGATTGCCAATATCTCGAACACACAACGGTAAATCCTTGTGAAATTTTGCAGGTAATCACTTAGTGTCCTGAATAGGTCCTTAAAATAAATAAAAAAATCTACACAAAAACGTCTTGGCGAGACTACTACCTTAAACTAGTAGGGTTGAAATGCGATGATAAGACTATATCAAACATTTTCTTCGAATTTTTGTCTGCCTGTCTGAATGAAGTTAGCGTCAAAGTGACTAAGGCTTTTTTTCCGAACCTTTATATAAGTAAGTCGATCGCCAAAATGATCCCATAAAGCTTATTTTGTCCGCAACAAAGAGTGACGCGCTACCTAAGAACACTTGGAACGTGCGCGCACCAGTAACAAAAGCGCCGAGCGTGTTCGTACAAGTTCGCGCGCCGATTACTACACACACGCCTGCGTTCGCGCGTTGCGCGCGTCTATCGGGAAAGTGGTATACCTGTCCCATGAACTGGTGTTACCTGCTGAAACCTGCACGACCGGCAAGGTCGGTGGTGGTGTAGTTGCGTGAGCGTTGACCGAGGCTCGCGCCCATCCAGCGTCCGTTTTCTCCGCGCACCCGCACCGCACACACACACACACACACACTCGTTTCGCATACCTGCGCACGCGACTCCCGTATACGATTCTCCATTCACGTCGACGCCGCACTTCGAGAACGCGAAGAAATTCAAAAAAGTCTCTTGCCATATTTGCCATTTTTCAGATTTTCCAATATCGATTTTGAAAGATCGTCTACGCCGAGATATATATAAATTTGGTGAAAGGATTTTTTTCGATATTATCGTAAAAAGCATTTTTCGAAATGATTTTTGTTTGCAACTAACGAAAACTAACTTAGTATTTTTTTTTCAGTTCGTTTAGTTTAGTTAGTTACAAAAACGTATCTTTCCCGGATAAACTTCCGAACGACTATGTTACCTCCGAATTATCTGAAATTTTGCACGGACCTTCGTATTGACAGTATAAGTCTTTGCCTGAAGGGACTTTTGTCGCATCGCGATATTTTTTAAAATATCGAATTGTAAAAATATCGAATTTTGAAAATATTGAATTTTCAAAATATCGAATTTTGAAAATGTTGAATATTGAAAATATCGAATGTTGAAAATATCAAATTTTGCAAATGTCGAATATTGAAAATATCAAATTTTGAAAATATCGAATTTTTAAAATATTGAATTTTCAAAATATCGAATTTTGAAAATGTTGAATATTAAAAATATCGAATTTTGAAAATATCAAATTTTGCAAATGTCGAATATTGAAAATATCAAATTTTGAAAATACCGAATTTTGAAAATATTGAATTTTGAAAATATCGAGTTTTGAAAATATTGAATTTTGAAAATATCAAATTTTGAAAGTGTCGAATATTGAAAATATCAAATTTTGAAAATATCGAATTTTTCGAAAATTGATAAATTAAGGCGCGTGTATATCTATATCATAGCGCGCTCCTGCTATCTCTACTTTATCGATATAATCGGATACCACACAAACCCAAACAAGATCCAAACAATCCTACCAAACCCAAACAGATACAAGCAAGCCCAAACAACCCTAGCAAACCCCGACAAACACAACCAAGCCCAAACAATCCTGCTAAACCCAAACGAACACAACTAAACTCAAACAATCCCAAACAAACCCAAACCTTCCCAAAAGAACCCAAACGAACCCTACAAAGTTCAAAAAAACACAACCAAGCCCAACAAAACCCAAACACAATCAAGCCTAAACAAACCCAAACACAGCTAAACCCCACAAAGCCCGAACAAACCAAAACAAGCTCGCTTCGAATTTGTTTGTTTTTGGTTTGCTTGGGTTTTGTTTGGGTTTATTTGATATCCGATGATGTCGATGAAATAAGATAGCAGTAGCGCGCTATCAGAAACAAGATCTGTGCAAACTTCCAGCTAAATCAGAGATAACAGCTATTCGGAAGAGCACCCTTTTTCGTAACGAAAGATATAAAATCTCCCCAGTCAAATGTTATGGACAAAAAAGAGCTTTGCCGACGATCTGCATTCCTCGAACTCGAGCCCCGAAACTTCTTCGTATCGAAAAAAAAAAGGGCAAAGCGACATACGATTTTCCAGAAGGCCCGCATACACCAACTCGAGAACTTTGCCACACTCGAGGGTGTTACCGCCCGTACGTATATTCACGTATACGTATATCGTATTCGGAGATCAAAAGATAAACCGGCAGAGAATAACATTCTACAATCTTCGTAGATCCTTCGGCTGTTCTGTCTCTTTTTTTTTGTGTTTCGAAGAATTCTATTGATCGCTCGACGGAATTATTCATGTCACGTTTGTACAGGTCCAATCGACTTTCCGCGTTGAAATGGTACGCGGCACGTATTCCTGCATTATGGATTATACAAATATCGTGTACAAAAAGGATTATTTTCAGTATAAAAATATATTTGTGTGTTTATATGCGACAGACACATTCACATATAAACGAAGAGAGAGAGAGAGGGAGAGAGAAGAGAGAATTCGTAAATTCGGGTGGTCCTTTTCGTGACATTATGAGCGTTTAGGCTCCGAGCAGCATAAAGCCCTCTCTCTCTCTTTCTCTCTCTCTGTGTCTCTCCTTCAAGAGCTATATACTTTTACAAGCCCAACCTGACGTCACTGAGAAATAACGGACGTGGTAGCGAGCATTACGGCCACGTTCCACTTTATCTCTGTTCTCCATCTCTCTCTTCCTCTCTCTCTCTCTCTCTCTCTCTCTCTCTCTCTCTCTCTCTCTCTCTCTCTCTCTCTCTCTCTCCTCTTTCTCTCGATCTTCATTCTCTCCTTTAAAATATCCGCACCTGTCCGTGAACAGCAGAATTTCACAGAGCGTCTTTTAAATCGGCTATCGCGTTCTCCCGCCTTTCGAATTTTTCCTGGCGTACGAATCCCGTGCTTCTCACTGACCAATGCACTCGCGGTGGACGAGAGAAATTGGAGTACAATCATTTTCATGAAATAACGAAAACGTCTCCGGTGTTCGGTAAAAAAAATATCTTGTCCTTCTGATTTTTTCGTGCAAATTGTCTGCTTATAAAAACGACCCTAATTTCATTGATCACTATTTTCGTGAATAATATTGACTCGTACTTATTCGTAATGAATATTGATTGATAAATTAATTATTAATTAATAGCTAATTGCCCATTAATTATTTAATAAAACCATATTCATTACGAATGTACCTGAACCTTCGTTACGAAAATGTCGCTCAATTACATTAAATTTGTTTTTTTTTATCAATTAATTAATTATTACGTAATTAATTAAGAATTAATCAATTAATATCCATTACGAATAAATGTTAACGTTCTTTGCTAAAAAAGTGATCAATGACATTAAATTCGTGTTTTTAAATTAATTTCGTTGTGACGGAATTCTAGTCGGCGACTCGGAATAAGAATACGTCATACGCGGAGAAAATATTTTTAGACAAATCAAGGCGCTCTCCCGTCACGAAAAAAAAGTGCCTCCACGTGTGTGAAAGGAAAAACTCGGATCTCGTCCAGCTCCCCTCTACCCCCGCTCTCGCGCTCCCGTAGCCTTTTCTTGTCTCCAAGTCGTGCGGCGTGTTTGGGCATGTCTGTGCAAACGGTTTCAAACAACCTTGAGCTAAGGACGTTTAGAAATGGAACTGAGGAATTTCAGCCTTAGAAAATCGATAAGACTACATCAGCAACCGTCCACAACGTGACGAGGAACTGAGAAAAAAATAACTCCCGTTCGGCATATCGCAAGATTTATATGTAACCTTCGATTTTATTTTCACGCAAAGTGAAATTGATCGAGAATTCGAAACGATGATCAAAGTTCGCCATCTATTTCGCATGAATTACGAAAATTCTGTTAGAAAAAAAATTGTTTCAAGAATTGTTCGCACAAATATAAAAAAATAATAGCAATAAAAATATATTTGGAAAAATATTGCTGTATTCAAAATTGTGCAAAAAAAATGGTGCCTAATTGAATGTTTCGCGCCAACCGGAATCGGTGAGTCGTCTAATGAAAGAATGAAATACTATATTTGTCAACAATCTTCAATGTTATTTTTGTAAATAATAAACAGAATAAAAGAAATAAGCTAATAATTCCCAGTGCGTTGCCCGGAGCAACGAAATCTTGTAATATTTATAATTCCGAAATCTCGCAAAGATCGAAACTTGCGGATTGTGTCTTCCGAAAGAATAGCGGCCGCGAAGAACGCGAAAAATGTGACATTTTTATCGTGAGAAATTGTCGGCCGACCTCTCCAAGGTCTTCATTGTCCCGAAGAATTTCGTCGTTAAGGCACGCGAGTCCACGGACGAGGACGACAATCGTTAAGAACGCGTTCACGCTCAGCACGAGGGAGAATGAAATAATAAAAAATAAAATAAAAAAACAAGCTACACCGGAAAGGGAACGCGCGAGAGCGTACGCACAAAGTGTGTATTCGAAATACGCCGAGAATTCTCCGTGACTAACAACAATGCGATAGTGGTGCCCTCGCGCGGTAACTTCCGGTAGCGCTCAGCGACGATTACGCATCTCTCGGTTCGCTCGTCGCAGATTCTCCTGCGCCCCCGCCCGCCGGCCGTGCCGCCGCCATCGTTTCGACTCGAAGATTTTCTGGGAATACAAACGGCGGGAAGGCACGAAAAGGCAAAGGAGAACAATAAAGAATTAGCGCTCACGATGGTTTTGCCGTTGTTCCTTTTTGAATAAAAAGCACACGACGAGCTCGTAATCAACACCGAACGTTTCTCGGGTTAGCGTCACTCGACGCTGGGTGGCACTGCGAGCAGCAGCGCTCAGAGGTGAGAACACGAAGAAGAAGAATAAAAGCGTTATCGCAATGCATTCCAGCGTGCACACGCAGAGAATCACAAAGAAAAAAAAACACAAGATCACGGTTGAGTTTTAATAAGGCGCCTGTCGCGCCTTCATAAGCTACGAACTTGAACTGTAACGGTGGTTCGCTTCTCTCGGGGATACAACCTCTGATTTAATCGCGGCCATCTTTTTTTTTTCTTCACGACCTCTGGCGCCTTTTTTTCACAGGTACTGCGTTTCCCTTCCAATTTGGGAAAAAATCTAAAAATTATTTCAAAAATGCAGTTCTCGATGGGCGAATTTTATGATGTTGAAGTTTGCATCGTTGAAATGCGACAAAAATAAACTCCGCGATGAAGCACATTTAGCCACTAAATTTTCAAGTTTTGAAACTTTAAACGCGTTTTCCTGAAAAGCACTTTTCCATGAACTTCGTACAAATTAACTCAAAAACTATCTGATCGATCATTTCGAAATTTTGCACACTTTCAGATAACATAATTACCGTCTATGTGAACCTAAAGTTCCTTACAGATTATTGTAAAAAAACTAAATTTTCATTAACAGATACTATAGTAAACATTTCATGAAAAATAGAACATTTTTTCAAACGCGTACCATTTTTCGTATTGCCACTTTTATTCGAATACTTTAGGTTCACATAGAGCGTGTGGGTCTTACAAATCGAAAACTTTTCAGCTCTGATGTTTTAGATCAGTGCATCAGACACTAGATTGTACGCCGTGGAACAACTCAGGCGGCAACCGTCTTCGAAGCAAAAAAAAATGTGAAAACTAAAAGATGTATCAACATGTACCTGAAATTTTTATTACGTAGAATAGTTTCGAGGCAAAAAAAAAATCTTGAAAATTCGCTTATTTTCGACTGCCTAAAGTGATCTCCTCCCGTAATGTGTCGTTTACTGACTATATTTCGCCAACATTGTTGTCAATGTTTGCCCACGCAAAACAGCGTCAAGAATTTTTGTCAACCTAGAAAACGTTCTTTTTTCTGTCAAGTCCCTTCGAAGGTTCGAGGAGCGGGTTGGCCTGACTCGACGAATGCGTGGGCCGCGACCCCGCGTGATAAAACATCGCGAATCGTTGAACCGTGCTATCTCGATTCGTGGGAAAGCACGGGGGAATTCGCCGTCCGATCGTGTTGCGTCAAGAACCGCGTACTTTTTTCCCTCTTGGTTAAATTCTCGGCCAACGGCGATGCGAAATGAATGAAAACGATGAGAAAGTGAGAGGAATTTCTATCGCCTCGTTTGGCAGACAAGAGAGCTGAAGGAAGAACGAGACACGACGACAGTCCGTCAGAGGGATACAAGGAAAACGAGGCGAATATAATGGTAATAAACATTTTTTTGTAATCCGAGAACAAAAAAAAAAAGGGGTCGACATTCCGTGACCGCCGCCGTATCGCGGTGATCGCGACGTGTTATGGCCCGCCAGGAAACTCGCAGGTCTCCACTTCCTGTGTGAAACCGCAAGGGAAACCAGAGGTGGACCAGAGAAATATCCCGAGAGGAAAAAAAAAAAAAGAAAACGCATCAGCAGAGTCGAACGAGAAGTGAGCAAACAAATGAGAGTATGAGAGTATGAGAGTAAGAGAAAGAGAGAGAGAGAGAGAGAGAGAGAGAGAGAGAGAGAGAGAGAGAGAGAGAGAGAGAGAGAGAGAGAGAGAAGAGTGGCCTTCTCCTGGGAAGCGGAAAGGAGCTTCGACATTGATTGATCAGGAAGAATTGAAATGTTGACAAACTCGTATTATACGTAACGAGGCACGTAACGCGATTTAGAGACGTTTCCCATTGAAAGTACTCGCTTCAACTCTACTCAATTGTGCGATCGTTCATAATTTTATAATCGCAATGTACTCGCTAAACGAAAGTAGTGGAAAAATATTATTATAATATTATCCTAACTAATATTATACATCTGACTTTCTGGCGGTCTGTCTGTTTGTTACTCAATTACACCAAAACGGCTTGATAAATTTCAATGAAATTTAACATGTAGATAGCTTATGGCCTGGGTTAAGGGGTTACGTGGGTTAAAAAATTTCAACAAATCCATTTTTTTTTTAATTTCATTATCTAATAGTACAATATGTTTAGAATATTCTCCCAAAGTTTTAAGTCAATCGGAGTAAAAGTCTAGGAGAGAGAGCCTTTGGGAATTCCCCCCGTTGGGAATGACTGGCCGTGAGCGCCGCAGGTATATGCATTTTTCGCAAAACACTATTTTCGAAGTCGGTGGACACGATTTCTCAAAAATTAATGCACCGATCTTATTGAAATTTTGCACACTTCTTCAAAATAGCATTGACTAGTGATTGAACGAAGGTTTTTTTTTTCGATTACAACTAATTTTACAAGGCTATACGTAGTGTAAATTGTACCAAAAATGGAACTATTTTGCATACAAGTCTGCAAAAAATTCAAATTTCAATTTAAAAAAAAATCCTTCGTTCAATCACGAGCTATATTTATCTAGTAACAGAAAAAATGTGGTTTTTTATTTTCAGGTAAGCTATCATGGGTTATCCTGACCACCATGAGGAAACTTTTTTTAGGGGTCTCCGGGAACCAGGTCCCACCGGCTGAATTTCCTAAATTTTTGGATGAAATTTTTTTAAAAATATTGTTGAAATGTTGCTCTTTTATGTGCTTAACATTTTGAATAAAATAATTTATATATCATATTTTTAAAAAATAGAGAAAATATGCTTTTTTTTTACTTCGAAACCCACGTAACCCCTTAAGACATAGGATACTTTTCATTCTAATATATAATATTTTTCTAATTATAATATTATATACGCAAATCTAATCTAATTATAAAATTAAAATTATTATATAATCAATGAAATTTAAAATGTAGATAGCTTATGACACATAGGATACTTTTCATTCAAATTCTAATATCTAATATTTTTCTAATTTGTATGCCTGATGTTTGTTGCACTATCACGCCTAAACGGCTGAACCGATTTTTATGAAATTTGGCACACATGTAGAGAGTTACTTCGAATAACACATAGGCTATGAAAAATACATCTAATATTTTTTTAAATTCTAATATTCGACTCGAATCTAATTCAATTATGAAATTATCAGTCTTATGTAATTCTTATTATAGGATACAAACAAATCAAATCTAATTAAAACAGATGATAATATAATATCAAATCTAATATAAATATATCTGATATTTTTCTAATTATAACATTCGTGTCAAATCAACTGTAATTATCCAATTCAAATTCTTATGGAATACAACAAATCAAATATAATTTAAATTTGATAAAATCTAACGTCTAATATTTTTCTAATTATAATATTTAAAAAAATCTAATGATGAAATTTTAATTCTCATAGAATACGAACGTTTAAAATATTTCATTTAAAATTTTAACTGTATATTTAGAATTACATTTTCTGAGGCACGACGTAGGATTTTTTAAAATTATATTGCATAGTTCCTTTTTTATAAACAATTTTCTGACGATTTTCTCATGGTATTTTATACTTTTTGTTTTAGAATGCGCCATTTAAAAAAAGCAATATATCAAAAAAATCCTACGTACTTCTATAGATATTCTTATATATAATCGAAAAAACTTTAGTGTCTTATCGTAACTCAAAAATTATAGGAGCTTTTTTGGTCCGGCCGTTGGCCTTCCAGAAATAAAGGCGTCATCGGAAAAATGTTGCACAGTCGCCATTACAACATGTATCGCTATGAAAAAATAATTTTGTATAGTCAATTACGTGTATAATAAAACCTCGATTTTGTAATTCCGATTTATTTTATGGTTTCGCTGAAAAAAAATCACAAAATATGCCCTTTTTTTGGCCTCTAGAGTGACCTAAGAGCTTAAAGCGGACAATTCTTCATTAGAAACTATCCTAAATTGCTAGAATTCAAATTATTGCCCCACCCCCCGCCCCCACCTCCTCGAAAAATGAGTATCATCCGATGCTCCCATCGACAAGAGACACGCTCGAGCCTCCTCTCGAATATATACTTTCGCCTCTGCATCGAACTGGAAACTGTCGATCCGGGGAACTTCCGGTTCGCGTGACCGACATTGATGGAAAACCTGTGCCACATACATACATACAGATATAAAATGACCGGTACGCGCGCGAGAGGCTTCCAAGAGTTTCTTATATTCCCACGAGGGTCGTTCGCACGATACAATTATCGTGCAGCAGGAGCGCGATGCGTGCGTAATACACCGAGAGTTTGCATGCGCGCAATTTACATTTATATGCACAGACACACACCCACCCACACGCATATATATATATATAGTAGTACACCCTGCCGTCGTTTCTATTTGCCGCTCGTTGCGATGTGCACTTAGCGCGTTCCGTAAGGGGAGTTTTGTCAATGAAAGAGATGTAACCGAGCTGCGACGAAGTGGACAATAAGAAGAAAAAATATAATAATAATAATATGGCGAAATCGGCGACTGGAACTCGTCTGGTCACTGTAATTCGCTTTCTTCTTCTCATCTATATTATTGTCTGTTCTTATATATGTATGCGTGTACATATATACAGGGTGGTCCGAGAAGTAACGTCGAAAAAGAAAATCTAGATGTCTAGAGCTAGATTAATCCCCAATCGCCCCCCAATGATTGTTCTACGATATTTTTTAGCTTTCGAGGAAAAATAATTTTTTTTATTCTTCTCTTCTGTGTATGGTAATTTCCTCGTGATTTTTTTTACTCGCGTTATCGTGTATGAAGTCCGCTGTTGAGCGATAAATAAATGACCAGCTGAACACTAACGTAAATGCCTTAGGTTTTGATCAAAAGTTTTAAAAATAGGTTTAAGAGGTTCGATCACTAAAGTTCGGATAAAAAAAAAGTTATAGTCTAGTTGACTCACAATCGCTTAAAAAAACTTCTAAGAGCAAAGTACATACACAAAAGAAAAAAATAAACAAAAACCTATGCTACAGGAGAACTCGAAAAAAAAATGTAATGCTTTGTTCTACGAGTCAATGCGAAGCATCTAGATGTTCCTTTTGGACGTCACTTTTCGGGCCATATCATTTTGAGGGGAACGAAAAAATTACTTGGATCTTCGTACACACTTCATCGCTCCTCGCCGATAGAGATCTTCCGTCCTACACTACTCATTAAACGCTGAGCTCATCAGGCCCGAAAAGAATTTGCTTGTCTAGCAGTTTCATTTTCTCACGCTGTATTTAATCGAGGCGTGAAGAGAGTCTCCATTCGCCAAATGAACGTTTTGAGTTTGCACGTGATGATAGCGTAAACATTTTTATACGGGGTCTCCTTCGGGTATTGGGGTTCGTGTATAGGTGTATATATTTAAACGGTGGTGAATGATCCTAAATGGCCTTGGAAAACCAACCCGTGCAGAAATTGTCATAGGGATCCAATTGGATACTTGTACTTGTTCTCACTTTCATACGAATTGTTCAATTGATTGGCTTGGATTGATATGATCTTCCCGGATGGTCAGAATTCTACTATACATTAGTTAATTATGGGGTTGAAGTTTGCAGTCGTGCCAATCGCAGACACTGCCGCTGTTGATAAGTCTATCGGTTATTTTTTTTATAAATAAAATTGCAACATAATTATATTGAATTGGAAAAATTATAACTATGAGGTTGTTGAAGGGTGCAGCGTTGAAGTGCAATGAAAATTAATATTTCTCATTTCATTTAATTTATTTTCCCCTTGTTAACAAATAATCCCTCATTTATTTTTTAAGATGCTTATTTAGCGATCTCCAATATAAATCTATGAAAATAGATCTTGTATAATAATAAAAATAAGAAAAATAAAATGTAAAAAAAACATTTGTTCCGTTCCAACGATGCAAACTTCAACACCATTCACTATTAACCCTTCGTGGACGCCCTGGGTAGAATCGACCCGTCGATCAATTTTTAGCATAAATATATAATAGTTCCCGGGTTCGATTGGGACTGTATTCACCATCTTACCTAGAGTTTGAAGTATCCTCGTACCATAAAATTTACCCTCTTCACATGTCGGAATAAATACCTTTTTTTGAACGCCTACTATGCTACTATTTTTTCCCAAAAGTAGCATGTCTAAGGAGTAGCACGTCCAAATTTTAGGTAAAAATGTTGAAAATTCACGGAACTATGATTTTTTAGCGAAAAAGTGTATTTTTTACGTTTTCATCTCTTTATGAATTTTTTTAAACATGTCGTCATTATATTTCTTATAAATAAATTTTCCATAGATCATGTAGAAAGTTTAAAGCATGTTCAGTAATTTTTTGAACCACTTCGGACGCATAGTTTGGTCACAATACTGTATTGAAAAATAACTGGGTAGAATCGACGCAAGTGTGACCACCGCGATTGAATTTGGATTTGTGACCACGAAGGATTAAAATCATTTCCCGGCTCGAAAATATTCTTCAACAATATTATGAGTTGTAAATTGCCCAATAATAATTTATATTTACATAAAATTTTATTCGCAAGAGTTTGGCAGCCTGCCGAAAACTCATTGTATTTTCATCACGACTTTTGCAGCCAAGGGATGGTATCGCAACTCCTTAAATCTGCCTCCAGAAATTTGGGGAATGGAAAAAAAAATCATTTTCGTTGTATTCCAACGATGCAAACTTCATAGTTAACTGGTAGATTTAGGGATATAGATAATTTAGGACGATGATTGCTCTCTTCACGAGGTTTGAAGACAAAATGCCCCTTCGTTGTGTATACCTATGCGGGTTAACTAGGACCCTCGGGCCTTCGTTTCGCGCTTTATCCCTTCGCTCTGGAACAGTCTTGGCGTTTACGGCCCACTCAAGAGTCATGGAACCCGATATCCGACTGAGTCCCCTCGATGCCCAAAGAAGAGGAATGCAAAATTTTTCTCGCACCTGTATAAGTATAAACCCAAAGAAACACCCACGCCCCACATATGGGTACAATAAAAGATGCACCGACCGGTACGTTCACGGAAAGTGCACGGTTAACATCGTAGAAACAAGTGTCGCAGTTACGAAACGGGTCCCATTGGGTTTGTTTGACACATTTGGATGGCGATAGATCAGTGATTCCTAACCTTTTTATGACCAGGGACCACCTTCGATGTTTTTGTTTCGAGCAGGGACTATAAAGTTCAAGAACAATAAATTGTGTTATTCTTGCATGAAACTTTAACCCTTCGTGGTTACCCTGGGTAGAATTGACCCGTCGATCAATTTTTGGTGTAAATATATAATAGTTCCCGGCTTCGAATGGGACTGTATTCACCATCTTACCTGGCGTTTGAAGTATCCTCATACCATAAAATTTACCCTCTTCACATGTCAGAATAAATACCTTTTTTGGAACGCGTACCATTGCACTATTTTTTCCCAAAAGTAGCAAATGTAAGGAGTATTGTGTCCAAATTTTCGGTAAAAATGTTGAAAATTCACGGAACTATGATTTTTTGAGCGAAAACGTGTCTTTTTTACGTTTTTACCTCTTTATGATTTTTTTTTAACATGTCGCAATTTTATTTCTTATAATGAAATTTTTTGTACATCATCTAGTAAGTTCAAAGCATGTTCCGTAATTTTTTGAACCACTTCGGACGGATAGTTTTATCACAATACTTTTTTGAAAACTGACTGGGTAGAATCGACCCAAGTGTGATCACCGCGATTGAATTTGGAAGTGTGACCACGAAGGGTTAATAAGAACTTTCAACATATTGTTCAAACGTAATAGTGACATGGACTAAGAGCGGGCACTATTTTAATATGATAAGAACATAATGATTAGAAAATTACATATCGCTTTTATCAATGTGACTTTTGAGCTTGCATCTCCATCACAAGTTGTGTAATCCAGAGTCTAATATTATTGCTCAAAGCTACAAGCACAATATCGTTTACTTTCAATCGATTCCGAGACTTATTTTTACACTGCCAAAAAATATATTTAAATAAGATCTATTTAAATTAAATAGGTATTTTTCTTGTCTTGCGGCCTACTGCGACCCCCTACTTGTTCCAAATATTTGTTTTATTTGTTCAAGCTGTGCTTTTTAAATATTAAATATATTCAAATTAAATGAATATCGATAAAACACGATATATCGTATGAATACGAGAAAGGAATAGAGTTTCATGACATAAAAGTGCGGTGAAAAAAAAAAATCAAATTATTTTTATTTATTTTTTTCACTAACAAGGCTGTTATTTGGAAAAAAAAAGATATCTTTTATTAACAGGCGCGACTATTTATGTATAGAAAGACTAACCCTTTTCCTCGACTGCAGAATGTTACACCAGTCTTCTAATGAAAACAAAGCCATGAGATTTTTGAGAGACAGAATCGTGTACCATTTTTCCGTCTCTCTCTTTTGTCTTATATTACCAGATGAAACCAAATCACATTTTTATTAGGAATAAATCAAATATTTACTTATTAGACGACATTAAATAGATCTTAATTTGAATCAATAAATATATTTAAAATAAATAATTTTGATAATGGAATGCAATAGGAAAAATTTGATTTCACGAAAAATCTAGTTAATTTAAATTTAAAAAAAAACCAAATAGACGCATCTAGTTAATATCAAAAGAATTTTTCTGTCAGTGAAATTACAAGCAAAGCCGAAAATCCTTGCTCGCATAAATAAGTTCTGAAGAAAAGCATAAGATAGCGCAAGGCGATTCCCCAAATTTTAGTACATGAAATCGTCTTTTTACACCAAAACTCCTCAAGGGAAACATATTCAAACGCGTCTTTGCAGTTTCTATCATTTTGCAATCCATTGAGCTCTTCATGGACGTCCTCTGCAACCTCTTCAAAAATGCTAACATTAACGCCGTAAATGTTCGAAATTTTTTACTGTTCATAAACGTTTTCCGGTTCATATACCAGCTCTCGCGGACCACCGGTTGGGAACGAATACGATAGATGAATTTTGCCTTTCGCACACCAGCGCGCGTTGTCCATTACACACAATACGATCATTTCTTTACCGCCTCCAAACGTTTTTTTCTTCGTCTTCTCGTTTTTATAACCGCGTACAAATAGTTGCGCGTTCTCGGTGAGGTGCTCCGGTGAACGGCAAACGCGTGCAATGGCATCAAGAACGAAGGGGGAGAGGCAAGGCGAGAATGGAGCGAGGGAGTGTCAATGGTGGGGGGCGAACGGGCACTCGCGAGTCTCTTGGCGACGAAGGATGCCGAGGAATCTCGGAAGCAGCCGAGACCATCTGTTTCGCTCGGTTCCCACGCTTCCGCCGTCGAACGTCTTTCCTCCCCGCCCTGCAGCCGGTGCCGCTCCCACTTCTCTACTGTTTTTTCCCTTCCTTCCTGCTCTTCTCTTTATCTCTTGCTTCTCTCTCTCTCTCTCTCTCTCTCTCTCTCTCTCTCTCTCTCTCTCTCTCTCTCTCTCTCTCTCTCTCCCTCTCTCTTTCTCTCTAACTCTCGTTTGAGTACGATAGTGTTTTCTCGCCGCGAGAGAGCCGCGCCTGCTGCACGCTTCCACCCGGTTTTTATATGCCAACTACGCGAAGAGCTCCTCTTCCTCGTCTCTTACATACGTTGCGTCTACTGCTGGAGGACACGTTGAAGCTATCCGGTACGTAGATAAGAGCGGAGGAGTCCCGAAGCTTCTATGCGCAAAGGGGGTAGAAAAAAACGTTCGGAAATTGCGGCACTTCAAAGTGTCACATTATGCGACTGGCGCCGCTGCGGTTGTATCGCGGCAGGCGTATGCATAATTAGTACTATAAAAGGTAGTGTTTGTAAATTAATTCTCTCAGGTGGGAAATTGACCTAGTAGGGTTCAAACGCATAGTCTTAAAGTTTGTATCGTTGAAATGCAACGAAAATTATCTTTCATATTGTTTTTTTCTTCATTTTTATTATTATACCAAATATTTTTTGCAGATATAATTTCTAGATTTCTCAATAAGTAACGTGAAAATGATTGAGGGTTTTCTGTAACGAAGATACACTAGAAGAAATTATACTCTTGAAGTTTGCACCGTTGGAATTCAACGAAAATTCCTTTTTATATTTTTAGATCCTCCTTTTTATTATTTAAAAAAATCTCTTTTTTTTGCAAATTTTAATTATAGATCTGCGAATAAGCAAATTAAACATTGTTGTGGAATTTCCGTAGCTAAGTTTTTGCCAAAAGAAATTGTAGCAAACGAAAAAAAAATAATAATTTTCGTTGCATTCCAAGGATGCAAACTTCAGCATCGTAAGAAATTTGAGCGATTAAAAAATAATAATTTCCGTTGCATTCAAACGATGCAAACTTCAATCTCATTGAGATGAGATATTGAGAAGCTACCGATCATTGATGATATTGAAGATGGCATCTAATCGTTGCAACGCAACGAAAGTTTAATAGCTTGAACTTTTTTTTTTACCAATTTGGGTCACGCAAAATAGTCAAACGTATTTTGGCTCCTTATCAGAAATCTACAGGCCAAATCAGCAGAACAGAATTTTAGATGAAGAATCAAGGAGTTTCGGGACAGTTGATCTTTAGAAAAATCAGGAGTAAAATTCTATTGTTCGCGAGCAGGGCGCCAATTCTACGCACCAATGTTTCAGTCGAAAACGACACGATTACTGTAATCAACTTTGAGTCCTGCATTTAATATTATTATTATGTTTACACAAGCGTATTAATAACCCGTTTTCAATGTTATATCAATGTGAATTTTTCCATTATTTTATATTTGAAAAAAAATGATAAATTTGGCGAAAGAGCCCTCCTTGTATTGCGAGTTTGTTTTTTCACGCTTGGCGACACTTATTCCGTTACCGCCACCATTGGCAAGCGCAGAAACTCACGCAGTCTATTGAAGAAAAAAAAACAATTACATTTGTTTATTAAACCGAATCAATTTTGAACGACAAATGTCAAGTGTCAAAAATAAAATATATCACTTCTCTTTAAAAATACGTTTCATTGGACGTATAGCCGCGCCACGGCGATTATTTGTATTCCAACATGCGCGCCATCTAGCACTTATACGACGTTGCCATACTTCGCCTCTACGTTTCGTCGTTGGGGAAAGAAATGATCGTTTTCATTTACAAAAACGTCAATAATTAATAAACCATGTGGACGGATCGTTAAATTTTTAGGTGACATAATTGTCATAATGTACTGAGTGGTTCGACAGTTTTTCGTGACATTCTTAGCATTTTTTCATACTATTCCGTGCATAAAATTGCCGAACAGCGATGAGTGTAGGCATTTCCCTATGTTAAAAAGTGTATTTTTCAATTGTAAATTTTACAAAAACGGTGTAGACGAACGATAAAAAATTTGGAGGGTGTATTCAGTATATGACAAAGAATCTACTGTATGAATTTGAATCAAATGGTAGCATTTCGTTACTTGTACCATGATATTCCTTAAGAAACAATTTTCGTTGCATAGTAAACATCGCGGCGATTCAGCGATCAAGCACGTTCTCGTACCAGCGTAACAGAAACGAAGGATCGATCTGTTTCTTCTTCCAATAACACTGCATCCCTTCTCGTTTCTCGAGCTTACAATTGCTATGCGTTATTGTTCGATACTGTAGAGCCGGCCGCTCAATCACTTCTTACGCCCAGTCCAATTTCGACCGTGCGTCGGATTCGCTTGACGTACTCCCTGCTCTTACATTAACCGGATGCGTCAACCAACAGACCGGTCCCTTTGCCGCAGTAGTACAAGTTGTGTAATAGCTCGTGCACAGCATAAATTTGAAGCTACGGGCGGCAACGGAAGGTTTTGTACGTGTTCGAGCTTCCACACACACATAAATGTGTGTGTGTGTGTGTATGTATATATATATATATATATATATATATATATATATATATATATATATATATATATGGACATGAATTGCTTCCAAGTCGTCGAAGAGGCCTATACAGTGCTCTTGTGGTAGCGGGCAAAGGGACCAATTAACCGGGAGATGCAAATTCGTTGAACGACTTCCGTTCGCTCGGGGTTTATATATCTGGAGGAGAAATAATCGTAGGGCTACGGTGGCATCCACGAGACCCTTGGTGCCTTCATGCGTTCAGTAACGCATCGCGTGTTTTTTTTTTTTACACGAATAACAAAACCCCTTGAATGATAAATTCATTCTTTCTTTTTCTCATTACACGACGAAAATATTATTGTGTATAAATCTTGAGCATTCGTCCAATTTATTTACAAATATATGTATATAAGATAAGTCGGTTGATGATTGATACCAATAACGTGGATATATTAGGTGTAGTAAAAAGAAATCCATTATTTTTACATGAAATTAAAGGCAAAAACAATGGATTTCTTTTTACTACACCTAATGTATTATTGCTTCGTACACGATAACTTCAATTCCATATACACAAATGGAATTTAAATTCTCATGATCGTTGGAATGCGACGAAAATTCTTTTCATTTCCTTATTTTCATTATTATCCAAAGACATATTTTGCAAATTTGTCGTAGACCGTTAAATGAGAATCCTAAAAAGTGTTCGCGTGATTTTCGTCAACTCAAATGTGCCAAAGAAATCATTTTCATTGCATTCCAACGATGCAAATTTCAACGTTGTGCTTCGAGACGGTAACGTGTCCGCGAGAGAACCTCGTGAAGAAAGCGACGACGTTGAAGTTTGCATCGTTGGAAGGAAACGATTTTTTTTTTCTTTATTTTTCATTTCTTTGATTTTATCATTATCCAAAGCCTTTTTTTTTGCAAATTGAGATCGTAAATCTCTAATAAGAATACGTAAAAATGTTTGAGTGATTTTTACAGCCTAAATCGGCCAAATAAAATATGTGCAATTGAAGAAAAATAAACTTTCGTTGCGTTCTAACGATGCATACTTCAACGTCATAGAAAGCGATAGTCCGGATAAGACAAGGGGCAAAGAAACCTCACCGCAATATACACACAATAACGCAATAAGTCTCTTTCTCTCTTTCTCCCTAACTTTCATATCAATCCTTCCATCAACAATAACAACTTCTCTCGATCGTAGCCGGTAATTAAAAAATTCTTCTCTAATCGTTCCTGAATATCTGGCAACCGAGACAATCGTTTTGAGAGCACACGGTCGCCATTCCTCGAATTAATTGATCGAGGATGGTAATGTTGCTCGGAGAGGACTTCCGGTGAAAGAATTACATCGTACGCGGGGGGGGGGGGCAGAGGGTTTCTCGGATCCCCAGTGGCGCAAGGGAAGAGCCGGAAGGTTTAAGGGGAGGGATAGCCTGGAGTTGGTACGATGTCGAGGAGGTGGAAGCGGCGGGGGTGGAGGGGGGGGGGGATTCAAGAACGTATTTACGGTACAGTGTGTCGCGGATAGGGGCACGCGAGACCCTTCCAGCCACAGTCACACACAGGATATGAGGCCACGTGCCCCCAGCTGCGGGTAAGGCCCAGCGGGAGGGTTAAGGGGTCTCGCTAGCCCCAAGCGTATTTATACACTTACGCCTACTCACGTGTGGTCCTCGCGATCAAGCGGCTCGAAATATTCGAAACAAAAATGGCATATACTTCCCCGAGGCACACTCTCGCGAGGGAACTTTTGCACTTTGACCCGGCACACGTCTCATTTCCGGCTTCGACCCCCGGCTCTCGATATCGTCGTATTATACGCGACTAAATATATTAGCCTGGCTCCCCTTGTGCTTGCTTATTCATCATTATTTTGATGGACTGCGGTCGATAGGCAATCGTCACGGAAAAAAAAAAAAACAAAAACGTCGCACGTGCGCCGCACGCAACATAGCCGACGACAAATATTTACATTTCACGAATAATGGAGAAAATTCGTGAACCTCGTTATTTTTCTCGGATGACTCCCACTCCCCCCGCGGGATCTACTCGTTTGGTCACGGACTTTTCTGTTCTTTAAGATCCGTGAGAACACACGGAGAGAATTAAATATTAAAAATTACCGTGCAGTAACGGTAACCAGATGACAACCCTGAAACTTCGCTTATTATTACTGAGTAAAAGACAGATTTTCACGAAAATAAAATAAAATTTCTTCTTCGGATAGAAAATTTTACCAGATTTTCTAGTAAATTTTCATGTGTAACAAAATACGCAAAACTTAAATTTACAAAATATATCATATCAGCGAAATTTTACTGTGCATTTTATTATTTTATGCCTTTCAAAAATGTCTATAAAAAAGTATCGTCTTTATAACAGTTATTTTAAGATTTATTATAAAATTTAATGAGTGTTATAGGAAAATGTATTGTGCTCTCGGTCAAAATTACCGTGCGCGCTACCCTTCTTGTATAGTAAAATTTTAGCTACGTATTTGAAATTTTCTGTAACGTGAGTTAAAAAAAAACTTGTCGCATACGAATTATTATGCTTTTCTCACGAGGTCACCACATTGAAATATATCACGGTAATTTTTACCGTGAAATTCACGACAAAAATTACTTTTTAATTCTCTCCGTGCAGTTATACTTTCAGCAGGTTTACGCGGACCAGCGGGCTAATTAACCAATTATTCGGAATATCATTTGAGAACTGGATTCCACGGAAATTGAGAGAAAGTCTCGTGCTCGTTTTATTTTTCCGTGTCACCTGGAATACCAAAGTCAACGAATTCTCTACGGACTGCGATGTAGTTTATTGAGAGCTTTTCTTCACGGCGTAATATTCGGGAAAAAAAAGGCGTGAGAATAGTGACGTGAGGGTTGAGGTCGGGACGAATGATGACCGTGAAAATCGTGTATTCGAGAAGAAAACTGAATTTTAATGGATTGAATATTTGATGGTATTGAACTTTGCATCGTTGCAATGCAACGAAAATATTTTCCTTCGTATTGCTCATTTTTTTTTTTTGGCACATTTGGGCTTCCAAAATCACTGGAATATTTTTTGAAGAGCCTTATTATGAATGATGTTGAAGTTTGCATCGTTGGAACGCAACGAAAGTTTTTAAAAATATTTATGCACTTATTTATATTATAGAAAAAAATTGTTTTGCAATTTTAGATTATAGGTCTCTGAGTAAGCATGTTAAAAAATAGTTGATAATTTTTTGTAGTGAAATCTGCCAAGAGAAATGTATTGAATTCAGAAAAATTGATTTTCATTGCATCCCAATGATGCAAACTTCAATCTCATTATCGCCGATTTTTTTTTTATTATTTCGCATTGCGGATTTTTTTTTAGCACGTTTAGGCGAGAGAAAACACGGAAATATTTTTGAAGATCTTAATTAGGAGCCATCATCTAAACGAGCAAAAAAAAGAGTTTAGATAGTAATAAAAATAATGAAATGAAAAAAAAAAAGAATTTTCGTAGCATTTCTACGATGCAAGCATTCGACATTATCGATTCTTGAATATTTTAACATTTTATCAAATGCTATTAAGGGGTCTGGACAAGCTTAACATTTCGAGAAGGTAATTTTTTTAACGATGTGAAAATTTGCATCGTTGGAGTGCAACGATTTTATTTCTTAATTTATTTATTATTAAGCTTTTTCTTTGCAAATTATGATCGTACCTAAGTATGTAATAAGAATACGTAAACGTGTTCCAGTGATTTTCTTAGCCAGAATCGGTCAAAAAGAAATGTCATCGATTGAAAGGAATTTGTCGTTGCATTGCAACAATGCAAACTTCGTGATCATTTTTCATTGCATATAGGCTAGGGTCTTAACTCTCAATTCGCAACAAAGATTTTGTAAAAATTCCAAACCCCGCTGTGATTAACGCTTTCTTTTTTTTTTTGTTTATTTCTCGAAAGTGTGTTTTATGGAACGATTTAAGTCGTATCTCAAAATCAATTCGTTCGATTCACTTCAAACTCGGACAGAGCATAGTTTATAACATTTCTCATTGCATGTACTGATGATTTTAAAAAATATGTTTATCCATTTGTTAAAACGAAATTATCAAAAGTTGTTTGTTCGGTCGAAATTCTTTTTCTACAGCTTGCCATTTTCGTAATTTTGCAAAATTGCAAACAAGTATCCGATCATACGAAAGTTTTATTATTAAACTAAAATTGCAATTTTCATTTTTTTATTTCAAATGGCCCTAGTTGCCGGAACCACCCACACCGATGAATTGTAAATTTCATCAGTTGTAAATCGATGAATTATTAATTTCCTCAATACAATTGTAAATTGATGAGATTGAAGCTCTCATCGTTAGAGTGCAAAGAAAATGAATTTTGTTTCACTTGCGAAAAATTATTCCAGCGCATTTTTTTCGCTACGAAAATTGCTCAACTGCTTTTGAAGATGTTTCTTGGAAGATTCGAGATTTGCACAAAAATCTTTGCTATAATAATAAAAGTAAGGAAAGAAAAATAAGAAGAACTTCCATTGCATTTTAGCGATGCAAACTTTGTTATATAAAACGATCAATTGTAAATGCCATTAATACTATTAACCAATCATAAATTAGTCGCTCTTTCATCTTAAATCACTGACGATTGAATCAATCGTCGATCCTGACGATTGGGCCTTTGTATTGCAATTTTTTCTGAAATAACGTAACGCAAAGAATTGTGTATGCCTTCGGACTGACGCCTCGCTCCTCCAGGTACCATTATTTCTCTCCCCCTTCAATCCGAACAATCTTATCGCGTACGTTTTGTAAGAAAAGTTGACGAAAGGTTCGAAATTCTTTGTGGGGCAACGTGGCGTGAATCCTCGGGAGTAGAATAACAAAGAAAACGACGATAGAGAAATCCAGTACGCGCGAGATCCCAGTGAGGAAATAACGCAGAAGGGAAGACTCCTCGAGGCCGGTGTGGACGTTTCGAGGTCTATCAGCTCCGGGCATGGTAACCCACACAACATGTATGTATAGTATATTCGTGTGTCGCTTGTTCGACGACTATGAGACCGTTATCTCGTTCTCGGTGCTGTATTACGTACATATCTATATACATAAATGTATATGCCGTACACGTGTATAAAGCAAGCACACACACACACACACACACATATATATATATACAACCAGGCAGAACAAGTCAATATAAACGTCCGGGAAGAGTATCCTAACTGTGCGAATATCACGAATACCGAACGTTCTAACGAAAAAAAGGACAACTCTCGAACGACACACACACACACACACACACACACCGGGATGAACGATGGAATATCTCTCCGATATTCGTGTTACACGTATTCGAATCGCTTCAAACGATCGTTTAGAGCTTAAATAACGGGTGTGCTCGATCCGGCCATGCTCGTAATAGGAATATTTCGATCATGACACATCCAAGTGCATTCGTTGCCTCGTGTTCATTGGTTTATCCCTTCGAGTTCGTACATTCGAAATATTTTAGTTCTTTCTTCGCGCTGGCTTCATATCTACGGCGATTTTCGCATGATTCTTAATTACCGCTGCAATTATAACGATTTTACATTACAATTCGTCGTTCGATTGTTCGTTTAAATGGAAAATTAATTTTTGAATGAAACAATATACGACGTTGAAGTTTTCATCGTTGAATTGCAACGAAAATTTATTCTTTTTAATTGCTTAGACTTAGACTTTGAAGATCACTCGAACGTTTTTACATTTTTTCATTACACATTTATGATCTCAATTCGCCAAAAAAAAAAAAAAAAGCGGCTTTGGATAAGGCGATATCCTGGGTGCCAAATTTTGATCATGCTACATTGATATTTCGCCTGATAGAAAAACACTTTTTCAAGAATGATAAAAGTCAATTTGCGATCAAATAACGAAGTTATAGCGATTGAAAAAAAAAAAAAACAGTCGACTTTTCGCTACATTTCGGATCTCCGGTAAATTTTTCATGGTTCATTATGGCCCTTATCAGGGCCAAAGAATGCTGTAAAACCGTGCGATGAGATGACGCTAAAGTTTGCATCGTTGAGATGCAACGAAAATGATTTCTTTTTAATTTCCAAAATACACCTTCGCAGATTTCAGCTACGAAAATCACGCAAACGTTTTTTTTAAGATTCTTAGTTAACGATTTACGACGTAAATCTGCAAAGTATGATTTTGAATAATAATGAAAATAAGAATCGAAAAAACCGTTCGGGTCGTTTTCGTACCTTAAATCGGTGAAATGAATGACAGCAATAAATGAAAAATTAACTTTTGTTGCATTCCAACGGTGTAAACTTCAACATCATGATAGATGTAGTGAGAACGCATTAAAATAAATAATTCCTAAAATTCGATAGGTCGGTGAAAAATTTCAGCTGGATCGGAGGGTGGACCTTTTTGGAATTTTATCCCATACAAACACGTGCGCGCGCACACGTGAAACCCAGACAAACATCGCCGTAGTTTCAAAATGTAGCAAAAAATCGACTTTTTCTTCCAATCGTTATAGCTCCGTTATTTAATCGAAAATCGACTTTTATCACTCTTGAAAAAGCGTTTCCTTTGGCCGAAATATCAATGTCACATGGACAAAGTCCCCCCCCCCCCCGCCCCCCGCTGGTATCCTCCTAATAATCACAATCCAACATTTAATTCTACGATGAGGATTATTATTTTTCTCATTAATAATAGCAATAACAACGTCAGCGAGATTATTGTTATTGTCGGTATCTTTATTATCGTTGTTACTATGATTATTATTGTTGCGTACGTTAATGATTATCGTTAACTCAGATTTGCGAATAAATAATACGAACGATAATCCAACGTTTAATTCCACGACGAGGAAGATATCGATCGAAGCGAAATGAGTTAACAATAATTACCGTATTTCAATGTTCTTGCACGGCGAGAAAGTTCAATTTACGCAAAATTATTGAAAATGAAGAATCGAACCGATAAAAAATATTTCTTGTGCTTAGTTCGTACTTCTGACAATAATATATTTCATCGGTGTATACTTATGTCTTTCGTTCGAAAAGAAATTAACATTCTCGAATAAGAACGAAAGAGGATTTTTTTTTTTTCGATTCTAACCTCGGTATCCGTGATGATAGGCGTCTTGTCCATGTTGTCGTTGATCGGGCTCGGTGGTGAAGTAGGACTGGAGCTAGGGCTCACGTGAAAGCCCTTGGACTCTTTGGCAGGACGTTGCGGCGAGACCCTTGCCGGAAAGCTCAGGGTCTTCGTCCACTGCGACAAACCCCGCACCATGTCTAATCCGCGCTCACGTCTTATCGATGAAGACAAAACTGTAATCCCGATCGCAATACGACGGCAGACGAGAGAGAGAAAAAAAAGAGCGAAGAACTGCTTCTTCCTTTGCACCCACGAGAGTCAAACGAAATCTTTCGACTAATCGAAAGATAAACAAATTTCCACGAACGAACGATATCCCGAAAGGATTCTCATTCGAACGAGATATAGAGCGTCACTTGGCAAATGAGAAAAGTCTTTCGTTGTGTGTCAGTAATGTATGTCTTCACGTTTCGTGTACTTGCACTTGTGTCCTTGTTTTTTTTTTTTTGGCTCAGAGGCTGTCACTTGATATTCGAGACTTTGATGTCACTTCCGGTTGGTAATAATTGAGAATGTTAGCTTGTAAATCGACGCGAAAGACTCGCGTGTGTTGCTCGCGCGAAAGAAGCGACTCACGAACGATGCACACAACACGGCTCTCTCTGACAGACTGTCGAGACAGGCTCAGACAGGATCGCTCGTGTGCGCCGAACAGAATGTATCCCGGCCGGCTTATGGAGAGGAAGAGAGCAGGGGCAGGGGGCAGCAGGGATTTGGTACGGAGAGAAATGTGGCGGTGTAGGATGAAGCGAGCGAGCGAGAGGGATAAACAGTAGAATGCGAAAACGACGGTGCTGCCGCTGTACGACAGCTGCGCGGTCGTCCTATATGCCCCGAGCACTTGGCAACTCTCCTCGATCTTTGCAGTGATAGGCCAGGAAAAATGTCGAAAGTAAGAACTTTTTAGGTGCAAATACGCAAAATTGATATAAGGGTCATTGGATGACGCTGAATCGAATGGCGATAATAATTTTGTAATGAACGCCCCCGAGAGATTGTTTGAAAACGTTAAAAAATGTTTAAAACCCGTTTAATTCGGAATCTAACAATTGTATCGTAAAATATGTCAAACACAAGTTGTTTGGGACATTAAAGTACGTAAAAAAAGTATTGAACGTTCATCTTCGTATCTTCAAAAATAAGGGAGAAAAAGACGATTGGAAAATTCATTTGCAAGAGAAAATCGTTTTGAAGCCGAAGCACCACTGGGAATGTAAGGGACGCAAGGATATGTCTTAGGACGCATGCACGAGAACGATAGAAAGAACCTCGCCCATGAGTGCGAACGGCATAGCCATATAATGCGTCTCTTTCTGACAGTGATCCTCAACCAGTAATTTGTCAATTTTCAGCCATCATTTTTCAATACTTATAAAATAAATAAAAATATAAAAAATCTCTAGAAAGTTAGATTAACTCTTACTAAAGCAATATGTAACAAAAAAAAACCCGAGATATTTAGGAATTTGATATTTTTTTTATTTTTTGAAACTTCGAGGTTTTAGCCTCCAAATTAAATGGTTTTTCGTTGTTTTCTCCCTCATTTTTTGAAGATACGAAGATGTACGTTCGATACTTTTTTACGTATTTTTATGTTCCGAACAACTTTTGTTTAACATATTTTACGATAAAATTATTAGATTCCGAATTAAACGGGTTTTAAACTTTTTTAACGTTTTTAAACTATTTCTCGTGGATTGATTGCAAAATTATTATTGCCATTTGATTCAGCGTCATCCAATTACTCTTATATCAATTTTGCGTATTTGCACCTAAAAGTTCTTACTTTCGGGGCTTATTGACTGATCTATGATCACGAAAATTGAGGTGATGCTCTTCTCGGTCTCCTTTTCATTCAAATTTTTCCGACTTTTGCGGCCTTCTCCCTCTCTCCCTCTCTCTCTGCCTTTCTGCCTCTCTCTTTCCCAAGCAACAATTCGTTGCTTGGGAAAGAACGGGTATCTCCAGTTCGAAATTCAAGCCCCGCTTATACTAATTAGCTTAGATTCGACTCATGCGGGCGCTTCCTGAATGAAAGGAGCCTTTTTTTCTGTTGGCTTATAAAACGTAATAGGATTTACGCTTCGAAATTTCGGCGGAACGAGCATCGGTCACTTTTTTTTTAAATCCGGTGCAACGTTTATTTCAAAGGTTAAGGCGAGTTTCACGTTTGTCGAGTTGGAAAATCCGTTGTGGTCCGTGCATGTTTTTCAAGAACTATGAAGGATGGGTAAATTATATTTTGTACACGCCTAAATGTAATTATTTTTTTCACATTCGCGCCTTGAGCGTGAACGCAACCCTTATTCTTGTTCGTACATGTTTTTTTAATCGTAAATCGAAAATCTTTAATCGTTCCAGCATTCCATTTTAGAAAAAAAAACTACAAAAAAGAACGAATCGATTTTTTCAATTTGAAAAGGTAAGAACGTCCCTCGTACTCGATCACGGCATCGGCAGTCGGTCGTACATCAATATGAATATAATTCTGGGATAGCAAAGAATGATATTCATTCGATGGAATCAACGAACGGCCGAATCGATCAAAACGGGGACGGAAATAAAAGTGAAGAGAGAGAGAGAGAGAGAGGGGCGGAGGGGAGGGGGTAGGGAGAGAGAGAGGAGAAGAGCCATTCGCCGTAATGTCGGGTATTGGAGGCTCGATCGCGATCTATAGTCCCCCAGAAGACAGCTGCGGCCTTCTTCGACCTTCCCCCCACCCTGCCTGACCCGACGGCGCGCGCGCGCACGCTGCGGGCCTTCTGGGCCTCCACTCCTGAGGCCCCGCGACGCCAACGCCATCGTTTCACCGGTTGTTGCGTCGTAACAAGCCTACGCGTAATTTTCCAATCTCCTCGCCAACTTTAGTTCGTGCACCTTGCTCGTTTTGTTTTTTTTTTTTTTAATTCTCTCTCCCGACTGTCGTTACTTCGTTTGGCATTCTTTTCGCGCTCCCTTCGTTCATAAATTCAATAATGTATAATTTATGGAAAAAAGTAATAATAATAATAACAATGATAATAAAATAACGGGAACAACAAAAAAAACTACGGTCATAATAATAATATGAAATTATAATAATAATATTAACAACCATGATAAGCATACTCGTAAAATATATTAAAAAACAAACAATAACAATAAACAAATGTATGATGTAAGAAATAAAATAATAAGCCTTCTTTTTTTATAAAATTTGATTCCAAAATAAATGTTTCTCCAAAACCCTGATTTCGATCATTATTTATTTCTATTATTTTTCTCACTTTTCTGAGACACTTTTGTGATTTTATCTGACTATTTTTTTATTTTTTTTTCTCACAAATTACACTTTTTGGCCATTAAAATTGATTCATGGCCATTTACGTCGATGATTTTAAGAGTTTTGTTATTATTTTTTTGCTTCATTGCAACGGGGCGAGTCGAATTAATTCCAGCGTGAATTTTAGAGCGACGTATTTCCACTTCAAAGGCCGGGATTTTGAAATCCGAGAAGGATGAAATAAGAGGATTTTTTTTTCTCTCGAAGCATACAGGCCATCCCCTCGAGCTCAACCACCCCCATGTAAAAGGGGGCTCTGTGGTATTTCGTACGGTTGGAAGCTTCGCCGACAATTGGCTGCCGAGAGATGAGCAACGTGGCATATGGCAATAGGAGAAAAACGACATGTGCTTAGAGTTCACCGAAAGATTCTTCACGAGATTCCGACTCATTATACGTGTATATAGATATAAGAGTACACCCTCTATCGCGCCACTCACTTGGTCATGCCTTCGTTATTTTTCAGGCCAAAAAGAAACCTCGAAATTTGAGCCCCCTTAATAATATTTTCTACGTCGTTAAGTGGTTCCTTCAAACAATTATTTTTTCTTTTTTGCGAAGAAGAAAAAACGTAAATGTGGTAGTCATAGTGGAAATAATTTATTGTTATTGACAAATAATAAAATTATTAATTATTACTAATAACTTAGTTTATTTATCATTGTTAATAATAATGTTTATTTATCAATTATTCATAACTTTGTTATTTTGTTATTAATAATAATAATCCATTAATAATGATTATTAATAACAAATGTATTTTTAATTATTTATGACATTATATTCATTAGCAATATTAATTTATTATTATGAATGACGTAATTTATTATGTTCGTTACTAGTTATTAATAAATTTCCTATTACTATAAAAAGGTGTTTCAATAGAAATTTTGTTAACAAATTTTTCGATGACTTTCGATACGACAATTTTGAATGATCTTGAAAAAATTCGCCTTTGCCCGACTTGAGATCGCGTCTCCTCGAACACAAAGAGGATTGTACGGATCAATCGACGGAAAAATGTCCTTTTCGGTAAAGCTTCTTATTGTGTTTCGAAAATTCCCGTTATTTTTGGCCTTGAAGAATCGCGACGTTTTTCGACGTACGCACAATTCGCATGGAAAACTATACGTGGCGTCCGTACGCACACTGTGCAAAGGTATTTTTTTTTTTTTTATTGAAATGCGGCCAGTCTCTATTTGTCTAGCAACGGTGTACCTCGCTCGAATCCTCGTCGCCGTTTCGAGTCGTTGGGCAAAATCCTGGTTACGTTGCCGCGAATGACCTCGACACACCTTCGTAGAAAACGAGCCGAAAACGAGTCGAGCGACAATAACGGCCGAGCTCAGCTTTAATGACGTGTTCGATTTATATTTGCAGCAATAGATCCCACAGATATATACATGTTTATTCTTTAATGTATATATATACATATGCGTGGAGAAAGGTAATGTTGAAGACATTCGACTTTGAGCACCGTCCCCATAGTAGCCTATTGTCCCTTTGTATTATGTGATGTCTTAAGAGGTCTGCATAAGCTTGAAATTGAAAGAATACGATTTTTTTGTTGCTCAGCTTTATAGCCTAGAGTAATAACTTCAATTTGCAACAAAGATTTTGTGAATAATTCAAGAATTGACCGAGTTATGACGGTTTTTGTGAACTGTCAGGTCGACGGCTGCGATTAACCCTTCGTCGTCACACATCCAAATTCAATCGCGGTGGTCACACTTGGGTTAATTTTACCCAGTCAGTTTTCAAGAAAGTATTGTGACCAAACTATCCGTCCGAAGTGGTTCAAAAAATTACGGAACATGCTTTGAACTTTCTAAATTATGTACGAAAAATTTATTTATAAGAAATAGAATGGTGACATGTTTAAAAAAAATCATAAAGAGGTGATAACGCAAAAAGACACTTTTTCGCTCGAAAAATCATAGTTCCCTGAATTTTCAACATTTTTCGTGAAATTTGGACGTGATACTCCTTGATATGCTACTTTTGGAAAAAAATGGTTGCATAGTGCGCGTTCCAAAAAAAGGTATTTATTCCGACATGTGAAGAGGGTAAATTTTATGGTATGAGGATACAGTCCCATTCGAAGCCGGGAACTATTATATATTTACACAAAAAATTGATCAACGGGTCGATTCTACCCAGAGTGATCACGAAGGGTTAACCCTTTTTTTCATCTGCGCTTTTCTCGAAAGTATGTTTCATGAAACGTTAAGTTATTGAAGTTGGCATCGTTGGAACGCAAAGAAAATTGTTTTTTTTTTTCAATTGCCACAGTATTCATCCGGCGAATTTGGACTGGAAAAATCAGTCAAAAGTCCTTCAGGATCCTTATTAAAAATCTACAATATAAACTGCCAAGAAAAGATCTTCGATAGCAATCGAAATAAAGAAATATAAGGATAAAAAGGGATTTTCGTTGCATTCGAACGATGCAAACTTCAACGTCACGGAACGTTGCAAGTCGTATCGCAAAATCTATTCGTCCGTTTCATCGCAAATTCGGACAGAGCATTGTTTATAACATTTTCTATCGTATGGTCGGATAATTTTTAAAATATGTTCATCCATTTGTTCATAACAAATGATTAAATTTATTTTTTTCGGAAATCGAACCTTTTTCTACAACTTGCCATTTTCTTCATTATCAAAAAGTAACTGCTCGTACGAAATTTTCATTATAACAATAAAAGTACATTTTTTATTCTTCAATTCAGATGATCTTAGGTGCCAGAACCACCTACACCGATTGGCCGTGCGGCAATGGCGGCACTTTGTTTAAATAATAATAACTTCATTGTTCATTAATATTTCCCAACTGAAAGGTACTCGAACTTGGCAAGACTGTGCATTAATTGTCTGTAAAACCCCGACCACGTGAATATCGAAAATAAAAATCAAATAAGTTTAGAAAATAAAAATAAAAAGCAAAAATTGTGTCTCTTAATTGGTCTGCTATTTAAATTCCCGATTATTCGTCCTGCCCTTTCAAAGAAATATTCGAAATTAATTTTGTACAATAAACAGACACCACTTCCCACAAACGAAGAAAAAATATGCGTAATTCATTTGTAACACATTCATATATTATAAAATGCGAAAGGAGACAAAAAGAGCGACACCCGCGGGGTTCGATGAATAGCTCGGTATTAAAGGGTCTCGTGGAAGGTCAGTGAGTCTGGAGAATAAGGAATAAAATTAAACATAATATGCTTGTGTGCGTATATATATATATATATATATATATATATATATATATATATATATATATATATATGCGTATGCGCGTAGGACCCTTCGGGCCAACGACTCCCAGACTTCCGTGCCAGGCATAAACGCACTTGACAGTGACGTGCTGGTTGGGGTCCGCATTTACGGCTGCCATTAACGCACCAACTAGAGCTATTGGGACTACTAAGGAAATGATTCCTGTGGGCTTTACCACGAAACGTAATAAAAAAAAGTTTTTCTAGAAGGACGAGGATCGTTGCGATGGTTTCAAAAATTATTTTCAGAACAATAACTCGAGCCCCACTTGTTGTAAAGAAAATTGAAAAAAATGATGACTCAATAAATAATTATTCTTTTGTTGTATAATCGAATACAATCATACATTTCCCTCACGTTATTGGTTCCAATTGAGAAATGTAAAATAGAGTGTATTTTCGAAAAACAACCGTGAGAAACGTCGCCCCTATGGCCCCTATGATCCCGGTAGTTTTTCCTTTTTTTCGTCTTCCTTTACGAAAACAAATCATCGCGAGTATCTCTCGATGGAAAAAAAATCAACTAACCGGTAGAATTATGGAGGTATCAATATTTATATGAGTTTACGTGAGAAAGAGAGACAAGAAATTTTACGATGAAGAAAAAGTTACAAATTATTCTGTCAAGTATTTCATTGAAATGATAAAGATTTATAATTGTTCTGCAAGAAAAATAATCGTCGGGACAAACTGAGAATAATGTTCATCCCAGTTTATTCCACTCCCTCTTTCTCCCTCTTTATTTTTTTTTGCTCTCGCTCCATGTCTTTTTTCCTTCTCCGTCCGAACTAATCAACGAGTGTAACGAAATGCGCAATCAATACAATGAAATCAATAAGATGAACGTGACACGGGGATATAATGGCGAGACGACGTGACATCGTTGTAGGGATTTTTCGAGAAAAATCCCCGTAAGAGGCTTTCACCCCTATTGCTCGTAAAAAGGCAAGTACTTAACCCAAACAAATCGAATAGATTGAAAGGAGGGCGGGATCGCGTGTTAACCCCGTTTCTCGGCAAACTCGACGGGTCGCATCGACGTCGTGTCGTACATTAATGGACGGATGCGAAATGGTGTGTTATCGAAATACTCGAGGACTAACGAGTGGTTCGCCGATAATGTCAAAGTTTATATATATATATATATATATATATATATATATATATATATATATTAGCTTCTACGCGCGACTTCGTCTGCGTGGACCTCGCAATTTGTGTTAAAATACCCCTTAATGGATTATTTTTTTAAAGGCTGTCATTCAGAATTTAGTAAAATATGTGATAGTATATTTGATTCTATTTGGTTTTTATTATAAATTTATTCGTTCGATATTTAATGAGAATGAAAATTTCATTATTAGATTTTTTTAAATATTATAATTAGAAAAATAGACGTGAGATTTTATCAGATTAAAATGATATTTGATTCGTTGTATTCTGGAAGAATTTAAATTTGATAATTACATTAGATTTGCCACGAATATTATAATTAGAAAAATATTAGATATATTTATATTAGATTTGATATTATAGTATCATCTATTTTAATTAGATTTTATTTGTTTGTATCCTATGATAAGAATTATATAAGACTGATAATTGCATAATTGAATTAGATTCGAGTCGAATATTAGAATTAGAAATATATTAGATGGATTTTGACTTTACATGTGTGCCAAATTTCATAAAAATCGTTTCAGCCATTTAGACGTGATAGTGCAACAAACATCAGGCATACAGATTAGAAATATATTATATATTAGAATTAGAATGAAAAGTATCCTACGTGTCATAAGCTATCTACATGTTAAATTTCATTGAAATCGATCGAGCCGTTTTGGCGTAATTGAGTAACAAGCAGACAGACAGACAGACAGACAGAAAGTCAGATTTATAATATTAGTTAGGATATATATAATATAGTAATAGTAGTAGTAGTAGTACTTTATTCCGTGTACACCCTTGCGGGTTTTTACAATCTCTCCCGTCTTTACATACAGCTTCACTTAAACCTAATATATACATTTTTCGTGCGCACTTTGTCTCCCTCCTGCCGGCTCTATTTACATTCGTATTGCTTATGCTTCTTGCTATTCTCCTTTTCTAAGGTCTCTCGTTTACGTTGCCCTTCTTCTCCATCTCCTTTTTCTTCGCGATTTTTTCAAATTGTCTTACCATCTCGCATATTTCCTCCACTATCTCCATTCCCTCTAGAGCCTTCCTCCACCCACCATCTGGTTTTTCCATTTGTTGTCTCTCCCACTTCTCGAGATTTCTTAATGCTTCTGCACCTATCTGTCTCCTAGCTTCGTTGCATTCCATAATGTGCGCTAGTGTCTCTCCTCCGATTTCCCGCATACTCTGCACCCCGTTTCTTTAAACCCTTTTTCCGCCTCTCTACCCATGCTTCCGCACCTCATCTTTGCCCAGGTTTCCCTGATTTCTCCCCTTGTTGTCCCTTTGTCCCAGTATTCCTTCATTCCCACCTCCTTTTTCCTCTCCCTGTACTCCTTACAAAATTTGGACTTGTGTATTTTTGCCCACATCTTCTGTACCTCCTGGTCAGTCAGCTTCTGCACCGCTCTCCCTGCCTTCATTCCCCATTCTTCCACGTTTCCTCTTCTTATCGTCTCTCCTATCTGCCCCACTCCCGCTTGGCCCATTGCCGTCTTCGTTTCTTTCCCCCATTTGCTTCCATCGCCATTCATCAGCCCCCTCGCCTCCTCCAACAGGCATTTTTTCGGCCATCTATATATAATATATATAAGAACTTATGGATTCTTCGAAGGTCAACTTTTGTTATTATTATGGTTTTTATACATATATAATAATAATAATGATAATAATGCAAAAAAAAAAATTCAATATCGAAGATTTCCTAAGTTCCACTACGACGTTTTCCATTAAAAGAAAATGATTAAAATCTAGGTAATTTATCATAGTTTCTTAGGGAAAATCGTAAATCACATTAGAATTTTAACATCAATGAGCGCAGTCGATATGCCTTGAGATATATTAACTGCCTCTAAATTCACGATTTTTCATGAGAAACTATGCTCAATTGTCTAGATTTTCATGTTCTTTTCTCGAAAACAACGTGGCGGAACTTGTGGAAGCTTCGAAGTTGAACTTTCATTCGACGTGTCCGCGTCCAAAGGAACTTTCATTTAACATTCATCAGTGATAGGTTCGATCCTCGTTAAACGCAGCACGAATCATCCGACTACATCGATATACACGTGAGCCACATATTGCGCCTCGTATTAGACTCGCACAGCTTATTTGAAAGAAAAAAAATCGTCTTTCCAATCAGTTCCTAGATAATTGTGCGCCGTGATACGAGACTACATAGTGTGACAAAATAAAATTTAGGGGAGCCCTGAAAAGGCAGCTGTTCAAATAATAGGTTCATTACGAAAATATTGATATATGGCTACTCTTGTGTAGAAACAGTAGGATCGTTGAGAACCTCATAAAAAAAAAAAAAAAAAAATACGCTGCGAAGCGATCGTTCCGGCAAGGGGCGAAGAAGATAAAGAACAATACACGTTTTTGACAATGTAAAATGAAAATATTTCGCATAATATTATAATAAAATTATAATAAATATATTTATAATATAATATAAATATATAATAAATAAATATAAAAATTATAATAAAATTAAAAATTCAAGTACAGAAAATAAAGGGTATAAAAAGTCAATTATGTAATTTATTTTAAATAAGAGCATATGTTGGTAAACGAACTCGCGAGAGTACCTTATTATTACCGTTGTTGTTGTCATTATTACTATTATCATCTGTGAATACACGCATTTAATTTTATAAAGACCATTTTACGCTTTTTGACAATAAGAAAATGAAAAAGAAAGAAAAAAAAAGAAACACGAGATGCGCAAAACGCGTGAAGAATGTTGACCACCTGGCACACAGCCATTGACGCCTTTTCAAATAAATTCAGCACGTGGAGCCCAGACTCCGCGATACTCGTGGGTTCCAATAATTATTTCGAGGCACGCACGAAACATGTGCGTTTTTCCAATGCCTCTTTTCTTCGATTCTCCCACAATCATTCACATCCATACCTCGATGCCAGTACATTTACTTTTTTTTAATTGAATTTTTAAACAAACAAGACTTCGTAGAATAATTATTTGTGTAATTGAGAAGAAAAAAAATAAAAAGCACAATAATAATTGATAGCCCTGACACATTGATTGCTCGGTTCATTCCGTACACTCAGCCGTTCTTGAATTTCTCGACATTTCGTTTATTTATAGATTCAACATTTTCTTTATTACTTTGTTTATGTACGAATTATAAAGGAAATATTCGAGTGGCAAAACTTTCGATGCTCTCTCACGTCGAGTGGCGTTAGCACGGGCCAACGGGTTGGGTGACCGAAGAAGTAGTAAAAAATGATTTTCTTAAATTCTTGCAAGAATAGTTTAACCAATTTATTAACAGGCTGGACCAGATCGACGCTCTCTTTCTTTGAGATAAATTGAAAAAGTTCGGGAACGAGCATGTGGTCTCTGCGAAGGGGCAAAGGTCTACACAAGAGGGTTCGTTGCACATGGCGGATCGGAACAGTTTCGATTCTCGGTCGCTCCGATCGCGTTTGGTGAATCGAACAAAGAAGGATTTTTTTCCCCCCGGTCGCGCTCTCGGAGCCCGGCGAGATGATTCGTCGTCCTGGACGCGAGAGGAGAGCACCTGGAGGAACGCGTAGCAGGGGAGGAACATCGGTGTATACAGACACAGGAAAGTGAACGAGTACACGGGAGGAGCAGGCGGATGCACGGCGTGGCCGAGGAATAATATTCGGATGGTTCGCAGCTGCTGTGACAGCTGCAAACCTCCTCGCTCGTTTGCTCCTCCGCAATCTTGACGAACACTTCACTGCGACATTTTCGTCCCTTCGCCACACTCCCCCAATCCCCGAGACCTCCAGAGCCCTTGCTACCTTGCCACATTCGTCACTATTATCATATCTACTGTTTTTTTTTTTTTTTTTTTTTTTTTCATTGCTTTCGTTATGCCGGCCATGAATCACTTATTGCGTTGACTCGGTCTCCCTTATGCCCTTTTTTGTGCCCCTGCACGACACGCAGGACCGGGCCTTGCCTCCGATAAGATTCGATCAAATGTAGCCAGGGTGGAATTAGTCATCGACGATTCGGTGGGCTCTCGTTACGGTGGAAGAAAAAAAAAAAAATTGGTGCTATGGACGAGTTTTATGATCTTGCAGGCTTGAATCGTTTCAGCACGAATAATCTTTTTTTATATCTTTTTTTCTGCTGTTAAGTCAAAATCCTGTGTTGCAGCTTGAGGGTTGAGGATCTCCAATGACATTTGAGTGATTTTCGTAACCTTCTTTGGTGAAAAAAAGATGGGCGATTGGAAGGAAATTAATTTTTGGGGCATTCCAATGTATGCATGGAATTTGTATTGATGCAATTTATATATTTATATGACGTTGCAGGCTTGGATCGTTGCTTTCTTTTTTATTTCCTAATTTTGACTGTTATGCATAATCCTGTTTTGCAGCTTGGGGTTGTGGATCTTCAATGTGGTTTGAGTGATTTTCGTACCCTGGATCGGTGAACGAAAATGGGCATTTGGTAGAAAATTAATTTTTAACACATTCCAATTTATGCGTGGAATTTCTATATTTATATACACACACACGCACACATTTATATGATGTTGAAGGCTTGAATCGTTGCTCTCTTTTTTGACTTCTAATTTTTGCTGTTATTAAAAATTCTGTTTTTCCGCTTGGGATTGTGAATCTTTAACCCTTCGTGCTCACATTTCCAAATTCAATCGCGGTGGTCACACTGGGTCACCCAGTCAGTTTTCAAAAACAGTATTCCGACCAAACTATCCGTCCGAAGTGGTTCAAAAAATTACGGAACATGCTTTGAACTTTCTAGATGATGCGCGAAAAATTTATTTATAAGAAATAAAATTACGACATTTAAAAAAAAATTCATAAAGAGGTAAAAGCGCAAAAAAGCCACTCTTTCGCTAAAAAAATCATAGTTCCGTGAAATTTCAACATTTTTACCTAAAATTTGGATGTGATACTCCTTAGAAATGCTACTTTTAGGAAAAAAAAATAGTAGCATAGTGCGCGTTCCAAAAAAACGTATTTACGCCGATATTGCACACGGAGAGAATTAATGTTAAAAATTACCGTGCAGTAACGGTAACTACATGACAACCCTGAAACTTTGCTTATTATTACTGAGTAAAACACAGATTTTCACGAAAATAAAATAAAATTTCTTTTTCAGATAGAACATTTTACCAGATTTTCTAGTAAATTTTGATGTGTAACAAAATACGCAAAACTTAAATTTAAAAAATATATAATATCAGCGAAATTTTACTGTGCATTTTATTATTTTATGCCTTTCAAAAATGTCTATAAAAAAGTATCGTCTTTATAACAGTTATTTTAAGATTTATTATAAAATTTAATGAGTGTTATAGGAAAATGTATTGTGCTCTCGGTAAAAATTATCGTGCGCGCTACCCTTCTTGTATAGTAAAATTTTAGCTACGTATTTAAAATTTTCTGTAACGTGAGTTAAAACAAAACTTGTCGCATACGAATTATTATGCTTTTCTCACTTGTCATCACATTGAAATATATCACGGTAATTTTTACCGTGAAATTCACGACAAAAATTACTTTTTAATTCTCTCCGTGCAGTTAACGAGAAACATTGTCACTATCTTACTTGACAAAAATGATGATTCGCTTCCGGAAATACCACATTTATGACTCGCCTCCACTTAATTCCCATTTTATTAATTTTTTGTTAGGCCATGATCATCCCGAAAACTTTCATAGGTACTTTTTGCAAAAAAATAATGGTAGAGAGGTTCAAAAATAAGGTTCTCATTGAAAAAATTGCATTTGACCTTGAAATAAGTTCGACGTCTCGTAAAAAAAAAACTGTGCCGGGAAAAATTCAGATCTCGAATAATATTATCGAATTTCGTCTCGGACTTGGTTTTGTATTTGTCCAAAATCAATACTTATAGGAGTTCTTTAGTATCTAATATCTGAAGACCCACCAAGTGTATCATTCATCAGGAGTGACCTGCCGATGAACCGTACTTGCTTTTACTGCATCTTCGATTCTTGTTTCGTCGAAACGAAGTCTCGCCAAACCGATCGCATCCCAAATTGAAATTCCAATCGTCTCTCTCGGCGAAGATCGTGGTGCAAGTTCCAGAACGATCTTCGAACCCATAAAGAGGGAAAAAGACGGAGGAGCGGGCGGGGAGAGACGGGGTGAGATGCCACGTGTACGCCTTTGTCAAGAAAAGGACCGAGGAGAGATTCGGGCTCGGTGGTTGGGGAACCTTCATCCCCTTGGACCACTAAATGCACGACCATCTCTCACACAAGCTCGTTCTTCTTCTTGAAAAAAAAAAAAAAAAAAAAAAAAAAAAAAACACGTGGAATTTCTTTCGGGTATCTTGGTCAGCTGCTCCTCTCGTGTAAAACTAAACTTCCTGTGCCACGCGCGCACATCTGCTCCTCGTCGGGATCCTCGCTCCACCACTTTGGTTACACCCCGAAACACTCGAGCCCGGCAACGAAAATATATACGTAGTGATATTTCGTGCCGATTTCGAAAAATCATTGGCAGAGGAAAACCTCGAAAAATCTCAACAAAAAAATCCTGGCCTAGAATTTCGAGAGCTATTTTTTTTTTTCAAATTCGACCGGACGAAAACATCTGCTGAAAATTGCTTCAATAGTTTCTTCCTGTTTTACATAGGACGAGTGAAATATTGCTCGTCGTATGTAACTTTGGTCAAAACAACAAAGGGCTTTGAAGATCGCTCAAACGTTTTCACGTATTCTTATTAGAGATTAATGTGCTCAATTCCCCAAAAAAAGGCTCTGGACAATAATAAAGATAAATAAATAAAAAATGATGAAAAAAAATCGTTGCATTCCAACGATGCAAACTTCAACGTCAAGCGGGACCCTTTGCAACGCTTTATTTTCGAGCGCTGATTTATATTGACCTACCCTGTGCATAAATATATCCACTCCAACTTTTAAAATATTTATTAATTATTTTTATCATTATGTCTCTGAAGCTGAAACAAAATTACTTTCGCTTCGAATATTGTTAAAAATAATACAAGATGAATTCAATTCCGGTGTTGCTGCTTCTTCAAACTGTTAATTGCTTTATGTAATTGAAAAAATATTCGATATTTTCGATATTCAACATTTCGATAGACAAGACTATCAATGAAAAATGTTAACAAGCATAAAATAAGAATTGCGTTAGATTTGTAATTATTTCACTCTCCCTATGGAGTTCATCGTCGAAAGGCATTGCTCGGGCACTGTAGTTACGATTCCCACCGAATACGGTGTTCAAAAGTTTGCAGAGTGCCTGGTGTCGCTGTAAGACGGGCAAAGTGAAAGGATAGGGACGCGAGTTCATCTTGTAATTCTTAAAGAGGCAGTTTTGTCGCGGATTTATCGTTATTCGTGCTCAATATTAATCATCGTCGAAGAACAATTACTTTTTTTTAAGATAAACAACAAAATAATTATGCGACCTGCACTGCTACGCAAAGAATAAAAAACGATCTTGTCGAGCTCAAAATTATTATTGCCATTTTATTTTATTTTCAATATAAAAAATGTTGAAAATATTAACATTTATTCCGTAAACAATTAAGTAAACAATCTTCAATCTGTTTGATCTTAAAACTGCACATGCAAAGCAATACTAATAGTCAATGCTTTCACCATTCATTGATTATTTTAATTAGGCAATTTAAATTCAGCAGTTCAAGTAGGCAATTGAAAGTTAGGATTTCAATTACGCAATTGAGATTTAGGATTTCAATTACGCAATTTAAATTTAGCATTTCAATTACGGAATTAAAATTTAGCTTCTTAATAATGCAATTAAAATTTAATTGAAATTTAGGACTTCAATTACGCGATTGAAATTTGGCATTTCAATTACGGAATTTAAATTCAGCATTTAAATTAGACACTAAAAAGGTAGCTTCTCAATAATGCAATTAAAATTTAGCATTTCGATTAGGCAATTGCAATTCAGTATCTTGATCATGCAATTACAATTTAGCATCTTACTAATTCCAATGACATAATAGAATTCCTAAACGGCGAGTAAATTATCGGCATTCTCCACCCTGTATTCGCTGTACATAAAGAGAGAAAAAAAATTAAACGACCAGAAGAAAAACTCATTAGCAATGAGAAATGCGCGTTGTACCTTCTAAGAGGGCTATGGGGGAATGTTCGAGTAACCACGGTACGCCGATTCCGAATCGGCGAAAAGGGATTTGTGGTGCGATGAGCGCGTCAAGAACTTCGAAACTCGAACAACATGTGCATCACGGACTACAAATACACTGCACCTCGTTGCACTTTGTGTATATGCAGTGATCAGACGTATACATGTATCTCCGTCTGCAGTCTCTCCCCCCTCTCTCTTTCTCTTTATTTATATATATATATATATGGGAAAAAGTATATTTCGAAACCGTTAAATGTCTATGTAAAGTTGGCTATAAGCACATCTGGTGATTTTGAGGACAGCCTTAAATCAGGACGGTCCTTCAAATGACTTTCATGGAAATATGGTAGATTTATATTAGGGTGATTTTGAAGAAACTGGGATGTACATAACGTTGAGTATGGGGACATATAAGTATCGTTCTGAAAGTTCTCCCATATGTATAGTGTAAATATGAAGGAATCGAGCAAGGACCATCAGCCAGACAAGCAACAGTAATGCCCACACGTGTATACTTTTATATAGATTGGTGGACGGTGAAAGAGGTGTACGGAACGATGAGGGCAACGAGTTGCAGCTGTTCGTGGCTGTATGTAGTAACCGGCAGCTGCCACGAAAGGGACCAAAGAGGCATCGAATAGCTTTTACTCGACACAACACCTTCGATTCTTCGACTACTGAATACATTATAAAATTCGTCCGTCAATGTTTTATGTGCTCGATCGGGAAGAATGAAAAATAGAATGGGCGACGAGTTCGTATATTCGGCGATGCATTTGAAAATCACGCTTCGAATGATAAATATATAGCTATACACATATTATTGTTTCTTTCATTGTAATAAGTAAAAGAGTCAAAATATTCTCCAACTTTTTGTGTCACAAAGAAACAAAGCGCTAAAAATTGAAAATATAATTTTCATATATAGATTTTTTCAGCTAAAAATTAATGGATTTTTTAAATTTATTCAGAAATATATATATTTGTTTCTCTAATTTTCAATATTTTTATGCAATAAATGAAAGAGCGTAAAAATGCTCCGAAAATTTAAATGTCACCAGGTAGAGAAACGAAGATTTAATGTTTTTTTTTTTCATTTCATTGAGAATAAAAAAATATTTAGGGAAAAATGGAAAATAGAATGGGGAAAGATTTCTTATACGACGACGGTGTGTGTGTGTGTGTGTGTGTGTGTGTGTGTGTGTGTGTGTGTGTGTGTGTGTGTGTGTGTGTGTGTGTGTGTGTGTGTGTGTGTGTGTGTTACAATATTTTTCGCAATTTTTATTGTGTAATGAAGAAAAAAATGCTAAAAAATGAAGAAAAAAAGTTATTTTTTCTTTATCCAGAAATACGTATATATATGTTAATTTTCAATATTGGTAAACAGTGGGTAAAAAAGTATTTGCACACCGAGTGTTTTTCAAATTATCCTACGAAAAAAAAATAAAATGCTAAAGCATTTTATTTTTTTCACACATTAATAATAAATTAACAAAAAATAAAATGCTAAAGCATTTTATTTTTTTCACACATTATATTTTTCTTTGAAGAAGAAAACATGCTAAAGTATTTTATTTTTTTTCGCAGGATAATTTGAAAAACACGAGGTGTGCAAATACTTTTTTTACCCACCGTATATATTTTTCTGTAATTTTTATAATGTTTTTATGACAATAAGTAAATGAGTAACAAAAAAATCTCTAAAAATGTCAACCAATTTCGCCAGTTTAAGAAAAAAAAAAAACATTGAATATACATATTTTTTTCATTTCATTGAAAATAAGAACTATTCGCGTTTCTTCAAATTCCTTTTTCGCAGTAGGACTAATCGAGAACTGTAGAATTGAGGGGAATCGGGCGTTTCACCGATTAATGTTGAAGGATATCGATCTCAAAGACGCTCTTTTGCGCAATCGAGGTTTGTCAAGATCGCGAATAGAACGCTGGACCATTACGTCAGAGAGCCATGTGCAGTTTGTATACGCGAGCTGGAAGAAAAAAAAAAGAGAAAAAGAAGAAAAACTGACATACACAAAAGGCTCGATTAACTCGACGGTCGTGCACGGCCGCGGCGGGTCACAGGCATTTTATTCTGGCATTCTGCACGCGGAATTCTCGAGCCGCAAGGCGCGCGCATCCTAGCAACGCGCTGACGAGGAGAAAGTGCACACCCGTGCCATATATAGTATCTATATACCATCTTTAGCTCGACGAAGCACGCGCGCGCCCGCGCGCGAATGAACGATTAGCCAATCGTCCTGTACGCCCGAATGTCAATACTTTTTACGAGCTTTTCAACTGTTTCGGTTTTTTTTTAAATCTTGTTCTCGTTTAATTCGCGACAACTTATCGCCAAAAATGGGCAGGTTAAGGCCTTAGGCCACTCTAGGATTTTCCAAAAATCGATTTTTTTTTTGTCAAAAATGTACCTTAGTACCTATAAAATTATATTCCGAAAGATTATGCACGGAGACAATTAAAAAGTAATTTTTGTCGTGAATTTCACGGTAAAAATTACCGTGATATATTTCAATGTGGTGACAAGTGAGAAAAGCATAATAATTCGTATGCGACAAGTTTTTTTTTAACTCACGTTACAGAAAATTTCAAATACGTAGCTAAAATTTTACTATACAAGAAGGGCAGGGCGCACGATAATTTTTACCCAGAGCACAATACATTTTCCTATAACACTCATTAAATTTTATAATAAATCTTAAAATAACTGTTATAAAGACGATACTTTTTTATAGACATTTTTGAAAGGCATAAAATAATAAAATGCACAGTAAAATTTCGCTGATATTATATATTTTTAAAATTTAAGTTTTGCGTATTTTCTTACACATCAAAATTTACTAGAAAATCTGGTAAAATTTTCTATCGGAAGAAGAAATTTTATTTTATTTTCGTGAAAATCTGTGTTTTACTCAGTAATAATAAGCGAAGTTTCAGGGTTGTCATCTGGTTACCGTTACTGCACGGTAATTTTTAACATTTAATTCTCTCCGTGTGGGTGTGAAAAATCTCTAAGTATTCGATTTTCGAATTCTAGCGCAACCCCTCTTGACACATGTCGTGACTTTCTACTAACTTTAACGCGTTTATCTCAAAACTACATTTTTCAAGTCGGCCGGCCTCATAACTCAAACAAATTTCAACCGAATCACTTGAAATTTTAACTGTATATTTAGAATTACATTTTCTGAGGCACTACGTAGGATTTTTTATTATATTGCATAGTTCCTTTTTTATAAACAATTTTCTCACGATTTTCTCATGGCATTTTATACTTTTTGTTTTAGAAATGCGCCATTTTGACAAAAAACAATATATCAAAAAAATCCTACGTACTTCTATAGATATTCTTATATATAATCGAAAAAACTTTAGTGTCTCATCATAACTCAAAAATTATAATTGTTGGTCCGGCCGTTGACCTTCCAGAAATAAAGGCGTCATCGGAAAAGTTCTGCACAGTCGCCATTTTGACATGTATCGCTGTGAAAAAATAATTTTGTATAATCAATTACGTGTATAATAAAACCCCTATTTTGTAATTCCGATTTAATTTATGGTTTCGCTGAAGAAAAAAAATCACAAAATATGCCCTTTTTTTGGCCTCTAGGCCTAAGGCCTTAAGTTCATTTTTCTTTCTTCACGTGGTATTTTATTTCACTTTTCTTACGACTTTGATTTGAATTACAATTTTTTGTGGCTTTGAGGGGGTAAGTTGGAAATTTGAAAAATACGATTTTTTAAATTGTTTTTTAGTATAAATTCTTAACATTAATTTGCAACAAAGATTTTGCAAACATTTCAAAGTTGACCGAGTCATGACGATTAATTGTGAAGGGTCAGTTCGCCCCCTCCGGCTAACCACCCCGCGACGAATTACCCTTTTATTTATCCCGAAATTTCAAAAATGCGATTTTTTTTGTTGCATAGTTTTACAGCCTAGAGTCTTGCCTTTGATTTGCAATAAAGGTTTTGTAAACATTCAAAAAATTGATTAAGTTATGACGTTTTTTGTGATGAGTTAGGTCGATCGCTGCAATTTACCCTTTTTTCTTTTGCGTCTTTCTGGAAACTATGTTTTACTATAAAACGGTGTAATTCGTATCTCAAAATCTATTTCACCGATTTATTTCACATCCGGACAGCGCGTAGTTTATAATATTTTCTATCGTATGACCGGATGATTTTTTAATATGTTTATCCATTCGTTAATAACAAATGATTGAAGTTGTTTTTCTTTGGTCGAAAATCAAACTTTTTTTCGACAGCTCGGCATTTTGGTAATTTTCAAATTTTCAAAAATGTATTGATTGTGTGTAAAATCCCCATCTCGTCATCTCAATAGTTTCATAAAAAAAAAATTGAACATCGACCTGTGGTCGGGCCCCAAACTTATGCACACTCTTTAAATCGTTTTGGATTACTTGTGTTTTTTTACCAACTATAAATAAATCAAACAATGAATTTTTCCCTAAAAACTATGAAATAAGAATGAACATTATAATAGTCGAACAAATCAATTACAAGAGTAGTAAGAAAACTATTTTCTTTACTCAGGACAGCAAGGACCGAATTTTTTTTTCTTACAGATATCGCTTTTTCTTCTGCCCAGTAGTTTCTTTTTATTTCTTAAAGAAAAAAAATCTGGTCGTTCAATCGATACGTCGTGTCAGAACGTAAAAAAAAAAACATCGAAATTTCCCCTATTCAATATTTATGTATACAAAGGACCAGGGTCTCGTCGGTTTATCGTCACGATCAAGTTCGCTTCGCTATTACAAAAAAGAAGCCAGTGACCTCTGCACCTGAATATTTTAAGAGTTCAAAAGAGCTATTCGGCATTGTCTGATGGTTTATTCTTACGCATAAACTCAAATTTGTGAAGCGCTGATAAAGAGCGAGTGACTAATGCCTCTCACGTTCGAGTTCAAATTTCTTGACCTTCAGACCCCTCTCCCCCTCTTTTTCCCTCGGTGAAACTTCGCTTTTGTATTTTCAGGTCTTGCCCTTTTTACGACCAAGGCGTAACCGATGTCCTAAAAATACTATAATTAGTCCGCGCGGGTTATCGAGAAAGCGAGCAGAGCGACTCTGGACAAACAGAAGCGATGTGGAAATTAGAATATCTTTATTAGAAATTCGTGTGACGTGACGTAAAGTTGTATTAAAAAATTCTTTACTGTCAATGCGTATTTTTTATATTGTATATTATGGCATTGTAATTTACACTTTCAAAATTTATTTACATAATATCGCATATAATTTGATAAAAAAAATTAATATTTTTTATATTACATATCATTCAATTTTAGCATTGAAAATGCTTTTAAAGATGTATATAGGGGGTCTTATTTAGCGAGATGTCACACGAAATTAACGCTGCCCCCACTCCACTCCCGCTGTATTGTAGCAGGGTGGGGGAGCTGCGATATGCTAAATGCCTGTGACTCGTTGAAAAATGCTGCGTTATATGTGAAGTCATTTGTGGTTACAAGTTGTAAGTTTCAATTTTGGTGTGTACATTACAATGTTGGTGGATCTGGGTTGGGGTTTGATTTTGGGTTTGTTTGGGTTAAGTTGGGTTTGTGTGGGCTAAGTTGGGTTTGTTTGGGTCAAGTTGGGTTTGTTTGGGTCAAGTTGGGTTTGTTTGGGTAGTAAGTTGGGTTTGTGTGGGCTAAGTTGGGTTTGTTTGGGTCAAGTTGGGTTTGTTTGGGTCAAGTTGGGTTTGTTTGGGGCAAGTTGGGTTTGTTTGGGTCAAGTTGGGTTTGTTTGGGGTTGTTCGGGTTAAGTTGGGTTTGTATGTTTGGGTTTGTTTGGGTTAAGTTGGGTTTGTTTGGGTTTGAGGGGGGATGGACGGATGGAGAGTGAGAATGTGTGTGAGAGACTGCGAGAGTAAAAATGTGAGAAGAGAGTGATAGAGTGAAAATGTGAGAAGAGAGTGAGAGCGAGAGAGAGAGCAACTCATATTATTTGCACGTGCCTTTTTTTTGTCACCCGAAAAGTCTGATTATATTTTCAATGCCATGAAATAGTTGCACTTGCTGTAATATCTGTAGATTTTTATTTACCTGTCAAACATTTATTTTAGTTATGGTGTGTATCGGAAAAAAAATATTTTCACTATGTTACATATCATACAATTTTTATTGGCTTTTTTCAATTTGTTTCAACTATATCGCGTATTATTCTATTTACTTTTTTTTATTTATTTTTATTACATCGCAAATGACCAAATATTTATTTAACTTTCATTATATTGCACATCATTCAATGATTGCTTACCGTTTGTGAAATTATTTTTCCGATATTCCACATTATTAAAATTCATTTTCATTTGACCGGATATTGTTTAGTGTATTTTATATTGCATTGTCATTTCCCGCGCCAAAACGTTTTTCACTAACTTTAATGATTGTTTTGCGATGCATTTATCTCGTTTCCGGAGAAGTGATTTCAACGATATAAGGAAAAGCGCAATAGGAACGACAGAAGTTTAAAAAAATCGGGAGATACTCACCGGTTGCGCCGTTCCGATGTCATAGTAAATCGGGGAATCCGTTTTGGGATACGTAGTTGGTTCGCACATTGGCACTGAGGGGGTATATCACCGGAACGGCAAAAATCGCCGATCAAAATACGATCAAACTCAACAAAGAAAAACAACAATAATAACGAATCTTCTAAATCGCCGCGCACTTCGATCTACTCCAAATAATCCGCACTTGATTTTCTTTTTATCGCCAATTATCGCAGCGTTAGGATTATGAAACATAAAAAAAAATGTTCGCAACAACTTCCGTCTCAATTCACTCCTGCGATGAGCTTTGATCCTGACCACCGTTGATCTTTTCCAATCGTATCGATCCGCGCAGTCGCAAGATTTTGAACGCTTCGGCGACCTCTCAAAGCTATTTTCAGACCGGAAGCAACCGCGAGAGAATTCGATCTGTAAACAAGCGAGCGGTCAATGTTTTTTTTTGTTCCGCTGCGGCCCACGTTCGCGCGCTCTACGAAAGTTCAACGAGTCCTATCTTCACCGGTACTGTATGCTCGTTGCGTGATTATCAAGGGGGGGAGAAAAAAAATATCGAAGAGTACCCGAATAGTTTCGATATCACGGGAAAGACAGCGACAAAGTGTGGAGTCTTGGTAGAGAAACGACGAGATACTAAGCCGGGTAAACGGGCGCGTGGCGTGCACCATAGCGCGTTAGCTTCACCTACCTACTATACTACGCTCGTTTGCTCGTGTATATATATATATATATATATATATATATATGTATGTATGCGTACATAAACGTAGATAGGTGTTGTAACGAGCAGGAGCTGGCGCGGCGTACGAAGTACCTCTCTGTTGTGCCGTACAGTCTAAGTCGTTGAAACTTTACTCCCCACCCTATCCCCTTTTTAATCGGTTGCCATGGCTAGCCATTCGTAGAAAACAAACATAGTTATCTGTCTCTTGGGAGGGAGATCCGTGGCACGAACTGCAGGCATCAGAAAGCAATGTTACCAGATCAGAGGTCTTTTCCCTGAATGGAGGAATTTTTGTCTTCTTGTCGGGGGGGGGGGGGGGGGGGGCAAAGTATTCAGAGTATTTTAGAAAAGTATTGAAATGTTTCTTGTCTTTGTATGATCTCGCTGATTTCGATGAAACTTGAGGTATTCCCTTCACGAACCCGAATATTTAACAATTAAATGATTTTCGTCTACAATTAAGTAAAAATATATCCCAGTATACTAGTGAAATTTCAAGATAAGTTACCGAACTTTGAACAAAAAAATTACGACTTCAAAAATCGTCTAATTTATGCAGCACTTTATGGAGATGACATGCTAGCCACATATATATCTGATCATTTATAAACTTAATAACTCTAGATGTCAGATATAAACTGCTGTAAGCATGTCAAAATTTTGAAGATACCGTAGGGACAACAATAACAGGGATCATCGAATGTTTAACGTAAATATTGATGATAAAACTTGGAAAAATGTGACTAGCAGAAGAATTTTCGTAACCGCGACTTCTCAGAGAACATGTAAAAATGTCTAAATCTACCAAATTTATGCGAAATTTTTCATATCAGTTCATCGTTATGTATAATCATTGATTGTAACGTATTTTTATTAAGTGGCACTGTAATGTACTAATGATTCAAAGGGGCCCTGGCTTATGCGCCCACAAAATTTACCCCTTCACGAAAGGAATACCTTGAAAAGAAACACCATAGTCCAGATCACATTGAACCGAATCCCTCTACCACATAGTATTGAAATTTACATCGTTGGAATGCAAATCGTTTTGATTTTCTCACTCATTTCAATTAGAATTGACAATATATTTCGGTAGTTTTATACTGTACGTCTCTCGAAACGGATCTTTAAAAAATGCTCCAGGAATTTTTGCACTCAAAATCTGCAAAGAAAAACTGAAGCAATTCAGCAATATCAATTTTCATTATATTACAACGATACATACTTCAATCTCATTCCACTTCGTACGGTGGCAAAGAGAGTACTATAACTACTACGCGCGAGCAGTGCTCACCAAGGCATGCCAATAAACCTGTACACGTAAATATACAAAAGAATTGTTCCCAGTCAATGAATGTTATACATGTCGTTTTCATTGACAAGACTGTAACACGTATCTACGTTCAAGAGAAAAAAATGTGTATCGTTTAAAATTCATCGAAGAAACGTCAAAGTCACTCTAAAAACCATCTACCAGTCTTCGTTGGGTGTCAAAGAAGCCGGGACTTTGATTCACGAAAGATCAAATTCGATAGCGACCCCTCCACGCGCGGCGCACGGTGGGGCAAACGCTCGACCTATCGCAGCGGCAAACGCTTCAAGGTCAGGTGCGCGAGAGGCAAGTGCGCAAACGCGGGCCCGCCTCTCGTTTCGCGAGTGGGAGGGATGCGTCGCGCGTGAATCGTTCGACTTAGGGGAGTTTGGACTGTAGATGCTGCTGCGAAGTCTGCGCTATCTCAAGCCAAGGTGAAACTGTACTAGTGCTTTGAATGAATATGCAGTCTTGTCGCTGTTGTGTCGTTGGGACGAAGAAGAAGGTTAAGACCCTCGTAGGACATCTCTCTTCTACTCCCTCTTCGAGTCATCCCTACCTTCTCCTTCTTTCCTTCTCTTCTCTCTTTCTTATTTCCTATCACCCTGGTGTGCGTGAATGCGTGCGCTCGTTGGAAGTGCTCGCATAGTTATAGGTTATGCACGAGGCAGGTGGCGCGGGATCGCAGGTGAATATGTGGTGGTTGGGTGAGCTCTCTGTGTGTGTGTGTGTGCGAGAATGTTTTCCGACGCGCGACTTCGAAACACAGGAAGTAGCGGAGACACGAGGAGAGTCGTGCTGGCTTGGTTTAGCGAGAATGATGGGGTTCTTTCAGCGTCGAAGTTCCTGGCAAATTGTGTGCGTGTACGTCAGACTCGGCCGACGGACTGTAACGACCGAGTGAATGATCGTGAGATATGAAAAAAAAAATTCCAAAGGGGGGAAAAAGGTTCTATTAACTATGAAAGTAACAAAGAGCCAGGATGCGGGAGCGGAAGATCCGGGAGATAAGAAGCTCCTCCGAATGTGAGTCAGAGAGTCTTTCACGAAACTCGGATTCCGATAGAATGATCCTTAATTCCGTGCGTTGAGGGAGACTACCCGTTTATTTTTTATTGATACCTAGTTGATAGAATAAATATTTCGTTGAGTCGACTTTATTCTACAAATTTGTTCACAAGATTTTTTTAACAAAACGGCGCTGAAGTTGTACGAAGCTAGTCACCTTTGTCTTAAAGGGTTTACACCACCCTGAAATTTTCGAAAAAACGATTTATTGTTTTTATTTTTTTGTCATAGTTTGAATCTTAAAGAAAATGTTAAGCTGAATGCGAAGTCTGTACCTACAATATTAACAAAGATATACATTTTTTTTCTACCGCACTGTGCAGCGCTCCCTTAGATTCACCCTTCGACTCTATGAAACTAGTACCCGAGCATAGATTTCTTCTTGGAAGCTCCGATTCCACTGTCAATTGGAGGTTCAGAAGGATATAATCAAAACTATAACGAAAGCATGAACGCTATGAAATGGAAAATCGCACCGAAAATAAGTTTCAGTGGCATGAACGTAATTGAAATAGCTACTTACATCGCTACAAATATTTATAATGATGGCTACAATAATATTTTATTAATATGACATGTATAAAACATAACCATCGGAAGTAATTGTTATGACATGTGTAATGACGAAGACGAGCACCATATATCGCTTGCTGAAAAACGCGCGCAAGAATCTACAAAGAGGTTGGAACAGCTCGAAGAAGGTCAAGATTATCTCTCGAGGATCAGCAACTTGCTGAGGAAGGACCCCAATATGGAGCAGGAATCACCGATTAACTATACAACAAGGTATGTCATAAATTTTCAATGTTTTTTACTGGTCGAGCCGCGTCAAAACTTTAAACGCGTTTTTCTCGAAACGACATTTTTCGAATTTGCGGGAAAAATAAGTCAACAACAGCTATTCCGATTGATTTGAAATTTATACCACGCATTTGTAACATAATTATCTCAATCCGTGCGAAGGATTTTTTTTTCTAATGTTAACCGTTTTTGTTTAATCAATGTTTTTAAGTAGAAATTTCATATGAAAAACAAACATAAATTTCTGCGTGATACCAAGAATCCATTTTTGTTTTCACAAAATCCTAGGTAGCGCCGTGTATTCAACCTAACTCAAAATATTTTCATTCTTTTATGTTTCAGATGAACCGTGAGGCCATTAGGATTCCCGCAGATTGAAGGTGGCAAAAAACTTGATGCGTGCGGAGGCGTGTATCTCCGACAATTATCAATATTTTTAGATTTAAAAAATAAATTTAAGAAGCTTAAAATATGTACTAAAAGCGTGTAAAAATAGAAAATAAAAAATTGCATTAGTTTAGCTACAAAATATTCATGAATACCGAGTCTTATTCTAGCCTCTCAGGGTGGTGTAACACCTTAAGGCTATCATCCACCAAAACGGGGATGTGTGCGGTGCCAGAAAAAAAAGTAGCCAAAATAATTGCTCCGCTCAGCTTCGATGAACATGAATTTAGCGGTTGATTGGTGGATTTTTTCTAGCTCCGCTCGTCTCCGCTTTGGTGGAAGATGGACCTACTAGTGTCCTGCAGCGGCAAAATTTGTCCTGAAATTTTTTTTTTACTATTTTAAATAAAATAGTGTACGTAGGGGAGAAAAAACGGTCAAAAAAATTGCCGAAAAGTATTTTTTTTTCGGAAAAAGTTTTCAACATCTCAAAAATCCTCTAGGTACCTCGATGTAAAATGTTGTTGCAAGGTTCGAAAATAAATGTTGAGCCAATCGGTGAAGAATTGGCGCTTTAATATTGCTGCCTGCAGGACACTATCAGACAAAGGTCCATTTTGCTACAAACTATTGTGAAACAATTTATAAAGATACTTGAAGATATGTAGAACAAAGGCCACCAAACGGAATTTTGATTCTATCAACTGAATATCGATCAAAAAAATTGTCGAAGTTCAGCTTTTTTTGGGCTCCCTCACCGTGAACGAATAATACTTGTATTGTATCCAAAAAAGATTCATAACCTTGTAACACGCAACAAATATGAGTGTAGCATGGAGGCCCCAAAATTATTATGCCGGACCCTCATCCACATTTCTCGTGACCGCGTATGAGTTATTCATCGAACATTGCCGGAACAGCTTGCCCCTTGCGCTTCCCTTCCAATCCTCGTCACCCGGGACTTCGATCCCAAGAGAACACGAGCAGCATGTTTATAGAGATTCTAGGCTCGGTTGGTCCCACTCGCGCAACCGCTCGTATGAACTTTCAATGTGTGCACGCACATCTCGGGATCCCCACCCGAGCAAATTTTCCGTATAAAATCGTCCGCGAGTCTCTTGCACCGTCTCTGCGTCTATCCGTCTCTGTCTTCTTGCCTGGCAACTGCAGGAATACTGACATGTGTGTACACGTGTACCTATAGCCACGCGATGACTATTACGCGGAGGTGGGGTTTAGCGAACTCTGGCGTGACTCTTGCCTATGGGAAGGTGTTTAGAATCAGGTTCGACGATAAGTTAACTTTTTTCTCTTGTTACTTTGCTCTGTTGCTCGATCAAGTTATTTTGGTGGCTTTCATGCAGTTTGAATCATACCGAGTCTTTTGGATGTTATAATAAAATGGACAATTTAAGATTGATTCTCACTATACGTTCCGTCTCCGATCCCTAGCCCATTACATATACGTTTAGTTAAGTTCTTGTCTATTCACATTGTCCGTTCTTGATCAGTCTCGTTTGGATGAAAGTAGTGTGCGCGTTGACAAAATGTGGTGTGACGAAAAGTTAATCCTAGCTGCTAAAGGGTGTCTCAAAATGACCTGACATTTTAAATTGCGCGGCATTTTTTTTTGCGGCGAACATAGAGTACAGATCTTTGACAACTGGCATCAGGAAGTATTGGGGTTTAGTCATGCAGAAGAGCGTGTCTCTCCATGGCTAGACTTAATGTCTAATGCGTTGCTCGATGGATACGACGGAGGAACGCATAGATATTGTGAAAATTCACTGCAAAGCAATGCAGTTATTGCCGACGAAGTTTCATGGTCGTGTTATCTCGCGCCGCGGCGATGTGAATTGATCACCAAGATCGTGCGATTTGATGCCATTGGACTTCTTTCTTTGGAGTTTTATGATAGGAAAAGCGTATGCCAATGATCCACATACCATTCCAGAGCTCAAGGAAGCAAACGGATGCACCATTAATGAAATTAGTCCGCAATTATGCCAAAATGTTATTGAACATTTATTCAAAAGAGTAAACGTTTTCAAACAGGAACGAGGCGGCCATTTATCGGATGTGTGCCACACATAACCTCCATGTTTGTACCTTATATTAAAAAAAAGTATTCGTACTTTTCAAATAAATAATACGTTTTATTAATAAATAAAATTGTCAGGTCATTTTGAGACACCGTTTATTATATTAGGTGAACAAGCTAGAACAAACAGAAAAAATGACGATTTTGGGTGCACAATATGTTGAAGAAAAGAAATATTGAGGGGAGAATATATTATTTAGAGGACTTACAGATGACGAAACTAAATTTTCTTCAGTATTTCCGCCGTATTTCCCCTCACCAGTTTAATTAACTTCTCGTAATTCATACTTAAATATCAACACAATTTCTAATTCAATGCAATTGTTCGTATAAATATAGAACTGAAAGGTAACGTTGTTCTCACTATCAATACCGCTTCCGACGAGACTCCGCCTGTCTGTCAAAAAATACGTTTGCATCTATATTAAACGGAACTGATTGCAAACGGTGTGTAAACGGAAGGGAAGGTGTGCATGTGTCCATTCATTTATAGCCAATAATATTTTATGTAAAGAGAACGGAACCGGAATGAAACGGAGACGGAACGTATAGAATCAACCTTTATTTGCCTCGTATGGTATTGATCAGGAATGGACCGAGTGAGCAATGTCCAAACTTGCTTCTCTGAATGTGGACACTAGCAGCCGAAGCAAGGATCCTGAGAGTCTCCATTCCGGTGTCGGATGGAAGACCTAGATTGGTTTTCACCAAACGGGGTGTACGATTGCCTGGATGATGGTAAGGCACCTCAACCGCGGCGCCCTTGGATCTGCGCGCGATACAATTAAGATGGCTCAGTATATTCTTCAGTCTGGATCTTCTAACTGTCCGCTGGGAGTCTTCGTATTCAGGATCTCTATGCCCTAAATCACTGGCGAATCTGGAAGATTTAGAGTTTCTTCTGATGCTGTGGAACCACCTGGACATCATCCCCTTTGGTTGTTGATCTTTCAATCCTTGTTCATGTTCCACGGCACTTTTCCATGGCAGCCGCTCCAGCTGTCGACTCTTCTTCGGTTTCTTCGCCTCGTGTCTCTGGTCCAGCTGGCTTTCCTCGCTCAGACTTGCTGATGCGGACTCCGTGTCGGCCGTACTTTCCCCCTCCGTCATCGATTCACGTGTCTCTCGTGCCGGCACGCGAATCGGCCCCTCCGCCCGCCCGTCGCCGCGAGTTCCTTGGCTCTTCGCCCCGAGCCACGACCCTTCCTCATTCCCCCTCGTACACTCCTTTGCAGTCATCCCGTGTACCTGCTGCTGGTCCAGCACTGCCGATCCCGCAGGTGTCCACGCCGTGTTTTCAGCAGCTGCTCCCATGGACTTATCACCCAACCGAAAAATCCTGGCAGCTTCGAAAAACGCCGACGAATCAACCTGGCTGCGCAGATTCTTTGTTGATTTTCGGGCGGCCGGTGCTCCTTTCGAGATACCGAAGAGTTTCGAAAATCTTCGCGTTTTAGGGTGTTCGTTCGGATCAACGGGGGTGCCTCGCTGGATGATCGGAGTCATCTGGTCAGACTCTGCACGGGGTACGTCGAGCTGGAAGTATTCTAGGATGTCGAAAGGTTCCAGGTGTGCTGTAGACTTTTGTGCCGTTTGCACGCAGGCGTTGACCGAAGCTTTGGTTGTCCAAATCGTATCGTCCGAACGATCAGATGAGTCTGATACTTGCTCTTCAAAGCTCGACGTTTCGGCCTCGTTGTTGCGCCTAGCCCACAAGTTGCACAGAATATCAAAGGATTCGTCCTTCCACGCGTCTTTCTTCGTCGTCTGCTGTGACACGTTTGACGTTTCCACCATTTTTGCGTCACCAGCATCGATCTCGCGAAATGGCGATTCAAGAGGTACGAAGGTTTGAAACATTCGTTCACTTCTGGTTTGCGTAGCTACGCCAACGAACACCTCATTCTCGGACGATTCTGACTCTTTTGTCGATTCGGCCAAACACTTGGTGTCGACTGACGTCACACTTTGCGCCGATTTGATCGAGGGGTCTTCCGATCTATCGGTTTCAGAGTACCACGAATCATTGGACGTTTCACTGACCGTATCCTGGTCAACCTGTGTTTGATGTTTTCGGAGCACGAGTGATCGTAATTCCAACTGTAATTTCTCTATTTCGTCAAGACGGACCAGCACGCTCTCCAGCAAACTGGTCTCTGTGCCCGTCATTTGGGAAGTTACCTTTGTTCGCTAGCACCGAAAAATTTTCCATTAATTTCAAGTCTTCCATGCCGTGGAAGCCTCAATATTGACAGGGCAAACGAGCTGGCCTTCGCGTCAGAAAAAAAAAGTTACAGAGTTCGTACTGATCTTTTCAAGATTTCGCCTCACTTATTATTCTCGAAATCTTCTGTTTTTTCGCCTCCTCCGCTCCCCTGACAGCCTCTGGCGCTCCTGCAGAAATTCTTTGTTTTTTTTTTTAAGTCAGATATGTCGGCGGAAGTGTTCATTACCAGAAAGAAAAAAGACATCCAGCGTTATGTCGACGCAAAACGAATCTTACGATTGGAGATTTTGGACATTGTTCAACTTCCCTAGGACAATAGACCCTGCATCACTCAATAATATTGTTTCGGCCCATTGTCCGATAACCTCAATCGGAAAATGGCTCACTGCTCGAGGCGGACGAGCTCTAAGTGTGCACGATCGAGAGCCGAGCCGGAAGTGACGCTGGACGACGTCGCTGCCGTCGTCGCAGGTTTGAACAGCAAAGTACTGCAACTGCGAAGGGAGATTCTCGAGCTGAGCGATTCCCCGCGAGCGGGTGGAAGAGCCGGGTAAAGGTCAGCGGTCGCGAAACTTCGTTAAGCCTCGGTGGATTTTAGGATCGAGTGAGTCCGAGCGCGTATAGGGCTATGAGAATATGCATGTTCTTGAAGCTTGCGTCATTTGAAATGCAACGAACAAACGCGTTTTTTTTTTCCAATGTTTCGTCGTATGGCACTGCGAGCTTTTGCGATCCCATAACCACGATGGCACATGGAAACTATGGAAAACCTGATACAGCCGGTTATATTTTAATGAGTTTCAGTTGTGAAATGAGAAAACCCAGTAGACTGTGCCTACGACCACGGTCTTACATACAGGTCTGGAAACTCCGTTAGTTCACACGGTTCCTTTGCCGAAGCTCGACGCTAGAGTCGCGGCAATCGAGGGGTGTGGTGCACGACAGAGACAACAGTAGCCGCGAATTCGCGTTATGGCCTAATCTATATAATAACGATAATATATTTAACCCCACTGTATAGATTACGAAAACTAAAACTTACGTCTGCATAACTTTCCCATTCGCGTCATGTTTGACGTACATTCGGAGACGGTATCGTTATTCAAAATGCTTCTCACAAACACAATGCGAAGATGTTAAGGCCTTAGGCCACTCTAGAGGCTAAAAAGGGCATATTTTGTGATTTTTTTTAGCAAAACCATAAAATAAAGCCGAATTATAAGACAGGGGTTTTATTATACACGTAATTGACTATACAACATTATTTTTTCACAGCGATACATGTAGTAGTAGTAATTCTGTTTATTTTCGTGTACACCCTTGCGGGTTTTTTTTACGTCTCCTTTCTTCCTTTACACGTTTTCTTATTCCTAGGCTTTTAGTTCTTACATCTACTTTTAATCTTTATCTCTACCGCTCTGCCTGCGCTAAAAAAAAAATATAATATAATTTCGCACTTAGTCTCCAGCCAAACCTTTCTTTCTCGCGAGTCTTTCAAATTGCTTCGCTATTTCGCACATCTCTTCTACTAGCTCTTTTCCCTCCAGTGCCTTCCTCCACCCTTCACCTTGCTTCGTTCTTTGTTCTTTCTCCCAGTCATCAAAATTTCTTAGGGCCTGCTCATCCATCTGTCTTTTAGCCTCCTCGCATGCCCGGATGTATGCCATCGTCTTCTCCGCCTCCCCACAGCGATACATGTCAAAATGACGACTGTGCAGCATTTTTCCGATGACGCCTTTATTTCTGGAAGATCAACGGCCGGACCAACAGCTCCTATAATTTTTCAATTACGATGAGGCACTAAAGTTTTTTCGATTATATATAAGAATAGCTATAGAAGTACTTAGGATTTTTTTTCATATATTGTTTTTTGTCAAAATGGCGCATTTCTAAAACAAAAAGTATAAAATGCCATGAGAAAATCGTCAGAAAATTGTTTATAAAAAAGGAACTATGCAATATAATTTAAAAAATCCTACGTAGTGCCTCAGAAAATGTAATTCTGAATATATAGTTAAAATTTCAATTGAATCGGTTGAAATTTGTTTGAGTTATGAGTCAGGCCGACTTGAAAAATGTAGTTTTGAGATAAACGCGTTTAAGGTTAGTAAAAAGTCACGACATGAATCAAGTGGGGTTGCGCTATAATTCGAAAATCGAATACTTAGAGATTTTTCACACCCATAATCTTTTGGAATATAATTTTATAGATACTAAGGTACATTTTTAACAAAACAAAAAAAAACGATTTTTGAAAAATCCTAGAGTGGCCTAAGTCCTTAATTTCTCGACGGGAACGGCAGCTTTTCACTTTTCGAATCTTCCACTATTCGTTGGCACTTTGAATACTGACCGTTTATCTTTCAGGCTTTTATAGCCCGTATTGCACTTTCGTGCAACGCAGGAATTCGACATCACATAGAAGCGCACGTAAACGTTCGTTGGTTATCGGTGGCAATCATATACGTGAAATCATACAATACGCAGATTACGTGTTCACTATCGAAACAACACCCCTCGATACTAGCGACACCAAAAATTCGGCTTCCAAAGTCGAGTCACCCCACCACCGAAATTTTATCGAGTTTCCAGACCTGTATGTATGGCCGTCCCTACGACAGTTTCTGCACGAGAAGCGCGAGAATAATACCGACTTCCGTCTGATAGAGCACTGAACATTTATCGAAGGAACTTACTACCGATTGTTTTTTTATCTTTCCATTTAAAAATCACGAGCCTAGTCTGTTAAGGAGATACGACTACTCCCTCAGGGTCAACAGAGATACTAAATTTATATTACCATACGGGTGTTCTGATTTATGTTAACTTATGTTGAATATTCGTATTGTCGATCCCAAAGTGCCAAATTTGTGGCAAATATTTTATTTATTGCATATTTACTAATAACAATTGAAAAATTAGATCCTCAACGACTCTGGAATCTTCATTTCGATTTCTTCCAAGCAGTCTTCGAAGAATCTTCGATTCTTCTTCGACGATTTCCAAGCAGTAGCGAGATTTTGTAACCCGGTAGCAACCCTTTTTCTTATCGTTAGCTAGCGACAGCCAATAAGAGGCTCCCTTTCTTCTGGTCGTGCATGCGATTGGCTGTCGCTAGCCAGCGACAACGAAAACTGTCGCTACCGAGTTAAAGAATCTCGCTACAGAGCTAGGTTATGCCCTAGCTATTTCGTCATTATGATAATATTCAACCAGAAGTTGAAACCGTTTTATAATGTAGTGCTCGAACGACACGGTGAAGTTCGTATTTTCGATTTTTTAGAATATCTATTATGTCTAATTTATCAAATTTCAGTTTTTTCAATGACCTCAGTTGGATACGTGAGCAGCAAAATCGTGATCACCGCACTTCCGGTCGACCGTCTCCATAAGACGACGTGCTTCGCTAGCTCAAAGTGCTCGATTTTGCAATTTTATTACGAAAAAACGGAACGGTCAATATAGCTCAATTTTTTCCAAAGGGTGCATAACGTATTCGTCAACATCATATAAAAAATTTAAGCCCGAAAGTTGTATTCGTTTTCCATAATCGTACCTCCTTAAAAGGATTTCAACTTCACAATAAACTTGAGATAAAGTATTCATTTATCTCGAACTCGCTCCTTATGCACTTGTAAAAAAAATTACCTAAAAAACGTAAAGCTGCACAGGATATGATTAACGAACGTTTCGCAGATGTCGCAATATAAAAAAGAGGAAAAGCAAAATCGAAGCTCGGAAAACGTGGACGAGAACAGATGAAGAAGACGTTATAGCGAGTAGGAGAAAATGCAGCTCGAACAGCATAAGAAAAGCGTCAAAATGCCAACAGGACGAAGATTTTCTTGAAGAAAACGAAAATACTTCGACAACGCCATATTTGTCCGAAGATTTGCAGAGGAAGAGACGAATTTCAAGGGAGAAAACTCGCGCGAATTCCTTCGACCAGGGAACACCTCGTGAAATGTTGATTCGACCGATCGAACTCGGAGGCCCGAGCGTTTCCGGTCAAATAGTAACGAGAACGCGTGGTAGCAATGAAACTTCGGCTACAGTTGTCAGCGAAGACACCAAAAACGAAGCGACTCAAACACTCGTACAGCCAAAGCAAACGAGTAAAATTGCCGAAGAATTTCCCGTCGAAAAATCAATTCACAAATCCGAGAAAAATAACAAAGCAGCTTTCACCCGTAAGCAGTCTTTCAAGAGGCCAAACGGCGGCACAAACGTGGCCCGAGTTTCCAACGAACGAGCGACGAATCCGAGGGATCACGATCGCAACCGGAAGTCATCGAAAGAACACGAAAGAAGCATAATCGAAACCGAGTGCGCGGCAATTCGACACGCACTTGGTCTCTCGACGCCTTATTGCAATTGCGCGTCAACCGGAAGTGCAGTTCGGAGAGTAAGAAGAAAGAGAATATCGCGCGGTGTTCAATGCACCGAACCGTTGAAGCTTAAGAACAAAAGATCGGGCTGTTTGGGTGGGTGCTTCGCTTTTAAGTGTTGCGCCACGAGGGCTAAACGTTCCGAGAGAAAGAGATTAGAAAATACCGCGGGCAATGAACAACAAAACTCCGAATCTTCGGGCACGTACAAACCGAAGAACAACAACGAAAAAAAACAGGAAGAGTCACGAAAAAAGGTAGATGAGGATAGTCGAGAAACAAATGTGAGGACTCGCCGAATCAGTGGTGGCGCCGAACATAGAGAAAGTGTAAAACGTTTGGAGCACCACCCGCCGAGGAAATCTCAAGACGTGGCTCACGTTAAGAAACGCTTGAACGAATGTCTGATCGAATTGAACGGAATTATTGGCGATGTCGCGTATATGTTTAAATGAAGCGACGAAACGCGTTGATCCATTGTTGCGAAGATTAAGAATTCGAAATAATTTATTGAAATAGCATCGAGTTGTAAGTTGTATCAAAATAGCATAACATTTGATTTACGTTCAAGTAAAATTACTCCAGCTACTATAAAACCTTTATTTTTGGAATAAAACATGAAAGATGCTTTTTAATTTAACGCAGTTCTGTCCACCGTTATTTCCACATTATTTGAAAGAATGTTCGTGACACCGCACCGTATGTCGCATCGAATTAATGGAATAATCAGCAATCGCGCTAAAGCCGATTGAAAAATCGCCACTACGGCGAAAACGGAGAATCGGCCAAAAAGTTGATAATTTTTTATTTTCATATTTCTTGCTATTACGACGTTTTATCCGATGTCGGAATCTTCGCTGATTTCAAAAATCTCATCTCTGCTCGAGAAAAGTCAATATTGAGAAAAACTACGACCTAAAAACCTAATTTTCGGCGTTTACATGATAGCCTTCCTATGCACTTTCGTTTCTTAAGGGGGAGGGATCCCTCCTTAACGTAAAAAAGAGCTTTTGGCCTCAAATGAACTCCACGAGAAAATAGGTACTACTTTATAACCCCGGAATTGCAAATTAAGGTAGGTCATTTAGGCACAAAAATTGTGAGTCTTGAATTTATAAACACGTGTTCCTGAAAACCATTTTTTTGTTTCGTGAACCTCGTATGAGATAACTCAAAAACTATTTGATCAAACATCTTGAAATTTTCCACACTTTCAGATAACATAATTACCGACTATGTGAACCTAAAGAGTCCCGTGAAAATGATTTTTGTAAAATTGATTTTTCATTAACAAATGCTATAATAAAAATTTCATGAAAAATAGAACATCCATTCAGACACGTACAATTGTTCGACATTTCATTTTTCTTTGAATTTTTTAGGTTCACATAGAGCGTGTGGGTTTTAAAAATCTAAAACTTCACAGCTCTGATGTTTTAGATCAATGCACCAGACACTAGGTTGTACGCCGTTGAACAACTCAGGCGGCAACTGTCTCTGAAGCAAGCGTCGTTCAGCCGACATTTGTAAATATTTAAAAAAAAACAATTTTTTTTGGAACATTAGAAGATGTAATAATATGTACATGACATTTTAATTATGTAGGATAAATAGTATTGACAAAAAAAAAATCTTGAAGATTTGTTTGCTATCAGCCGCATAAAGGGATCTCCCCCTTAATTTTTTCTTCCTTAGATTAAGATTGACACGATTCGCCTCTTACGACGATACGAGGAAGCCTCGTAGCCTTGATCGAAAATGAAAACAATCGGAGTCTACCGAAATCTTCAACGGAGATCTCCAATTAATGGATGTACAATAATATTTTTACTTAAAAAACATTTTTGTAAAAAGAAAATGTATTTATAAAACAAAAAAACATTTACGAAGGGTAATAAAAGTTGAAGCTCTTGAAAACTTTTTATTTTGAATTTTTCAATCGTTACAACGATCAAGAAAAAAAAAAAGACTTCGATTTTTTCGTCCGAGTACCGTTGATGCACAGTAACACTTTTTCATTACATTTATACAATATTTAAAGCGTGACAAATATGGAATTTGCACGGAGAAACGGCAAACCAAGTTCTCACATGTTTAAGGAACTCTTCACGAAACCACTTTTTTTTTTCTTACACACTAACACATTCAACACGAAACACATGACAAATCTCTTTTGGCATTTGATTGAATTTCCGAGCCCCGTTTGTTCGAGGACGAACGGGTAGGCGGATTTATCGTGAACGAGTATTCAATTTCATTGGCACCGTAAAAACGTGCACGTGCTTAACCGATCAATGATTGTGCATATTACATTTATACGCGTCTCCCTTTTTCGCTCATTAGTCGAAGCAGAAGTCGGTGATTCGTTCACGGATGTAATAAATTGAGACTCGATAATTTATGCACTCTCCGGTGCATTATCGCACGATCATTGAATAAATATATCACTCCAAGTTGCGTTTAAGACCATTACGCTGTTCGTTCCGATGCCCCTTTCATCGAGTTTCCTGTGATCGAGCTACGAATTTTCTGTAAATTGATCATGGATAATTAATGATTGGCACGATGATGAACTACGAGACGATATCGATTACAATTATTGCACGAAAGTGTCGTCAAAAGGTCGGTTTGAAACGTGGTCGATGGCAGGCACGTGTCTTTCAGGATTCGTATTACTTCATTATTCATAAATCATAATAAATATGCCGAATATAAATAACAATCGTCACTTTTTGTAACATTCTTCTCTCTTGAAATTAATAAATCGTTATTTCTTTCATGCAGTGCAAAAATACCTTTTTTTATTGTTAAGGGGTTTGCATAAACTGGAAACTTAAAAAAATACGATTTTTCAATGAATAGTTTCATAGCCAAGAGTCGTTACTTTGATTTACAATGAGGATTTTGTAAAAATTCCTAAAACTGGCCGAATTATCAACCTCCTTAAGTCGGAGCCACTCCGTTGCAATTTACTCTTTTCTTTTTTGCGTTTTTTTTTTCAAAACTATGTTTTATAAAACGGTGTAAGTCGTAGCCCAAAATCTATTTACCCAATTCCCTTTAAATATGGGCGGAGTATAGGTTATAACATTTTCCATTGTATAAATGAATTTTCAAAAATACGTTCATCCATTTGTTAATAACTAATGATTAAAGTTGTTTTTTTTAAATCGAAATTCGATCTTTTTGTTCTACAGCTTGCTATTTTTGTAGTTTTCAAAATTTCAAAAAAGTATCCAATCATACGAAAGTTTTATTATTATGCTAAAAGTACTTTTTTCATTTCAGGCGATGTAGCAACGGCGATACTTTCTTTAAATAATAATAACTTCACTGTTTACCAATAGTTTTTCAATAAAATAAAACTCAAACTTGGCAAAACTATGTATTAATTTATAAAATCCCGCTCTCGTAACACAGTAATCAGAAAAAAATATTAAAAATTGCCTTGTTTTTTTGGGGCCCCAAGCTTGTGCGGACCCGTTCGTTTTCCTTTGCATACTCTTCTGGGCGTTTACGACATCATGCCTTTTATTTTTACTTCATACTTGTTCCTTCACCACTTCTAGGTCTTGAGAGATCTCCCCCAAAGTGTTGGAAACAGAAAATAATTTCCTACTGCACCAATGTATCGCATGGGCATAAGGGCACAAGAGAACTGTAGAAAACCCGTACCCATACAGTCGGGCATATTTTCACCGAGTTTCCATTGTGTTACCATCAAGAAACTCGAAAAAACTACCTCCCCCTGAAAATTCGATGCTCAAGTCAGTGCGAGACTAAGCAGCCACCTAACCAAGTATTAGCCCGAATTTGCCGCAATCACACACCCTACCGCGCTTACTACTCGCTGTACCAGCACCCCATGATATTGAATTCGGATACTCACTCTATAATCAGTGGTAATGCCTCGTATCGACAGATCCATTTATGGCCGAGCCCGAGCGACGAAGATATCCTGGTCATTTGAATTTTGTCAGTTTCGTTACCGCGAAACTTTCGCGCAACGTTGTAGAGCTGTACAGACACAAAGAATTGACGGAATCAGATTTGTCCTTTTAAAAGTGTCGATGAGGGCAAAGGGGAAACTTACTTTTTCGCCGAGAGCGAACGGAATTACATTGTCGTCCTCGGCGTGAAGTATCATAATGGGACAACTGATATTTTCGACGTGTTTATCCGATTCGAATCTCAGATCGTTGCCGTAAAACGGTTGAACGATTATCCAATGAAACCAGGGCAGATGCTTGAAAATTTGTGCGAAGGGATGCTCGCTTAGCTCGTCGGCGATGTTGTTGAACGGCGATTCGAGAAAGAGACCGTTTGGCTGAAGTCCTTCCATCGATAATTGTGCCAACGCGTGAGACGATACACTGTAGGATTGAAATAACGAATTATACGTTTGGACAATTTTTTTTCGTTGGGGAGCTCCACCACAGCGACATTCTGAAAATAGGCGGCAACTCTCGGATTGTAATCAAACTATTTGCGCGATTCACTTTGATTTTGGTATCTCATTAGTGTACGCATTAAAGAAAATGTTTGTGAAGTTTGCAGAGAAAAAAATAAATAAGGGGATACGTTATTTAGCATCGCACCAAGTCGGTCTGCCGAATTGCGTCCGCTTGGTTGTTCGGGACCGAAAAAATTGAATATATTCATATCTGCAATTATATCGTATCGCTCGACGGAGCTGTTCATTTTTATTTTGTCTAGTGGATGAAAAAGAATTCTCGGCGCCTTTCCACGATTTCTCACACGAAAAATTCATTATTCTTATTGATTTTTTTTGCTATAATAAAATTGGCCGTCTGGCGAAAGCAAATAATAATATAGTTTATAAATAAATTTCGTTTTTTTTTGTTTTAAAGAAACCAGGTGGACGGAATTAAGTCATCATTGGACACCTACTTTCAGCGCGATGTTCAATAACCTTTTCCAACTATGTTTTTTTTTTTCTCTTTAAAACCGGAAACGCAGGTGATTGCAATCAATTTTCAAAATTTGTATCGGTTTTGTAGATTGCCGAGGTCGTGTAGCCCCTTGAGGTGAAGACCTCCAAATTCCGGGAAACAAAAATTACGTACCCCGTTCCGAGTGAATGGCCCCAGACGAAAATCGGTGCAGTTCCGTTCACGGTCTTCATTAGCCATTGTAATACAAATTTGCTGTCGGCAACGACACCGGTTTCCGATAAATCCGCTGGGTCGCTGTCACCGTAACCTGTTGGCATTCAAGAATTAGCAAACTCCTCAAATTTGCCTAAATCTTTTCAATTCACAGATACTTGAAATGATATTGATTTTTAATGGAACATGAAAATGATACAAATAGCTTCATGAAATAAAAAAATGGACAAAACAAAAACGTGTAAAATTCAACCGACAAAAGTGAAGTTATTGCAAAAAAGTTCGATAAACGAAATGGATGTTTGAAAAAAAAAATCGAAAATCGCTCACTCCGATAATCAAAGCACACAACGTGATAATCGAGATGTTGAAATAGTTTGTAGAGCTCGATTCTGTGGGTGCTCGCTCTATTGCCACTATTTCCGTGCATGTACAAAAATACTGGTCTCTCCGCTTTCTTCAAAGCCTCCTCGTACTTCTCAACGCTCCAACTTTCCGATCCATTCATCAAGGATCGAGGCAAGATTTGCCTGGAACAAAAAAATTTTAACAATCAGGTATGAGTCCGTAGATTTTAATTTTGTGAAGTAAATGTGAAGGAGATGGCATTGCAAAAGCTCGCAAGGGTATATTAAGAAACATGAGAAATAAAAACGAAACGGCAGCGAAGAATTATCATTTTAAATACGACAAAAAAAAACACGAACAATCGATAAGGAGGCTTGGTAACGAGCAACTCACCATGTGCCAATTTTGATATTCTCGTCGGTGGTGAGATAAAAATTTCTCGCTCCCTCAAGGCCTCGAAATTGCGGATTGGAAAAATCCGTACTGGGTGGCCAACAGACTGCAATTCACGAACGTATCATTTATATTGAACAGGAATTACAGCGAGATATTGAAAAAAAAAAAAAGCATCATAAGTTGCATGAAAAATGGGAACTCACCAAAGTTGAGAAAGAGTATTTTTCTCTGTATAGTGTACGAGTAGTGAAATATGAGTGGTAGTAGACCGAAGACAATGAGGTAAGTAATTATCGAGACTTTCATCATCGATAATACAAATCTGCAATCGTTTCAAAAGCATTATAACTGTGCATTGATAAGTTCCTTTTGTTTCTTTGTACTAGCATTCAAAGCGACAATGGAGCGTTATCACTACTTGCTCTTGAACGTCAATCAGCTTAAACTTCAACTTTCACATAATTGCGCCTATTCATGGAAGCGGTTATTCGCAATAAAAAGCCACTTGGGCACTTTAAATATATAAATGTATATGTACAATACGAGCTTACACACAAAGACTAATGTAATCTTAAAAATATCGTACCGTTTCATCATCACAAATGCACCACTTCGTTTCTCATGTAAAGAAAAATACAGAAACCCACTAAACATCCGAATAATAGTGTTCCAGGTACCGGTTATGTTTTTCACGAGATCATTAGTCTTATAGGTATGAAAAAAACTGAGATAATATTATGATATGATAAGTTTACCCTAATATGTCATGGCTAAAATGTAATGCGTGTAAAACCATTCGGTTGCAAAACTTTTCCAAACTGAAGCAATTATACTTTCTTCTGAAATTCGACTTCCCAATTTTCTTGCCAAGTAAAAAAATTGTTGTTGCATTTCTATTATCCGTGACAGTGTTTCACTGTAAGATTGAAGTTTGCGTCGTTGCGATACAATGGCAATACATTTTTCTGAATTCCATACATTTTCCTTAGCAGGTTTTGACTACAAAGAAACCTTGAACTATTTTTTTAAGATGCTTATTCACAGACCTACAATCTGTATTCGCAAAAAATATTTTGTTTAATAATAAATAAATAAAAATCAGGAAACAACTTGCATTGCATTCCCACGATGCAAACTTCAACTTCATGTCTCGCTTCTGTATATATCGTGAGCGAGAGCTCTTTGGTAATCAAATGATTTTTCAGTCATAGCTGTAAAGGCTGGGAATTCTTGCATGCATAAGCCAATCAAACATAACGGAGTGACATAGACAGATGACGATTCGAATGTACATTTAAATAAGAGACAAAAAGATGGTGAAGTTTGTGTACAACGATCAACATTCTATCTTCACACTCCTTAATCCCACACAAATATTTATTCGTAGATAAGCGTCTTTACGAAAAATAGGCAACTTACATTCCTGTATACCAAATGTCAAGGACGAAGAATGGTAGAAGTGTCCCCAAGAGTACATAGGATGACTGCATTGTTTTTCAAATATTTGTGTTCTTTGGCCGATTGCTTTGTCAATCTTTCTGCCCGTTTTGTTAGTAGTGGTAAGGAAACTCTTTACCGTGCCAGACTAATTCCTGTCTATCCTTGACATGTATAATGCGTGTGGCAAAACAAGCCGCTTCGATGCAACGAATTGTTAGCGTCCGCTGAACAAGGACAGATTAAAAACAACGTTCTCAATGAAAAAAAATAAGCAAACGAGTCTTATTTGTCGATGGATAATCGCGGTCGCACCTCTCCTCGGCGTTGCGCGAACAAAACTGATGGGATTTACTTTAGCAAAACTATCATTTCGTTTTTCGCACGCATACGCTGAATCACCTGGTAAAAGTTGATGAATCATTATTCCAAAGGCCATGCAACTTTGCAGTTTGATATTCGCTCTCAATAACACTCTTACTAAGCGCCCCCTTATTCGCAATAATCATAACAATAATGATAAGAATAGTGCCAACAAATAATAATAATGGTACATAGATACTAACTTAAAAATCTTTATCATTTCATCTCCCGATTGAGAAAAAGACAAAAAAATGAACGTGAAACGTCACACTTTTGAATTACTAACTGATCCGACTGAAAGAACTCGAATTACTGAGGATTCCGTTTATTGCGATACGAGGCACAAGGTCAATTCATAGATAGACCCGATGATATTTCTGCAAAGATTGCGGATTCCCCGTCATTGACATTCGACGATAAATACAAATATTGAGAGTTACCAAGTGACGTACTACGTCTGCTCGAAATAATTTTATTGCAAACGTCTGAATTTTCATCTCTAAAATTCTTTACTTTCATTCTTCGGAGGGTAAGAAACTCGGAGCTTCATTTATTTTAAGTATTGTTCAACTATTTATGTCTAATAAACTCTGGATCATGAAATAAATATTTTCTGATGATCAACTCGTAAATATGTTGTTCTTTCATCTACATAATTGTCCTTTGCCTACAAATGGATGTCCTCATAGCCTATCCTCAGAATAATAAAGAAACGCAAGGGTCGATTCTGATATTTGTCTGCATTTTTTTACAAAGCTCACAATCTGTAAACTTTCTGCGAATAGTTCAAGGATGTATGGGAAATGGCAGGTAAAAGAAGCAGTATTTTTAATTGTCAAATGTATGTTTTAAATGTGAAATAAAATCATTTCTGAACGCATGAAAAATGTTTTCTCTCTCGAAATTATTGTTTCACTCGTATTCTATAATATTAATATTTAAAAGGGTGAAGCTCTCAGGACCGAATATTCAATCACTCAATTCGCAAATGCAAAAATAAATTTCAATAGGCTACAATTATGTTATAATTCTCTAGTGAATGATAGCCACATTTTTCAAAAAGTTTCTTTCATAGATAAATTTCCTGCACGAACAATCGAAATCATTTTGTACCACTTTTTTATTCAGCTTTTTCTCATAATGTCAGAGAGTAAAACGTCGCATAAGAGCGCTTGTAAACCTGCTGGAAATTAAAAGTTTAATCATTCTACAATGGACAAGCAAATCCCAAATTTTGCATATAGGCTCGGAGCAACCATCTCGAAAAGGTGACCAATTTTGGTTGCCATATCCGTGTATCTCCGACACTCCCATACATCCTCAATTGGGAAGAACAAAGAGACGTAGCATTTGTCGAATTGCGCACAGCAAAAACGCCTGACTATAGATATAAAAACAATACAAAATAAGTCCCTGCGTAAGAAAGGCGCATGGAGTTAATTTTAGATAATTGGCCAAACGAATGTCTGCTTCTCTTTGGCTCCAACGAGCTTACTAATTCGAGAAATTTCCCGGCGCCATTTGTTTCACGAATAATACAACAAACACGATATCCATACAGCTTTCGAAACAATGAAAAAAAAAGAAGGTGAAAACTTCATGCAATAAAACGCCAGCAATTTACGAAATGAATTCAATTAGGTATACCTTTTAACGAATCGTTTCTTTGGTACCCAGTATACCATAATATATATCGATAAGAAAATATATTTATTTTGAAACGGTCTTTATACCCAAGTGACGCACGATTCGACGTGCTGACTACTCTGTGACTAATAGGAATTTATGTAATGCACTGTATCAGGAGACGCTCCGCGGGATTTACATTCAATGCGAAGTGAGCGCTCACGCATACGTGCATGCGTATATGTGTTTATATACGAATGTATGACGTAGAACCGGTGCACTAATCCTCTCTATCGCTCTTCGTCCGTATTTGCTAAATTCTTGCGCGCATTTTATATCTCTGTTAAAATAAGGCTTTTTTGTACTTTAAATGCGGCCGAAAATAATAACAATGACGAAATTTATAAAGGTGCATGGATTCTCGTTAAAAGCAAAACTGACAGCTGCATCCGCACGGCCTTAGTGCTTAGACGCCGAAGTGAAGACGTTGGGAGATCGTGCTCGTCCCTTAGTTTGGCTGGTATCCGCAAGGGCACCGATTGAGGAGAAATCATACCATAGACTTTTAAGATAGACGGAGCGCTCTTATAAGACGCTTGAAGCCAACCAGGGTACTGGCACGGCCCATATCCCCTTCTGTGTATAAAAATGCTATGCTTTTTGACCGCTTATTTTAGTTGTACCTGTGGCGCTAGTAGTTACCTTACAATATTAATATTGCGCGGGCGCGAGGCCCGCACGACGTACAAAACCACCATTTTGACATTTGGAGGTTAAACCGCGGTGCGGAATTGATGAAATTGTAACCACGCACTAATGCCGTGTTTCATGCCCGGTTGTACCTCAGGGTAGCCGCAAAATATTGAAAAGGTGCATTTTTTCAACGTACCAGCCGATACTGGCATTCAAAGACTATGCAAAAAAACTATAAATAATGACAATGTGAAAGCTGGACGTGTATACGAACATAAGTATGTCAGTACACAACCATGAAGGTACGTATGGACAATATCATTATTTATCGCCAAATACTCGGTTCTTGAAAATATTATAAGTGAATAAATTTTCAAACAGGTTTCAGTTCTCGTTATATGAGCATATGATGAAAGCTGAAGCTCTATTTTTAAATGGAGTAATGACCTTTTCAGAAATTTATAATTTGGTACCAAATAGTTTCGTTATCATATTTATTTTCATGATTGTTTGTTGTCACGATCATTAGCCAATAGACTGATAGTCAATCGAGAATTAATGAATAATAGATAAATTAATAAAATAATAATGGTAGCATAATAAATGGTGTGGGTATATATTTATACCTTATAACAGCATCAATGTATATGATGGTGTTATATGGACATTGCTCGATTATATGTGTGCGTGTGTATATATAAATAGCTCTTGCGCGCGCATCAGCTTTGTAAGGGTACAACTAGCGCTGCACGTGGCAGAATAGGACACTAAAAAAGCGGTCATTTTGCATAGCAAAAATATAAATCCGGCCCCCTGCTGCCGACATATCTCTGTCCTTTATATGTTAGCTTCAGTACTTTTTATGGGAGCGCTCATTGTCAGTCTATCTTGTTAGTCTATGGTATTTTTCGATCACTCGAATACGCGACTTGCATACCCGCCCGATGCATGTTGCGGATTCGAGTGATCGAATAATACGAATGCTACAATAAAAAAAAATATTACGACTCGACTAAATTTAATATTACAACGAAGAAATTAATATTTTATTTCAATGTATGCAATTCTTAACGTACATTTCTAACATTTTTTTATAATATGTTTAATACATCTTCCAAATTTTTTATCGTTCGTTCACGCTGCTCCTATAATCTAAATTCTGCAATATAAAAATATTTTATTTGCAGTTGTTAACGTTCGAGTCACAATTCTCCAGTTCTATAAACAAACATCGCTCGAACTCGGTAAATTTTTTATTCTGACTTATGTGAAGAGAGTTACTTCTCTTAATTAAAAAAAATGAACCGTAAAATATATGATTTGTCTGAGAGCTTTCTGTAAAATTAATAATAAAAAAAATAATTATGATACGCAAAAGGTTAATATAGAATATTTTTTAATTGTAGCACTCATATGTTTCATAGACTTATAGGATAGACAGAGCGCTCTTATGAGCCGCTTGAAGCCAACATATAAAGGACAGATGTCGGGAGTACTCCTCTCTCTGTCACACGATATTAATGGAGGGGTCGAGGCGGCAGAGGAGAATGAGGAGAAATCAGGCGTCTGCGACCTGTGAAAGGCGACGGAAAATGAATGCGGATTTGACAGGCGCAATGCTACTGCTCCGTTGTCTCCCACCATGACGCCAATCGAAAGGAGAGAAGAGTACTACGATTCAAACGCCCCATGCTCATGCGCACGCGAACCAGACGATAGTAATTACTGCTGATTGTTTATAACAAATTCTGAATCTAATCGTGGATATACATGTTACATTGAGAGCTATCGTTAATGTTGATTTTTGGTGTAAAAAGTTGAGTTTGCGACGTAGCCGTCGTTACTCGTATTATTTTCATATCCGCTTTTCAAGTCGCACGGGAAAGTTTGAAAAAACATTGCAATATGTTTTTATTGAAATATAACAATTATTTTCATAAACTATAAACGATACATATTTAAACATGGAGACATTGCAATATTGTTTCCAAGTGATAGCACTTTGTGCATTCTGGACGGAATATGCTAAAACACTTTCTTCAACCATGCTTTCATTCGTGGCAAAAATCAAATCGCGAGCTAAAATATAGGCATATCCCTTGAACAAAAAGATCAAGTGTGACTATTTCTATTACAGATGAATCGATCGCAAACGCAAATCATATTTATGGGAAAAAAAACTCTTACACGTGGCTACCTTCATTGCGCCATGCGTCAGCTTTTACCCAGCGCTACTGGTGGATCAATCGAGTACTACGTAAATCCAGCAAATTAGCGTACCACTTTTCCTCTATTCCCTCCCATTAGAGTTGGTACTCCTTTAGTACATTCTCCCTGGTTTTTCCCCTTGTTCAAAATGGCGGCCAGCCGCCTAAAGCGCGCGGAATTCAACTAATCTGTTAAAGTGGGCCTAAATCTTTCCGGTTATTGCGTTTTATATTATTCACTAATTATTAAGTTATATGGGATTGTTATTTAATACTTGAGGTTAGCAGGTGACTGGTAGCAGTACAAAAATAAGTTGCTGTTTTACGTGGTTACGTTTTCATATTAGGAAGGCGTCTTTTTCGTGAAATCGATGTCAGCGCCATCCCACGGATCTCGAGCGAACTTCTGCTTCGTTATTTCCAGTTGGTCCGTTTGTCGTGAGGTTTCACTCGATATACGAGAATTTCGTATGCACTGGATGGTCGAGCGTTATACAGCAAAATACGCTAATAATGGTGTCGATCATGGAGCCGATAAGGGAAAAAGCTCTTCAGGAGTATCGAAAGAAATTGCTGGAGCACAAAGAAGTAGAGTCCCGTCTCAAAGAGGGTGAGTTTATTGAGTTATTATTTATTCAACTTCGTTGCTGAAAAATCACGGTGAATATGTGCTACGAGAAGCCGAGTTACCATAACCTCACTTTTGACTGGGCCTCTGTCAAAAAATGATTCCAGTGGTATCGGCACTATACGTTGTGCACATTTTACGAGATAATCTATCGAATAATTCACATCTGCGACCAACGGTCACAAATTTTCGTGCTAATTGACGATCCATGTTTCACTCAGTGCGAGAACACCTTAAGGATCTTACAAAGCAATACGACAAGTCGGAAAACGATCTGAAAGCTTTGCAGAGCGTAGGACAGGTGAGTTTTGTTGACGCTAATGCAACCCTGTACCAAAAGTGCCTAGCCTATTAATGTTTTATTGTTGTTTTAGATCGTCGGAGAAGTTCTCAAACAGCTAACGGAAGAAAAATGTGAGTAGGAAGTAATTTTCTAAAAGTAAAGGCCGGTTGGGTATTGCTGCAATTATTGTTATAAGGCAAAGGAAAAATAAGCAATCTATGAGTTACTGTGACTTGAGCTAAACTTTTTCCGGTGTCTTTAAGGAGTGACATCGAAATGATATTCTCAATTTTGGTGTAAATTTTTTCAAAAATTTGAATATTATAAAAATGGCGAAGTTTAAAAAAAAAGTCGATTACCGGCCAAAAAAACAACTTTGATTATTTGATACAGACAAATGGATAAATAAAATAAATTCACTGACCAGTGAATGGACGAAAGCTGATTTGTATTTAAAATAAGTAAATAATATAAATTGTTGATAAAAATTCGTATCACTATAATTTTGTGAAAGAAATCACAGTGCACAGGTGTTCCAAAGGTGAAAGCAAAAGTTTTTATAAGTTTTGAGGATATTACTTTTATTATTTAAGATAGAATCAATCTTTGATTCTTTGCAAAAATTTGAAATAAATATGAAATAATAGATCGGAATTCGACGTGTTTATGCCCCGGTATTGTATTCCAACCTCTTTCCAGTGAATGGACACATGAGCTCTGTTCTCATAATTCTCAAAGCAAAGTGAAAAATTTCGCTCATCTGCTAAAAATTACAAAATTAATTACTGTTAAGAATTTAAAATGTACATTTCATCAAATGTCACAAAATCAGTTCATTTGATTTTTATATTTTTAATAAATTTAATTTTCTGTTTTTCTGGCGAAACAAATTTTGGTAGTTTTTTTGAGAATGTCACATTAAGGTGCAAAGAAGCTTTGTATATTTTCTAAGAAATCGTAATAACCAATATAATCCTCATATGTATAATCATATAATTTTTGTACAACACAGTGATCTTTAAATCTGGCATTTAATAAAAATAAATAATAAATCGTTATTCTTTGCAGCGTTCATCCACGCTACATGTCCATTTATTGGCAATTTTGTCCATTCACTGGCGATTTAGTCATTTCGCTATTTATTTATCAATTCCTCCAATATTATTTGTTGCAATCACGTCGAATATATTTTTTTCTACAATCAGAATAATATACTTTGTTAGCTACAGCAATTAAAATTTTTGTTTTGATAATATTTTCGTTTTACCGTCCACCTGAATCCTATAGTCATTCGTTCATTCGCTAGTCGGTTTAAGCTATTAAAAAAAGCATCCAGTCTTTAAGTAAATCGGATCAATAGATTTGGAGATACCATTGTCACCTTTTTATACAACAATGTCGAGGAAAAAAAAAGAATAAATCGCTGCTGAGCGATTCGCTGTAGCACACAATAAGCTTTCTTTCATGTAGTTCTCGAAACTTCTACCGCAGCTTGGGATGTAACTGTAGCGTGCCACCTTAAGGCGGGCAACCACTTTAGGAGACCGAAAAGTAGATGATTTTTTGGATTTTTTTTATTGTAAAAAGAAACGGAAATTTCCACAATTCTGACAGTAATTTATTCATATTTTCATCTCTGGTAATTTTTTCAAGTTTTTTCATGCATTAATTAAGGTGTAATCCGCTGTGTTCCTTGGCGTGTCCTTATTGTCGTTGTCGATTTGCGGGAATTGTGCAGCTCGCAATTCGCATCTGAAATAGTCCAACAAATTTTTATACATTCTTGAGATGTTTTTTAAGATCATGAACCTAAAATTTTGAAAAAAAAATCGAGAATTGAATGTTCGAACGTGTTTGAAAAAAAATGATAGATTTTTAGCATTTTTTTCCCCGCATTTTCGCAATAATAAATATGTTTAAAATAATCTAATCTTTCCAACTTTAGGTTCATGTTTTAATAAATTATGTAAATGTGTTCCAAATTTGAAGATGATTTATCAATTAGTTTTTGAGTTATGATTCCCGCAAATTGAAAAAATGTCGTTTTGAGAGAAAAACGTTTTAAGTTTCACAAACGAAAAACTCAAAGTCAAATGTGTTTAATCAAATGATAAAGCGTCTTACCGATTAATCAGCGATTCCAGTACCATACAGCAGTCCTTCCTCTTCCTCATGCAACTCATTTGAAGCTTGCATTTCCTCTTTACGAGTTTTTCGAGCTTCTTTTGTCTCTAATAAACTTTTTCTATTTTGCCGAGCCACGGGCATCTGATCCATTTGCTAAGCATATCCGTAGCTCTGCCTGCCAATTACGATTTGTAGTTCATTTATAACCATGAGTAGGGCTGAATTTCCTTCATTGAATAAAATAGCAGCAAAAAATGCCGCTACCTCGATTATTTTCTACCCAGAATGGAGATGTTTTGGAGCTAATCGCCAAACGGTCGAGTTTGGGTTTGTTTGGGTTATGAAAACCCAAACAAACTACCTAACTGAGCACTTGTGGATACTTGAGTGTGCTTGGGAGTCGAGCAGAGAGTCTTCATTAGTTATATACATACCGTTAGAAGGAATGCGAATATCGTTTTGAAATGTTCAGGATGTATTTTTAAGATATTTTGCTAACGATTTATGAAAGAAAAATAGATTAATTTTTTAAGGCATCTAACGTGGTTTCCCGCCTTAATGTGAGAGCTCGAAAAATAATGAATCATGATTACTCGCAGTCATCGTCAAGGCTACAAATGGACCACGATACGTTGTTGGATGCCGGCGTCAGTTGGACAAGAACAAGTTGAAATCCGGCACGAGGGTGGCTCTAGATATGACGACACTTACGATCATGCGGTATCTGCCTAGAGAGGTAAACAAAATTCACAATAAAAATTCTTCAGTACTTAAGTTATTCCTTTCGCGGAGGCGTATTTTGTAGGCGCATAAGGCAAGACCCTTTTAAATCATTAGTAGATTACAGTGGCGCCTAATAAAAATAAGTTACAATCAATTATTATACCCAACGATGAATTGAAATTAAAAATTTCGCATAAATATTGTAGATTTACGCATTTTGACATATTTCCTGAGGTCACGGTTACGAAAATTCTTCTGCTAGTCACATTTGTCAAAGTTTTATCATTAATATTTTCTTTAAACATTCGGCGATCCCCTTTTTTATTGTTGTTGCGGAATGTTCATATCAGTTTATATCAGACATCTAGTAATTCATTGTATAGAATAAATTATCAGATAAAAATGTGGCCAGCATGTCATCTCTATAAAATGCTGCATAAGTTAGACGATTTTTAAAGTCGTCATTTTTTTTGTTCAGAGTTCGGTAACTCGGCTTGCAATTCCACTAGGACACTGGGATGTATTTTTACTTCATTGTAGACGAAAATCACTTAATTGTTAAATATTCGGGTTCATGAACGGCCCTAAAAGCTTCGAGGCTGCTCTTTTTTTACACACTGACGTTTGTATCGTTGGAATGAATATTCTTTATTTTTTTGTATCATTACTTTGCCTACGTTCGGATCGTGCGATCGCTCGCGAAGCATTGTGAAGAGCGTTCTGCCTTAAAACGTAACAATTTATAAAGCGATTTTCGTTAAGGAATCCTCGGAATCAAATTTATCGTCGTTTCTAATTATTTGTATTTCAATGAAAGGTCGATCCTCTTGTGTACAACATGTCCCACGAGGATCCGGGTGACGTAAGATACTCAGCGATCGGTGGTCTTGGCGAGCAAATACGCGAGTTGCGCGAAGTGATCGAACTTCCGCTCTTGAATCCGGAACTCTTCCAGCGCGTCGGTATAACACCGCCAAAGGGCTGCCTCTTGTACGGACCACCGGGCACGGGAAAGACTCTGCTCGCCCGTGCGGTCGCAAGCCAGTTGGACGCGAATTTCTTGAAGGTCGTCTCGAGCGCCATAGTCGACAAGTACATCGGTGAATCGGCCCGATTGATCCGCGAGATGTTCAATTACGCGCGCGATCATCAACCCTGTATAATATTTATGGACGAGATCGATGCGATCGGTGGTAGAAGATTTTCCGAAGGTACGAGCGCCGATCGTGAGATCCAACGTACGCTTATGGAGCTGCTCAACCAGATGGACGGCTTTGACTCGCTTGGTCAAGTGAAAATGATGATGGCGACGAATCGACCGGACACTCTCGATCCGGCGCTCCTCCGTCCCGGTAGATTAGATCGTAAAATTGAAATTCCATTGCCGAACGAACAGGCGCGTTTGGAAATATTGAAAATTCACGCTGCTCCGATCGCAAAACACGGCGAAATCGATTACGAGGCGGTCGTAAAATTGTCCGACGGCTTCAACGGCGCTGATCTCAGAAACGTTTGCACCGAGGCCGGAGTTTTCGCGATACGTCTCGAGCGCGAATACGTCATTCAGGAAGATTTCATGAAAGCAGTTAGGAAAGTCTCGGACAACAAGAAACTCGAGTCGAAACTTGATTACAAACCTGTTTAATTTCGCTTTCGTTTTTTTTTGTTTTTTTTTTTTTTCGCGGAAAATATCACTAGGCGAACGATGTATCGTATATACACACAGGATAATAACGAAACCGTTCATACTGGAGCTTCGATTTAAGATTTAATAATAAAAGGAGAAAAAGCTGCGCTTACAATATTTGTATTTGTCAGAGGAAACGTACGAATTATATTGATTTAAACACAACGGTCTACGTTTCTAACATTTTTGAGGTTCCGTAACTACTCGTGAGGGAAGTCACATCATTTTTTCATTTCGGTCCGTCTGACATAGCAAGCATCCCCTTCTATCAAGTTGAAGTTTGCATCATTGGAATGCAACAAAATTTTGTTTCAATAGCTTAAGTTTTATCGTTCATTTGCCGATTTAGGCTTTGGAAATTACTCGAACGCTTTCACGTATTCTCATGAGAAATTTATGACCTCAAGTCGTGAAAAAAGGCTTTGGATAATGATAAAAATGGAGAATGAAGAAAAAAGGTCGTTGCATTCCAATAATTCAAAACGTCAAGGTCATCTTCTTGTAATCCTCTGGTTTAAGAATTTGAAATAGTTCATTAACGCATTTGGCTTTCTCCGTCGCACATTCTGACTGTTGGAAATTTTTGTGTGTCGAATGTTGTTAATTGTCGGTGTTTTTAAGTAATAATAAATAAACGACAGATTGATTCGCGAAGTTTTTTACTTTTTGGTAATCAATCTGTTTATTGTCTTTGACTATTGTATCTGAAAAGTCAGTCTCCTCGGAGATAAGACGTACGTCGCGTGGTACATCTACTTTCCCTCTAACGTATGCCTTGAATTAGCGAGCCAAAGAAAGATAGAAGCAATAAAAAAGAATTCATTTTTGTTGCATTCCAACGATGCAAGCTTCAACATCATAAGAATCGGAAAATTCGAATTTCGTGTTGAATCTTGTTTTTATTACAAAACCAAAAAATCCCAAACACTTGGTCAATTACCCAACCGCGATTTTTTTCTCTCGCGGTACTCCTGCACGTTGTCGAATTTTCGTTTGTAGAGAATGGGAAAGAGGCTTTGCTTGTTGGCGTTTATCCTCAGCGAGGACCAACTTCTGTTCAATTCCCTCAAGCTCTCATTTCTCGTTCTGTCAAATTCGAACGTGTCGTTTCGGAGATTGTAAAGGCGGAGGCCTCGATCGTCCAGTATCCAAAGTTCTCCGTGCCTCGGATGACACTCCAGAGGTTCTTCCTCCAGTGTCAGGCTCCCGCAATCTCGTAGCTCGTGCCTCTCGCTGATCGAGTAAACGAGTACTCTCGAGCTGCTGTAAAAAGTGAGAATGAGTAGCGTCTTGTCGTCGTCGATGGCTGTCAGCTTCAAATGTTTGACCGGTAACGTTTCTACGCGTTCGGTCAGTTCGAAACATTTGAGGCTCTCGTTCAGCGCGTCCAACTCGTCCGAGGGAATTTGTTCCGCAAAGCTATACGACGAGAGTTCCTTTCCTACTGCGTAGTCCCAGAATATGACGCGTCCGTCGCCGCCGGCTGATACGAGAATATCAGGGTGTCGGGGCGACTGAGCAATCGCGGTGACGAACTTTTCATGACCGAGACAGTAGGACTCGATGTTGTAGGCGTTCGGATAACGCGATACTCGAATCTTCTCGTCCCTGTCGGCGCTGACGACGAGAGCGTTGTCCTCTGTTACCAGACAATCGAGCAGCATCGATAAATGCCCGAGAATCAAACGCCCCGGTGAGCCAGGACTTTTTGTCTCGTAGAGATAAACGTCGCCGGACTTGTCGGCGACGATGACGTCGTTGTCGGGAGTAAACCTCGCTCTGCTCGCTGCTCTCGCTAGTGTACGATTCGAGATCAACGATCGCGATACGCGCTCGTAAAGGCACAATTGTTTGCGATTCGTACATACGCAAAAGTATTGTCCATCCCTTGATGTAAAAATCGCGGTTATACCGTGATACGTATCCAGGTCGGCGTTGTTGTGATGCTTTTGATTCGTGTCGATCGTCAATTTTGGCAATGATATTGTGCTCGTCACGCCACTCGACAAATCATGGGTTAAAACGCTCTCACCGGTGCACATTATTATGTCATTTTCGTAAACGGTGAAACTCATTTTGTGTCTTACGGTGAATGTTTTTGTAGCGTGAATTTTGTTGCTCGAAAGACGCACGTGGCTTGTCACTTCTCGAGGGAAAAATGACGTTGGGTAACGGTCATTTAACCTTATTTTGCAATTACCAACGTTTTCGTGCATATAGTTCGTGATCATTCATCATCTTAGCATTTTTCGTTTTACAACGAATGAAAAGTTGCGGTTGTTTTATGAAATTCCAATTACATAACCTTGAATGACCTTAAATTACGGCGGCTAATCGAATGATCTTAAGGAGGCTCCGTCACGAAGGGCCGGGTTGCGTGGGTGCATAAGCAGGGCCCCCTTTTTTAAGTAATACGCATGTTTGTCATAATACAGTTGGATGTAAACGTATTATTGGTCATTTTTATACAAAACTTATTAGCTGTACATCGATCAATAAATACCGTAAAATTTGCACAATTTTACGTACGGTACTGCATAGAGAAGTACGACACGTTGCAATTCTCCATCTCACTCACTCCTTCGATTTCTTTGTCGTATTCATGACACCGAGATGACCGCGCATCGTCGGGTGATTTGAACTTATTATTGTAAACAAAATTTTCGTTTTTTCAAAGAGTTTACACAATATTTAAAAGATGCCTGTTTACTCTGAAACATTAAACTTTATTTTCTATTATTGTTGAGAAATACACGAGAGGTTTCATTGATTGATCAAATTTGATATTTTATTACGATGAATCCAATTGTTCTACCTACACGTCAATCACAAACAAATCTAAGGTTAGGTAGCTGGTTATTTAATTCGCGCGCATGCACACGTAAGGTATACAAAACATTTGATTTCCACTACGCTGCCGAATCTTTGCACGATCTTTTTACATAAGTCGTTAACCCAAAACTTTTTTCTTGTATTTGGAATCCTCATGACCTAATTAACGTTACTGTAGTTTTTTTGTCAATATCTGTTGCATGAGTGTAAAGATATCACACGATACAAGCGTTTTGAGGGTGACTCTTCCACAAGCCCTGTGTTCATCCCAAGTTCAACAATTTGTATCTCTCTTATTCAGTCGTTGACTTTATTCGAAACTTTGCATACGTGAACATGAGTACTTTATCTATGATATGCCCAAAAATGATTTTTTTTTCTGGAGGTAAGATGTGTGTGACGGAGCCTCCTTAATGTGCCAATATTCAAAATACGAATTTAACCTTAAAGCCATGTGTCACACCTTCAGCCGGTAAAAATCCTACTGCCAAGTTTTGTCCTAGATGGATCATATTTCGGGCAAAAGGAAGAGAAAGCCGTTGTTCGTCGTTCAACAGAGCGGAACGTGTTTCTTTTCTTTTTTCCCAAAAAATCAACCGTTTCAGAAATCATTGGGAAACTGCAAATCAGCTATCTTTCTCTTTCTTTCTAAGGTCAAGTGTGACACTTGACCTTAACTCTTCTCACTAACGGTAGGTAATCTAAATCAACACGTCCGGTGACGGTCACTTATCCCTATGTGGCAATGCAGACGCTTCCGTGCCTGTCGTTTCTGGCCCATCGTTTTACCATCTTTTTTTACAACTCATAATACCCTGCGGCTGTTTTATTTGATTTTCTATTCCGGAAATCTCGATACGTCCATATTTCATTACTACTGCGTCTGCTTGGTTGCCTCAATGCGAAATTGGTTACCTCAATGAATGATTATCTAAAATTACCAATTGAATTATCTGACAGACCAATTGAGCCTTACCCTCTTCTTATCAACGGCTGGTATTATAACGTTTGGTAACGATCACTTTATCCTCCTTCGTAATTACAGACTATTTTATGAATGTAATTCTACAAAATCCTTCCGGTTAACATTTTTGTATAATCAATTAAAAATCCGGCTGTTTTATTATATTTAACGTTTCGCATTACCTAAATACGTATTTTAATAATATTGCGGCCGTAAATAAACCAATAATAAAACTCAGGCAATAAATCTAACCTAACCGCTCTCTTATCAGCGGTCGGCCATGTAGATTTTGATTTTAAAGGTTGGCATATAAAACAGGTACACGGAACTGCAATAATCATAAATTATTGCGTTGTCCGGAAAGTTCACGCTAATGTTTTCTGATGCCGTCCACCAAAAATCAGCACGAACTTTCCGGAAAACCCAAAAATCCAAAAGTTCTCGTCTGATATAATTTTGTTTTCGTGAAGAACGATCATTCGGGCTCTTGTCGAAGCGCAAATTTCAGCGGACATCAGCTCGTCTGGAACATAGTAAGAAGTACGTATACGATATAGATAATATACATTTTGGCGATGTGCTTAAATAATTGACTGCAAACGTGGCAAATATGGCCACTGACAAATCAACAACCTTCTTTCTTAACGATTCTTCGTTTTACCAATAAATATGAAAGGAACCCTATTAAAAAAACGTATAAAAACCCGAATAAACTTACAATTTTATACGAATACTTATAGATTTCCATTTTTTCGCTCGTGATATCAATTTAGGAATACAAGCCGTGAAATAGCTTTCCCAGAATCGTTTCCCCAAATCACGGTCGTCAATTCGCAACGAATTTTGGGGACGGAGTGATCTTAGGGGAGTTTGAAAAATCGCCTTAGGCAAATTTTTTTTTTTATCGTCTAATTTTTTCCTCGGTATTCACGGGGCTCGGGAATATTTGGACGTTTTTGATACACAACCCTATTGTGAAATGGGTCGCTCGCGCGCCCCACACCGCTAGAAGCATCGAAGCAACCCCCCGGGAAAGAGCGTTCGAAAAAAACGAGAGCGAGAGAGAGAGAGAGAGAGAGAGAGAGAGAGAGAGAGAGAGAGAGAGAGAGAAAAGAAAATGGTTTATGTATATGAAGAGAGCAAAGTTCCAAGGGTTGGGTTCATTCATTCATGGAAGCTGGAGTCTACCACGCTTTCGCGTACTTTGGATATCAGGGGTTTCGTCCCTTCGATATGCTGCACAGATGACTGCTCCTCCCCTGGCTCGCCCTCGCTTTCCCCACAGACCGCGCGAAGCGTCGCCGGCCGGCGAACGACAGAAGCGCCAGAAGGCGCGGGTGGTGAAGGAAGCTCTTTCCGCCAGTGCCACACTGGAGCTTTCGTACTCCCACTCGTCAGTCGCGAATCGCGCGTCAGCCGGGTCGTTGTTTTGCGTGTTCTCGGTGTATCCCGAGTATCTCGAGTGATCAACGGTGATTATCAAATAAACGCAACATCACCATAATCATTCACGATCCATTGAAATTCGTAATCTCGTCTTTTTTCTAATTTGCATTACACAGAAATAACGAAATCAACACGAAAGATAGCGAGAATGAGGTCTGTGAATGGGTCAAGTGTTTATTCGATGTTGACGCTGTACGCAGTGATATTGTGGCGGTGAAATTGTTTTTTTTTTTTGCTTTCCCACGAAATTTTTTGGCCAACATTGCGACGAGTCCGTGACGCGGGTTCGTGGCGGTTCACCGTCACGTTATTTTCTCTTTTTATCTCATTATTTTCACCGTGAAAAGCAATCGCCGGCAAGTTATATTTTGTTTGTTGTGAAGCGCGCCGCACGCGGTGGTCTCGCGAAGTGAGTTTTATCGCGCAGGAAAAAAAAGTTTTCAATTCAATCGAGTTCGACGGTCCTGGAAACGCGTACTACGAGGAGACGACGGAGCGAAAACATTTTTTTTCCGCTTCGAGTGCTCCGGTACTACGTTCGGTCGAGGGAGAGAGAGAGAGAGAGAGAGAGAGAGAGAGAGAGAGGGAGAGAGACATATATCGAGATCGGGAGGAGAGACGAAGATATCCGTAGAGCGGCCGAGCGTGCAGGGGTTACACCATCGGAACATGGGAATATCACCGACAATGTGAGTGACTCTTTTCACCTTTTGTTTTCAACATTCCTATCCATACATGAATATACAATTTTTTAGTTGGAGAATTTATTTCGATAGATTTTACCTTTACTTGGAGAAAATTAAATTTAAATTTAAAGGAAATTAAATTTTAATTCAATTTAAAAGAAAATTTTAGTTTTCATTAAAATTAAAAGAAAATCGAATGTAAATTGAAAGGAAATTGAATGGGGATAGTATGATATCCGAGGCGCCAAGTTTTCACCGTTGATACTTGATATTTGAACCAAAATAATGAGCATTTCAAGAATAAAATTTTTTGCCGTTTCGGCTTCCTTAAGGAATTGGGAGCGCTTTTAACGGTAATTGAAAAAACGTAAAAATTCAACGATAGTTGTTGGCTCATGGGTACCTTTATTTTATCACAAATAATGGAAATTGAACGGGCGAGCTTCAAAAAGTATTTGTGTAATATTGCCTGAAGGGCAAAGAGTTTTTCTCTTATTTGGCTGATACCCAAGAAGTTATACTTTAATATAGTACACTATTTTTTCCGAGCTGCTCTATTGGGAAGATGCTATGTACGTAGAAGGTGTGTCGCACGCGAAAGGTGTTTGCCACTGGAGCGCGGGGGCTGCGGGGGTGCAACCCCCCGACGGGATGAAGGGGCAGGGCCCCTTTCGGGGGCGGAGCCCCCCCCCAGGACCCTAAACGCAGTATTTATATGATTTTCAACATAAATTCCGAGATTATAATGCTTTATTTATTTATATTCTATGTTTGGGTTTGTTTGGGTTTGTTTGGGTTTATTGATAACAATTACTAAACGATATATTTTACATAAACTTGGAACCTTACTAGTCCTAAGAGGGATGAATCGTATACTTTTAATCCATCTTCGGACTTCTAGCGATTAAAAGTACTACTTTACTCTCTGTCTAGTCGCACCTATAAGCGAGGAAATCTTCAGTTATACGTGTTTTTCAAGGGCGGGTACAGCAAGTATGACGTATGAATGAGAATAAGGTCGAAGTGAAATATACAATATGTATCGGAAACTCTTTAGCATTTTAAAATGATGATCGGTGCATAATTCGCGATATTTTTTTAATAGCAGTACCTCTATTATGCTAATATTTGGTTTTCCAATTGAAAATTTGATCGATAGTAACGAAATACTGAGCCAACTCAATGTTTTTTAATTTGTTTTCGTTGAGAATTTTTATTTGATGCGAGTTTGTAACATTAAAGCTTTGACGTTTTAGATTAGAAAATAACAGACATTTTCGTATAAATAAGAGATAGGTAATCACAGTTGAGTAAAGGGTGTCTCAAAATGACCTGACATTTAAATTTATTAATAAAACGTATTATTTATTTGAAAAGTATGAATATTTTTATATTGGGTGAAGTAAAAAGTTCTGAGCGTTTTCCGCTAAATGTCTTTACTGAGCCATACCTCACGATGTATACATCGCATCGGGTCGTACTATACGGCGATTTAAAGGTGACATTACGCTTCAAAACAAGTTCTTTGACAGTTTTGTGTTTGGTGAAGCCAGTTGTGTATATATAGCGTTCCAAAATGGAGGTAAAAAAAGCTAAAATTCGATACATTCTTCAGTACCACTACGAACAAGGTGAAAAGGCGGAGCAGGCCGCCAAAAATATTTGTGCTGTTTATGGAGCCAAAACAGTATCGAATGCAACAGAAAAGCGGTGGTTCCAACGATTCCGTTCTGGTAATATGGACGTCCAAGATGAGGCACGCTCTGGTAGGCCAATCGTCGAAAATGTCGATAAAATCATGGAAATCGTCGAGTCGTACCGGCATGTGAGCACTTATTCCATTGCCCAGGAACTGAAGATTAGCTAGAAAACCATTTGGAACCATTTGCATAAGGCTGGTCTTAAGAAAAAGCTCGATGTATGGGTGCCACACGAATTGACGCAAAAGAACCTTTTGGACCGAATTGATGCCTGCGATTCTTTGCTGAACCGTAACGAAATCGACCCATTTTTTAAGCGGATGGTGACTGGCGATGAAAAATGGGTCACATACGAGAACAACAGCCGAAAAAGATCGTGGTCCAATCGCGGTAAGCCGGCCCAAACGATCGCCAAGCCCGGATTAACGGCCAAGAAGGTTTTGCTGTGTGTTTGGTGGGATTGGAAGGGAATCATCCACTATGAGCTGCTCCCATCGGGCCAAATACTCAATTCGGACCTCTACTGTCAACAACTGACCAGATTGAAGCAGGCGATCGACCAGAAGCGACCAGAATTGGCCAATAGGAAGGGTGTTGTGTTCCATCAAGACAACGCCAGGTCGCACACATGTTTAACGACGCGCCAGAAGCTCCGAGAGCTTGGATGAGAGGTTCTATCGCACCCGCCGTATAGTCCAGACCTGGCAACAAGCGATTATCACCTTTCCAAGCATTTGCAAAATTTTCTTGATGGTACAAAACTGGCCTCAAGAGAGGCTTGTGAAAATAAGCTGGTCAAGTTTTTTTTACCAATAGTAAAACCAATTTACCAATTTTTCCTCGAATTTCGGCTATGAAAAATCTTTAAAAATATTTTTTAGTATCTTTATTAGAAAATCTGCAAGCAAAAACTGGCAAGATAATATTTTGGATAATAATAAAAATTAAAAAAAACACCCGGCGTTTGCGTGTTTTGCCTTTCAAACCAACACGAACTTCTCATTTCGTGTTTCATAATCGCAAAACAAAGAAAAGTCACAGGTGTCGTTATTTCAGTTTCTCTTTTCTTATTTGCATTGGGCTAAACGTAGAGACGATTTACCGAAAGAAATAAGGGGCAAAGGAGTTGCTGTCGAGGAGGAGAGGCATCCAGTGATATAGTATGAAAATTAAAGGGGAGAAAGGAGAGAAAGTTCCATTATTACAGCGTTTCACGCCGTGATTGCCATTATCAAACGTATCTGTGATATATATATATATATATATATATATATATATATATATATATATATAACTCTTAAGTCAAATATAGACGGTTGATTCCAGTCGTACTGTACGTCTCCTTTGTATGGGCTGTTTCATGCCGAATCGACTCCAATTTTTTTGTTGTTCCAAATCGACGTTCCGTTTTTCAAACCCTTTTCCCTATACATGCATTGCAAAAAAGAAAATTAATCAGAAATTACAATTTTATAAAATGATGAAAAGTTTGTTTCAACCATTTTCGAAAAAAAAAGCAATAATAAGCAATGGAATTTCTTCTGTAATTCAACGATCTTTATTCGACACTCGATGTGCAAGGTGTTGAAATAATTTAAAAAAAAACTGTGATAAATCAAAATCAAAATAAAAAAAATCAATCAAATCGAGTTTTATTTGCATAACTTGGCTTACAAGTTTTTTACAAAAGGTTTACAACTTTTTTTTCTTTTTTTCTTTTTACAAATTTTTCTCACAACTACCTTAAATCTATATCCTACCCCGCATACTCCTTTCCTCCACACTATCTCACCCTTTCCCTCTTCTTTCTTAGTTTACTCCTCAGCTCCGTCGCTTTCCCCTCCCTCTTCCTCCTTGCACATTTTTTTGCATACTTCCTCTATGTCTCTAAAATACTGACATAACCCTATATTTATCTTTCCACTCAATATGCTTATAATTTCTCCCTTTATCGTTACCTTATCCACTCCTTGCACCCACTGCTGTGCTCTCTTTCTTGCTCTCTTCGTTACGAGTTTCCATCCTTTTTCGCATATTAGCAGGTGCTCCAATGTCTCTTTTTTTTTTTTTACAAATTCTACATCTCCAGTCCTTTTCCCCCTTCTTTCCCGCCCTCCATATATTTCCGCATCTTAATCTCGCTCACATTTCTTTATCCCTACCCTTCACTCACTCTTCCGACCAATACTTCCATGGCCTTTCTTCATTATCCACAATATATTTGTATTTGTCATTATACGATGACTTTCTTATTCTTTCCGCTTTCTCCTCTAAAATTTTCTTTTTTAGGCTTTCTAATCCTTTTTTTTTATCTTTTCATCTATTTTATCCACTTCCCTTCTTTCTCTTATTGTTATTATGTCTTCGATCCCCATATCCTTTAAAACTTTCCCTAAATTCTTTCCCCACTTTGACGGACTTCCGTTAGCAATTGCCCTTGTCTCCTCCGTCAAACAGATTTTTGGCCATCTCGATTCCTCCATCCTCAGCATCTCTCTTATGTACCTTAACGCTCTTTCTCTTATCAAATAGATCATAGTTGGCACTTCCAGCTCCCTTCTTCAAATATAGTTTAGTGTTGTTTTATTTACTCCTAACGTCATTTTACAGTATCCGCACTGTATTCTTTCAAACACACTAATTTCCCCTATTCCCCAAATCTCTACTCCATACATTGCTTCTGTTTTTACTATCGTTTCTAACAAATAGAGTTTCTTCTCTATCATGTCTCTTCCCGCTCTCTTCCACATCCCTCATACCTTATTAATCAAAATATATTATTTAGATAATGTTTTGGAATTATCGACGTTTTTTTTCTTCACTTTTTCAAAATTTAATCATTCTTAAAAAGTATCTAATTTTATATGAATTTATTACGCAATTTTATGTTCATTAATTCTCATAAATTCGTATATTCTTTTATTAAAATCGTTTGAAAAAAATTGTATTAACTAAAACGATAAAATTCGAAATATGGTACTATTACCTTTACCGTACTTTTCACTGTCACCGATGGCATCCAGATGTATACGGATATGTATATGGAGCGATCGGAATATCGTATTGTGATATTGAAGTCGAATTTTTTGTGGCACATTACGTCAGTCAGGGTTCATTAGCGAGGAGGGGGGGGGGGGGGGGGGGGGGGGGTAGCGGTGGCGTTTGATAGGGCGTGGAATGGATGATATATAGTCCGTGTAAATGGGTTGCCACCGGTCGTGAACATCGCTAACGCGATTATCAGAGTTCAGGTTACTCATCCCTCTCTCTCTCTCTCTCTCTCTCTCTCCTTCGCTTTGCGTAACAATTGTTGCTGTTTGCAACATATATGGAGACCGTTTAACGTCAAATGGAAACATGACTGCGCTCCGTGAATTAATTGTTTTATTTTATGGCAGTATGTTTCGGGCCAAAAAAAAGACTTACATCACAACGATTCCTTCGTCCAACGATTGACAATGGAGCAGTTCGTGATGAAGGAAAAGTTGACTATGAAAATTGTGGTTCTTTTAATGCAACTATATATAAAAGACTTTCGTGACTAACTGACTGACATATAGAGAACGCACAGCCTAAACCGCTGAAGAAGATAGAAACATGAAATTTGGATAATTTGTTCCTTAGAAGGTGTAGGGGTGCGCTAAGCGAGGATTTTTCGAAAATCAACTCTTAGAGGGGTGAAATTGGGTGTAAAAGTTTTTATGGAAAATTGTATTCCTTGCGTGTATAAACTTGAAACTCGGTATGAATATTCTTCAAAACAAATGATGAAGCGTATGAATTAGGATTTTTTAAAACAACCCCTAATACAGGGTGTCAATGGTACAGAAATTTCTATGGGCCAAATTCCACGCGGGCGAAAGCTAGTATATATATATATATATATACTAGCAGTATACAATACAAATACCACAGTATCCAACCCACAAAGTACCTAGAACTAACGCCTATCCATCAGCAGATCACACTTGCATAGTTAAGATGCTGTTTAAAATTGTTTACAATTGTTTGGCAACAGTTAGAAGACAGAACTCTTTTCGAATACATAAAACAATACGAAAACCACAGTATCTCACCCACAAAGTACCTAGAACTAACGCCTATCCATCAGCAGATCGCACTTGCATAGTCAAGGTGCTGATAAAAATTGTGAATTATTATTTAAAAATAGCTAAAAGCCAGAACTCTTCTCAAATATATCAAACAATACTGGAACTATAATTTACCACGTAAAAGACACCTAAACCTCACACCTATGCATCAGCAGATCACACTTGAATAGTTAAGTCGCCGATAAAAATTGTTTACAATTATTTGGTAACACTCAGAAGCCAGAACTCTTTTCAAATACATCAAACAATACAAATACCATAGTATCTTACCCAGAAACTACCTAGAACTGACACCTACCCATCAGCAGATCACACTTGCATAGTTAAGGGGCTGATTAAAATTGTTTACAATTGTTTGGCAACAGTTAGAAGCCAGAACTCTTTTCGAATACATCAAACAATACAAATACCACAGTATCCAACCCACAAAGTACCTAGAACTAACGCCTATCCATCAGCAGATCACACTTGCATAGTTAAGATGCTGTTTAAAATTGTTTACAATTGTTTGGCAACAGTTAGAAGACAGAACTCTTTTCGAATACATCAAACAATACGAAAACCACAGTATCTCACCCACAAAGCACCTAGAACTAACGCCTATCCATCAGCAGATCACACTTGCATAGTCAAGGTGCTGATAAAAATTGTGAATTATTATTTAAAAATAGCTAAAAGCCAGAACTCTTCTCAAATATATCAAACAATACTGGAACTATAATTTACCACGTAAAAGACACCTAAACCTCACACCTATGCATCAGCAGATCACACTTGAATAGTTAAGTCGCCGATAAAAATTGTTTACAATTATTTGGTAACACTCAGAAGCCGGAACTCTTTTCAAATACATCAAACAATACAAATACCATAGTATCTTACCCAGAAACTACCTAGAACTGACACCTACCCATCAGCAGATCACACTTGCATAGTTAAGGGGCTGATTAAAATTGTTTACAATTGTTTGGCAACAGTTAGAAGCCAGAACTCTTTTCGAATACATCAAACAATACAAATACCACAGTATCCAACCCACAAAGTACCTAGAACTAACGCCTATCCATCAGCAGATCACACTTGCATAGTTAAGATGCTGTTTAAAATTGTTTACAATTGTTTGGCAACAGTTAGAAGACAGAACTCTTTTCGAATACATCAAACAATACGAAAACCACAGTATCTCACCCACAAAGCACCTAGAACTAACGCCTATCCATCAGCAGATCACACTTGCATAGTCAAGGTGCTGATAAAAATTGTGAATTATTATTTAAAAATAGCTAAAAGCCAGAACTCTTCTTAAATATATCAAACAATACTGGAACTATAATTTACCACGTAAAAGACACCTAAACCTCACACCTATGCATCAGCAGATCACACTTGAATAGTTAAGTCGCCGATAAAAATTGTTTACAATTATTTGGTAACACTCAGAAGCCAGAACTCTTTTCAAATACATCAAACAATACAAATACCATAGTATCTTACCCAGAAACTACCTAGAACTGACACCTACCCATCAGCAGATCACACTTGCATAGTTAAGGGGCTGATTAAAATTGTTTACAATTGTTTGGCAACAGTTAGAAGCCAGAACTCTTTTCGAATACATCAAACAATACAAATACCACCGTATCTCACCCACAAGGTACCTAGAACTAACGCCTATCCATCAGCAGATCACACTTGCATAGTCAAGGTGCTGATAAAAATTGTGAATTATTATTTAAAAATAGCTAAAAGCCAGAACTCTTCTCAAATATATCAAACAATACTGGAACTATAATTTACCACGTAAAAGACACCTAAACCTCACACCTATGCATCAGCAGATCACACTTGAATAGTTAAGTCGCCGATAAAAATTGTTTACAATTATTTGGTAACACTCAGAAGCCAGAACTCTTTTCAAATACATCAAACAATACAAATACCATAGTATCTTACCAGAAACTACCTAGAACTGACACCTACCCATCAGCAGATCACACTTGCATAGTTAAGGGGCTGATTAAAATTGTTTACAATTGTTTGGCAAGAGTTAGAAGCCAGAACTCTTTTCGAATACATCAAACAATACAAATACCACAGTATCCAACCCACAAAGTACCTAGAACTAACGCCTTTCCATCAGCAGATCACACTTGCATAGTTAAGGTGCTGTTTAAAATTGTTTACAATTGTTTGGTAACAGTTAGAAGCCAGAACCCTTTTCGAATACATCAAACAATACAAATACCACAGTATCCCATCGTCAAAGTACCTAGAACTAACGCCTATCCATCAGCAGATCACTCTTGCATAGTCAAGGTGCTGCTAAAAATTGTGAATTATTATTTAAAAATAGTTAAAAGCCAGAATTCTTCTAAAATATATCAAACAATACTGGAACTATAATTAACCACGTGAAAGACACCTAAACCTCACACCTCTGCATCAGCAGATCACACTTGAATAGTTAAGTCGCTGATAAAAATTGTTTCCAATTATTTGGTAACAGTCAGAAGCCAGAACTCTTTTCAAATACATCAAACAATACAAATACCATACTATCTTACCCAGAAACTGCCGAGAACTGACACCTACCCATCAGCAGATCACACTTGCATAGTTAAGGTAATTGTATTCATCTTAAAACGCTTATGTGATTTAAAAAAATAATTTTTACATAATCACAAATACGTATTAAATTTTTTTTTAAATCATCCGTTTTTTTTTCAAATGCTCATAACTTTCTGAAAAATAGACCGATTAAGAACTTTTGTTTTTGAAACTCTTCGTTTTGAAATGTTCTTTATGAAAATAAATATTTGAAAAATATTCAAACTCATCTTCGCCATGATTTTTTAGTTTTTTTTTTTTTTAATGCGATTTTTTCAAAGAACCCTACCTTTGATTTTTTATTTTTTTTAAATTAATAAACTATGATAAATGTAGCATTTTTTATCGCCAGACTCATCGTGGTAAGATTTTTCTTTTTATTTTTTTTAATTAAAAAAATTTAATTCTTAATTTTATCCACATATAGCTGTTTCCTATGATGCAATAATGCCCATTAATAAGTTTTATGGTTTTCCAAAAAAATGGAGTGTACTATTTCATTTAGTTTGGCCGCTAAAATATTAAACGGCAAGCATCTGTCAATGTTAAAAAAAAACGTTGCAGTTGAATCGTTTTTGTTTGATATGCACTGACTGTTTTCATCGTCGGAAGACTACAATAATGCTGTGAACGGTCTCCGTGACGTTTGAATAATTATGTAAATTATTCAAACTTTTTAAGTGAGTTAATATAATATAGAAAGTACTGACAATGAGTATGATAGAATTAACCATTTAAAATTATTCCGTCATAGAAAACGGCTATATTTAGAAAAAACTAAAAATAAACATTGTTCAATTTAGAAAAAAAAATAGAAAGAAAAATCTCAGCACGATGGGTCTGGCGGCAAAAATTGCTAAATTTATCATATTTTTTTTACAAAAGAAAAAATAAAAAAACGAGATTGGCGTTCTTGAAAAAAATCGCGTTTTTTCCGAAAAACTAAAAAAAATTATGTCGAAGATGACTTTGAGTATTTTTTCATAAAGACCATTTCAAAACGAAGAATTAAAAAAAAATCGTAATCGGTCCATTTTTCAGAAAGTTATGAGCATTTGAAAACAAAACGGGTGATTTTTTTTAAAATTCACTACGTATTTGTGATTATGTAAAAAATTTTGAAAAAAAATCACACAAGCGTTTTAAGATGAAAACAATAACATATTAAAGTTTCAGCCAAATCGAAAAGGGTCGGGCCGGAAAGTGGTCGATTTGGCGTGGAATGCCTCATATATATATCTTTAATTTTTCGTGCAATTTTTCTTACTAAGTAGATTGTTGAAATCGTAAATTGGAGGTATAGAAAAAAGAAACTATAGAGTTGCATACAGGTGCACGAATATTGTACTCGTTCCATCAATTTTGTCACGTCAACCAACCACATACAAACCGGTCAGACATCTCTGCAATCGTATCGAATTACTCTCGTTTGTTGTGTCTCTTCCTTCTCGATTCGACGAGATTCTCATGAATAATTGTAATACGCATGGCGGGAGAATCTCTTTTATACACGGAGTACCTCTCCGTTTCGTAATTGCCCGTTATGATTTTCCCCGTCCAGGTATATTTGCCTGTCCGTATCTCTTTTTACCGTATTTATATGCATTATATTTCTATTTGATCACGACGCCCAAGTTTTATTCTTTAAATCTCTTTTGCCTGCAGGGCCCCTCATTAAAACTCGCGTATTATTCTATCGATCGTTTTCTTGGATGAGCTATGTTGAAGTCGCTCGAGGAGTTGCCTCCATAGGATACTCGTCAGTGTGAGCCGTTGCAATTTGAAATAAAGCTTTTCAATTTGAGATGGAGTAAGTGCGATAAATTGATAATGTAGTAATAATAATAGTTATAATTAATTAATAATAATTAATAGTAATAATCAATAATTAATATGAATTAATAGCAATAATAATAATAGTAATACGAGGGTCATTCGAAAAGTATCCGGCCTTATCAACAAAAAGTGATGGTAGAAAAAAAATATCTTTTGCCGCTCGATAGATGGTCTTGATATATATATATGTAAGCTCAGATTTGGCGTACACCTTCAGTATACTGTTTCTCAACGTTTGTAGCAAAATTGAGTCGAAATATTTTTTTTTTCTATTTAAAGAACTCTTAGAATGCTCAGAAAAAAAAAAGCAAAATTGATGACCAACGTTTAGCATATCGCATTTTCCGCGCACCGTTGTAAACAAACGTACAAAAGTACATGATAATAAGATTTATCAAAAAATTTGGTTATATTCTTGAAGGATCGATAAACATATGTGTAAAAAATTTTAGAAAGAAAACGAGAACAGTTGAACAGTTATTCCATCTTAAAAAATCATCACCAAAACAGCGCTCTGGACAACAAGACTGCTTCAAGTAGAATTCTTTTTTTTTTAGTTATAGTATGTAGTTAATTAATGTCGTTATACTTAAGTATAATTACTTTTTAGTTACTTTTCATACTCATAGTAGGTGAGAATCCATGGGATCAGCTTAATAAATTGGGGTATAAACAGCAATATTAAATACGCGTTAAAGTAATATGAAATGAAACAGTTTTACGAGAACTTGTTTGCATACTGAATTTTGTATACTGTGTACCTGTTAATTTTGACCCATTCCATCCCTTCTCTTTCTCTCTCCCCTCTCTCTCTCTCTCTCGTCCTCTCCTCCTCTCCACGATTCACCATTAATATGCATCGTGCAAATTCGAATGTAAATTCTGTGAGAATACTACGCGACCGATATACGGCCATACGCGATGTGCATTTTGTCAATTAATTTATGTAATACGTAACACGGTGCACGCGGCATCCGATCTTTGCGTCTATACACCGCCCTCATTATAGCTCTCGATTGCCCATTTTTTTTCCGGTATTTTGTATACGGATTCGCGACGTCGAAGCTGCATCGTTGGAATGCAGCGGGAATTCTTTTTTTCATTTCTTCAGTTTTTCTTATAATCCAAATTTTTTTTTTTGCAACTTTAGCTCGTAGATCTCTAGTAAAAATTCGAAAAAATTGTTCGGGAAATTTTTGTAGCATTAATCTACCGGAAAACAATTTGGCGATTGAAATAACTAAATTTTATAGCGTCCCAACGATGCAAACGTCATTGACATATAATATATCAGGGCAGTACAAAAAAAATCGATATTTACATACACCCACACATTAACATTCTTTTTACATGGCCCCGATAAAAAAATCTCTATTTTTTCTCCAGCGCCCTGATATGTTACGGAAAATTTAAATTGTTCAAACTTTTTTTTGGAGGCTCCTTTAGGGTCGCTTGCAACGACAATTAAAATATCGTTTATCTCAAAACCATAGGAAATAGGTTTTTTTTAAATTTTACGATAAGGGTGTGTTTTGTTGGTCAAAAACTTTAAAAATGTATTTTACGATCTCTTGTAGATAACTAGAACTTAAATGTGCAAGGAATTACGATAAATGAAAAAATTGAAAAATAAAAGAAGCAAACTTCAGACCCTATTTCCTTTGTTCCAACGGAAACATACCCTTTGGGAGGTATACCCTTGCGAGTTTTTACGTATTATCTTTTTCAATTCAAGCCTTTCCTATCACCCCCTACCCGCACTTCGCTAATATAGCCTAAATTCCAGTGCGTCCACGGCCGTCTTAACCCTTTGCGCCATAGTTTAACACTGGTATTACACCTAATTCAATTCAGATTTTGACAATTCAAAAGTGTTTTTCAATTAAATATGGCAATTGTAAATGCGTTTCAAGGTTCCTAGGACTTCAATAACTACTAAAACATATCTATTAAATTTTTATTTTTCACGTAGCGGGTGTCATCAATAACGAAAGTGCAAAAAAACGAACTTTTTACATCATAAATCTGATTACGACTAATCTAGCAGGTAAACCATAACCAAAAAATCGGTAAAAACTTGGTATTTGATCCACTGAATACGAAGCCGAAGTCTAAACCGTCAAATTGAAAATGGCGGATCCAATATGGCGGCTGTAAATGGCAAAAACTGTAGGATTTTTTCCAAATTTGATGATCTATTTTTTTTTTTTGGAAGCTTATTTCATGTAACACAATAGGAATGAAAAATCAAAAATGTTAAATACAATGCAGCTAACGAAATTCTGATATTTGATTGAGTATACTGAAATGTTAGCGCGCAGACTTTACTGAAAAAGGATTTCATAACATTCGACAGTTCTGCTACACTGAACATCTATCTAATGTACTACGCCTTTAGCATTACCCAGAACTAACGGCGAGGACGTAGCGAGTTTCTAGTTTCATTATTTTATTTTTTAATTTTTTTAGATTAAAAAAAAAATTTATTAAAATTTTTTTTTTCAACTTTTGCATTTTTGGTGCACCATATGTGGACCACCATCTTGAATTCCCAAACTTTGAGTGCAAATGCATAATCAGCGACCCCAAAACCCTCGAGTACCAACTTTCACTTTCATCAAACAACTTTTTGCATTTTTGGTCTCCTATATTTTTTCTAATTCCAATTTATTTTATGGTTTCACCGAAAAAAAAATCACAAAATATGCCCTTTTTTTGGCCTCTAGAGTGGCCTAAGGCCTTAACTCGAAGTGCCGCCGGAGCCGAACCCCGACTGCACATCTACCAGTGTCAATTTTACTACAGACCGAACTGTGCCGAACAGGCAGGACAAAAATTGGATTGAGAATCATTAGAAAAAAGTCGGTGAGAGAGAAGTGGATCGAGGTTATGTTTATTGGAGTGAAACGCAAACGCCCTCGTTGGGTTGGTATGGTCGCTGCGCACTTGGTGGTCGAACGATCAAGACTAGCAGGACCAAATTTCGATCGACTTGTAGGTGCGGCGGCGGTGGCGGTGCCTACGGGCTTTATCATTCCCCTCTTCCATGAATAATATATACAATATGGAGATGAGCTATCCGATCCATCAAGCTCCATAAAATGGAACCTTCATTATGCTGGAACCGCGATTCGATATTATGTGGCTATAGCGTGTATAGATATTCATCCAGGGTGCCAAAACAGGATCCTTAATTGTGGCGAAGCAACGTGGCTGACTAACTTCGTTTAAAGAGATTACGTTGATTAACCGTTCGATCATCGACGCGCGATTATTGGCGATTTCGGTAAATATTGAAACTGAACGGGTCCTTTTCCTCTGAGACTTTTCCTCTGAGACTCTGAGACTCCGTTGCATGTAAGTTGGAATTGGCAGCTGATTGGAAAAGTCATTGAAATAAATGGGGGACGATATTTTGGTACGGGCCTTGGTTGATCGTCGGACGATGCGCAGGGAGAGGAATATTTTTCCCAGGTTTTTGTTTTTTTTTTGTTTTTTTTTTGTTTTGCTAGGATAAAGTTCGTGCATGAGTAATAGCGTAGTTAGGTGGTTTAAACGAGAACGTGCGCCTTCGCGTTTCCGGGTGCGTCAACGTGACGGTGTTACAAAGTGGTAGCGAAAATCAGCCGGTCTATCCGAACTTTCTCACGTTTCGTTTATCTTCTCGTATCCTTTTTCCCGTGCACTCTGTCTCTATCTTTCTTTCTCCTTTACGTGGCTCTATTCTTCACACACACTTTGTCTCTCTCGTCTCTGTCCTCTGTAACTTCAAGTATATTTTTATTTCGATTAAGGTGGTTGTAGCGTTACCCACAATCCAAGATGTAAAAAAAATATATATTTTATTGTCCAGATTTTTTATCTTAAAGAAATTTAAAAAATATTCCATCCTTCTAGGATGGTGCGGAATTATAAACGCAAGACGGAGAGAGGAACATGGTACGAAGAAGCTATGCGTTAAGGAGGGAGGTCTAGTTAGAATTTTCAAAAAATCGATTTTTTTTTCATTTTCTACAAGTATAATATCTTACGAGTATTTTCCGACTAATTGAATGTAAATCAGACCATTATTCGCCGAAATACATAACTTTGAAGGACGCCGTGTTTGAGCCATATAAAGTAAACAGGTAGCGGCAGCGAGGGTAGCTCGGCGGCAACTGAAAATGGCTTCAGATGCGATTAATAAAGCGCAGGAAGGCGAACTATATGGCCCAGGAATAGACGACTCTATGTAAGTTACAAAAAAAAAATTTTATCTGCATGCAAATCGTACTCAAAACTTTAAACTCGTTTTTCTCAAAACCATGTTTTCGAAGTCGGTGATCAATGTAACTCGAGAACGGCTTTACCGATCGGGTTGAAATTTATATCACTTCTTCTATACATAGTTTTCCTCCGGATGAACGAAGGATTTTTTTTTTTGGACAATTTTTTTTTTTTTATAGTCAATTTTTGTAAGTGAAATTTTTGTCAAAACAACACTTTTGACTTTCAACGTCCGCCATTTTGTGAAAAATGGAAATTTTTCAAAACCCTTCGTTCAACCGGAGCATTATATCATTAACTACAGATTCCCCCCTGTTTTGTTGGTTTCAGATATTCCGTCACAGCGTGAGAGTGATCACCGCAAAACTTGTTTTTTTTTGCAGCGTCCTCGGCCATTGATACGTATCGGCTTATTTTGAAACATATTTCTTTAAAAAAATTATAATGTTTACATTAAATATATATCTTTTAAACGGAAGAACTTTTGTTGTAAATTATTTTATCGTTTGGCCGAAAAAAAATCGGAAAAAAGGCCTTTTTTTTAACGTTCCAACTAGACCTCACTCCTTAAGGCAGTAGTCTGCTTTACAGGCTTCAAAAAATCGATTTTTCGTTTTTGTCTTAAATCTATTCCAAAACTATCCAAGAATATGTGTTCAAAATTTTAGAGGCCAATTCGACATATTTTCGAAGCTAGATCAGTTTTAGTGGCCGAGCGTCGAGCAGGTGCGAATGCTCGGGCAGACTTTACAGCCCGTTTTCTCGAGTTTTCATTTTCACAAGTTTTGGAAAACGGTGCCGGCGATAGTAAAAACAATATATGTCCGATCGAAAAAAACCAAAGTGATCTAGCTTCAGTATTGAATTATCTTCTATTTGAACTAAAAAAGTTGGACAAAAGTACTATTTAAATTACTTGTTTTGCAACTTAAAGTGAATTTTTTTTTTCAAAAAAGTGAATTTTTTTTTCAAACTTCGAAAAAATTTGGAATTTCGTCATTTCTTCGGTATTTTTTTAGTTCATATAGAAAAGGAACTTATAAAAACTAAAAAAAAATTTGGTTCCACTGTTTCAGATGCATCGCACGACCTCCATCACCGGCACCGATTTACGAGTGCACACTCCAGGCGCCCCAGAAAAATCGTTACAACTTTGGCAAATTTCAATAATTTGTAATAATAAAAATTGTTTTTTAAAGCTTGAATATAATATACTATCGTCTCAAAATTTCGTTTACCGCAAACATTTCCTTCCCTTTCAAAAAAATTGTTGAAAAAACGCTTTTTTTTCGGCTCCTAAAGCAGACTACTGCCTTAAGCAAGAAATGAAAAAAGCTGAATTAAAGGGAAGAAACACTATTCGTGTATGTGCACTTTGCCAGCCCGAATAAAGATACTTCTTTGGGTGTAGTGTGATTGGGAAATAGTGTACCCCATCATGCCCCCGGGGGGTAGCCCATGAGTTTTATTGAGCTTCAAACCTTAAATACCTCGTCTTGCCCCCCTCTCCGCTATATGCGTTTCCCCCTTGCTTCCTGCCCCGCAAATACCCTGAGCAATCTCCTTGAGTCTATTTCTTTAAGTCTACTTTTATTTATTTACTAATTCTTTGTGATTCTTATGCCAGTACGTGTGCGGCGGAAAGAAGCAACTGGCTTTGTCAGAATCGAGATAGAATTGAATTGGTGGCTGCATTGTCGTAATGCAACGAAAATTCTCTTTTAATTTTTCTGTCTGCAATGACGGCTGCTTGACGGGCCAGGCTGCTTGACACACAGGAGATCGCCGAAGCCACGCACCGATCGCGCGACCACTCCTGTCGGTCGATCCTTGAATCCGTGTAACCACTTCAGGCTTGTATTTTCCTCGATTGATCCAGGAAACCGTCAATTTTATCATTTCTTTTTCGCAGTCAAAATTGAGAAGAGAGAAAAAAAAACGTGCAGAGTTATATAGAGGTCGAGATTTAAAGGATTTCCTCGGTTATAAAGCTCGGTGGAACGAGTTTGTGAAAATATTTTTATGAATTTTTTTCACAGAGGATTCTATTTACTTCTCGTTGTGTAATGACGATTGGAACGTTGCTACAAGCCATGGTGTTTGAACTGCGTAACCAAATATCGGATTTAGCCGCAGAGTAACTAATCTATACCCTTCGTATATGTACACACACACACACGCACGCACACATATATATGAAGGTACACGCACACACACATACATGACACGCAAAGCTGTACATACACCAGGAGCACAGCTTTGATTCTGGAGGATATGGATATACTGTGTACGGAAGTTTCAACTGCATTAATCAGACTTCGATCTAACTCTCTGATTCTCCTTCATCTCTCTCCCTGAATATCCCTCTCTTTGGTAGCATTGTCCTGAATCGACAAGTGAGCCACACAACATATTACATCCTCGTTCCGCACGTTTTTCATGTTGATTCCTGTATATCTTTGAAAATTAGCAGCGATTTTTTCAAAACTATTGAATATTTGTTCTCGAACGCAACGAGAGTCGTAAAAGCAAATGGAGAAAAATCAAGTTTTAACATTTATTATTTGGCAATGCGATCTTTATAGGACATTTATTTTGTTCAAGCTGTTCACTCGTTTATTCTCTAATTAATCATGTATCAATCAATGTATCCACCAATCACTAACGTATCATGATGTTGATGTTTGCATCGTTCAAACGCAATGAAAATGACGTTTTTCATTGTTAACATTTCCCTCGGCATATTGAGGCTGCGAAAATTATGCGAACATTTGTTAAGATACTTACTAACGTCTGCAATATTAAACTGGGAAAGACATTTTTTGATGATAATTAACACATAATTTTGGATTCACACGAGTGGAAAATAAGATGATGATGAAGATGTTTTGTTTTCATTCCCACTTTTTTGTCATTGTTTCAATACGTTTTTTTATGGGATTGAAGTTTGCATCGTTGGCATGGAAAATTATTTTTAATGTTAACCAAAATCATGTTTTACAGATTTAAGTTGTAGTTTGCCAAACAAAGATTCTAAAAAATATCTGCGTCATTTTCGAAGCTTAAGGCCTTAGGCCACTCCAGAGGCCAAAAAGGGCATACTTTGTGATTTTTTTTTCAGCGAGATCATAACATAAATCGGAATTACAAAATAGGGGTTTTATTATACACGTAATTGACTATACAAAATTATTTTTTCACAGCGATACGTGTCAAAATGGCGTCTGTGCAGCATTTTTCCGATGACGCCTTTATTTCTGGAAGGTCAACGGCCGGACCAAAAGCTCCTATCATTTTTGAGTTATGATGAGACACTAAAGTTTTTTCGATTATATATAAAAATAGCTATAGAAGTACGTAGGATTTTTTTGATACATTGTTTTTTATCAAAATGGCGCATTTCTAAAACAAAAAGTATAAAATGCCACGAGAAAATCGTGAGAAAATTGTTTATAAAAAAGGAACTATGCAATATAATTTTAAAAATCCTACGTGGTGCCTCAGAAAATGTAATTCTAAGTATACAGTTAAATTTCAAGTGAATCGGTTGAAATTTGTTTGCGTTATGAGTCCGGCCGACTTGAAAAATGTAGTTTTGAGATAAACGCGTTTAAAGTTAGCAGAAAGTCACGACACGAATCAAGAGGGAATTGCGCTAGAATTCGAAAATCGAGTACTTAGACATTTTTCACACCCATAATCCTTTGGAATATAATTTTATAGGTACTAAGGTACATATTTAACAAAAAGAAATCGATTTTTGGAAAATCCTTGAGTGGCCTATGGCTTTAAATCTGCTAAAGAGCATTTGGGAAATTTAAAAAAGACAATTTTCGTTGCGTCCCAACGATGCAAACTTCAACATCGTACTTTTCTTATCACCAAACCGTTGAGTCCGAGATATTTTTTGGTTTCAATAAACCGTCGAGTCGAAAATACTTTTTTTGTAAAATGCTTTCAGCCCATAAATACTCTGCGAATGATGAATATTTTGGTTTGTCATTCGAGGCTAAAAGACTTCTTGGTTTACTAAATGATATAAAAGTCTCGACTACACTCATACGAGTGATCCTTTGATTTCAATGAAAAAGTGATTAGATAAGGTAATTAAAAGGAGACCGCCGTGGCGAAGCTGACAGCTGTGCGAATGATATTAGCGGTAGTAAATAAGACAACATTCCTGAAATATTGTCTTCACCGCGACGTCCTGATTTATAGAGCGCTTCCACGGAGGACGTGTACTTCTCTTTAATATCAGTCACATTTGCCAACCCTCGTTGTGTTACGAGCCTCTGGTATAAAATGTCCCGCGATGCCCCGAGACATGTGTTTTGCTCGCCCAAAATTCCTCCACCGCAGTTCCTGCGTCCACGTTGAAGTCTGCAACTGACGTCAAGTAGATAGAGCGCGAGCGGAGCAAGTGTGAGTGAAGATAAAACGAAGAAGGGAGGAAAGGACCGAGGATGAGATGAGAAGAGAGAGACGTGTATAAAGTTTGCCGACTAAGTTATTCTCCCTTAATTACTGTACGACTATAGTCATCCTTCGTAAATTATAGTCCTGGGATCGTTAACGCGATCATTTCTTAGACGCTGCTACGCCAGATTGAAATGTTTTTCCCTTCCCGTAGTCTTCTCGAGAACACTCAAAAACCCTCCAAATTCTGAAGAACTCTTCTTCCTTACGAAATTCATCTTCGATCGTTACAAAAGACACTTTCGCCGTTTGCCTTTTTGCTCCTTTTTCTCCGCTGTTCCCGGGCTCCCACCATCACTTTTTTTTACTTGTCACTTCACATTTACGGAAAGTGCGGCCACTACATTTATTGGGACTCCCTAATAAATCTGTACACGGGATTGCGAAAGAATATTTTTGTTTTTGAAGATTCCACAAATTCCAGTTGAGAATTTCAAATAAAAATTCTAAAACTAAATTTTTAAATAAAAATTCTACAAAAACTCATGATGTCCAAGCTCGCATCGTTGGGACGCAACGAAGATTGATTCCTTTTTAATTGCATTCAGACTACGAAAGTTACTCCGACGTTTTTTTTTTTTTTTTTCAAAGAATTCTCATTAGGATCTGCACCCTAAATCTGCACAGCTTTTGGATAATGGCGATCGTACTAAAAAATGGAATGACGAAAAGAATAATTCCTTTGTTGAAGTTTGCATCGCTGGAACGCAACGAAAAGTTATTTTTTTTTTTCGGCACAATATTTTTTGGCCGAATTTGGGCTGAAGGAATCTCAAAAGTTTTTCAAAATCTTTATTAACCCTTAAATTAAAGTAAAGTAAATATGTAATAGTTCCCGGCTTCGAATGGGACTGTATTCACCATCTTACCTGGAGTTTGAAGTCGGAAAAAAAGTCGGAACTCTTCACATGTCGGAATAAATATACCTTTTTTGGAACGCGCACTATGCTAATATTTTTTCCCAAAAGTAGCACATCCAAGGAGTGTCACGTCCAAATTTTAGTTAAAAATGTTGAAAATTCACGGAACTATGATTTTTTTTTCAGCGAAAAAGTGTCTTTTTTGCATTTTTACCTCTTTATGATTTTTTTTTAACATGTCGCCGTTTTATTTATTATAAAGAAATTTTTCGTACATCATCCAGAAAGTTCAAAGCATGTTTCGTAATTTTTTGTACTACTTCGGACGGATAGTTTGGTCACAATATTTTTTTGAAAACTGACTGGGTAGAATCGACCCAAGTGTGACCACCGCGATTGAATTTGGAAGTGTCACGACGAAGGGTTAACAATCAACGACATAAATTAGGGAGAAAATATAAGCGATAATAATTAAAACAAACGGAAAAAAGTCATTGCGTTTCAACGATAAAAACTTTAATACTTTGCCATCTTATCTTTTTTTTTTTTGCATAATACTCTATAGCCTCAGTCAATCGTTCAATATTTCTCGATTGACCGATGTATGCGCCGCTCGAAAAAGTCACGGTTACCAAATCGGGCGAGACTGTTATATGAAACGCAAAGAATCGCGAGGCAAATGGGTTGAACGAACGAGACCTAAATGATCGCGACGATGCGTTGGCTTGAATAAAATCAATGTTATCTCGTGTCTCAGGGGTCATTGAAATTCTATAGGAAGCGAAGTGACCTGCGCGTACCGTTCACCGTCGGAGGATATGCCACTCGTGTACCATTGATGTGTATCAACTACGTGACTGGTGGTGGAAAAAAAGCAACCCTCTTCTCTTATCCATCCTCCTTATCTTTCTCGTTCCGTCGTTTTTTCTCTCTCCCACAATCCTTCTCGCTGAATATAATTATGGCAGAATCGTCATCGTGACGCTTCGAAGCAATAGAGAATGGACTAAGTTGAACCGGATCTGGAAATGGAGAAGGCGGAAAATCAGAATCGGAAAATGAAACACATCTCACACGTCTCTCGTGTCGTCGTGGCTAAAAGGAGTGACGCGTGAAGGATAGGAGAATAAAAATAAAGAACGAAGTATCGGAAATACGAAGAGTAAGAGTGTGAGTTGGATCGTTGTTTTCTGAACACGTTGCAATTTTCTCTTCTCACTTCCTTCTCTCCCTTTTCCCGCCCAATAGAGGAAGGGGGGGGGCTTCCTCTATTTCTCTCTCTCTCTCTCTCTCTCTCTCTCTCTCTCTCTCTCTCTCTCTCTCTCTCTGTTTATAGTTGCACGTATCACGTGCAATTGCACTGGACATTGTGAAATTGAACTTGAGGCGAATGAGCAATGATTTCCGGTATTTTGAGAAGCGGAAATGACGTACAATGCTCCTCACGACGAACGCATTTTCGTCCATGGAGGAATACATTTTTTTCTTTTTGCTCTCTTTCTACTTCCGACTTTTCCACCCTCACTTTATTGGCGCATTTTATTCGGAAATTTCAATCGTTCCTTCGTGTCAAAGTTCTCTCCCTATTTTTCTCTCTCTCTCTCTCTCTCTCTCTCTCTCTCTCTCTCTCTCTCTCAATTTCTCATTTCCAAAGGCGAAGTATATGTTCCATAGGAAACGAAACTCCACCGTATGGCAAGAATTGCAAATCGAATCCGAAAAATCATCTCTCCCCGGAGCGTATCTACGTACGTATATGAGTAGCGAGGGTGAAAAGACGTTCGGGATATGAGGGTGAGAAAAAGTCGAGTGCTCTATCTCCGCGATATTCTCGCTCCGGAAATGAAAGAGAAGGACAATTGTTTTTTTATATAGTGCGCCGCAAAAATGCGAAAAGAAAGAAGTGACGATGCACCGTATATACAGAAATATCCATGTGTATGCGTGTGTACACAAAAGCATCTTTGGATTAAAATGTCCCAATCTCTACGCTTTTTTTTTTTGCTCTCAACAATAATTTTACGTGTAGTTTTTTCGAACTCGAATAAAAAAATTAAAACAACTAGAGGAGGAAACGCAATTTTTATTTATTTATTTTTCTAAAGAAATGATATACAACAAAAATTGAAATACATATACAATCCTATATCAAAGATATTTATTATTTATTTATCAATTAGTAACTTGTCGCTTCTTTTGCACTTGTGAATAAATTTTGTATAGAATTTCGTGAAAGAATATATACGTAAATGTGTGGGTGTGCGAGATTATGTGTATGCATATTTGTGATTAAGTCTGAAGTCTGTACTCATTGTGGATGCATTTATCTTCTTCATTTTCGTCTCTTTCTCATCTCTGAATTCGTCAAACTTTATGACTGTATTCAGCTTGGTTCTGCCTTCTGTGCTGAGCATTTGCATTTGTAGAAGCACGGAAGGAAGAGAGAGAGAGAGAGAGAGAGAGAGAGAGAGAGAGAGAGAGAGAGAGAGAGAGAGAGAGAGAGAGAGAGAGTGAGTGAGAGCGATAGAGAGAAGCATTCGCGGTACGCATTGACAAAATTCGCGTATGGTTTTAAACTTTGACATAGCTTTGCCTCTGTCAAGTTTTCTCAGCTATTCTGAATACACACACCCGTGCATATCCATGTATGTACAGTTATAGCACTCGCACTCAGGAGCACCGATTTGTACCGAGAAATGAAGATTTGATAATTATTATTTCCGCGATCTCAATATGAAATAATGCAATATATATATATATATTACTTTTATAAACATTTTATTTCTATAATATCTCCAAGTTGATACGAAAGTTATCGTAGGCATCAATTAACTATGTTGCTCTATTGAATTCGTTTCGAGACGACTCTACTTTTCATGTTGCTGTTGTTTTCTTTATTGTATAGAAATAACGTTTTTTACTCATACATTACGATTGAGGTGAGAAATATAGGCTACAGATGCCGAAAGACTCGAGTGCAAAGGATTTTGTTCGAAGAACGAGTTAATATCGACGGGATTTCAGTAAAGCAATGAATCCATGCCTTTAAGGAATCATCAGAGTGTAACGGGCCGAAAAGTAGCTGATTTTCGCAATTTTTTTTTCGATGGTTAAAATACGCTAATCAGTCTGATTTTTTTTATGTCAAATCAAAGCACTCATGAAGAATAGAAAATAATTTTTTAAACGTTTATTTTTATTTTTTATTACATTTTTCTTTACGGTTTAAATTATCTTCGAAAAAAGGAGTCCTCACGGTGTTCACGGTTCACATATTCTGCACATCCAATCATACTCTTCTTTTTTACCCGCTCTCCCTACATTCCCGCATCTTATTCTAGCCCATACCTCTTTGTCTCTGCCCTTTACATTTTCCTCAGACCAATACTTCCACGGCATATTATCATTCTCCACAATAAACTTATACTTAACATTGTACGTCGATGCCTTTATCCTCTCCTCCTCCTTCTTCAACGCCTCATTCTTAAACTTTTCTAACCCGATCTTTATTCTTACTTAAATTTCTCTCACCTCCCTCCTTTTCCAAATCATCCCAATTACATCTTGCATGCCCATTTCTTTTAATACAGCCTTCAAGTCCTTCCCCCACTTTGTCGGCATATGATTTACAATCGCCCTTACTTCCTCCATCAGGCATACTTTTGGCCATCTCTTTTCATTAATTCCAACTATCTCCACCATATATCTTAGCGCTCTTTCCCTTATCAGGTATTTCATTGTAGGCACCCCCGGCTCTCTTCTCCGTATGTAATTCGGTGGCATACCACATATTTATTAGCTGAAATTGGTTTATTTTACCTAACCAAAAATTTCATCATTCGGGGTTGGCAGCCGTTAAAGGTATTCAAGCATACGCGTTCCCCTCTTGCTGCCTGCCCCGCAAACATCCTGAGCTTAAAGTTTCGCCAGGACTCACGCCGCTGCTCGAATCACATTCTCTAAGAAAGGCTGTAGCGACCAAAACTATTCGAATTTCACCCCAAAAATTGAAAAGCATCTTTATAACCGTCTATACTATCGGATAATGCAAAAAAAAAATCGATTTTTTGACAATTTTATATTGTAATGATACCTTAAGGGTATCGATTCATAAATGTGTATGTTCGGAGCTTTTTTTTTTTAATGGCTATGTATGTAGGATAGATGCAACTGCATTACAGATTCGCAAAATGTAACAAACTTCATACATAATCTGTTCTGGTTTTGGAGTTTACTGTGGCTTGTTTTTTTATTGCCACCTTTCAGTTCTTTTGATGAAAAACGAACCCTTTTGCGGCCTTCACCCCCTCGAGGTGACGAGTGTCCTCGCTGGTGTCGGATCGCCTTTCGACCGCTGGAAAAAAAAAAAAGCCAAAACTAGGTCGTGAAATTCACTTTACTAGTCTCCTCTTATCCGGCTGTCTCTGTTTCAACCTCTCTCCCTGTGTCCTCTCTCGCGCTTTTTGTGTGCCTGTGACGAGAGTGTTATTCACAGCAGCGATTTGAATGAGGCGACCGCGGGACTGCGTTTCGACCTCGTTACGGAAAGGCGCTTTTTTTTTCTCTCCTCTGTGGCTCCGTTTTTTTTTTCTCCTCAAAAGTTGTCATCGATCGCGGACGCGATGAGTCGCGGATTATTTACGCAACAACGCGAGTACCTTCTCTCTCTCGCCTTCTCTTTCCCTTTTTCTCTTTCTTTCTCTCCCTCCCCTCTCTCTCTCGCTCTCTCTCTTTCTCTCTTTGCCGCTTCCTCACACACGTAAAAAGCACAATCTTTATTTTATTTTTTCGCATCCGTTTTTGTTTTTATTCATAAGAGATGCGAGAGGCACGTGAAGCAAACGGAAATGTATGCATAATCCACGTTTTCTTTTTCGAATCATCGTGGGCTTGTACTAAGGAACACGCAAAGCGAAAAGGTAAAGAAATTGTGGAGCCTCGTTCGCGAATGAGACACTTTTTTTTCGCGTTTGCGACCTCGTGTGCTTTATTTGATTTTTTTTTTCCTTCGTTTTACTTGCGTTCTCGAAGTCGAGAGGAGAACAATACTGAGGAAAAGCCGAAACACTCTGCGGCAAGAGACGCGCGAGGGTTGCTCAGACGGCAGCTCGCCCGTGACACCGAAACCACCCTCGCGTGCAAACCACCACTATTTTCGTACGCGCCCGCACACACACACACACACACATATACCCAAAAGATGTAAATATATACACGCATGTACAGTGTTGTCTGTATATATACAGGGTGGCTCGAAAAGTGACATCGAAAAGGAAAATCTGGGTGCCTCGAACGTATTCGAACCACCCCCAAGTTCTAAAATCTTCTTTACTTTTCGAGTAAAAAAACATTTGCACATTTTTTTCTCGGTTTTTCCTGGAGAACAGGTTTTTATATTCATCTCTGTTGCGTGTGTACTTTATACTTAGGAGTTTTTCAAAGTAATTGGGAGTCATTTAGACTAGTATAGTCTAAATGACTCCCTAAATGAATAAATAGTCTTGAACATTCATCGGAATGCAACGAAATTTTTTTTCATATTTTTATTTCCTCGTGTAAATTGTTTTACAAATGATTTTTCTTTGCAGATAAAAATGATAGATCTCTAAATAAGTGATTTAAAAAAGGATTGATGGATTTTCGTAATGAAGAGCCATAAGAAATTCGAGCAATTGAAAAATAATTATTTTCGCTGCATTCCAACGATGCAAACTTCAGTCTCATCTAGTATAAGTATTTTTTTTCGATCATCTGGGCTTTAATGACTGATCCTCTCAAACCTATTTTTGTATCTTTTGATCCACATCTACGGCACTCACGTTATTATCCATTCGGCCATTTGTTTATTGCTCAACTGTGCGCTTAACGACAACACAGATGTAAAAATCGCAAGGAAACTACATACATAAATAAATTAAAAATTGGTAAAGAAATGTCTTTCCCGAAAACTAAAAAGATCATAGAACATACATAGGGTTCGGATTCGGATAGGTATATGTGGCGTGTAGATTTCCTTTTGGATGCCACTTTGTGAACCACCCTGTATATATAATTCTAAATATATATATACTGTTCTACACACAGACATATGCAATGCAATGTTGGTTATGATCACATCTGGTTGTTTCGAGAACGGTCCACGAAGTCGAACGTCTTCAAAATCGCCACTCCTCACCTATAGGAGATATTTTAATATATATGGATATATATTATTTATATGTATTTCCGCGTGGGTGTATGTCTGTGTGTGGGTGTTCCTATTTTTCCTTCATTGCTTTCCTCGCCCTCTTCGTCCTTCTCTTATATTCGTCCCTCGTTTTTCCTCCACAGCGAACTCAGGAGACTACGCGGCTGCCATCGATAGCATTAAATATGTATTGGACCCGGTGTGTGGTGGCAAGGTGAGCTACCTCGGTTTCACTTTCTCTCTCTCTCTCTCTCTCTCTCTCTCTCTCTATATATATATATATAAATATATCTGTCTAGCTACCTCTCTGTCTCTCTCTCTTCCTTTCCTCTCCGCCGCACCCTCCAATGTACAACTCTTCACGCTCTAAATATCGATCGTCCCTCTAATGGACGAAGAAAAGAACCTCAATTATTTGTGTTCCACCTGGCCCCTTCTCCTCTTCTCTTATCCACGTCCTTCGTCCTTGAATCTGTCTATGATCGAAGAGAAGGGAAAAAAAGGGTGTCGACAGGGATCAGTTGTGCAGAATGTATAAAAAAAGGTACAAATTGAAAAACAAAGAAGTTGACGGTGCTTCTTTTTTCAGTGTATTTGCAGATTTTCGTGTTTGCTTTACAGTTGGATGCATTTAAATTGAGCCGAAGGTCTTTTTTGCATTTTTTAACTATGATCTATTCTTTATTTTGTTGATGACGTTTTTCAATGGTCTTTCTTTTCATGTTACTTTATCTTTATCGGCCACATTTCAATTAAAAAACGGGTGTTTTTATAACTATTTTTTTTATTGTGTTGATAATTATATTCCATGGCTCCTCGGATCGATGGTCGTCAAGTAGATTGTTTTTTTTTCTTTTGCAATTTGGATATTGGTTATTCTTCTGGACCTGCGAGTTCTTTCTTTACGAATAATTTTTCTTGTTATTGGTGAAATTTAAAATTACTTTAGAATGAGTTTTTTTGAAATTGAAAATGTAACTTATTAACGACTCGTGAAGGCTGGTTTAGAAAATGTTAGTTTACGCTTCCCATCCTCTGACTCTCTCTCTCTCTCTCTCTCTCTCTCTCTCTCTCTCTCTCTCTCTCTCTCTCTTTCTCTCTCTCTCTCAGTAAGTTTTGCCGGCGCCGTGTAATTTGTCTTTTCTCGTAAAATATCACATTGAAACTCTTCCATGTAACTCTAGATATATATATAGGTGTGTAAATAAAGTAATGAGACTGGCAACGTAGCGTTCGATCTGGCAACACTTGGGAGGCAGGACTCAAAAGTGAACCTGTGAAACTCTTTCAGTACGAGTTTGAACTCGCCAGTCATTTGGTTGTCCGTAGCGATTTTTGTCGTGAAACCGTTTTTTCTACTGCGTTCTACAAATGAGTGACATGAATTTCGAGCAACGGTGTGCTATGAGGTTTTGCTTCAGACTTGGGCAACAGTGCGACGGAAACTTTTGCAAAACTTCAGCAGGCCTACAGAGACAGTGTTTCGTCAAGGGCCTAGGTTTTGTCAAGGGCCCAAACTTCGAAAAAGGTTCATGCATGTGAGACCAAACATCAAGAACAACTGGGTGTTGCATCACGACACACAGCAATTTCAATAAACGAGTTTTTGGCCAGCAAAAAAGGCTCCTCAGCCTCTTTATTCGCCTAACTTGAGTCGTTGTTGACTTTTTCCTCTTCCCGAGATTGGAAAATCACCGCAACGGACGTCATTTTGGGACGCTCGAAAACATTCCAACGCTTGTAACCGACCTGCTGAAAGCTATTCCAGTATCCGAATTCCAGTACTGCTGGAAGGATACTGGAAGAGGTATTGGAAGAAGGATTGGAAGAACCGTCTCCAGCGCTGTGCGGCCTCCCAAGAAAGTTATTTTGAGGGAGACAATATTGAATTCTAGTCGGATGAAAAAATGAAGAAAAAAAATCAGTCTTATTAATTTACACACCTCGTATATATATATGGTACGATTGATATGAATTTGGTGTGGATAAAGTAGCAAGAAAGCTTGGGACAGATAACTTCTACTTTCCTTCTCGTATCGCTATGTATACGTCCATATACCCGAGTATGTCAGCAAACATCGTACTTACATATGTACATTTACACCACATATATGTACATGTATACATTTACGCTACACGCCGCACGCATGGCTACATTTCGAAACGCGTCTACGGCTTCGTGAAATGCAACGGATCGAAAGACTCGGTGATAAAAATGCTTTCCTTCATACTGCGCAAAGTGTATGAATTTTTATACCATTCGAGGGGAGACTGTCGATAAGGAGAAAAAAAACGAAACAAAATGTCTTTTTTTTTCTCTTACCTAATACACGTTTTCACCACGGAGACTAAAAGTATAACAGTCATTTCTTATATTATAATCGTTTATTGAACGTTTATTTGTTTTTTCACGATGAAGCTTGCATCGCGAGAATGCAACGAAGATTCTTTTTAATTTATTATTTTTATTATTATCCAAAATCACATTCCGCAGATTCAGGCTGTAGAGCGCTCAATAAGGATCTCAAAAATATTCGTGTGGTTTCCGTAGCTCAAATATTCCAAAGTAACTTTGGAGAATGAAAAATAATAATTCGTTGCATTCCAACGATCTTCAACGTCACTTGCATTGTTGGAATACAATGGAAGGCATTTTTTTTCAACTGCGACATTTTCTTTATTTGGCTTGTCTAGACTACAAAAATCATTCGATTGTTTTTTGTAGACTCGTCATTAGAGATCTACAACCTAAATCTACGAAAAACATAAGATTTTGAATGAGTACGACACTTGAGAAATTCAATGAATTTCGTTGCGTTCTAAAGATGCAGACTTCAACATCGTATTCTCCTCAGAGAATAATGGTGAAGTTTGCATCGTTGGAGTGTAATAAAAATGAATTATTTTTTATTGTTAAAAAATTGTTTGGCCGCGTTAGGTCGTTAAGCTTTCTCAAACGTTTGTACGAATTCTTATTAGAGGTTTACGACTTTTATTTGCAAATAAAGGATTTTGGATAATGATACACAATTCAAAAATAAAAAATGAACAAAAAGCACCATTGCGTTCCAACGATGCAAACTTCGAGGTCATCCTCAGAGATCGATTGAATTAATATACGAGTTACGTTATATAATATTTTGTAATTTTTATTCAGTTGTTGAAGCTGCCATCGTTGGAACTCAACGTAAATTCTTTATACATTTTTATTTCCTCACTTTTTTCATTAAACCAAATGATTTTTGCCTCTTTTGATTGTAGATGTCCAAAAAAAAGCATCTTAATAAATGATTGAGGGATTCTCATAGCTGCAATCTGCAAAAAGAAATTTGAGCGATTGAAAAATAATCGTTTTCATTGTATTCGAATAATGCAAACATCAAAACCCTTTTTTATTGCCCTACGTTTACGAGATACAGTCTGTTTGGATTGGCATATTCGTATATACATACATTCACACGATCCGATTATTGTTATCCCCACACAATCTCTATTGTAAGCGACAGTGCCTTTTGAATCTTCGGATGATCGCTGTTATGACGAGCCTCGTCATACATCCCCCAAATATTTTTATCTGCTTTTAATGATTATTTTATCGCTCTTGGTTGTTTCCCGGAAATCGGCGGATGTTTCAGTCCATGGCAGCGACATGAGGATGGGAGAGGGAGGGGGGGGGGGGCAAACGAATTTCCGCTCGACGAGTTGCTGGTTATGCGAAATCGTTTGGCTGCTGGCCCGATACAGGCGATTGATTTCTTATGGGATTTTTTTCAAACTTACGATCCCCAAGCCCTCTGTATATGAATTTATATATATATATATATATATATATATGTGTGTATGTATGTACATGTGTATAGGGTAAATGGTAGACGGAAAAGGGCGAGGGTTCTTTATGTATTATGTGGCGCCTTACTGCATGACGTTTTCCAAGAGGGAAACTCGTCTGCCGATGCTCCCACACACGAGCATCATTGATAGATATCGTCGACTGCACGAGGGGAAACAAACGTTTTTTTTTTTCTTGGCGAAGAAAATTGTCGCCAAATATTTACTTCTTGGCTTTTCTTCCCCTAGTGTCTGTGCGGTCCTCCAAGAATGTCGATTTGAAACACTCTAAAATATTGCAGTGCGACTTTGTCAATATTTGGAGGATTCATTTTGATCACGTGCATATTATATGTACATCGCGATCCAGAAGCATGGAGGTTATCCGTGAGAGCTTTCACCTTCAAGAAACAAAGTGGAACCAGAAATTCGTGAAAAAAAAATTAATTGAAGAATTCCGGAAATGTTGTGACATTTTTTTTGTCAATGTTCTTCAGTATGCCATTGCCGGTTATAATTTCGCCCCTTGAACTTTGACCCTACATTAGGCGATCGGTAGACAACGTCCGAGCGGCTAAACGGTCACCCATCAAGGTAGTGGGTCTGTCTAAGTTTGCTCAACGTGGACGATCGTCGAAGCCTCGTTTTGACAGCGTTTCTATTACTGTCGGTACGAATCATTGATTTCTTTTTTTTTTTTATTTAAGCTGATCCCATTTCGCGACGTTTTCTGGAGAGTCATCGCGCTACTAACGCCCTCGCATTTGAAGTTGAATAATAATTGGATTAAAATCTCGGAAGAATGAAAAGAAAGAGTTCGTTATTAGAGCATTTTGCTTTGAAGTTTGCATCGTTGGGATGCAACGATTTTTTTTGTTCATTTTTCATTTCTTTATTTTGATGCTTATCCGAAGCCTTCTTGTTTTTTGCAAATGAATTTTGTAAATCTTTAATAAGAATATATCAAAACATCTGAGCGATTTTCACAGCCGAAAAAAAATCGATAATTAAAAAGAATTGATTTTCGTTGCATTCCAACGTTGCAAACCTCAATATCATTAGAGCATCCGGATCTCGTCTTGGACGAGTCTCATCGCGATCAACGGAATTCGTGAAATCTGCGTGGATTGTGCCGAGGGATGCTATCATTGAGCCGAAAGCTGCTTCAGAGTGCTACTGGGTAGTAGCTGTTCCGAAAAATGTCTACCAGGGTTCGCAAAACGTTTGTGGATCTTCTCTCTTAATAGGGACTCTCGAGGTTTCTGATATTTCCGGCTTTGCGAGATTCGCCGCGTGGATAAACCACTTTCTGGGCATTCCAATTGGATAATTCAATGAAAGGGGTGAATAAGTTTCAGTTTTACGGAGAGAGAGAAAGAGAGAGAGAGAGAGAGAGAGAGAGAGAGAGAGAGAGAGAGAGAGAGAGAGAGAGAGAGAGAGAGAGAGAGAGAGAGAGAGAGAGACAGAGACAGAGAGAGGGGGAGAGAGAAAAGTGAACTAAGACGGGCGATGAGGTTGAAGTTTGCATCTTTGGCAAGTAAAGAAAATTATTTTTGATTTCTCATTTTTATTATGAACCAAAATCATATTTCGCAGATTTCGATTGCAGATTGCTAAATAAGGATCCTAAAAAATATTTGCGCGATTTTCATAGCTTCAAATCTGTTGAAGGAAATTCGGAAAATTCGAAAAAAAAATCACTTTTGTTGCATTCCAACGATGCAAACTTCAACATTATGGACGGAGAACATAGATAGGAGAGTTACAATATAGCAATGATGCTTCATACATCATGTGTCATTATTTTTCAAATCATGTCGTATATTCATATGTGTAATTATAAATGTAATAACAAATATATATAATACATTACATTTTATATTAAATATATAATATAATAAATAGGAAGAGTAGAGGTTTGTCGCTCTGCGGCTACATTCGATATTTGATTGAGCAGTTCAAACACCGTGGCTTGTAGCAACGTTTCAATCGTTGTTGCACAACGGGAAGTGCATACAATTCTCGGGAAAAAAATTGCATAAAAATATTTTCACAAGCTCGTTGCATCGAGCTTCAGGACCGTGGAAAACCTTTCAATCTCGATCTGAATAACTCTCGGCGCATTCTTTTTTTTTTCTTTCTCTTTTCCAACTTGACTGCGAGAAAGAAATGATAAAATTGACAGTTTCCTGGATCAACCGAGAAAAATACAAGATTGAAGTAGTTACAAGAATCAACGTAGAAAGGATCGACCGACAGCAGTGATGGTGCGAGTTTTCGATGATGCGTCAACTGACAAGGGGACCTTACACGCTGTCACCCACGGATTTTGATAAGTCTCTGATATGTTGTAGAGGGACCTACCCTGAGTACCTGAGTAAAGGGATTTTATACAACGCTCTTTAGTTTTCGAGAAAAAACGTTCGAAAGTTTAGCTCGTAGCTATCATACCGGTACGGTTGCATTTTTGTCGAACCAGCGGGCGTGGTCCAGTGGGCAAGGTTCCCGGCTCTGACGCTCGAGGTCCAGGGTTCGAGTTCCGTGATGGCATTTTTTTTTTTCACAAAATATAAATAAATTCGATGGATGATGCAAAACCGTCTAATTATTTATTATTATTTCATTTATTTATTTATTTTTTAAATTTTTGTTTCATTTTTTTAATTTTTTACTTTCCATTTTTTTTAAATTATTTATTATTATTTTATTTTTCACGCAGAAAAAAAAGAGGGGAAGAAATTATAACATCTTTCACAAGAAACTGCAGTTTATTATTTTTCATTACAATATACAGGTTTTTCTTACTCGCTGTCACTGTAGTCGCTTGTTACATCAGAACAATATTGCGGGTGGTATTGCGTCAAGGGAAGATTCCATACAAATTTATTCTTTGATTCTTCATCAATTAAGCGCACCTGCTTTCGCGCCGATGATTAAATATGCGTGGTTTGCATCGATGTTAATTGAGGAAAGACCGCTGTTTTTAAATGTCAATCAAGTATGCTTGCCAATAACGCTGCTCAAAACTCCGTGCGCCTGCAAGGCCATAGCTTTTATACAATGTGCGCGTTGCTCTTTGGTCTTGTGTTTTGCCTGCTTTTACGACAAATACCACCCGCAATATTGTTCTGATGTAACAAGCGACCACAGTGATAGCGAGTAAGAAAAACGTGTATATTGTAATGAAAAATAATAAACTGCAGTTTCTTGTGAAAGATGTTATAATTTCTTCCTCTCTTTTTTTTCTGCGTGAAAAATAAAATAATAATAAATAATTTAAAAAAATGGAAAGTAAAAAATTTAAAAAATTAATAAAAAAATTTTAAAAATAAATAAATAAATAAAATAATAATAAATAATTAGACGGTTTTGCATCATCCATCGAATTTATTTATATTTCGTGAAAAAAAAACGCCATCACGGGACTCGAACCCTCGGCCTCGAGCGTCAGAGCCGGGAACCTTGCCCACTGGACCACGCCCGCTGGTTCGACAAAAATGCAACCGTACCGGTATGATAGGTACGAGCTAAACTTTCAAACGTTTTTTCTCGAAAACTAAAGAGCGTTGTATAAAATCCCTTTACTCAGGTACTCAGGGTAGGTCCCTCTACAACATATCTGAGACTTATCAAAATCCGTGAGTGACAGCGTGTAAGGTCCCCTTGTGAAACTCAGGGAATATATAGCCGTCTGTATTGGCATAGGTTTTCCACACTTTTCCTCTGCCCTCGTGCAAATGCGATACAATAGTTTAGTGCATTGGGAAACGCGTAGCTCACTCCAACCAACACTCTGGGGAGGTTTTAAGGGGTCAGGCCAATCTACAATTTTGGAAAACTCGAAAAAAAAACATTTTTTTTCGCTTAAAATGTGCTTAAGGTTAAACAGCTATAAGCTGTGTCTAGAGGCAGACCTGTGTCCGAAAAATCGCTACCTGAAACCGCAAAAGACACGAATCAGTTTCGGAGTGCTCAGAAAGGAAACAGAAGAGCACGACATAAATGTGGAAGGCCAATTGTATTGTGCAGGCACGCAGAGGTATATAAGAATTCTCTATGATTTTATAACACTGAAAAGTGTTTTACGCGTTTTACTGAAAAGCGTTTTTCTCGAAAGCGAAATTTTTTAACTGGGCGGAAACATAACTCGAAAAAATGTTTACTAATCCATTTGGAAATTCAACTGTACATTCAAAACTAGATTCTCTACAGAAGTACGTAGAGATTTTTTCATTATATTGCATAGTATTTTTGCTATAAACAATTATCTGGTGATTTTTACCTGAAATTTATCATCTTTTTATTCTAAAATGAGCCACGTTGGCGAAAATCATTATATCGAATCAATATATCGAAAAAATCCTACTTCTGCAGCTGTTTTAAAATATAAACGAAAAAAATGTTGGTTTTTTCGGTAAAAAAAATGACAAATGCTGTACAGCCGTCATTTTGTTATTGATCACAACGAAAAAAAATTCTATAGTCCATTAGTAATAAAGTAAAGACTTGCACACGGAATTTGGATTAATTTTATTATTCCGTTAAAAAAGATTCCCAAAATATGCCTATTTTTTTCTTTTTCCAGAGTGGCCTAACTCTTTAAGGAGCTGGAAATAATTAAATGCCAAGTCGACGTAGACAATACAAATAAAAGGATTCCAAAAAATAGAGAACTTACAATAATCGACTACCACAAAACCCAATTGGAATTTGAATTTACATATCGATCATCTGTCACTGTATATAATTAATTTAAAAACTTTATTAGAGATCGCTAAACCTAACGTGCAAAAAAAAAACACTTTCAATAACAAAAAATACCCAAAAATATTCGTACCCTTCAAAATATACGAACTTTGACCGTATAAAATTTGCGATGTACCTACTGTCTGATGAAACAATATACCCGCCTTCATACAACACACATATATGTGTATACATACAGCGATGGTGCGGAGACCTCGAACTCGATAAGTCGTTTCACGGGGCGCGTGCGATACTTAAGGGATGGCAGGTTCAGGTGCGTGTGAGCTCCAATATCCTCCCCCTTGTCCCTTTTCCCAACAGGGGTCGCCGAGGCTTGTCCAGTCGATACTCTTGTCGTCGCGCAGAGTTCATTCGCCCTCTGTTCTCTACTCGCTCACCCCAACCCCTGGCGATTTAACTCCAACACAGATACTCACACACGCACACACACACACACACATAAACGTGACTGAACACAAGTAAATGCGTCTTTTGTGGGTGCTTGTGATACCCGTCTCACTTGCCGTCGGTGAATGTGCGTGTGTGTTGTGCACGTATGTAAACTTTTATATAGATGTACATGTGGAGGCCTAGGTGTGTTTGTGGACACATGTATATGCTACAATGCGTGCATATATATATATATGGATTTTTGGGTGTATGTGCACCGGTACCGCCTTCTTGGCCCAGCTTACCCCTGTCTATATCCGATGGTGCAGTGTAGGATGGAAAAAAGGACGAAGGGTGGATTGCAGCCAAGCGCGTTGTTCGGCTGTAGTTCGTCTCTCGATAGTGTGCACGTAATGTGCGAAGACCGGGGCAATTTTCGTTGCATAAATGCCCGTCTGCCTTGTTTTTTTTTTTCACAAATACCCATCGATGTCGTACTCTATGCGTATATACAGGGTGGTCCAATAACTATTAGCACCTTGGATGTCTTCGTAACTATAAGGTTCAAAGAAATATTTGCTGAAATGAAATTGCACAGTATGAAAGGGGCCATCCGATAGCGATAATAGTTTTTTTGCAGGTGGCGGTACTTCGGACATTTGAAGGTCAACTCCATTTTTTTAAATGGATCGGTATGTTTTTTTTTCTGTATCATGAAAGGGGAGCTTAAAACGAGTTTAACGACCTATAACATAAGGTCAGTGAAGGTCATAGAAAGTACAGAAAGGCGTTTATCTTACTATAAACGTAGTAATTTTATTTACTACCGAAACTGTAAGTATTATCGCCTTCCTGTACTTTCTATGACCTTCAATGACCTTATGTTATAGGTCGTTGAACTCGTTATAAGCTCCTCTTTCATGATACAGAAAAAAAAACATACCGATCCATTTTAAAAAATGGAGTTGACCTTCAAATGTCCGAAGTACCTCCACCTGCAAAAAAACTATTATCGCTATCGGATGGCCACTTTCGTACTGTGCAATTTCATTTCAGCAAATATTTCTGTGAACCTTGTAGTTTCGAAGATATCCAAGGTGCTAATAGTTATTGGACCACCCTGTATCTACAGGGTGGCTTGAAAAAAGATTTCCCACCATTTCCCGATTTACGTTTTTTGCGGATTTGTTATTTGAATTTCTCAATCGGAATTTCTTGGATCTCCTAAAAAAAAAAATATCCTCTCGTGATCCCGTGCACAAATTTGACGAGGAGTCCAAAGATGCACCCACATCTGTATAGGGATTTGTTAGGGACACTTGCACATGGGAAATCCTTATTGGGATCCAATTCGATTCTGTACTGTTCCCCGATGAACGCCTTTCGAGAATTCTTATCACGTTCGAATCGAAAATATGTGAAAAGTCACGAGAAAAAACTTGGCGTGTTGAAACATAAACTGCACGCTTCGTGAGCGTATACGTATGTGCTGATAGTATGTCAAAGTGCAGTAGAGTAAATAACGAACGATAATTACAGGAGAGTTTTAGTAATTTAGTGATTGAAATTTATTTTTAAGATATACTTTTTCAAGCGATCTATACCAGGTATGTAAATATGAAACCGGAATTTTTGTTCGAAAATACACGTTTATTGTATGAAAACGATGAAAAATATTTTATTCGAAATATTGTCCCATTGCTAGCTATACATTTTTCCCACCTGTCTGGCAATTTGTGAATGCCACGCCAAAAAAGCTGTTGCACTTTTGAGGGAAACCAGTCATCGAGCCATTTTCGTATATTTTCGTAAGAAATAAAGCGCTGCTCAGCAAGTGCGTGTCCCATCGATGCAAATAAGTGGTAATCGGATGGAGCCAAGTCTGGAAAGTAAGCCGTATGCGAAAGTATTTCCCAACTAAACGTCTCAATCGTCACGTTCATCAGTTTTGCTGTGTGTAATGGTGCATTATCATGAAGCAAAATCACTTTGTGTTCCCTTTTTTGATATTCCGGTCGAATTTCACGCAAAGCTTGGTTCAAGTCGATCAATTGTTGTCGGTAGCGTTCAGTATTAACAGTTTCGCCAGGTTTTAGCATCCAACAATGCTTACAATTCGCTGTTTTTAAACTTTTTAGGTGGCCACCCACGTTCTTCGTTTCTCACGTCAAAATCGCCACTCTTGAATTTTTTAAACCACTCAAAGTACTGTGATTTACCAAGAGCATGCTCACCGTAAGCTTCGACAAGAATTCGATGCGATTCTGCAGCAGTTTTCTTCAAAATGGCAACAGAAAATTAATGCTGTCCGTAAAACGTAATTTCCAGGCACAAAATTCGACATGTTCAACGCTGTAACAAACTATGTTGGGGTATGAAACTTGTATTGTTTTGAGTTAAAAATCTTGGTCAGATGTCAACAAAGCAAATGGCGCCAATGACGCGACTTGACGGTGACTACATTGACAGCTTGCCGTAAATATGAAACCGGAATTTGCCCATAGATGGCCTTATATGGGCCATCAATGGCCCATATAGGGCCATCTATGGGCAAATTCCGGTTTCATATTTACAGACCTGGTATACGTTTTTTAAGATAAGATTTATACTCTTTCAAGATCTATTCATTTTGTATATCTATATATGTTGTTTAGAAAATTCAACGTACAAAATGCGATGGGATTCATCAAGAATCGCATCAGATTTTTTTGGATAAAATGGAAAATCCAACGATGATCCTGAAGAAAATATCTCTCCTTTTCTTCAGAAATTACAATCTGAAGAAAAGAATAATTTCCACTGCATTCCAACGATGCAAACTTCAACGTCGTTCGTAAAGTCGAAATGTCTTTAAAATAACGATCGCCTATACACGTAGAGCCACATATGCATGAATATGTAATAATAATAATAAGTTAGAACGAGGGAGGGGCAGCGAGAGAGCGAGGGAGAGAGAGAGAGAGAGACAGAGAGAGAGAGAGAGAGAGAGAGAGAGAGAAAAGATGGAGAATGTTACTATGCACGTTTGTATGAATTAGATTTCCAGCTGTGAGATCTCGAGTGTTCACGTCACGAATGATATGACTCGACGATTTCTGTAACCATTAATTACTACATTTTCTTTCCCCTCCTCTCGTTCGTTCGACATGCAGGGACGAAACAATCGCAGCGTATGTCACTTTTTTTGTACATCTGTTTGTTTTTTTTTGTCATTTCGTTTTTACTAATGTCTGCTATTCTCCTTTGATATTCTTTATTACCTTTTTAGTAATTGATCGAAGCGTTTTATAGAGTCGTCCCGTTTTGTGGGATCGATCATTACTTTGATTGGGTCCAAAGACGAGCTAGCTTCGGGCGCGTGTAGAATTACACAGAACTCATCCGGCTATTTTTCGAGCACGGATTTTTTCATCCTGCTTTTTTTGCCAGAAGGGATTGGGGCGTACCGCATGGTACGCACTGAGAAGAGGATGATGTGCTGCAGCGTTCGTAAATGCAGTTCGCGCCTCCTGTTTATTGCGGCAGAGAGGGAAGGCGGGGGAGAAATGGCAAAGAGATACAGGAAGCGGACGAGGAAAGGAAGGGGAGGAAGTGAGGGGAAAAAAGAAAGAGATATATATATATATGTATCGAGAGAGAGAGAGAGAGAGAGAGAGAGAGAGAGAGAGAGAAAGAGAGAGCGAGAGAGGGATAGAGATTTTGTGGGTCACCCACAAAATTGTTGGCAACCGTTCAATGCGGTGTTTGCAACATTGACCCACAGACCTTATTGAACTGTCGAAAACGAAGTGACTAACGATATATATATTAAGGGCGCGTCGTTCGCTGTCTAATTCCTATGATTCGTTTCAGCCAATATTCATTTCATCCGCACTCAATGAAAATTAGTTTTTACAATTTACTTCGCTATATAAAAGCTCCATTTGTACCTACCAGTAATTACAAGAAAGATTTTTTATTAATTTTTCTTATTACCAATGTATATCTTTGCGGGTTTTTACGTTTTACCTTTTCCTAATACGCCCTAACCGTACTTCGCTAATTTAACCTAACTTTCGTTACCCGTGAAGGAATCGGCGTAGGGTTCCAATTGGATTCCAATATTTGTTCGCACTTCCGAATAGGGATTCATTGGGTCATCACATTGGATCCCTATACTGAAAGGTCACGTTCGTACATTGAATTCTAATCGGATTTGCCATTCGAATCCGACGTACGAATCCAATTTGAATCTCAAAGAATTCCCGCTTTATCGAAAAGAATCTGATGCGATTCTTGATGAAAAACTTGATGAAAGTAATTATCGTTTGTTAATTATTTTACTGCACTTTGACATAATATTGCTACATACGTAAACGCTCACGAAGCGTGCAGATTGTGAACACGTCTAGTTTTTTTCTCGTAACTTTTTACGTATTTTCGATTCGAACATGGCAAGAATTCTCAAGCGGCGTTCATCGGGGAACAATGCAGAATCCAATTGCATTCCAATGAGGACTCCGTATGTCCGGTGTCCCCAACAAATCCCTATAGAGATCGCTATACAGCGGTGCATCTTGGAACTTTCCAATAAATTTATGCACGGGATTGCGAGAGAATATTTCTTTTTTTTTTTGGAGATCCAAGAAATTCCGGTTGAGTATGTCGAACAAAAAATTCTCAAACAACGTCAATGGGGAAATAGCGCGGAATGTAATTGAATTCCAATGTGGATACCCTACGTGCGGCATCTCTATAAAATCCCTATAGAGATGTTGTAGGACCTAGGGACTCCCTAACAAGTTTCTGCACCATTGGAAGCCCAATTTGAAGGGTCAGAGTGATGAATTTTTTTCTAGTAACACATTACTTGGAATAAATTAATTTTTTCCCAGCATGTTGTATACATGTTTCTGGTTACAATGTAATTTTTTTCGGAAGAAAATCTTTCAAAGTGTTCGTGGTGGTGCAGTTGGCTTTGCAGTCCTCCAGCGGCGAGTCCCGTAATGGCGGGATCTCTACCAGGCTCAAATGTAATCGGAAACGAAAACAAAAAATGTTTTCTTCAAATATACCCAACTGGCTATGGGTTCACGATCCACTTTTCGAAATTTCGAAAAATACGAAAAATGACAGCTTCTCCAAAGAAAATCTCATTTTTCTCTTGAAAAACAGCACACTGAAGTCATTGTTATTGACAAATGGTTCATTCAATTAAAAAGTACGATCGTGAACCGAAAATGACTACTGTTTGAACGCTGACTGTGCAAATTCAAATCAATAGTGTGAAAGTTACTCAAGATATCAATCCTGCCGTGTCAAGATATGTAGTTTCGAGGTAATCGCGTTCAAAGTTTTGGTACATATTTTACACGATCTTGTGAAATATTGTCGTTTTACCGCTAGTCAGCCATCACCATATAAGTGTCCTTCCTCATCATCGAGATCGTGTTGCACACCTAATCTATGCAATCTGCTGGCAGTTCAGGCCTCTTTTGAGTGGAACCTCAGGTAACCGACTCTACGGATAGCGGTAAACCCGACGCACACTGTTCCACTATAAAAGGTGTAAGTTCGTCAATTTTTAGAATTTCAGGATCCGGTTGGTCTTAAAATATTCTTGAAAGTTCACACTACAACAATAAGCAAAAAAAACGCATTTACTGAGGGTACGGGGAAACTGTGGAAAACTCGTACTGGTATAGACGGCTCCATATTCTTCCGACTCTCTCGTGCAAAGATTTCAACTCAAGTAACATACCTATACCAAAGTCTTATAAGTGTTGGCCTAACGCTGACTGGTTGATGCGCGAGCCGGTACACGGCTGAGCAGTCGCCGCTCCGAAGAGCCGCAGAAACCCAACCACAGCCGTTTATACACCAGTGTCGATGTAATTAAAATATAATAATTCAGTTGAAAAAAAAATAGTAGAATTTTTCATTCTCGTCAAATGCAATTGGGTTTCAAATACCAATAAATCCCGGCTATGTGCACACACACACACACACACTTTTACGATGTTTCTTTTAAAATGAGGAATCGACACCTTTATAAAATTCTTTGGTATAATAATAAAAATAAAGAAATAAATGTATAAAAAATAATTTTCATTGCATTCCAACGATACAAGCACACGGAGAGAATTAAAAAGTAATTTTTGTCGTGAATTTCACGGTAAAAATTACCGTGATATATTTCAATGTGGTGACAAGTGAGAAAAGCATAATAATTCGTATGCGACAAGTTTTGTTTTAACTCACGTTACAGAAAATTTCAAATACGTAGCTAAAATTTTACTATACAAGAAGGATAGCGCGCACGATAATTTTTACCGAGAGCACAATACATTTTCCTATAACACTCATTAAATTTTATAATAAATCTTAAAATAACTGTTATAAAGACGATCCTTTTTTCTAGACATTTTTGAAAGGCATAAAATAATAAAATGCACAGTAAAATTTCGCTGATATTATATATTTTTTAAATTTAACTTTTGCGTATTTTGTCACACATGAAAATTTACTAGAAAATCTGGTAAAATTTTCTATCTGAAGAAGAAATTTTATTTTATTTTCGTGAAAATCTGTGTTTTACTCAGTAATAATAAGCGAATTTTCAGGGTTTTCATCTGGTTACCGTTACTGCACGGTAATTTTCAACATTTAATTCTCTCCGTGCATCAATACCATTATTAGAGACCTGCGACTTCGGTGGATACGAAAGAAGTAGAATCTTTATAATAAGAGGAATAAAAAAACATTTCGTTGTATTCCAACGATGGAAAGTTTCAACGCGTTGCAATTAACTCGAAAAATTGGCTTAACCGCGTTAACGCGATATATCCTCGTTTTCGCGTTCATACACCGTAGTTATTGAGCCGGAAGTCCGCTGATTCGTAGGAAGTTTCACATCGACATGGGAACGCGTGTGTGCATTGGACTCTCGCTTCCATGATTGTCCTGTATAATTAGATTGTAACCCTGAGCGTTCAGGGAAAAGAGGAGGGATTTTCAGTAGAGAGAGAGAGAGAGAGAGAGAGAGAGAGAGAGAGAGAGAGAGAGAAGTGAGGAAAAGAGGGACTCGGAGAAAGAGCGAGATAGATCCATGCTAAAATTTACATATCGTGACACATCTTGCAGCTCCTGTCGCCATGACGACGATCCGGAAGGGTTGCTTTTGCTCCTCTTTACCGTACTCTACATTCGTATATATACGTAGGTAAACGGGGCGGCGTTCGCCTCCACTGCAATCAACTTACCCTCACACGAAATACCTCGCCCCGTTCATCGGGCATCGAACATCCCATACACTCGCACCCACACACACACACATTACGTATTCACACCGACGCATCGTCGTTGGAGATGCCATAGAGACGTAAAGTCTCTTGCACATTGAAAGCTTGGTGGAAAAAAAAAACGTCAGGTAGGTCGGGTGTACGGCTCATCTTCCCCTATACGTGTAATTAATAACGCGAATCCATATACGAAAGACAAGAAGAACAAAAAAAACTGCGCTCGGCCCTGAAAGAGTAAACGATTAAAAAAAAAAAAGAAAAATGAAAGGAGAGCGGAAAAGATTAGTGCATCGAGCTGAAGAATATGCGGCAAAGGTTTTGCATATACGGAGAAATAGGAAGGGGGAGCCGCAAAGAGAGAGAGAGAGAGAGAGAGAGAGAGAGAGAGAGAGAGAGATGGAGGGTGAAAACATCCTATGGAAAGAGAGAAACCGATGGTAGGAGAGGGACTCACATCACGGACATCATGGTCCGGTATTCGCTGCGTTTTACTGGTGAAATTATTGATCCGGCCACAAAGGCTCTCGGTCCGCTTTCCGCGTGTTTTATTATCGTCTCGCTCATTCTTTTAATTCACGAATTCTACGTTGTATTTATATTAGCCTACATATTTGTGTAACGTGAATGAAAAAAAAAAGGACTGAGAGAATGCGTTTGTCGACGATGTAGAATGAAGGAAGTATATACAAGATGACAATTATGAGGTGGTTATGCCGATAAAAGTGATAGATCTCTAAATAAGTGATTTAAAAAAAGATTGATGGATTTTCGTAATGAAGATTAGCCGTGAGAAAAAACGAAAGATGACAATTATGAGTTGATTTTGCCGATAAAAATGATAGATCTCTAAATAAGTGATTTAATAAAAGATTGATGGATTTTCGTAACGAAGATTAGCCGTGAGAAATTCCGGCAATTAAAAAATAATCATTTTCGTTGCATTCCAACGATGCAAACTTCAGTCTCGTGTATCTTTACGATGTTTAGCACACTGTAACCTCTCTAATCGGCACAGTGGCGGGACCGGCTACCCATCACACTTGCACACATAGAGGTTTCGCATCATCCACTCAAGCCGAATGCGCAGCCGACGTAGCGGATAGCAGTACCCCTCTAATCCTACTCTTATTGTCTAGTATGCTTCGAGCCTGCGGCTAGGCCCTGGCGCTTCTCCCGCCATGCGCTAGAACGATCGATATCCGGCATCTAGTGGGGGGCTGATTTCATTTGTGAAGGTGCCGTTCAGAGAGGTTGCAGTGTATTTGGCAGAAAAAAAATTGAGCATTCTGGAAAATAATGAAAATTCCATTTTGGGTTAAGCCGAATGGAGATAATTAAAATTCGGATACTGCACTTCTGAAAAACTTTCTTTATAAATTCCGGTCATCGAGAAAAAAATTGTTAAAAATGCGTTTTACAGTGAATGAATGGAAGTTAAAGTAATTTGAAAACAGTTCTTCAGAAGTGTTTCGTATTCGGAATTTAATTATCTTTATTCGGCTGAAGTCGAAATGGAATTTTGATTCTTTCCAGATTGCGCGATTAAAAAAAATCTTGGGGTCTTCTTAAAATCATAAAAAATTATATTTTTCTCGGTCACAAAATTTTTGCGCAAGGCGTTTAAAAAACACATGGCCACCTTATCTCCGTTAATCCAAATTCCCTATCTTTATTAACAATTTACGAAGCGCAGAATCAATGATAAAGAGTTTGATGCGGAAGTTATGAGCTTTTATTTTAAGTGCCTTGCTTTTTTTTTCTGCACGAAGTAAGGCATAATTTTCATAATTATACGGGCCTCTACGACTGTCCGATTAATTCATGGTTCACGTTAAATCCGGAATAAGCAATCAACCTTTTACTGTAGAGTGTTTTTATAATTTTGTAGAAAAATTGGCAGTTGAAAAAAATCGCATGCGGCTGCGTGGCGATGCAAGAAAGAATTGTGTCTAGGTTTCATTAAAAAAAAAAATACTTTTGGCAATAGTCGAGTGAATTTTTTATTTTGCCGGATTAAAAGTGCATTTATAAAATATCGTTGCCGTACGATCCAAATTGAACGAGCCAGCTGTTTGAATTAGAGTACGCTGAGGTAGGGGGAGAGCGAGTGAGAGAGAAAGAGAGAGAGAGAGAGAGAGAGAGAGAGAGAGAGAGAGAGAGAGAGAGAGAGAGAGAGAGAGAGAGAGAGAGAGAAAGAGAGAGAGAGAGAGAGAGGAGGGTAAAAAAGGGGATGGACAGAAAGGACACTTTCATATTCACGCGCCACGCGACCCATCGATGTGATTAGCAATTGTCACGTGGCGAGCTCACTCAGCCTGGCTTACGTGCGTATTTTTCCATTATTTCTTTAAATTAAAAGTAAAAATAACGAGCGTCTTTCATCTTTTTATTCTCCGCCAATGATCGACATTACACGTATACCGTAATATCCTAGTCAAATAGTCTTTGTTTCTGGAAAAGTTATTATAGGTTTTTTTTTTCTTTTTCATCGCCTCGTCCCTGAACCCAAACAATATTCGTAATGACGAAACTAACAGAGTTTTTTTAATTCAAACTACGTTCCACCAAGGTCTATAGAAATTTACAACAATAATGGCGTTGCAGTTTGCATCGTTGCAACACAACGACAATTCATTATTATTATTTTATTTTAATTTGTATCCAAAACCTTTTCTTCGCATATCAAGTTGTAGCTTTCTAATCAAAATGTAATAAAAAAAAAACGTTTTCTCTTTAAGTTTTCGTGGTTTTCGAATCTGACAAAAGACAATATGGAATGCAACGAAAATTCTTTTTGATATTCTCATTTTCTTACTTTTATTATTATTTAAAATATTTTTCAGCAGATTTATATTCTACGTCTCTCAGTGTGTTACGTAAAAATTTGGTTGAGGGATTTTTGTAGGTTGAACCAATTAAAAAACTGGAATCAATATAGAAATATCAATTTTCATTGCGTTCCAACGATGCGGACTCTAATCTCAGTTAACATCAGACAAGGTTCGAGAACTTTCAACGCTTATGAATTTTGATGAAAAGGGTCGGGACCCTTCAATGCTAGGAAATTAAAAAAAAATGTCGATTTTTTTCGTAACCGCACGTAGGATTAATTTTTTCACCGTGGGGAACAGTTATTTGAACCAGCTTACTTTTAATGTTATTATTGCAGTTGCAGGTACGTTGTTTTTTAAGTCATAATTTGTCATTTCATCGCACTGGGCGTAATTTTTAATCGCAATTTAGTAATATTCTATCGTACTATACATGATATACATATACGTATGTGTGTATGAATATAGAGGTATATGCGGATATAGTGAATAGAGCCGACGAGACAAAGCGAACGAATCGTTAGACGATTGAGTGAGAAAAATGGGCTATGGAAGCTCGTAGAAACAAAGCAATTTATTGTTCGCGGCGAGTCGTTTGCACGCGCCAGTTGCGTCACCGCGACTTTCAGGACAAAGAGAAGTGCGAGAGGCTCGGTATACAGAGCAAGCCCGAAAACGATCACTCACTTGCCTCTTTCATGGTAAAACCGCATGCAGAGATGGGAAGAGAGAAAAAAAGAGGAAGACTGCGAGACGAGGGAGAAACAAACCATTCTGTAGACACACGACAGATTATGTTGCACAATCAGCAATCCGATTGATCTTAATCACTATATACCACCTAGTACGATCTCGTCACGATGGAGATGAATTTACCGATTCACTTTGAAAACCACTCTTTGTAGCTGTTAGTTGCGGACTAATTTGGTGCCAGATTGAATGAATGCATGAGCTGCGTTTACTTGAAACATTGACGGTATTGGGTCGTATTAATTACGCGGAATATTTGATGCACTGGACAATAAGTCGTACTTAGTGTGGGAGAATAAAGATTTTAATCAAATGCTTGGATTGTTCAATTCAATTGTTGATTTTAATCGCAATTATACGATGAAGAACGTGTATGCGTGAGCGGTATCGGTCCGATGAAAATTGATTTATTAATATTAATATGTTTTTCGTGGAAATTGCAAGCATTAATCGACATTTTTCTCACTGTAGATATAATTCTCGTTGTAGGTATAGGGTGAAATAATTTAAATGGAAAAAGTACCAAATATGGGTTTGAAATTTCAATAACGAGCTTTATTATTAATAGATCACTATTAAAAAAATATATAATAAAATTAAAATAAATTAAAACAACAAATAATGGATATTAATAAAATTAAATATTTGTTATATGAAATAAAATATTAATTATATTTAATATAAGATTTAGTAATTACATTAAAGCAAACTATAGAAATGAATAACATAACAACATTTTTTATCGGAATATTTCTTCAGTTTATTCTAATTTGTTGAGGTGCACATTTATTGACAGCATTAACGTTAATTAGGAGAACATTTATTGGAAGTATTCAAATTTAAAAAGCTACAATCAGAAAGAAAATCGTTTTAAAACACGAGATCGAAGTTTACATCCCTGGAATGCATTGAAAATAAATTTATTTTTATTTCTTTCACCTGAATTTGCCTGCAAAAATCCCTCAATTATTTTTTAAGACATTTAGTCAGAGATCCACAATATAAATATGTGAATAAGAATTTTTCCCGATAATAAAAACAAGGAAATAAAAATATAAAGAAGAACGTTCATTGCATTCCAGCGATGCAAACTTCAACACCATATTAAATTATTTACGTCTTTACGATTCCCATTTATCTTAACCAAAAACCGGTCTCTAAAAAAAGTGGGTATTACCACATTGATAGGATACTTTTGATCGGAGTAACACCGCCGATAATTCTTTGTGGCTGCACTCTTTACGTTTCTACGGACCCTTTTTCTACCACTTTTCCCTTGGAGTCCTGATTCTTCCATTTTAACTCCCGTATTTTTGGAGTACAAGTATACAGCGAAAATCTTATCTCCTACGTGACGTACATCGCCGCATACGTGGAGCTCTACACAACAGCAGCTCGAAGATTGCGCAACTTCGTACAAACGGAGTTCTTTGATTTTTTGCAACGCCGAAAAACCATGAGATTTCGATTTTTTTTTAGTCGTCCTTGCGTATCGATCCGAGACGATCAACGTATCATCTTTCGAGAGGAAAAAAATATTTTGACAGCGGTGGGATTCGAACCCACGCCCTTTCGGACTGGTGCCTAAAACCAGCGCCTTAGACCGCTCGGCCACGCTGCCTCACAATTATTTTTCACGAAATGAACGTATTGAAGATCACTTCCCTCGTACGACCTTAAGATCGCTGATCAATAACAATAGTACGGATTTTTTTTTTTAACATTCGATGTATGTTGTTCCGCGCAAAGCAATACTTGCGTTGGAGAGTAGGTGGCGCGTTGAGCTATACAAACGGTTGTGTGTTTACTCGGAGGCTCAGAAGAGAGTATACACGCTCGGGGGAATTTCAAATGTTCCCGAAACACCGAACTATGATGGTTTGGTTGCGCACACATATGAGACATTCCACGTTCAATCTGAAATCGATTCTGACATTGCTCGTTTTGGCACTCAATTCCGTAATGAAAATTCCAATTCTCCGTGTAAACGCCAGTGATAAATATTATAGTCGTATCAGAGTGGAAAACACAGAGCTAATTAAGTCTTGTGTTTCTTCGCTTTGATACCGTTTTGGTACTTTAATTTTTTATAATTTTCCAATTTGGTTTCATTTTGGTACTCTTATTTTAAATCATTTGCCACTCTGGTTCCATTTTCGTTCCGTTTTGAATCATTTTCACTTTTGTTTTATTTTAGTGCTTCCATGTTGAACCAGTCTCCGCTTTGGTTACATTTTAGTATCGCCGCTATAAACCATTTTTCACCGTGGCTTTATTCTGGTACTTCCATTGTACTTTCATTCGGGTACATCCGTTTTGAATGATTTTCCATTTTGTGGTATTTCTATTTTCAACCATTTTCCACTTTGGTTCCATTTTGGTAGACTTATTTTTAACCATTTGCCACTTTGGTTGAATTTTGAAACATTTTCCATTTTGGTTCCATTTCGAATCATTTTCACTTTTGTTTTATTTTGGTACTTCCATCTTAAACGATTTTCCGTTTGGTTCCATTTTGGTACTTCCACTGTGAACCATTTTTCACCGCGGTTCTATTCTGATAATTCCATTGTGGTTTCATTTTAGTACTTCCGTTTTGAACTATATTCCATTTTGCTTCCATTTCAGTACGTCTATTTTGCACCATTTTCCATTTTGCTCGTTTCATTGTGAACCATTTTCCACTTTGCTTCTATTTTGGTACAATTTTTCAATTTTACTCTGTACGCTCTAATGTTATACCTCCAAAATAGCGATGCAGTTTTTCCAGAGCCAACACCTTTTCAACTGTTTTCACTTTAAACTCCCAAAAAACAAAAGTATTCTCATTTCATCCGAATGTCGATTCGCTCAATTATTTAACATAAGAAATAAAGTTTTATTGATAATTTTATTGAGCCTGATCTCGTTGTCTTCACAACGATCATAAAGTGATTTGACACATTTAACTAGATTGAGAGATCGAAGTGATGACGTTGAAGTTTGCATCGTTGGAATGCAACGATTTTTCTCTGTTGATTTTTCATTTCTTTATTTTTTATCACTATCCAACGCCTTTCTTTCCAAATTTACGTCGCAAATGTCTAATGAAAGTATTTTAAAACGTTTGAGTAATTCTCACAAGCATAATCGCAACAAAAAGAAATTAACAATTAAAACGAATTAGTTTTCGTTGCATTCCAACGATGCGAACTTCAACATCATTCGAAGTGCCGAAATTCCGGCGAATGACACATACGCAATATTTAGTTTGAAAGTGTATTTTGAACTCCTTATATCTATTGGCACATTTGACTTTCAGCAAACCTAGCTATTTTATTATATAATTTCATCGCGACAAATTATTTTAGTATTTAAATATTACAATGTCTGACGAAAATGTCAACGTCAGAATAACAGAGCCAAACGCGGGCCTATTCCTCGATCTATTAAGGCCTTAGACCACTCTAAGATTTTCCAAAAATCGATTTTTTTTTGTCAAAAATATACCTTAGTACCTGTAAAATTATATTCCAAAAGATCATGGGTGTGAAAAATCTCTAAGTACTCGATTTTCGAATTCTAGCGCAACCCCTCTTGATTCATGTCGTGACTTTCTACTAACTTTAAACGCGTTTACCTCAAAACTACATTTTTCAAGTCGGCCAGACTCATAACTCAAACAAATTTCAACCGATTCACTTGAAATTTTAACTGTATATTTAGAATGACATTTTCTGAGGCACTATGTAGGATTTTTTTTATTATATTGCATAGTTTCTTTTTTATAAACAATTTTCTGACGATTTTCTCATGGCATTTTATACTTTTTATTTTAGAAATGCGCCATTTTGACAAAAAACAATATATCAAAAAAATCCTACGTTCTTCTATAGCTATTCTTATATACAATAGAAACAACTTTAGTGTCTCATCATAACTCAAAAATTATAGGAGCTGTCGGTCCGGCCGTTGACCTTCCAGAAATAAAGGCGTCATCGGAAAAATGCTGCACAGTCGCCATTTTGACATGTATCGCTGTGAAAAAATAATTTTGTATACTCAATTACGTGTATAATAAAACCCCTATTATGTAATTCCGATTTATTTCATGGTTTCGCTGAAAAAAAAATCACAAAATATGCCCTTTTTTTCTAAGGCCTTGAAATGCTGATCAGTTTTATATTAAAGGTTATGTCAACTCTCCTTGATCCGATTGCAATCAGTGTATAAAATAAACAAAACCAGTAATAATTTGCCGACTCGGGGAGAATTATTATATTTGGGTCGATTTCTTATGGAACGCCTCGTGCACGTGCAGAGACTGCGAGGAAGCAATCGCGTCAGGTGTGGAGAAGGCTTCGAAGATCCACAACCTACGTGCGCATCGAGTACACACACGTTCTCACAATTTGCGTAATTAAGCCGAGAACATCCGTCTCTGTATGAATTAGTGCTCGGGCGCGTCTCGAAACACCACCGAATACTCCAATGAGCCGAAATGGGATTGCGTTATTGCGCGAATCTCGTTGTCCCGAGTCGCCCGATCAATCTTCAATCGTTCCCCTAATTGAGATACGAAACTTGGCAAGAGCCACACCTCGCAGAAATCGCGTCGAAGTTTCATCCGGTTTGGATCGAAATTTTTAGGCACAATTTTCGCGCAGCTTTGTTTATTTGTTCACCGTTTCAAAACTTCTGTGGCTATGTTCTTGTTTGGTCTTTTTTTTTGCAATGGGACGCAGTTGAGTTGACAATATTGCGTTATACGGTCAGAATATTTTTTTGTCCCTTACGAATCTCTGGGCTTTTACGTTGATGTACGCTCGATCCATTTTTCGATCACTGTTCATTTTGCAGTCCATTATTGTCAGATTTTTCGATCTCGTGCGGTAGACGTTATCATCGGTTTACGTTAAAATTTTGATACAGATTTGATTGAGCTCGAAACATCATTTGTCAAGCATCGATTGGAAAATACCGAATCAAAAATCAATGCAGAATATACTTGCATTTTTATTACTTGGAAAGTCGAATTTTTCTTTCATCATCATAATTTTTTATTAATTTTCTTTCGCACGAATCCACCCGAGCAGAAATTTGTTCAGGGTGAAATCCGGACCGGATCAGGCTGCCACAATAGCAAATCCGGGCCGGATCAGGCAAATTTAGTCCGGCCCTGATCAGGGATGTAACGCTTTTGCAAATTCAGGTCCGGATCAGGCTCTGATCAGGCGCTTTATCAGGCCCGGATCAGGCACCTTACCAGGCTCGGATTAGGCACTATATCTGGCTCGGATCAAGCAACTTATCTGGCCCGGATCAGGTGCCTCATCCTGCCTGAGACATGCGTGTCATCTGGCTCAATCATTTGATTAATTTTTTGTTTAAAAATAGATCAACATTTATTAAATTATTATCGCAGTTACACGTTATCAAGTTTACTAACGTTATTAAAAATATGAAACATATGAAAACATTGTTTTAAAGTTTAAGTTTTTATTTTACTTGACTTGATCGTTTAGTTTTTGTTCCGGTTTTGGCGATGACCGTCCCAATCTTTCCGGCCCAATCTGTCCGGCGCAAGTCATGCGTGCCTGATCAGGGCGCCTTATTGATACCTGATAAGGCTTCTATCCGGCACAAATCAGGCGTGCCTGATCAGGGCGCCTTATTGATCCCTGCTCAGGCCCCTGTCTGGCGCAAATCAGGCGTGCCTGATCAGGGCGCCTTATTGATCCCTGCTCAGGCCCCTGTCCGGCGCAAGTCATGCGTGCCTGATCAGGGCGCCTTATTGATACCTGATAAGGGTTCTATCCGGCGCAAATCAGGCGTGCCTGATCAGGGCGCCTTATTGATCCCTGCTCAGGCCCCTGTCTGGCACAAATCAGGCCTGCCTGATCAGGGCGCCTCATTGATCCCTGCTCAGGCCCCTGTCCGGCGCAAATCATGCGTGCCTGATCAGGGCGCCTTATTGATCCCTGATCCGGCCCTGATGGATCCTCAGGCAGCCTGATTAGATTTCTGCTCGGGCAATTTCAAAGCTAGAAAGTGAAAAATTAATTAAAAAAAGAAACAGAAGGTGGCAAAAACGGAAACGATTAAGGGGACTTACTTTCGAATGAAACAAACTTGGATGAAATCGAACAAATAGTTTTTCAGATAATAATTACCAAAATTCACCTATTTTTTCCGCCGTCTACTCGGGTGTGTCCGCGTGAGAGTACGATAAAAAATCAATAGAATTAATTAGTATGAAAGTAAAAACGTACAACGGCTTAAAAAACCAAAATAAATTGTGAATTTTGGAAGGAAAAAATCGTCGAAATTGACACAAGTTGTAATATCGAGCTTTCCGCTTCCCCCTCCGTCTTCCTATTCCTCCATCCGCCGTAAAGTGACGAAAAGGAGAAATGGGATTGCCTCACTGCCTCGTGGGAATCGGATCGCAAGTCCCGGGGTTTTGATTTTTCGGTAAATATTCGTGCCGGATTTTTGACAAGGGAGCAGTGAGGGGATGAGTCCTTGTATTGTATACGCAATGGAAAATCCGCCCCCATCAACTAATGCGAAATAAATGTTATATGGATCCACCTATATACCCCTCCCCTCGAGACACATTAGACGCGTCGTCAAGGTCATACGCAGCCTGGACCATAACAGCTGCACGTGTCTATGATACAATTCCATATATGTGCTGTTCTCATTGTATAAGCTGCGTATAAAAGTATCTCCTGAGGGCCGATCGGCATTGCTGCCATAAAGGTTTCGGTTTTTATTTTTTTTCCTACCGTACATATTTTTCTATTGCTTCATTAGAACGAATAGGATCGTCAGGAGATTTGGAACCGTATTTCAGGTAAAGTAAGGGAGATTAGGAAGTTTGTAAAATTTTCAAAAATTGGTTTGTAATTTTTTATGACACGATTGCGAATAAATATAAAAAATTTCTTCTCGTAGGGGTATTTATTAAGGCGGGCAAATACTTTAGACGCTTCGAAAAATCATTTTTTTTTAATTTCCAAAATCGTTAGCAAAATATCTTAAGAATACACCCTGAAAATTTCGAATCGATATTCGGATTCCTTCTAACGGTGTGTACATAAATGATAAAGATTCTCCACTCGACTCCCAAGCGCGCTCAGCTATCCACGAGTGCTCAGTTAGGTAGTGCTCGACCGTTTGGCGATTAGCTCCAAAATATCTTCATTCTGGGTACAATATAATCGAGGTAGCGGCATTTCTTGCTGCTATTTTATTCAATGAAGGAAATTCAGCTCTATTCATGGTTATGAATGAACTACAAATCACAGTTGGCAGGCAGAGCTACGAATATGCCGAGGAAATGGATCGGATTCGCGTGGCTCGGCAAAATAGAAAAAGTTTATTAGAGACAAAAGAGGCTCGGAAAGCTCGTAAAGAGGAAATGCAAGCTTCAAATGAGTTGCATGAGGAAGAGGTAGGACTGCTGTATGGTGCTGGAATCGCTGATTAATCGGTAAGACACTTTATCATTTGATTAAACACATTTGACTTTGATTTTTTCGTTTGTGAAACTTCAAAAGTGTTTTTCTCGCAATGACAATTTTTCAATTTGCGGGAATCATAACTCAAAAACTGATTGATGGATCATCTTCAAATTTGGAACACGTTTACATAATATAATTTATTATAACATGAACCTAAAGTTGGAAAGATTAGATTGTCTAAAACATATTTATTATTACTAAACGGCGGGAAAAAATGCTATAAATCGATCATTTTTTTTTTCAAATACATTCCAACATTCAATTCACAATTTTTTTTTCAAAATTTAGGTTCATGTTCTTAATAAACATCTGAAGAATGTATAAAAAATTTGTTGGACTATTTCAGATGCGAATTGCGAGCTGCACAATTCCCGCAAATCGACAACGACGATGAGGACACGCCAAGGGACACAGCGGATTACACCTTAATTGCATGAAATAACTTGAAAAAATTACCAGAGATGTATGAAAATATGAATAAATTATTGTCAGAGTTGCGGAAATTTCCGTTTTTTTTTTCACAACAAAAAAAATCCAAAAAATCATCTAATTTTCGGTCTCCTAAAGTGGTTGCCCGCCTTAAGACATTGTAAGACAAGAAATTTTTTCCAAATTTATTGGGGATCAATAACATCAGGGATCCAGAGAAATAAGGCAAACTTTATCAAATCCGGTTTTACCACGATTGCGTTCGATTGGAGAGGATTTTTCGTAATCCTTGAGATATTCTCTATTGATTGTACATAAAAAAAATTGAAAATTAAAATAAAACTCTCAAAATGGCAGCCAAGAAATACAAAGTTAGATTTATTTGTCGTTATAAAATTGTAAAAAAAATGTTTAATCAGATGTTAGGTATAATTGAAGCAGCGTAGTGTTTTACAACTCCTGTAGAAATTTCAAGTTGATATCTTCAGTGCTTTTCAAGTGGTCGTGGCAAAACTGGATGGGACATTTGCTTCATTGCTCTCGGAATGAAACTCGAGTTGTTTTTTTCATTTTACAATGTTACAATAAATACTCCCAAGAACACAGATGTTTTATATTTATTCGCCGCCATATTATAGGCAATAAATCACAATCCAAGTTTCTACCTTTCAAACCTCTCCAGTCACGTGACATGTTTTTTTTTTGGCCTCCGTTGTCACTGGGAACAACATTTCGACTTCTGTCACAGCAAACATAAAATCGCCAAATAGTTTTGCCTCGCATTGCCCGATGTTGAAGTTTGTATTGCTGGAACGAAATAACAACGATTTTTTTTTCTCTATAGCACTTTTTTCCATTCGCCAAATTTCGGCTCCATCGAATTTTTTTTTTTCAGTTCTTATTCGAACTTTTTTTAGCGCCGTTAGAGATTAACCGGCTGAATTTTCAATACATATATTTTTTTTGAACGAAAAAGATAAAGGATTTGGTTGCATTGCAACGAAGCAAAATACTGCATCGCTATATTGTACATTAGCTCGATGTATCATTGGGGCAGAATGAAATATAAAAGTACTGAAGGTTCGTCGCAACAAGAGATTTTCATCGTAGGGTATCGTTCCACGAGATGAAAAATAAAATAGAATTGCTGATGGAGAGCCTTTTTTTCGTTGTTATGGCGATTTCGATTCTCTCGTGTTGCCTTTCACACTTTTTTTTTTCGTTGCAAAGGCCAAAAGAATTGGAAAAGCCACACAATCGGAAAATGACGCAGGAACCGAAAAGCCAGCTCTTCGTTCTCCGAGAGGAAACGAACACTCCTGTAAATGAGGAAGGGACAGAGGAAGGAAGAGACACGAATGAAAAGGGTTCATGCTATATTGTAATGTACAATGAGGCCACACACTCACATATATATATATATGTGTGTGTGTATGTGTGTAAAGGGCAAATGTGTCGAGTGGAAAATTGGAAAACTTTTCGAATTATTTCACGAGCCAGAAAACGCGTGTGAGCACCAGAATATGTGAATCCAGTATTTGTCAGAATGAAAATGCGCTATAAAATTTCCCAATCGTTTCGCACCTGGTTTCCTGTCTTTCTTTTTTTCGATCAGAATTCCCCAAAGTTTTTCCTATTGAATTTACCGTGCTAGATTTTCAGCGCGAATTAAATCCAATTATCCGATATATCGACTAGCAAATGAACGAGAGATTGGAAAACATTTCAGTTTTTGAAATTCGCACGATGGAGGATAAAAAAATGTCGTAGCGCAGTTGGCAGCGTGTTTTTTTATCTGGAAAAATGATTGAGGTAGAACGAGAAAAATCATTTCAGCAGTCATTCTGTCATTTAAAAAGAATTTGTTCTCGCTCTAGCTTTGCCTCTCTTTGCATTTTGTTGTCACTGTTACGCCCTCTCTCTCTCTCTCTCTCTCTCTCTCTCTCTCTCTCTCTCTCTCTCTCTCCCTCTGTGCATTCAGGAGTTTCCTCGCTTCTTTTATGAGGCAGGGTGCGACGATCTGGAAATAAAATTGCGAGAGATTCGTCGCAGTGAAAGATCGATCCCTCGTTTCTCTCTCTCTCTCTCTCTCTCTCTCTCTCTCTCTCTCTCTCTCTCCCTCTCTCTGCCTTTGTCTTTCCCTTGCTCTGTTTTCTGGGACATGGGTTAGAAACCTACCGCGCCATCCGCTTTAGCTCTTTGGCACCCTGGCACTCCCAATTGCACGCAGGCAAACATCAATTTCCGCATTTGACTGATTTGTGGCCAATGAGAAAACGGATCGTGCGATTTCTCAATAACGAACAATTTTCACCCTCTCTCTCTCTCTCTCTCTCTCTCTCTCTCTCTCTCTCTCTCTCTCTCTCGCGCGCGCGCGCTCTTGTTCTCGCGTTATAGACAAAGAAGATCGATGGGTGTAAAATTGCGATAGATGATTCGTCATCCCCCATTCCTCTTCGAAGTATTTTTGTTTTATTTAAAGTGGTATTTTCATGAATTTTTTCCTTCTCTCTTGTCAAATTCTTTTGCCTGCGATTCGATCGATCGTGGAAAAAAATTAAGGTACGGAAGCTACCACGGAGCGTTGACGGATCTCGCACGGTGTAGGCTTAAATGAGCGGTGACCGGAAGTAGAAGGTTCACGGAATTTCAATCGAATCTCGTAAAATTTAATTATCCCTTCTCTCCTCCTCCTCCCCACCCCCTTCTCGTGTGCCGTTTCTCGACCCGTACCGGATTCGACGACAGACGGAGAACCATTCCTCCCTGATATCAATAATTGACCATTCATCGAGCAGCTCGCCCACGTGTATGACCTCTCTCTAACTCTCTCTTTCTTTCTCTCTCTCTCTCTGTTTTTCTCTGTCTTTGAGATGTTTACGAGATAGCCGTATCCTCCACTATGTACGACCGATGACTTTTTTCGGAAATGGATTTTCTTTTTATTTCAAAGGCGACGCACACTTTGGGAGATACTTCTTGTACGAGTATTTTTTTTCTTCCGATCATAAGGCTTCGACGCTTGCATCGTGGAAATGCAATGGAAATCATTTTTTTTATTTCATTTCTTTATTTTCGTTATTACCCCAAAAATTTACCGTAGATTGGGCTTGTAGATCTGTAATGAGAATGCTAGAAGAATCTTACGTTGTTTGATGAAGGATATTGAAACCGATTGAGGGTTGATTTTTTTTAATGGTGTTTAAATTTGCCTCATTGGAATATCTTTTTATTTTTAATTACCCATACTTTTTAACCGTTTTAGTTCATGACGATTGCCGAAATGTTTTTTTTTTTTAATTATTCCCATTAAACATCTGCAATCCGAATTGAGATAAAAACGATTTTGGATAACAAAGAAAATAAAGAAATGAAAAAACAAAAAAGAATTTTCGTTGTGTCCCAACGATGCAAAAACGCCATTATTTTCAAGTGCTCACTTTGAAATTCCGACAATTCTGTTTAAAATTTGAAGAACTCATACTTCGGAGT